>CM060253.1:4938023-6148023 GCA_030684275.1 Acipenser oxyrinchus oxyrinchus
CAGGACCAGGATTGGGAAACCCTGCCCTAGGGCACTGCAAAGGCCTATGGAGACAAGGATCATCCCCCTCAGGGCTCTGTCTTGTTACTGGTATGCATAGATGGCTATGCCTGTACTGTATGTTTCTGCTTAGTCAGCTGTTATTTCTTTTATTTGACTGTAAATGGAAAAAACAAACACTCCCATAAAAAGCGACTCTACCTATAAAAAGTAACCATGTACAGTATACTTATTTTTATACAAACAAATAGTTTAAAGTTTATTCTGTCGAAAAATGACAACATTTCAACCAAACCCTCTGGAACATAAGCTCCCAGGAAATGTATTCAAAGGTAAAAAATCGAAACACATGGAACACTAAGTATTAGTTCCTGACACAGCGGGTAATTGAGCCCTGAGCTGCAGTCAGTTAACAGGCTGGTGATGCCTGCCGCGTTTCATGCTATATTCTCATTAAATGGAATTATTAGTTTTTTATTTATTTATTTATTTAAAGATGTGTAAGTGCAAGAGAAAAAGCTAAAATCTGCATTTAATATCTGCCAGTAATGAAGTCGACTGGGATACGCAGCTGCTTGTTAAGCAAACACAAATGAGCAGTCTATTTTGAGACCAATCATCTAGCTTTTAACAAGATGTGATGTTTTCCTCAAGTGGAAAATGGAGATTGAGCGGCTCCTGAAATGGCATAGAGCTTTAACCCCTCCTCTCCAGGACAGCACTTAGTTTGCAGGTTCACCACCAATGTTCTCCAGCCAGAACACCAAGTTATCTCACTCTTTGTTTATTGTCTGGAGGTCTGTTCACTCTCTAAACACAATACTTGAGTAAATATCAGAAAAATGATGGCAGTTTATATATATATATATGAAAATGTACAGGAAGTTGCTTACTCTTTAATAAAGGTCCATGGTTTAACAATGTTACATCAGGAAACACATTCACTGATCTGGGCAATTCGCCTCTATAACCAACCTCCTTCCACTTCACTTCCCTCTTCTTTTCATTGATACACTCAAATAAATCATTTTTTGTCACTTTCCCTTAAATACCATTCATGTGCAGTACTTTCCCCGAATATTGGTTACAAACCATGCTTCGTTAAAGTTATATTTCCTAACTCATTGACATAGGCCACACTTACTTTGATGATATGGTATTCTGCATCAGAAAATCCAGTGAAGCCCCTGCTCTCAGTGCAGAATATTACATTTCATGATCATTCCATAACCAACTCCTCAACGGACAATAATCATATCACTAAATTGCAGCACAATTTGGCACTATTTAACTGAGCCATAGTCCCTGCTTGAAAGAGGCCCAGGACTGAATCCCACTGGTGTTCTCCCAAGTGTGAAGCGATGAGTACTGGCTGAGCTCACATAGCTCTTAATGGAGCTGCATCCAGTGCTGTTGCCCAACAGCTTTCATGAGCGCTAAAATCACCTGAATAAACAGAAAACAGAATGCCGATACCTTTCGGTCCAATGCATCACTTCTGTAACTGATCAAAAGCTGTTCTGCTGGAGATCAGGAAGAGATATAATAAGCTGGGGACATACATCTTACTGTCAGCTTTGCAGAAATCAGATCCCTCAACACAACACCGTAATAAAAGCCAGGGGTTTGCCCTTGGTGACCCTGCCTCATTCTTCTAATTAGGACTCACTTCCACAACCATAGCGTGCAGGCAGAACCATCCTGGAAACAAACTTCTATACTTCCACAAGAATAATATCATCAAGCTGTGTACTCTGTACGTTGGGGGAGGTGCAAAGAGAGGCAATCCCTGGTATAAATAATCAGCTGGGTCGTCACCATTCATGCAACATTTCCTCTTGCTTCTTTCGAATTGCACCTAATTCAGCATATTCTCCAGCACATGTTGCACATCTACCCAAACCTAACAAGGTTCATTCCAGTCATCTTTAGACTTCTCCAGTGCACTTACTGGGGGAGCAGTGCCATTGCTAATCCTTAATCAGACTCTCACTCTCTGCAACTGAATTGAACTGTACCAGTCAGTCCTGAACAACCCAAACAATATAAAGAGGCAAACTTGATAAAAACAAATGTGATATCAATCTGCTGCTAGAACCGTGTGGCCTCCTCTCGCTCGTAAATATTCTTCTGTTCTTATTCTTAAGTACATATGTGCAAAATGTGGTTTAAAGTGTCAGCGCTTTAGTACCATAAATGTACAGTTCACAAAAAAACCCCAAAAAACTTAGTGATATTTATTAAAGGCAGGTGCATTGGACAGCTCTTAATTTGATCATTACAAAGCTACAGTTTCCCCAAATCATTATTCCTCAGTGCTTTTTACTCTTTCAGGAAGAATAGGAGTTTGTTTTCAGTTCTTAATGGTAGTTTGAGCTGTGGGGACACCAGCATCCTCTGAAACCAGAATAAAAAAAAAAAACAGAAACTGGAAAGGGTACATTATATTTTTAAAAAATTGTTTTATCCAATGCTGACTTTAATCTACCGATAACGGTCTGAGATAACATTTACAAGAAAGTCAAGCATACAAACGTTTCAAGTTTCAGCACATGCCTTCATTCACTGACCTGACTGAGTTTGTGATCGATTGCTAGCACTTTACCGGAAACACTTTCACATAGCTGATATTCCTCACATGGGGTTACTGTAAGGTACTGTAACAATCGTTCAATGTGTGCAATATGAATAGTTTAATAATGTGTTCCCACCTAAAATACAACATGAATAATACAACAGATTAAAAAAAAAAATACTGAAAAATAAATAAACACCAAAAAACAGAAGACCTGGTTATAGTATAATTTGTTTCATATGTAAAACTGAGCAATAACTTTTCATTACAGCTCAGTACCTATCCTGGAAAGGCGCAAGCCTGCTCGTCAACCCACATTACTGCTTACTGAATAAACCCAAAGCACGTCTACGCAGCTCTTTACCCTCCTCGCAACAGAACACAGGTGGGGTTAACCCCCCTTAAGGTACACAAGGAAATTTTTTGCCCTTGCCCCATTTTAGTCTGACCCGTTCCTTAAAAGGATTAAAAACACAGGACCCCCGCCCTTCAGCTTTAGAGCAAAGCCATTTGTAATGACTATGTTTACGTATGGAAATCAGGACCATTTCCTACAGAATATTTTCATGTTTTTCTCCATGCATAATATATTCCCTCTTCTTGTTTATCGATTTTTTGAGTCATTTGCCTTTCAGTATATTAACTGCTTTCATGAATCATTGAAGACAGAATTGTACATTTCCTTCTTTTTTATGAATACCAAAATATCAGACAATACTGCGCACTGCTGAAGTCACAAGCTACTTGACATAGTTTCATAAGGTAAAAATTCTACCTTTAAAATAAAAATACATGTTTGCCATACCACGTGTTTCTTTCAAAACTGCACATCTGAGAGCAATGTAGTGAAAGAAAGTGCAAAGCAGGTAAGATTAATAAAATGTATTTTAGAAATGTGTTAGGGTTTGTATCTCTGACCAATAACCGTTATAAAAATGTTACCTGTTCTCTGCTGAATGAAGGGTGTTGCTATGTGCATAATGGCTGCAGCAGCTGTCTGCTGTCCACACAACACTGTTCATGTACTTGTTTTTTTAACACCTTGCTATTTGAGTTGACCCCTTGTTCTTCATTTAGCACCTCCCCCCCCTAAAAAAATAAAAATAAATAAAACATGGCTCTTCGAATTACTTGTTTTAGCTGCCAGATAAGACTGATGCCTATCAGATTAGAGCTCTTTATAATTCTCGACAATACTGACCACACAGATTAGCTCTGCTCTAATTATTTTTAATGGAACACATATCATGTTAATGTTTAATTTTCATTTTGATATACTTAGTAACCACATAAGTCATTTCCGATGACGATAATCCTGCTAACAGCCCTCTACACTAAATGATCCTATTTTGCATATGCATTAGCTTCAAATGTGAGTTCGTCCCCAATGTACTGGGTTATTCCCAGTGATTTAATGAATATAATCATTAAATTCCACTGTGGTTTATAATTGAACTTATTATTGTTCCCACTGCGATCCTGGCTGCTATTTAGCCCTGTCATTCTGCCATCTGTCTCAATATCTTTGGATTCTGTTTTACAGAAACAAATGTGATACTATTTTAAACAACTGAATTTGATTCAGATTGACGTGTATCTCGTACACATTTAGAAATGGATTTGATTCCATGTTCTTAGCTGTATGGTTCCCCTTGAAATTAAGATAAAATCCAGATTTTCCCATTTTAAACCCTAATTTCAATGGTAGAAAATACATATACTTTACAAGGCTTTTTTTTAATTAACTTTGAATCTTGGTCTCAGTGGATATTAAGTGATTTTAAAGCTTTTCAGCACAGTCCTGGAATTGACGTTATTTTCATGTGTCCATATGAGAAAGATGTATATATCTGCGCCTGCTTAACAAACAATCACTGCAATTACTTCTAAGTTATAGACATTACTGGGGCTGTGCAGTACACTAACAAAAGGCAGTTATGGCAATCGAGTTAAAGTAAAGTGCAATCTCTGCTGCCATGAGTCATGTTTGTATCATTAACTGAAATCTGGGCTTGTTCTTTTTCATCGTTTACTTGAGCAGGTTATTTCTAATCGCAAACAGAAGAGATTTGTATCCACTGTTTTATCACCACTGACCTTAGCACAGTGCTAGGTAATTGCTGCAAGGTCTAGAAACAATAATTACAGGGCTGCAGAACAGAGGCACATTACTGCCTGGGAGATAATTGTGTTTGTAGTTTTGAGTACAGATTTAATTGTTTCTGTGTTTACAGAATAATGGCAAATATATATAAGTGCTTTTGAAATATAAATTCATAACACATATGAGAACAAATAACTGCGGTGAAGACATTACTATATCTGTCCCATGTCTCATTTTTCGTATTTGCAAAAGCACATCAACAACACAAATAATAATATAACGGTAATGGTTTAATATAACACATAATTTGTGTGGTACTAGAAAAACATGGTATCGTGGCTCATTTTATAACACCTAACCATGTGTGGAAAAGCTAAATCTATTGTTTAATATCCATATTTTAAAAAGTGTATGGGGAAACTGCCACTTTAAATTAATAAATGGAAGCTGTAGTTATTCTAGTAAAATAAACATAGAAACACCACCTTGCAGTATGCTAAATATTTTGAAAAATAGCAGAATATATTTGTTTTTATTGATTAAAATAAACACAAATATAAGCTAGGCCATTCAAAAAACAGATCAATTGAGCTTCGAGTTTAAGATGGCTTGGGTTGAGTAGCCAAAAAAAACCTCAAGAGGAAGTCAGCTATCATTAACCAAAATCTGCTAGGCTAAACGCAGAAGTGAAACATTAACAGAAAATAAAAATCCTTATTAAGAAACAAAATTTAACCTTTAACATACTACAGGACGCCATGATCGAAAGAGCAGCAATAGGTATTTGTGGTTATTATTTTGAAAATCTTTATCGTAGTAATTCTTGATTGATTGGTGATGTCCTTTATAGTTTTGTGGAAGCCACTTACCAATGTGCATGTAATGTTTAATACGTGCCTAAATAGTAATGTATCCTAAAGAATAAGTACTTCAATTTTATTTTTACTTAATCAAATAAACTTGTTTATTTTATGGCTTTTGCAATCATTGGGTGCTTTTCTGGGCTCTGTTGCTCCAACAGTGAGTTGTGACCATTTTTCTCTAAAACTGTCTTAACCTGAATTTGAGCTTGTCAAGAGAATTCTTAATGCTGGCACTGAACTGCCTTCCTCATTCCATTCAAATCACGTGACAGCGGGCCTTTAACTCTGCCGTCCCATGGGGCTGGCAGAGCTGAATGGTCCCATTGTTGCATCATGATTTCAATGGAATCCTGGGCCAGAAGGATTCTGTTGACCAGTTTAAAACAAGTTCAGTTCCAGGTAAAAAAATGTTTTGGAGAAAAACAAAAAAAGATAACTCAATGTAGGAACCCAGAACCACGCAAATACTATAAAATGGCGGGGAAATCAATTAACGCAACGTTTTAAGCTATTTACGCTTTAAGAAATGGTGACCAAATAAACAGGTCACAATCACTGAGCAAATTGCTGACAGCTTCCTAAAGCTTTCAGGGTTGGTCCCTGTATATTGTCGCGACCCGGGCACCGTTCTGTGTCTGCTGGACTTTTATGTTGTCCCGTTTGTTTGTCTTGTCTGTCTTGTCCTGTGTACATGTTACATGTATTGTTAAGGGGCCACCATGCCACCTAGAGTGGGAGAAAAGCAGGGATAGACCCGGTTGGTCAATCTGGGTGAAGTGGGTGGGAGCAGCAGGGGGGGTATAAGTACCTCCTGCGCGGGAGAGTGTGGGTGGGAGAAAGATGAATGAAAGAGAGAGCAGAGCCTAGCCGCGGAGCCCTGGGGAGATGGCCTGTGAGATGGGGTCTGGGTGAGAGGGTGTGAGAGAAAGGAGACCTGGGAGAGATGTAGAGTGAGATAGAGGGTGGGGTTTCAGACACGGAGAGAGAGAGAGAGAGAGAGAGTTCCCTTGCAATTTTATTGCTGGAAGTCAGCTTGCCACTTCCCCGGAATAAGAAACTCGGCAGCTGAAGGCTGAGGTTAACGCTACGCAACTGCGTTTCGTGTAAATAAAAATAAATAATATATATATATCTTCAACAGCTTACATCGCGTAGCTGCAATACTCCCCTCCCATGCCCCAGCACGGGGAAGTGGGGCGTCCGGCAGTTACTACGATAAACAGGACTATTCCAATCCCTACAGCGCCACGGGGCAACCTGAGGCACCGCCTCTAGGCCTCTGCGACAGCTTATCCAAGGGGTCGTCAGCAAGGACAGGGAAACGCAGGACGTGGGGCCCCAGCACACCAGCACCTAGGGAGACAGTTCCAACGGAACCGCCCCAGGAAGGCTCCAAGGCAGCCTCCGCCCCAGCCTCAGCAGCCCCAGAGGGGCCCTGAAGGCTTGCGTCCTCAGACCCACCCATTTGCACAACACCAGCTGCAATACTTAGGTGGTGCAGCACATTTGGGGACACTTCGGGGATGCCCAGGTCGATCTCTTTGCCATGGCAGAGATGACCCATTGCCCTCTGTGGTTCTCCCTCCGCAGCTGCGGAGGTCCACTAGGTGTCAACGCCCTAGCCCACGAATGGCCCAAAGTGCTTTTGTACACTTTCCCGCTATACAGCTTCTCCCGGCCTTCCTCCAGGTCAGGAGAGACGAGGCGACAGTTCTTCTGGTGGCCCCCAGATGGCCCAGGAGAATCTGTTTTTCGAACCTCTGCCAGCTGCTGCGAGGCCAGCCCTGGGAGATCCCGTTGCGCATGGATCTTCTTTGGCTATATTAGTGCTGTCACTGTCATTGCTAGTTTATCAAGTGAAATTGAGACGTGATTGCCTTAGCCATGATAAGATGACGGACGTGTCCCCCTGGTATTAGCCACTGATGCAAACATGTCACCCATCCTGATACGAAATGCAGGTATGCATCAAGGCTTTTGTTTGCCTTGAGATCTTGGCCGGTGTACGGGGAGATGTTGTTTATTAAATAGTGATATATATTGTGAGGCGTGAAGTCAGGAAGGGATGTCCTGTGGCACTTGACAACCTCAGAGAAGAGACCAGCTGGCAGCAAATACACATCATTTTGAGGCCCGGCGAGCAGAATTTTCTCGATGTACCTATCTTGATGTTCACCTCTGAGATGACTGACTTCATCGGACAATGTCAAGTATGTTTTTTCGGACTGCATGAGTTGAAAAAAAAAAAGTGTTTTTTAAAAAAAGTTCTACGTCTTCACAGGTTGTCAACGACGTCCAACGCTTTTTGACGTCCAAAATGGCCGACCACACTTGGGTCACGTGAATTGGTGACATGTGCAAATCATAAATATGAAAAAACTGCAAAGCAGGATGTAATTCAATATGTTAACGTAACATTACATTCAACCGGTTACACTGGACTTTATGAAGCAGCATTGGTTAATTCTGTAGGGTGCAGGAAAACTTTTTGTCACAGACATAATTGCGGTAATTCAACTTAAATAACACATATCATATATCGATAACACAAAGGGTCGGCAGTCATGTTACATGACGGACACCTTACACAATACTGATCTCACTAGGACAAGATAATATATTTTGTCCGTTATTATTACGTACATTTAATTATAATATAAAATAAAAATACCCTAGTCATAATGCTGTGACAGAATTGCTGACGCACTGTATGATTTAAACTACACAATTTTCTGTTCTGGATCATCATTTTGTTAATTTTCCAAAAAACTGAATATATGGCTGCACTTTATTTTCTTTATTACTGCCTCCAGATATTTCTGTTAGGTTCAAAAACGATGGTAAATAATACGTTTTCATGTCACTTTGGTCTGTGCTATTATTAGCACACATTCGCACACAAAGGATAGATCTACCGCTGATTTCAGGGTTTAGCTGAAAAGGTGGTCGCCAAATTCCTCTCTCTGGCAATAGTTTAAGCACTACAGTGCAGTCTTTGGAAGGCAGGGGAAATGGAGTCAGTTTTTGTATATCTTTAAAGATACCTGTTGTAAATAGTAACAGCTTTTGCCAAACGCAAGACAGACACCTATCTTCCTGTTTTCTTTCGCTTCTCTTACAAACATTTTCTGCTGCAGACATGTTTAATATTTTCGTCATCTTTTTACACTATTTCTTGGCATGATCTCTCGCCACTGTATATTTTAATTCCCCGTTCAAAAACAAAATATTAATTTTGAAATATCTTCTTTTAGGTTTCGGTGCAGCAATCTCCGGAGGGAGATCTGATACTGGGCTGGCATTCTGTCTGTTTATTATTATTATTATTATTATTATTATTACTTAAATGGCATATGAGGGAAACGGTACAGCTTCAAAAAATATGGAGTTGCACAATGATAATTATTTTTAATTTGGAGGGTTATTTGCTTTGGTTTATCCACGGTAAGATTTGCATATAGTGTATTTTTCTGCCAAATTTGACAAGTTCGCTAGAAATGTGTTCGTCTTGTTGATAGAAACATAGCTACCGGGTACCTTTGCATTACTTCCACGCAGTAACACTGTTACTTACCAGCATAGACACTGTTTTCCACGTGGTTTAGAGAAAATAACAAAAAAAAAAACTGTTTACACCAGCCCTTGCTGTGCATATTATTAAACGAAGTACCACCCCATAAAATTCCCCGCAATATAATTTGCTGATAAACCTGCGGACGGAAAAAATACGTCGTATCTGCTTGTTTGTTATTGGTGTATCATGTTGTCAGGCTGGGTCGCTGCCCATGTCGCTGTGCGAATGCATTTTCTGATAGGACCCTAACTCGCGTCAGTCAAGCCGGTCGTCTTATGCTCCCACCCACTTCTGGCTCCCGAGCGAGCTGTTCCTCCTCTCTGGGCAGAGAGAGGGAAATGAGTGGGACGCTGTTGCTTTTAGTTGTCAAAGGATTTAAAAAGGCTTTTGCGTTTCAGTGCGGCGTCAAGATTGCAATAAAGATTATATAAAGAAAGCTGCTATTCGACCTGCCGTGGAAGATAATTTGGGGCTGCTGAATGAAAAACAGCTTTACACAGTTTCAGCTGTGTGTGTTTTTTAAAAAAAAAAAATATATATGTGTATTTTTTTTTTTTTAAATGTTGTTCTTAGAAAAGGAGACCCTCCATTGAGTCAGTTCTGCTGGCTGATGACTGTCGGATGCGTTCTGTTTGCTGCAGTAAGTCTGGATCCAAGCACACAACACGCATTTTACTCCCGGAAAACAGCGCAGAACCAGTGTCTTGTAACTAGCTAAGTTTCAAGCGTGTGACGAAAATGCTTTTGATTTTGTCTTGAAAATAATTGTTGAACTGCGGCTGAAAACCAGAAAGCGACACTTAAATCACCACAGCTTCCAGAACACTTTGTTCGCAAGAACGTCATGAACTAAGTTGACTTTTATTTGTATTTTTAGTGAAACTATATATATATTATATATATATATATGTATGTATGTATATATATATATATATATATATATATATATATATATATATATATATATATATTGCTACGATAGCACAAAACAACAAGGACATGGACTAGTGATACATACGGTAGTTGAAAGAACATACTTGTCTCTTCGTTTAGCTACATTGTAAACGCAATAAGTCCTCGCTAGCTTTAACTAAATACCTTATATAAATACATGCATGTGTATACAAACTCGTTCGGTACATTAATAATAAATTGGGTTTTTTTTTTGTTTATTTTACTGTTTTGTTTATTTTCATCAGTAAAAAGTTAGCTACGTGTTCAAATCAATTTAGAGGATTTCTTTGTATCTTTTTAGTGTTTAGAAGAAGATGGCAACTGCACTTAGTGGGCGAAACCCCGGGGGACGTGGGCCAAACCCCCGAAAAGGAATGATTTTGGGCTTATTTGATGCTATTCAGGACGCCGTGGGTCCACCAAAACAAGCGGTGGCTGACCGCCGCACCGTAGAAAAGACATGGAAGCTCATGGATAAAGTGGTAAGTGCCGGATACACTAGTATTAACCGTGTCGTTTTAACAGGATACATCGTAGGGATGAGATATGGTCAAGAAAGTCTGCGCCTCTGATGTACTCCGACTGGACCATTCTCCCTGCTAGCAGTATTTCAAGCAGGCAGTGATTGCTTCCAGCAAAACGTTGTGATTCTGCCTTTTTCATGACTAACTGTAAAGTCTCACCTCCAACCCAGGCCTCTGTACTGTTTCTCTTTTTATACAAGAGAAAAATCACAACAGTTTGAGCCGCTAGTTTTCATTTTCTCGTGTTAACTTGAACGTCATTTATTAATTCTAAGTTACAGTCCATGTATGATTTTTCTAATGTCCATATATAAATATATATTTGATAAATAACATAATCACCTATTCCTGATTTGGCAATTCTTCCACTTCCTGGGTTAAACGTTTACTGTTAATTGACCAATGGGAAAAAAAAAAAAAAAAAAACTTAGACAAAATAGGGTGCCTTATGCATGTTCTCTGCTGTGTACGCAGCATTGCAAAACCATTTTAATTGCTTGATTAGCAGCTACTGTGTGTGGCAGTAATTGGGGCTGGTTTGGTGTTGCTGTCTAATAGTGGCCTTTCAGGTATCGCTGTCATGATTTGGACGCTGATGAGAAAGCTGACATGTTTCCTTCCTGGCTTTTAAACTGTTTTGTGGTGGGGGTGACCCCCAGTACTCAAGATCAGCAATGTGTGTGTGTGTGTATATATATATATATATATATATATATATATATATATATATATATATATATATATATATATATATATATATAATGCATAATGCAGTTGTTGTTCTAGAATGCATTGGTTATGTTGAATGATTATCAGATGAGACGCATGCCTCAGACACGGTTAATTCAGTGGTTTTCCAGATGCAAAGGTGAGCTTTAGCAGATCAGCCGTTTAACATGCTGTTTTAAATTGTTTATATGCAATGTTTGTCGGTAGGGGGGTTTAGTACCACCGAACTGTAAATGAGTCAAGTCTCCATTGTTTTTTTTTTGCTTGACTCCCAGTAGCTGTACACTTTAAACCCCCTACCACATCAAATTACCTTACTAGTAGAGCGTGTTATTCATTTTAAAAACCTTAGTTATGCAATGATATCCTTAGCATGGTTTTTTAAAAAAACATTTTCAGCTTTATTATAGAGTAGAAACAGATGCAAACACGGTAATTTCAGCCTGTTTTCAAGTGGTGTTTGTTCCAGTATAAAATGTTGTATCCTTGTATCCCTTTTCACACAACACTGGAGCAGAGACCACTGCACACACATTGACCTTGAATGATCTTTTAAGAAGATCAGCACTGCTTGTTAATCTTACCAATGGGTCCCTTTTGCACAATAGCATTAAGGAGGCTGCTCCCAGATGCTCCCCTGTATCATTTATGCACAGTTGAGGTATTTAATTGCAGTGATTTACCCAACAATATTTTAATAAGAGATGTTTTCTTCATCTATGCCTACAGGTGAGACTCTGCCAAAACCCCAAGTTGCAGCTGAAAAACAGCCCCCCTTACATTCTAGATATCCTACCAGATACCTACCAGCACCTGCGGCTCATACTGTGCAAGTATGAAGAGAATCAGAGACTGACTCAGTTAAGCGAGAACGAGTACTTTAAAATATACATCGACAGCTTGATAAAGAAATCCAAAAGGGCTATTAGACTCTTTAAAGAGGGCAAGGAGAGGATGTATGAGGAGCAGTCACAGGACAGGTAGGAGGAATGGCTACTTCATAATTATCTGTACATTCTGTTTTCCTGCTTATTTTTTGCTTTTCTTTGTTAGAGGGGGTGAAACAAAAGCTGTAGGCCTCCCTGTGATGCACCAACTCCACAGTTATGTATTGTTTGTAATGAAGGCAAGTTTTTTCATACATGGATTTGTAAATTGGAATATTGGAGAATGGAATGGAGGGAGGGGGGGGGTAAGAATGTTGCTGTCATTTCACTGCAACACTTTTACTGCAGCTTAGTTTTTTGGTCCTTTCTTTGATTAGGCATATTCATAAACATAGATTTTATTGGCTCCTTGAAAGTTTCAGATTTGTACTAGTCCTAAGTTTAATAAATATGAATGCAGCATTTTATTGGTCAGGAGCTTAAAATGTCCATGGTTAAATCAACCATCGGCGTGCATAGAAAAATCTGTTGGATATTGTTGCAGGTTAACAAAGCTGCAGGTGAAGTATTTGTCTGGGTGTGTGTTTGCTTTTATAGATATGAGTTTATTTGTCGTCCAATCAGGATAGATGAGCAAATGTGTTCTATTTTTATTAAAGAACCATTTGAAAAGGAAGGAGAAGCTAGTTTTGGAAATTTATATCTAACAAAAAGAATTTCTCTCAAGGGTTAATTATTGCCTTTTTTTTTATACCTGCCTGGAAACTAATAAAAGCATTGAAATCTCTGACCTAATATATATATATATATAAAAAAATAAATAAACTGAGCCAATCGGATACGGTGAATGTCTGAGCAAAGCAACGGGGGAAAAAACTATGAACGTTCTTTAACATTCTTTATTGGTAGATTGTATGGTTTATCACCAAAAGAGCATATTTCACGCATTGTGAATTGCAACGCAACAGAACTTTTTATTTTTTATTTAAGACTGTTGATAACTGTCTGGTAACCAACAATGTTCCGTACGGATATGATTTTATCATACCGCCTACAATTTTCTCATGGTTGTCGTTCTGTGTTGTGACAAAGACCTTGCCCTTCTAAGTTCACATCATCATTTTCAGTAAGAAAAATGTAATTACTTGCTAGTCATTTTTAGAAACCCCGGTTTTCAAAATAGGTTTGTTATGCCACCTGCTTTTTAAATAGTCTCCTCTGTTTCATTAAATGTGTTTAGAATAATTAATTGCTATCTTTTGCAAATAACTTGTGAAACCCAAGTTGAAGTGAGATGACAATTCTAAAAGGACCTGCTCGCTGCTAGTGGCAATATCCAAGTGTAGCTGTCCTTGGCATTTGTTACCAAAGGAAACCGAGGCCGTGACTGCTTTCTGTGCAAAAGCCAGCTGTATTTTGTCCTCCATTTACGGAGGACTCGGTGCTCCTACAGTATGAATGAATGTGTTTTTGGGAGACTTCGTATGCCTTGCACATTGTAATTGTAATTGAGTTAATATGGTTGTCACTGTGTATGAAGTATGGCTTTCTATATTCACCACAGATATTGGTTCCTGCTTCCTGAGGGGATATGCGAGGGTCAAGTTGCAGGCCTGCAGGTCATTCCTAATTCCTTTTGATCTTTATTTGCTAATTAATTAAGTCTGTTTGTGACGTCCCCTCAACATTTCAATACAACTTGCCCTAAATCTCCAAAGTTCTTGGGTGGGGGAGATGCATTTACCATAGTTCTAAAATTAGTCTAATGTGTCCTGGCTTGTAAATGAATCTCTTTCATTACAGCATGAAAGACTGTGAGAGAGGTTTGCTCAAACAATGTAGTAGTACTGAATATCTTGCATTTATAATTCCGGATGTAGGTGTATATATATATATATATATATATATATATATATATATATATATATATATATATATATATATATACAGTACTGTGCAAAAGTTTTAGGCAGGTGTGAAAAAATGCTGTAAAGTAAGAATGCTTTCAAAAATAGACATGTTAATAGATTATATTTATCAATTAACTAAAAGCAAAGTGAGTGAACAGAAGAAAAATCTAAATCAAATCCATATTTGGTGTGACAACCCTTTGCCTTCAAAACAGCATCAATTCTTCTAGGTACACTTGCACAAAGTCAGGGATTTTGTAGGCATATAGTCAGGTGTATGATTAAATAATTATACCAAACAGGTGCTAATGATCATCAATTCAATATGTAGGTTGAAACACAATCATTAACTGAAACAGAAACAGCTGTGTAGGAGGAATAAAACTGGGTGAGGAACAGCCAAACTCAGCTAACAAGGTGAGGTTGCTGAAGACAGTTTAGTGTCAAAAGTCATACACCATGGCAAGACTGAGCACAGCAACAAGACACAAGGTAGTTATACTGCATCAGCAAGGTCTCTCCCAGGCAGAAATTTCAAGGCAGACAGGGGTTTCCAGATGTGCTGTCCAAGCTCTTTTGAAGAAGCACAAAGAAACGGGCAACGTTGAGGACTGTAGACGCAGTGGTCGGCCAAGGAAACTTACTGCAGCAGATGAAAGACACATCATGCTTACTTCCCTTCGCAATCGGAAGATGTCCAGCAGCGCCATCAGCTCAGAACTGGCAGAAAACAGTGGGACCCTGGTACACCCATCTACTGTCCGGAGAAGTCTGGTCAGAAGTGGCCTTCATGGAAGACTTGCGGCCAAAAAGCCATACCTCCGACGTGGAAACAAGGCCAAGCGACTCAACTATGCACGAAAACACAGGAACTGGGGTGCAGAAAAATGGCAGCAGGTGCTCTGGACTGATGAGTCAAAATTTGAAATATTTGGCTGTAGCAGAAGGCAGTTCGTTCGCCGAAGGGCTGGAGAGCGGTGCACGAATGAGTGTCTGCAGGCAACAGTGAAGCATGGTGGAGGTTCCTTGCAAGTTTGGGGCTGCATTTCTGCAAATGGAGTTGGGGATTTGGTCAGAATTAATGGTCTCCTCAATGCTGAGAAGTACAGGCAGATACTTATCCATCATGCAATACCATCAGGGAGGCATCTGATTGGCCCCAAATTTATTCTGCAGCATGACAACGACCCCAAACATACAGCGAAAGTCATTAAGAACTATCTTCAGCGTAAAGAAGAACAAGGAGTCCTGGAAGTGATGGTATGGCCCCACAGAGCCCTGATCTCAACATCGAGTCTGTCTGGGATTACATGAAGAGAGAGAAGCAACTGAGGCTGCCTAAATCCACGGAAGAACTGTGGTTAGGTCTCCAAGATGTTTGGGCCAACCTACCTGCCGAGTTCCTTCAAAAACTGTGTGCAAGTGTACCTAGAAGAATTGATGCTTGATGCTGTTTTGAAGGCAAAATGTGGTCACACCAAATATGGATTTGATTTAGATTTTTCTTCTGTTCACTCACTTTGCATTTAGTTAATTGATAAATATAATCTATTAACATGTCTATTTTTGAAAGCATTCTTACTTTACAGCATTTTTTCACACCTGCCTAAAACTTTTGCACAGTACTGTATATATATATATATATATCTATCTATCTATCTATCGATCGATCGATCGATCGATCTCTATCTATATATCTATCTATATATATATATATATATATATATCCCTTCTTCCTTTACCCTGGGATCTGCATGGTCTTCTTTGGCCATGCAGATCCCAGGGTAATAGGGGCTCTGTAGTAAACATGCCTGGAAAGACCAACCAACACCAAGCAAGCACCAAAAAAAAAAAACCCACACAAAAAGGTCTTGACCTAGGTAGGTTGGTATTCTGGTACAGTGTATGGATTTGATTAGGGTAATCAGGCTCATTTAAATGTGCAGTGTCCACTTTGCAGATTTGTAATAGGTCCCAGATGCGACAATTGAGAGTTAGTTTGAACTTGGTCGACTGATGTTGTTGAGTATATAAATGAGCCGTTACTTTAATTAATGGAAGACCAATGCAACTTTATACAGTACAGCTGTGGCCAAAAGTTTTACATCAACTAATCCTGCTTCATAAACCTGAATAAAACCTGCTGAATAATGTTACCTTAACATATTGAATTGCATAACTCCTTGTAGTTTTCCATCTACTTAACGAAAAACTGACCAAGTGAAAAATGTGACATTTCCAAATCTAACACGAAATACTGATTTTTGTTTTTATTTTAATTTGCGTTGTCCTTGCTGCTTCCTCTAAGCTCATCGCTTTTTTTTTTTTGAATACAAGAGGGTAAACCTGTTGAGGACAGTGACCCAGTAAAGCTCTTCACACGCTGCACTGCAGCACTGTCGGCATTTTAAATGGGGATGGAGGGCACGGCACAAAAGCCTTTACTTGGGCTCATCCCCGTGAAAGAAAGTCTTTCCAGTCGCTTTGAATAGGAACAGAAGGTAAGGAATATATTCGTCTAGAAGAATTCTATTGTAAGAGTTGGCTGTTGCAATCCTTGTGGAGCGAGGAAGAGACCATTCTTATTATTTGATAAGCTCAGTTTCAGGAAACGCTCTGCACTTGGAGAATAGAAGCCTATTTTATTGCTTTTTTTTTTTTTTTTTTTTTAAAAAGCCATCCTGCAATGATGTAGTGTATTCCTGTGCTCCCTCATTCCCTAAGACACTTACTCAGAAGGTTGGCAAGGTTGTGTGTGTTTTGTACTCTTAATGCATCACCATCAATTTAATATATTGACATTTAATGACGGATAGAAAGGAAGTCGGAGGGAAGGAGACAAATAGACAGGATGACCACAGCGCATGCAGATTGAAATAGATGGATGTTATCTCATTTTTTTGGGGGGGGGGGATTCCCTAAGGAAAAGTGTGTGCGGATGGAAGACCGGGGGGGCTTAACTGCAGATAAGGTTGCTATTAATTCTATTCTGCAGACTGTCTAGCCTGGCTCGCTAAATCCTTTAGAGTTCCACTTTGATGTAGCTTCTTCAGGGAAATGAAACGTAACTCCGGTGAGACAAAAGCAGTATGTTCTGGGGGTGGGGGATTGGGGGCTCTTTTACATTGTACTGTACCTGCATCTGTCTGGTAGACCCGTGTCATTCCTAGACATGAAAACAATGACTGTTCACTGGGCGCATGGTCTTTCCTGCCGCTTTCTGTATCCCTCGGTAGTGGATGATCACACACGAGAACAAAAGCATAAAAAAAAGCAGCACTTGCTGTACAGTGGAGACTTAAAACGATACTTGGGATAAATAAAGGGATTCAGACTGCTGTTTCAGTCTGAGAAAAAGCAAGCATTTAAGCTGCTTTATCTACGTTTTTCAGAGCACAACATTTCTTGCCAGTTCTGCACGGGACTTTTTTCCTTGTGGGATTAATGAAATATGATTTGTCTTTTTTTTTTTTTTGATGGGGCGGTGGGGGTCCATTGAGTTGCTTTTCTTTGTACAGCTGCGGTTATTGTCTCGCTGGATACACCTCAGTGAACATGTACAGTACTGTTTTCCTTTGCAGAAAACTGCCATTTTCAAATCTGTGCTGTTTATACTGGGGTATTCCAAAGTTTCACCTACGTAAGTATTTATTTTTTTCTTAACTTGAAAAATACTGCAGTGCTTAGACTGTCCTCTCCTTTTTGAATGTAGCGGAATATCAGTTCCCTTGTTTTAATATTAAGACTGGTTTGAGGAAGAGGAGTATGAAAGCAGCCTAGGATGGTTGATGTTAATCATGCGAATGCACAGACTCCAATTTGAAAAACCAATTTGACCATTATCCTCCCCTGTTTTTTTCACTTGTCACGCAATAGGCCATGCCACCCCTTAGCATCAGTTTCTGTTGTCCTGTTTTTGAGGCGTTTCACTCAATTCAATACGAGAAATCATTCTGTTCAGAAAGTAGTTGTGTGGGTGGTGGGGGCCGACTGTACCGGAGAAAGAACAAATAACATAATGTTAAATGTAATGCAGTTAAATTTATTATATATTGTTTTTATTCGGCACAATATTTTTCTGTTTTTTTCATTCGGTTTAGAGCACAGACCGCTACTAAATAGTGTGGCTTTTGAAACTCTAGCATTCAATTGCAGTGAGACATGCTGTGTAATTGCAGTGGCTTAATGTAAAGGCTTTCGTTTTACTGGGACGTATAGCCCCTATGGTTTTCTTTGCCATTCAAAAATGAAGTTTAACAAACTTCGGAGCAGCTTTTTCCCATTGTGCTTTATTAAATTCAATGCTGGAGTAACTGGGCTTAGTCAGTTATTTGCTGACAAAAATATTTAGAGTAATTGCAGCTTTTTTTGCGGGTGAAAGGATCGCATGTGAACCGCAGGGCTTCGGGGTAGGATTTCTTTGATTGCATCTTGCCACCTGGTTGCCAAATGGGATCACATGGAGGTCTGGATCCCCCCCACCCCCAACCACTAACTAACAGAGAATGAGACCTTTTCAATGCCCTGCGTGGGTAGTAAAAGACTGCACACGCAAGCTGTTCTGCTTTCAAAGTGCTACCCAATACTATACATTCGAATGTCTATTGAGTTTCCAGCCCCCTGCAGTCCAGGGTGTTGACATGGAAAGAAGCCCTGCAGACCTTCTTAACTAAACTTATTTTGATGCTCCTTTTATTTTCCGCCAGCCCTCGCTGATAAACTAATACCCTCTTTTGTATTGTTTGTTTAATAGTAATGTTTAGAATTTGTTTCTTCTTAAAACCAGAAATACTTTGATCTGATTTTTAAGAACAGCTTATTGAAATAAATAAATAAAAGCACACCAGGCGATGGCGAATTATCAGACTTGCTGTGCATTTCATTGCTTGCCGTTTTAAATCAGATGCTGTGATACAGGCAAAAATAAACTGCGCTGTGCAGCTAACTGCC
Source organism: Acipenser oxyrinchus oxyrinchus (assembly GCA_030684275.1). NCBI lineage: Eukaryota > Metazoa > Chordata > Actinopteri > Acipenseriformes > Acipenseridae > Acipenser > Acipenser oxyrinchus. The sequence continues at coordinate 4,957,094 of CM060253.1, forward strand.
TGATGGTATGTAGAAAAGTAGCTGGATTTAATAAGTTGAAATGCCTGCAGTATTTAGTGTGGTAAAAAAAACACCCCAGTGTGGAGGCACTGCCTCTTCAAATACTGCGGACAGCAGGGACTCCAATGCCTTGGTAATTAAAAAGCATTTCAAACCGTGTAACTCAATAAATATGTACTGCAATACAGTATAGCAAGATCCAAGGTGATTTTTATTAAACATGCCTACTAGCAGAAGTTCCAAAGTCAATCAGTTTTAGCTTTTATAGTAAACTGCCTTTTGAAATCTTAATTAAAACCACATAAGTGAACTTAGGAAAGAAAATGATAAAAAAAAACGGATTTATAGTCTCCAGAAAGAGAGGGGGAAAAAAACCCTGTTAGAAGCTGTTGATGTGTTCGAATATCATTAAAGATCAAGCACATATGGTGTCCAGATTTCTTTGATCTAGCGATAGCTGGGAGAAAAGACTGCAGAAATTATTCCATTCTTGTTCTTTTACAGCATTTTTTACATTTTTTTTTAATTTTATTATTCCAGAGTTGATTTATTGGAAGGGGGAATAAAACAACTAAAAAACATCCTGCTCATAGGTTTCCCTTTTGCGACCGTCCTCCTGAGGACTGGGCTTGAATGCATTGCAGAGCTTTGGGAGCCTCAGAGGGCTTTCAGGTTTCTGCTGTGTTTGGTGAGGCTCAGTTAAATACCAGCTGAGCCCTCTGGTTCCCTGAACACAGTTTCCATTAAACCTCCAACTGGTTCCCCCTCCCCCACTTCCAAAAGGTGCCAGCCTGTGTTGATGCAGTTTAAATGCAAACAAAGCAACACAGCATCCACACTGAGACTCGGTAAGATAGATTGATTGGCATGTGCAAAAGCAAAACTGGAGGAATCAAAACAGTTAAACAGGGAACGGCTGTGTTGTGCGTCTGTGCCAAAAAAACAACTAATTAATTGATTGATTAATTCAGTTTAATTAACAGATGCGCCGGTTACTGAACACAAAGAATGCAATGGTTGACTCTGCTAATAGGCAGCAGTTTTCGTAATTGGCAATTACTTCGACAGACAGCTTGTGGAACTGTGTTGTGTGAGAGGGAGGCCTATACCATTGTATTGTATACCATATAGAGGCACCAGTGGAGGGAGTTTCAGCTGCCGTTTTGGAATGAGACCACTCTGTACACAGCCAGCAGTAAGTTTAGCTGAATAACAATAAGGTGGAGTGACACAAACTCAGTCACTTAAGCCTTTAAGGTACACAAGGAATTGAGCGGTTGTTCAAACGGTTTCTTCTTAAAATACATTTGAGAGTCACAAAGAAACTGACAATTTGGACGACCAGATCCAACCTGTTAGTAAATTTTAAACTCTGTTTCATGCACCTCATTGCAAAAATAAAAATAATTTTGTATTTGTTGTATGTCCCTTGTACCTTAAAGGGTAATTGTATGTGGTGGTCCTTTTTGCGGGGGTGGAGGTGGGTATTCTGTTACTTTGACATTTAAAGTTTCTTGTGATTTTTTTAAAATCTAGCGTCCATGTTATGTCGTCTTTCTCCTCCTGACCCAAACAACAAACTGAGTGATGGGGTTTAAAGAAAATAAATAAAGAATGTTTCCTGTTTTGATTCTTGGGTAGCATGTGTGCTTTCCTTTGTTTCACAAGTCTGCTGAGAGTCTGGGGTTTGCTCACGCTCCGCTTCATGGCTTGTGATCGCAACTCAGCCTGTCATTTTGTTTGGTTTTTACTCTAATCTTTATCACCTCTGTCATCTGAGCACTCGTTTTAAATGTTCTTCTTTTTGAAATGTAATCTGCAGTTAAATTTGCTGCGAGCATACTTTAATATAGAATAGTTATTTTTTGGGGGGGAAAGTGTTGAGTTACTTATTTCGAGTTGATCATGTTCACGTGCTTTGGCACTAGTATTAATGAAGTACGCGAAGATCGTTTAACTTGCGTCTGTTCGTTTATTCAGAGTGCTGTGTTTGTCTTCGAACCCTCTCCCCTTTTGCAAGGCACATCTTGTGGGGGTTTTGGTATGCCACCCTCTCCCAGCTTGTTTTGAGTTCTGTTTTAGGTTTCTTTTGGGGTTGATCATCGCACCCTATGTCAGTCAGCAAAGTAATCTGATCTGTGTGCAGAAATCCCCTAAAGTACCGAGTAGTTAATGCAATGAAAATTGGAAATGGAAAAATATGATTAACAGAATTTGGAGGGGCTTTTGACCTTTTCGTGAATAAATGGTGCATACCGGTAAATGTATGACAAAACATGAACTTCGCACATGCTGGCTTCAGAAGAAAATAATTAGTACCCTCACTGCCATGTGACATGGAAATTTAGTTTCCATTACTGCGTGATTTTTTTTTTTTTTTTTTTTTTTTAAACCGGTAACTGGAAAGTGTTGCGTCATTCTGGTTAGTGAATGTTGCCGTTTTTCTCTCAGTTGAATTTGTAAGTGATTTCAAGGATTCTGTTATAAACTCTTATGATCTTGTAGCCTTGCCTCCAAATTGACCGTTTTTGTTTATGTGGAATTGTGTCTTGTTTCTGTGTGTTATTGTTACTTTATTTTGGGAGGGGGAGGGGGGGGGGTGATACTGTTCTTGTGTCTGTACGGTAGTAAATTAGGCTGGTGTCGCTCTAAGTCATGGCGAGTGTGTTTGTTGTGGTTTCTTTTAAATGTGCTTTTGAAATGAACTTGTAGACACTTATCAAGACCTTCCAATAGTTTAGATAACTTACTTAAAATGTGTTGCGTTTTTTTTTTTTTCTTGCGTTGCCTCTTGCCCATTCTAAAGCCCTGTGTTTTGCTACGGGCAGACTTCTGTAGTTCTGTGTTGTGTTTTCAATTCAAGCCAAGCTACTGCAATAACCCATTGAATGGTGTCTCGCATTTTCTTTGATCAGCGTTCAGTTTGTTTTGCTTTAGCCCTAAGAACCAGCGGTTACAGATTGTCGGTCATTTTGACAAGACAGCAGCTGGGAGTGGCTGGTTAAAGGAGAATTGAGTGACTTTGTTGAATGTGTATGGGCAATAGATACAGTGTGCTTTGGGTTATTGTTTCGTAGTGTTGTTGGGATGTCCCTTCCTTGGCAGCTCAGTTTGTTTTTTGGATGGCAGATCAAACGTAGGATTGATTGTGTTTAAAAACAACTGCAAGAGTATCGGTATGTTCACTCAGAATTTACCTGACTTTAGAATGAATGAGTGACTTCTTTTTTTTTGTAATTAAATAATTATTGTCACGGTAGACTGCTTCAGAAACTAAACATATCTCAACTGAATATACTGTGTGCTGGTCAGGTACCATTTCCGAAGCAAGTGTGACATTCTCTTGTTTTATCAGCTGTGCTATCTCTTTTTAAAGTGCTAAAAACAGTGTTAACCCTGGTCACTGGGTAATGTTTTTTCTTTGCAGGGGGATAACAGAGTAAAGTGAACAGTACAGTAAGCCATGTGGAACTACTGTAGAAGGGAAATTATATTACTGATATTAAAAAATAAATCAAACAATAAACAAACCATGGTGCTTCCTCTAGACATTCAGAAGTACAACAAAGGCAGTTTAGAAAGCCGAGTAGAGCAAATGAATGAGGAATTGGCTTTACTGAGCTGCTTTTACATGCCGGGTGACAGAAAAGTGCTATTTAAACTGGCTGCAATAAGTAGGCAGGAGCTACACCATGTCAAGAGTTTCGAACCCGGGTCAAATCCAATCGAGACACTGAATTTAGTCTCGACACAGGGTTGCACTAACAGTATAGATGCAGGATGTTTAATATGGGAAGTACAGCAGTAATGTTAATCGTGCCTGCCTTGCCTGTACAATAAGTTGTATTGAAACAATCAGACGCATGCTTGGTGTAGGAGTGCTTTGTCCAGCTGTGGTACAGTGACCGGATGGTTTGCAGTGACAGCTGTCTTGCCATGTCTGTGTCTCCTCCAGTACACAGCTAATGGAACTGGATACTGGTTTGCTGATGTCTTTTACGAAGGGGGATCCCGGTTGCCTGTGTATAACATCTATTTTTGGAAAGTTAGCTGACACGCATCCTGCCCTGAACCCCCCTGGCTTCGGTTTAATCTGTAATATCCTCTGTGGGAACATCCTGGAGAAACGGCACCCTTTTAGTGTGCAGCTAAATATACTAAAGACTGGCAGCACGTGCCGGACTGCTCCACCTGAAAGGGGGAGGTGTGGGAGTAAGGGAGCTACCATTTGAGTGGGGGTGATTCAGTGTGGTAACTGACCGTAGTTTACTGTACTGTGCAATCATTTATTCATAACATATTGCTCTATTACATTCTGTAAATTAGTCTTCAGTACAAAGACCTCGTTGACTGTCCTTTTAGTTTACAACACCCTAAGGCAGTTTTAGGCTCACACACACCCTTCTATCTGAAACCTACAGAACTTGCCATTGCATGCAGTAAACCCCAATAAACAAAACAAATAAACGGCCATCCCTTTTTGGTAGTAATTTTTATTTGTGTTGTACAGAGAATACATGCACATTTCAGATGGGCTTATTACTATCTGAAATACATAGAAACAGTTTTTAAAACCTAAAGGAGCCATCCGATTAGTGATGCTAATGCTGTAAATGGACTACCTGTTTTACCATCTATATTTTCATATGATTTAAAAAAAAAAAAATTCGTTGATTCCCTGCTCAGATTGAACCATTTCTAGTGTTTATTCTTTGGCGTCCAGAATAGACCTTTTGAGATGCATACTGTACACGTTTTTGCAGTTCCTGTATATGACTGCACCCTGTAAAACAAACATCAGTCGGCATGCTGAGCTCTGTCTGGAATGCCCTGCCCCTACAGGTTCCTTTGCTGTACAGGGATGCACTGTAATGTAATATTTCATATACAGTAAAGGGCAGTCTGAAAACAGGAGAGTTTGTGTTACTCGAGTGCGGTGCATTTTGTATAAACACATTTATATTTATTTCCCCTTGCTCCTGGCTTTTATCAAATTATTGGTTTCTGAGTTTTCTGGAAAGTCAGTCAGCTGTAAAGCAGTTGCAACTTACAAAAAACGAAGTCCACTAAACACGAGTGCTGTCGCGACAGTGTGATTTAGGAACTTGTCTCTTACATGAGCTGGTTCCTTTCGGTGGAGTTTTCCTTGAACAATGTGAAAAGCTCCAGTAAAATCAAAATAAAATGTGTTGCTGACAGAGACCAACTGCAGCACAAACCAGAGCAATCACATGATGCCTCAATCCAAAAGGAAAGATTTAAGAGAAAAAAAAAAAAAAAAAGTACAAAGAATTTACTAAGAGTCTGGGCTTGTACAGTCATCAGTTTGCAGGTCTCCCTCCTCATCCCCAGGATCGCTTGCTCGCTGAGTAATGTGGTTTATGAGAAATGACAAGCAACCCCAGCACCTTGGCAGCTGAGGGATGTCTGTCTTGTGTTTGTGACAGAGATGCAACTCCTACAAGTAGAAAAGAATGTTCCATGGTGACAAATCTGGGGCTCACCCAGACGGCCAAAATCAAAGGACTGCTCAGCCTGTGTGTTCTCTCTCTCTCTGTGTCACTCACAGCTGCTTAATTATTCAGGAGAAATGTGCGGTTAGTGACCTTTTGATAGCTAAATATTTCTAATTTGCTCTTAAGACTTTGTAAACTACACCACTAATAGAAGTATTTTAGCTTTGGCTTTGAGCCAGCACCGTTGTCGACTGTTGCCATAAAATGCAGAAGTGAGGAAAATCTGTCCCCTCGTCGTTCTGTAATTCTTAGTAAAGAATTCTACAGACTGACTGTACCACATGCAAGAATATACAGTTGTGCACACAGTTAACAGCACACATTCCTGTACAGAGCACAAAGATGTATAGAACAAAATGACACATTAGTTGACATACTAGTGGTCCTGTTACTTGGCGTAGGTGTACATGTACTGATTAACTTTTTAAATACTTTAATTTCCTAAGCAAGGGCCAGTGTCTTGACTGTGCTTTCACAGTAGTGCTTGCACTCTTTTACTAACTTTTTGATGTATTTTTTAAAAAAAAAAAGTTTCACATACATAGTTGTCATTGTGCCCGACACACTTCATCTCATCTGCTCTTTTTTTTTTTTTTTTGTACCCCCTGATTCTTCCGACCTCACACTGACTCATTATTAGTTATACATGATAAATTAACTGAATTAACATTGACGATAACTGGTGCGTCAGATGTGATATCATGGGACTTGTTTACTGTATATTATGAGAAATGTCACTCGGTTGCCGCGATAGAAAAATGAGTTTTTGGTGGAAATTCACAAAGTCGTGTTTTATTGTCCTTCGTTAGCATCATTAGTTTGAAAGGAGAGAAACAAAATAAAATTGTATTTTTAAACTTGACCAGATCTCTTCATATAGTAACTGTTGTGTGATGAATCAATAATAGATTCTTCACCAATGAGCAGGACCTAAAGATATTTCTTTACAGACAAGTCAAATTGAGTAACATTACTTTATCATTATGTTTAAATTTACAGTAAATGAATCCACTGTATTGAGAGAATTACACTCCTTATGTCAAATATCTGCTTAGCAATGCAGTATAATTAATCTGCGTGATTCACCTAGTTTTTCTGTTGGCGTTTGAATGGATGCAAGATACATTTTCAGGATGTTTGCTCATTTCTATGGAATGATTAGACACCCAGACCTGCACGATCTCTGAAATATATCTGTCATCCGAGTGAGCGAGCGAGCGAGCCGATGAGTGCCGGGAAGATGGTGGTGTTTCAATAGATCTCAAATCAAAAGGATTCTTTACTTACTGTATTTTATGCCTACGTTGAAAGGTAAATAAACACTGCATGCTTATTTATCTTGCATGAGCTAGGATGAAGTCATGCACTGTGTATGGCTTATGCAAATATTAGAAGACATTCTCTCACTTTTTCCATGTTTCAGTCTGTCAGACAGCCACTGCTCCGTGCTAAGGTAGTTCAGGTTGTGCATGCATTCGGTGTCCCAGCAGCCTTTTGTTTGTCGGCGAGAGGCCATTTGAAACATTTGACTCTCGGCGTTTGGGGGCTGGTTTGTTCCAGTGCCAGGATGTCATACAATTCTGAGTGAATTTGTAATTCCTCTGCCTTTTACAACAATTCTGGATCAGTTCAGACTCGCAGCTGTTCTTGGCCTTACTGAGTGTATCTGGAAGAACTCTGTCCCTGTTTTTTAATGTACGTAATGCAGAGTTATTACAGTACATGTAGTCGTCTTTTTCACGATACTGATGTCTCTAATTTTTATAGCGTGTGTTTCCAAGATACTTGGCTTTTGCCAGCGAAGGCCGGGTCACTTTCACAGAGTTTAGCCAATCTGTTTTATATTCTTGCTTTTAAATACCTTGTAATTTACCACACAGGAGTATCAGATTGTAAAAAGACCTGTTCCAATGTGAACCCAGAAAAACTAAAGTTCTTTCGTCTTATCCCTTGTAAAACAACCCAAAGTACAAAGAAGAGCTGGGGTGGGCAGGAAGTTCATTGAGGGCATGTACGCTACTCCATATAAGGATACTTTTTTAAATTTTTTAAAAGCATTCAAATGTTAAAAAAAAATGGCCCACGACAAAAATGTCTACATATTGCCTTGATTTGAATGTTTACTGGGATACAAACAAAGTTTTCAGAAGCTGGTTTACTCGTGGTCCACCGTACCCAAGTTAAACTAAACTTCAAACCATGTTTACTTTAAGTATGATCTAGCCTGCAAGCATTCTTCGTCGGGGCAGAATGTAGTCTACTGTACGGTACAGTAACATATTATTGAGAGGATGTGGTGAGTTAGCGGATGATTCACTTAATCTTTTAATTAGCGTTCTGTTTTCCCATTTTTATTTCATTGAGGTGGAAGATCCTTTTTGTCGTTTTTGTTTGGGGGAGTTTATTCAGGTTGTCTGTCTTGTCAATTTGTTTTATTTACATATTGTAGCTACTGGCAGGAAACAGGAGACCAGTTTAGGTTTAATTCATGCTATTTTAAATGTTACATGCAGCCTCCATCAAAGGCTAAAATGAAAACGATGTATCTATTTTTTTTTAATGGTTTTTATTATTAAATGCAAAGATAATAAATACATTAAAATGTATGGCAACACATTATCAATTTATAATTTCCCTGAAAATATACAGTAGCTACAGTTCCTGTTATTGATATTCAGTCTGAAATATTGATGAGTTCTCTTTGTACAGCAGTGTTATTTGGTTGTCAAATATATTTTTATTAGAATGAAGCCTGATATTTTTTCTGAGACTTTGCTTTATATATATATATATATATATATATTGTATAGCATAATTGCATATACATATAAACAGAATATATTGTTTTAGCATAATTGCAATAATTGTACCACAGTTTATTTGGTGCATATTTAAAGCCGATAACTACATCAAAACTATATATATATATATATATATATATATATATATATATATATATATATATATATATATATATATATATATATATATATATAAATATATTCATTTCACACGTACGGTAGTTCAGATGTGGACAGAAATGAATTTAGATCCACTGCAGGCCCACCTGAGTAGACTGACGCACAGTTTGGCACAGATGTGCACTGAATGTAATTCCTGGAACCAGTACAAACAGCTCTGCCGGTATATTAAAACCGTTTCTTGCCAAGTCGGGAGTGTGGTACATAAAGTTGCATGTGTGCAGTGAACTGACTATTCACCTGACAATAAAAATGCACCAATAAAATTATGGTATTACACCTCCACTCAACACCTGCTGACATTCTGTATCTCGCTTATAAAATGCCCAGACTCCATACTGCACAATCAGTGACTCCCAGGAGTTCTGTTTTATATTGTAGCACACTGTACAAAAAGGAAACCCAGTAGCTGTCCCCTACTGTGGTAACAGTCAAATATCTACATGTGCAATCTGTGCCATGCCGTCAGCAATCATATCTGCTTGTGACAGTCGTAGAGTATACGAGTGTAATACTGTATACTGGCACTGAGACATGCTTCATCAGAACATTCCTTTATTCATTATGTGATTCGTCTTCATCCTTTGCCAGCTGTGTCGGCTGGGAGTGGAGTCTGTTTATTAACATTGGGTACACGCTGCGAATGAATCTGATTTTAAATACGACACTGGGCTGTAATTTGAGAAACTCCTAAATTAGCCCTTGAATAGATCCCTGCCGATTTTAGGCACTTGTAGGATAAGCTGTAGCAAAAATAAATACAAATAATAAAAATAAAATGGATAAAGGAGTATGTAATAAAACGACACTCAATTAGCTTTCTTGCTCATATTTTAAGCCTAAATGTTGTGCAACTGCAAGGGCATCCAAGTGTGTTTGCGTCTCCATTAAAGAGCTATTAGCGTTATTCATTTATAATGAGTTTGTTAGATGTTGCCAGAAGCTGCCTCTTTTCCCCCTCCAGGTGGTTAGACTTGAGTATCGGCAGACAGCTCGTACATAATGCAGCTCTGGATTAGTGATGGATTCTATCTGCATTCTATGAACTGGAGGGTATTTGAATCCATCCGACTGCGTACTCTAAAAAGCTTCAAATAAATAAATCACGAGGTTTAATTTAAAAGCTCCATGCACCTTAGGTTTTCCTTTTACAAAAAAAAGCGGTTTGGTAAATGCTGCTTTGTGAAGATATCCCAAAAATCCAACAAAGAACCGTCTCAAGTACAGAATCCACGTGATAAAAATCGCAACATGCAGACACACTAAAACAACACGCATTCATTGTTTCTTTCAATAAACCGTGAATAGTGCTTATTTAAGGCAATGGTGTAATACTGTGCAGTAGTACATAAATAGAACTTTTGTCTTTTTGTTTTTATTTCATAATAACTCTATACTGCATAATGACCTTCACCATTGCACGAAAGACCTCTTGGCATTATCTTCATGCAGAACAAATAACAAGTTGAACATAAAGCAGCACAATAGCTTAGCTGGTCGAGTGAGCACTAGAGAGGGTCATGAGAGGCTCTGAAATCTAACCGCGTCTCTCACTTAAAATGGAAACCTTGATTATGAAAATATACGGTTGCACAGCATTTTAGCTCCAAAAAAAGAAAAAGAAAAAAACAGTACATGTGACTTTGTTTCCCCACATGGTCACCATGTGACCTCTCTCTCTCGCGGGTGGCCTTGCAGATCGCTGATGAGTCAATGATGTTGGATAGCTTGCAGTCTTTAGTCACTCACCCTTGCAGTGTTGCCAGTTGTATCTCATTTAAAAGAAATAGAACGCAAATTGCAGAAAAAAATGTTTGGTTTTTTTTTGTTCTGTTGCAAGATAGACAAATACTGTAGATAGCACATTTTTTGTTTTGCTAGATATAGATTTTGCCGTAACTGGTTAAATACGCACACAGGAGTAAGTTTGTTCATCTTGTCAGGAAGCTGTCAGTTTAAAGTACGATGCTGTTCTAAAGTACGAAGAGCCTTGGGGGATATTTTGAGCTAAAACAAGATCTCTCGGCATTTAATGTAGTGTAACTCTTAGGCTGTTCCATTCCCTTTGTAATGCATTCTGGGGAGCTTTCCTTTGGTATCATCACAGCTTCACCACACTGGACTGCAAGAACGTAGTCGATTCTCTTAGCCAGCAGTACAGGGTGCTTTTCAGACGGTGAGAGCATCAATGACATTATTGAAAGTGTGACGTAATCGTTTAGAGTGAATAATCCTAATAAAATAACTCTTTGTGTAATGTAACAAATTTGAACACCAAACCATTTATTTATGGTACCTTGTCATGTTTCAGTACCAAATCTGTGAGTAGGTGCTGCTCATTTTTATTGTGTTAGCCTTGGGATCAATTCTAATTCTAATTACAATCACAGCAGAATTGTTTGCTGAAATTACAATGCTAGTTTTGTTCAATTACAATTAAATCCAATTCTGCTGCAGTAACTACAATTGTAATTACAATTGCATGAAAATAACATAAAGGACTGCACACATTCACATGTTCACTCTATTTATTCTAAATAACCAAGCAACAATCACGGCTGCAAATACAGAAACACGCTACATACATTTTTTATTTTTATTCATACGAATAGGATCACTAAAAGTGGAAGAAAATACAGGAATGTTGATCGTATGACAAATAAATGCGCAATTGAACAATTATATGGTGTAATTACGCAGGTGAGCCAAGGCTCCATTACAATTGCACTGCAATGAATGATGAGTTGCACATTTACCATTGTAAGTGAGCCCATGTCTGGTGTTAAGTGAGGCTCGCTTTTTAGGAATGTGGGTAATATCATTATCTTGGTAAGTGCAGACCTGACAGTGAAAGTATACTGAGCATCAAAAGAAACGTATCACTTATATTTGGATAAAATTCACTAGATGTGATCGAAAAATGACAAACTCAGAGCAGTGTTTCAGAGCAGGTGCAGTGACTTTTTATTGTGCTGATTTAACAATTGACATCACGAAGATGCTGCAAAATGATCTGTCGATCTTGGGCAGGTGTTCTGACTCTTGGTCTCCCAGTTCGTGGCCTGTCAGTGTGTGTGTGTCTGGTTATACCGTCTCGCTAGGTTTGAAATTGCTGGGTGTGAGCACCCAAGACCGATGTGTCGCAGTACGCTGCCCTAGTCCAGCCTCCAACATGCCGATCGCATGAAGGCGCTGCTCTCTTGACAGACGTGGCATTTATATATTTCTTTTCTGTGATTTTTTTTTATTTTTTTTATTGCTATTATTCAAGCTTGCAATTCAACAGCTGAAATCACTCCATATCCAGTGTCCAATCAACTAATCTCACTAATTAGGTGATTAAGTACATCTGCTTCAGTCATAGTAACTCAAGCGTGTCATGGTCAAGGATGAATGATCGAGTGGTTAAAACGAAACCAAAAACATTTCATCAGTGTTCATTTTATATACCTTTATGTATTTTTTTTTTTTTTTTAAATAGATGTGTTATTTGTAATAGTGGCAAGTTTCTTTTGATGCTCGGTATATATTGCTTGGTCGTGTTGCCTCTCAGGAGTCCTAAACCTTGTGAAGAAGGCATGAAAAGAAGTACACAGGACAGTCAATCAGTCTTTGTTTGCGTGTGCATGTTTGCACAAACTTTTTTTTTTTTTTTTTTTGGTATGAATTCAAGAGTATTTTATACGGCGAGTTGCAGACAAGCAGTCGCATTGGATATAGAGATATCGAGCTGCACTTCTTAGATTGTCCCCCAGTTTACTGTTACAAATTGAAGCCGAGATTGTCACCTACGGTAAACCCTGCTGTTTGTGAAAGGCCAGGAGAAACGCTGTCTGTTTGTTCAGCCTCCAGGGGAGCCTGTCTTGAGCCGTTAATCTGTGCAATCTATTAAACAACGCGTAATGTATGTGGGGCTCTATTTTGAACGACATGTGAGCTTGGTCTGTTTTATATAGTGATGCCTTTTCTTTTATTATTTCATATTTCAGTGTAGGTACAGTACAGTACAGTATGGATGACCATCATTTGAGCATTACACAGCCAGAAAGTGTCTCCAATTTGTGTAGGGGTGTGTGGGTTTTCTTTTTTTATTCTATTTTTTTTTAATAGGGTGGAGATGTTGGAACCCGTATACAGTAGCACAATTAGTGAAAGTAGATGCAAGAGCAATCTGATGCTGTTATGAAACAGATACTTTGGGCGGTTTTTTGTTTCGCTTGTTGCTTAGAACCATAAGCAATATGTTCTGTGCTACAGTATGTGTGTCTTCCTTAAACCAAGGTACTTATGGGCCGCATGTTTCCTAGTATGGTTTAAAACTGATGTTCAGCAGATGTGTGTGCTTTTTAATTAAATCAGATTTAAAACTGACCGAAGTTTCTGTGCTTTCAATTGTCTTTTCCTTTTTTGGTTTGGGAATGCAGGTTTCTTTATTAGCTGTCTGGTTTTTATAACCTTTTGTGACTTTTGCTCACAGGGTGGGCATGATAAAAGTTTATCTTAATTGTTGCTGCTGAACAAAGAACTCTGGTTTTATTAGAAACGATTTGAGGGACGGGGGGTTAGACATAAAGTATGGGAATAAAAGATGTGCTTGGGTGTCGAGTATTTGAAAGACACGAATTGCGCTAGAAGTCTGTTATCAGCATTCTGTAAATTTTAAATGTATTCTAATCCTTCCGCTGCAGCATGCCCCAGTCTGATTTTTTTTTATTTTTTTTAAATAAACATTTTCACCCACAAACAAAACCAGTGTCTGGAATTGCAACGTCTTTCCCCACTTGCCAAAGCTTATTACAGGCAGAGCCACTCCATATGGTAGAGTAGTTAGTACTGAAGTGAGGAGGGTCTTGATTTAAACTACTGTAGGAAAGCATTCCTAAAAAATTAACAAATCTACCAGCCTTACGCATAAATGATTTACACAGAGAAATGATTATGTAATAATTAATAATAATAATAATAATAATACTAATAATAATAATACATCATAGTAATTGTTTTTAATAAATAATAATAATCCTAATATAGCAGTATTTACTGTAGGAAGAGATTTTAAAAAAGTATTTATTTATTTTTGGAATTGACATCAAGAAGCCGACAAATATAACATCAGCTATTACTGGCTCATGTAAACCTAGAACAGACAGACTCATTGGTATTTTTTTGTTGTTGTTGTCTGTGTGTGTAATATATATATATATATATATATATATATATATATATATATATATATATATATATATATATATATGTATAAATAAATAAAAATTAGTGCTCGTTATTGAAGGAGAATGGATATCGTGGCCAGTTACAATTTGTGGAGAAAGACCGCCTTTCCTGCACTGTGTCAGACAGAGTTGTATCAGATAAATGAGCACTTTAAGTGAACACATTATCTGAGCGGTATTTCTCTTATGCTAATTTGACTGATATTATCACTCTACTGAAACTGATACGATTTACCGTTACAGCAGAAGTTTGCGTTGATCTGGTGCCTGTTTTATTTGAATTAAATTAATCAAAATGATTGTTGGAGCAATTCTATCAATGTGTTGTTTAAAAAAGACACCCAGTGCTACATTTTAAAATAAACAAAACATTTACAGAAATAATTTTAGCTTTTATCTTGTATCTGCCTAAGTACAGTATGCCAATACAGTAACTGTTGCCATGGTAGTAGTATTATATAATTGCTCCCTCCGTGTCAGGAAATAGAGTACAACTTAATAGAGTGCCATGTTTAAGTGTATGAGGGTCTGTGAGTAACAGCATTACTCTGGATATCTAGAGACTTCAGCAGTCCCTGTTATCCATGTGTGTGTTGGTCTTGGTCTGTCAGACTGGAGGCATCAAAGCTGATGCAAGCGAGCTATATTTTGTGTTTTGAAGTTCTTACGTTTTCAAAGCACTTGAGGCACGTAACCTAGCATCTGACAAGCAGGGCACTGAGGAAAGCTGGCATAGATGTGCAGGAATTGAGTCTCAACAGTTTGACTGCAGGTGCTTTTAAACTCGGGTTGTGTGCTGTGTGGGTTTTTTTTTTTTTTTTTTCCTCTTCTGCGTTGGATGTTTTATTCAGCTGGCTGTAACGGTCTCGGTAGCAACGTTTTGAACAAAATTCTTCTTTTGAAAAGTTAGGGAGGATGCAGAACAGAATAAAATAAATGGGATTCACGCTGCTTTTACATTTTTATTATTGGGTCAGCTAAAAGTAAAAATCAAATACACAAATCAAACGTACAGTAAATTTAGGCTGCTCCTTGTTTTTTTTTTTGTTTTTTTTTTGCCTACAATCAACTTGGATATCTTGTCAATCATAAACGAAGAGTCTTTTAGTAGCAGCTACTGGACTGTGTTGCTGATAAATACAAACAGTATTTAGTCCTCTGCACTCGCGTATTGTACACGATTATGAATGCTTCTCAGATGTGTTTTTGTAACATGAAGTCCCCGATGCTAATTTTGAAAAGCATCTGACATACTGTTTTTTTTTCTGGTTACCCGTGTTGTGAAAAGGAAATGCAAGCACAGAAAGAGATTGTGTGGTTTTTTCAAAGTTCAATACTATTTTTAAATTCATTTTTGACCTGAGATGTCTTGGTTTTTGATGCTTTGTATATATATATTTTTTTACAGTAGAAAGTACTCTTTCAGTTAAAGATTTCCAACAGAGGTACAGAATTGACATTCCATGTAGTTTTTATGAGGTGATTCAAACTATATCCTGTACCTCCATAATATACCTCAAATTAATTTAAATCTGCTCTTGATGACTTTGTCAGCCAAGGAATCCAAATATCTTAAGCACTGCGGTCAGTGTAAGTGACCACAACCTTCACACATAGCACAGTCCAATAGTGACTCTGCATCTCATACTGTTGTCTGCTGTGTTATTATTTAATAGTCCATGCAGGACCAACATTACTGTAGTCTTCCAGTAAGCTGCAAAGCTTGTTGGACCTTTTTTTTTAGTTTCTTTTTTGTTAACTCTCAACTTCTTGAATGTACTGCACTGTAGCTGTATATCAAAAAAAAAAAAAGTAAATGCAATAGAATTCGGTGTCCTGCCCTACTGAAATCCGTATCCCAGATGGAGTCTGGTTTTATTTGGCAGCTCTAGTCTGTTCAGCATTGCACCTCAACTTTTCATCATTACACCCGGTCTGAATATTTCCCCAAATAGAAACTGGCTTGTACGTTTTATATTAACAGTACATTACCCTGCCTTTCATTTCTGTGTGATTCAGCTTTAAAGAGCCCGTGCAGTAACTAGAGACTCACTCTGCCGTTAAACTTAATTTAATGTACTAGAATTATGTTCAAGTGGTGCATCAGTGACAGCACAGAGAACCAAGGGCATTGATTTTTATAATAAAAGCTTATGAGAATTTCTCGTGCCAGGCCTCGTTTTAAAGATGTCATTATGTTATGTGCACATACTGCACAGTATCAAGCTCAGACGAAATAGGTTGTTTCATCATACTGAAATCTGTGCTGTTTTATACTCTCTGTATTAATTATTCTCAGTGAATTACTGAAGCTCATATAACATTTACTTTTATGATATGAAACACATGTTTTTAAATATGTATCTATTTTTATTTAAGGAAATCCTTACCCTGTTTGGATGCTGTTTCAGTATAAAAATGGCAATTGAAACTGATAAACATGTCTACTTCCCTGCAGGCTCTTGGTAAAGACCATACAGTAATTAGTCTTACTGCTGGGCTGACGTCCAATGACCTGCCAAAGACACTATATACTGTAGATACATAAGTCAAGGACCTTTGTCCTACATTGTTCATACAGTAGAAGTTTCTATTAGCTTAATATTTAGACGGGATAGAAAAGGATATTGTGACAATAAGAAGGCACGGTGAGTCATCTTCCTGTCGCCCGCAGGAAAATACGTTTTAGCCCTGTTTCTTAATTTGGATACAGTATTTGAAAATAAAAACTTGAAGTGTGACCATTTTATTTTCTTAGTTACCAGCTTACAGGGTTTTATTTAGGCTGCATACTGTATTGTAGTTGAATGTGAACTGGCAATCAAAACACTAGCTGAAATGGGTTAGTAGTATTTTGTAACACAAACCAATGCAGAAAGCTTCTCTTTGAGAGAACAGGCACAGTAATATTAAAACAAGGTCAACCCTGCAATAAGCTAAATGAACATGAAGAAGGAATACCTTTTAGCTGCTGTGTTTGAACTGCACAGGTGGCAGGAAACAATGGTATCGAAAGTAATACTGTTGAACACTGAAGAATCTGCTCTCCTCAGCTTCACAAAGTGAGAAACCTCAGAGTGTTTAACTGGCTAGATAGACGATGCTAAACCTTGATTACCAGGAAAGTAAACCCTATTGTCTTTTTAAATAAGGCTGGTTAGCTTCCGGTAAAACTTTTTAGAGAAAAAAAAAAAAAAGATTTAATTTTTAAAATATCTGTATTTGGAATGCTTGTAACCAAACCCATCACGAGAAGCTCTCTAATTAGAATTGTTACTTTATTTCATAAATGTCTGCAGTATGCATGCGTGTCTAGTCAAGAGTATGTGGAAAAGACTATTGGATATTAAAGGTTCAATCAATTATCCCTTCGCTGTAAATCTACTGCTGCAAGTCTAATATCTATTTGGAGCATAACTGACAACGTTTAGACCTTTTATTGACTAAACATTTAACGACACCCCGAAACTGCTGTCCAAGCCCAGCAAATGGCTCTTATTAAGCTTATTAAATTCACAGAATGCCGCTTAAGAATTAGGTGCTTCTATAAGCATCTACAAGTTTGGGAAGCCTTTCCATTGACTTCAGTCGTGATTCCCTGTTTGAAAACAGCTCGTGGGAAGGCACTGCAGCAAGCATAACGGATAGAATCAAAAAGAAGCAAACATTTTTGCCTGTGAATAGCTCCAGTGAATCCTCACGCTACCTGGTGGCAAACTTACATTTGGGGTTGTAACATTTTTCAGCAACCCCCACCACCTTCAGTTCTGGTGCTCTGCTTTAGTGAGGGACACAAAACAGTGACCCCTTCAGGCTGCGTGGGCCTCTTCCAGCCGAGCAGGAAATGATCAATTCAACAGCTGCACAGCTCTCCCACAGGTGCATCGGTGCTACGTTGATAATGCATACCTCGCTTTTAAAGGGACCAGAAACGTACCTTTTCTAAACCATGGTACAGTATTTACAGTATGTTGGAGGTTTAAATGATGATTAATTTGGTTTTATGTTTTATACTTGGCTACAATGTGAGCTGGGGAAGATACTGAAGTGTTATATTTACTTATTTGTTTTTAGTTGATTCTTTGTCTGGCAAAGCAAAAACTGAAGTACCAAAATCAATGAAACCTCTAACTGCAATTTTTTTTTGGTATTCCAGTATTTCGTAGGAGCATTACAGTACCAGCACTGGGGATCATCAGTGGGAGACAGTGTTAGGATTGAGTAACAGAGTGAAGCGGCCTGTATCATTTTGTACCTTCTGGTGAGAGCAGGACCTCTGCTAATCTTGTCGGTTGATAGGAGTGTAATCTCAGCGAATCGGCTCCGCGGTGCTGGGACTGGAGAATGAAAAGCCCATCACGTGCTGCCGGCTTCAGCAGAGCGGTCTAGCGGCACAATGCTTACAGCTTGAAGCTCAGGCTGATCTGCGGCATTAAAATAAATTGGTAGTATTCATGCTTGTGTAAAAAAAAAAAAAAAAAAAAAAAAAAAAGGGGGCAGTAAGCTCTACACAACTCTGCTTGCCGTACTCTAATGTTGTTGAGTCTCATTTATTTATTTATTTATTTATTTATTTATTTATTACTTATTTATATTTAAGCTGGTTTGAAAAAAAGGTCTGCTCCAATTAATTGTGTTTTGCTGGGCCAGCAATTTTATTTCAATGATTTGTACTGTATTTTTTAAACATTTTTATTACATCCCTGTGATTTTTGGATGAGACCCAGATTTCCTAATGTACTACCTGCAGTACCTAATCCGTTTTATCTAGTTTTGACTAGCGTTATTTTTGTTTCTGAGTTCAGAGTGGCATATTGTAGAGCAGCCTGTATATTTGCTGTTCCTCCTCCACGGCTGTGCTCTAGTTGCCTTGGGATATGCAGTTTAAGCAAAAGCAACTTGAGACAAAAATAATCCCTCTCGCCGTGTGTGATCTTTAATGCAACGTTCTTTTCTTTTTTTGGAGTGGCTGGGAGACTTTGTGATGCTCTCTTGGAATACATGTATCTGTATGCAACATAAAAAACACTTCAAAGGACTAGAAGTGCAAGCACACCCTGGGTAAAGTGCTCCATTAAAGTACTTGAGTTGATTCATTCGTGTCACGTTGAAGAAAACAGGAAAAAAAACATGCTCTAAGCGTGCTTAACTTTTACAGTACTTAAGATGGCACTTTACGGCAAGTGAACCCTAATAAGACCAGGAATGGATCAAACTGCTATGCATCAGGCGTCTTATTTCCATCCCTGTACTGTGGAGCTTTTCCCTGGAATTTAGGGACACTAATGCACATGAGCTGTTTCATATGGATTAGTGCCACTTAAGTGGTTGTAGCTAACAAAATAATTAAATACATGTTACCTGCTCTTCCTCTCACTTTATAGCTCTCAAAAGTGCAGTTTTGAAGAACCGTAAACGCATGTTACAGCAAACATGTATTTTCACCACCTAGGAAGAAAGTCGGTTGCAAACTCCTTGAAAGGCAAGCAAACTGAGGAATGCAGATATCACGTTTTGAAACTCAATTTGGTGTCAAATGTGTTCAGACCCTGAATTTTTACAATGGCACAAAAACCACAGTACTTGACACAGTTGTTCTGCCTTTTGGCTTGGTTTCTCTATGATGAATAAGCAAGCATATGCACACTTTTGCCCTCCTTGGCGAAACAGGTGTGACACAGGGTGGTGCAATATGTGAAGGCTGGGCACTCCATGTGCCTGCTGCTACAGGTTTTAATACGTTTCCAATTTCTAAACCGTTCAACCCTGAAAAAAGCATAATGGTCGTGGGGGCCCTGTGTGTGCCTCCCACGCACTTCATGGTAAGTGGCTGGATTTGCATAGCAGCTAGTTACACTACGCTAGACTCTGCACGCATGAGTGCTGGTTTTATATGGGGGCATGCATCATAACAAAGTGGTCAGCCACAAGACTGTGTAGGAGGTCTGGTCTATTGCCCAAAATGATCAGCTAGTTTAAGAGATTACCTTGCATAAACACATTCCTGTACTGTAGGTCTATACTGTATATTCTGGTATCTTGTGTTGCTTCCTGACAAGGGATAATGCTGGATCAATGTTTCACATTTAGTAAAATGGCCCATGCATGGTTAAAATCTAATTTGGTCTAGATAGATTATAAATAAGTAGGTCAAAGCCTTTCTGTAGATATTTAAATAAGGCCCTTATACTGTATATATAATTTTTATTGACAGAAAAGATAATGGTCTGTTTCCATACTGAATTATCGGAGGGGGGTGGAAAAAATGCTTCCATGAGGCTTTTTAAATGACTCAAGTCATTAAGCCTTCATAACCCTTTGGCCGCACTTTCTTTTTGTCGGTCTCACATGGTTTGGATACCGGAAGCCATGTGATAAGAGCTCAACATGCATTGTACAGTAAGCAGATTTACCAACTGCGATGATGAAACTTCACACAGCCAAATCAGCTGAAAAAATGAATGGCATTTAACTCGGATTGTAATTAGGAAAGTGTGTTGCATTAATGAGGAACTTTTAATTGGATTCCTGTGAGATTCCAAGTGTTCTGTAGGTGCTCACCACCTGACTCTCTTCAAGCCTCAATTACTTGAGCCTTCAGCAGCTTATCTGTTAGGTCCCTTGTGGCTCACTTTTATTAAATTCAATGATTTCAACCCTGCAGCTTTTCAATAAGAGCAGCTATGCATCTATTTTTGCACAGTACTTGACATCACCTGGAAAGGGCTTTGCTGGCTTGTGGTCTTCTTTTGGCTTTTAATAATGAATTCCTTTCTTGTCTGTGTGTTGGTGGTTGGTTTTCTTTACACCATCTCCTATCTTGAAAATGTTTGCTTCTTTCTAATCATCTTATCCTGTAGAGTACACTTACCATGTTCAAATCAATATCCCAATAACATAGCTTTTTTTTTTTTTAATTCTCTCTATTTTATTTGTTTTTTGTAATGGTTATAATTACAATGTAGGAGGTGGGCATGGCGCTACCTACAGTATGAACTTTTTATTCCGTTTTGTGAAAGTGTTTTAAAAGGTTTTATTGGTTTATTCACATGCAGTGGATACAGTTTAAATAGGTTACTGTGGAGACGCCCAGTCTCCTTTCACATGTGCTGTGTTCCCAATGAGGCTTGTACAGCAAGATGGTTTTGTGTTTCCTCATAGCATCTGGACTGGACCATCAGTGAGGCACCAAGAGGGGAGGGGCCATGAAGAACCAAAATACTCAATTACATACAGAACACGGAGGGCAATATTTTATTTAGCTCCGCCTCCTATCTTGAAAGTCTGTCCATATGGAATAAATAAATACAATCTTCATTACAGTATGCAGTAATTCAGACTGTGTGTGTTTTTTCTTGACAGAGGAAGTCTGATTTATTGGCTCTGCTGTGGGTACTGTAAGCAGCTTCATGTTTAACCATTACAGACCCTGCCTCCATTCCGCACTGTCATGTGATTTTCCTTGCTCAGAACTTGCCTTGTTTTAATGGTTGCCTCTCTTTCATGTCCATCTCCCCTGGTTAGAAGTCTCTTTCTGCTTAACAGTCTCAATTTCCATCTACAGCATTCTAAATAATTATGCAACAGAAGTACACGTCTTTCACTAAAATAGAATGCTTCAAAGCCATTCCAATCAGAGGCGTCTGCTTGAAGCACTTAGTATGTTAGTAAAAAGAGAGGGGTGAAGCAAGAGCCTTTATCAGTTCATGGTTAATCTGCTTTGGCCATTACAATCAGGATTTATGGTTGATTTCCTGGGAATCTCCTGCAGTGTTTTTATCCAAGTACAATACAAACGGACCCTGGGGATTTAAAATGAGGTTTGCGTTTTGAAGTAGAACATTTTAAATTGGAAATACAAGCACTTTTCTGCAAGTCTTTCACAGTTTGCAAATCACGTTTTCAAAGAATGAAAGTTTCATTATTGCTGTTATATTACCACCTACAGTGAAGTACCACCATATTAGCACTATTTATTTTGTGTTATGAAGTATGTTCTCTCATTAATTTAATCGCACACCTAATGTACTGTATAGACTTATTTTCTAAGTGTTTTAATTGAATACGCTGTTAACATTTTTTTTTATTAAATTGTTTTGTAGAATTAACGGGTGTTGTGCTTCTTTAAAAAAAATTTAATAGACTGGATTAAACGCTTTCCCCCTGGCGTTGCCAAAATAGTATCTCACTATTCAGGTGATTTTCCCATTCAGCAGTAGCCAGGAATCATGTACAGTATGTGTGCGGTTTGTTGAATTCTGTGCCAAGGTGCTTCCTGGAATATTGTAGGTCTAGCAATGATGTCAACTACCATTCTACCATGAAAGGGGGATGCAGAATGATCCTGCTGAGGACTTTGAATAAATATGAGATTTTACCATTTCGTGTGTTTGTTTTTTTTTAGTTGCTTGTTTTTTAATTTCTCTTTCTCTCGCTCTCTGTTTGTAGGCGGAATCTTACTAAGCTGTCGCTCATCTTCAGTCACATGCTTGCAGAAATCAAGGCGATCTTTCCTGCTGGCCATTTTCAAGGCGACACGTTCCGCATCACAAAAGCAGACGCGGCAGAATTTTGGAAGAGATTTTTTGGGGAGAAGTAAGTACTTCCTTTCTTTGCCCTTGGAATCACAATCCTGCCAGCTGATTTTTATCTACTCTGCTGTTATGTAAAGCATCCATCCTGTATCGATTGTCAGATATATATCTGATTGATCAGTCTTGATACAGCATGCTTGCTTTTTGTTAGTATCTGCATTTCAAAGATGTATGCTGTACTGTATGGAATTAAAATCATTTTGATTTTTTTAGCTGCTCATTGTTTTTGTTATGATTGTTTTAAAGTCAAGTAAAAAAAAGATTATGAATTCGGAAATAATGTTGCACCTATATTTTGGTTACTTGCTCGCTTGTATATGTACAGTACGTGCAAGAGAACAAAAATTAGTAACAATAGTTCAAATTACACGAGAATGTTAAGTCACTTCTGCTGTCATTTGGTGACTTTCATTTCTGCAATCGGAACATTCATCTGAGAAGACTCCCCCTGGTAGTTATCGTAGTTTAGTCTTTGATCTTCTGTACCTCATTGTCAGACTGATCAAAGCTCCCTGGTTGGAAAAAATGGTACAGTACAGTAGCTGCTGAACTATGGCTCGCTCAGTTACTGCAAAGTAAAGCCTGTGTCACTGTCAGTCGGTGTCATGCCACTGGCACACCTAATTGAATTACCTTGATGTTTGTGTAAAATTGAGAGTTCCAGGGGCCTGTCTGCATCAGCTTAGTTAAAGACTTCTTCTCGGTGGATAACAATGGAATTAATTGTCTTTTAACTGACTATCTCTTTTGATTATTATGCTTTGATGGTCTTTTGAAAGCCTGTCGTTTCTGTGATACTGCAAGTCAATATGATTTATATTACAACAATTGTATTAGATGAAAAGGAAATCCATTATTTAATAGAAAATAAAATAAACAGCATCCTGACAGTGAAAGACATTGCTTTACAACGATAGTAATTTTACAACCTCAGAGAGCCTAGTGCTTTTATTGCTGTGTTTTATTATTCTTGCAAAAGGTTGAGAACAGTATAGCAGACAGCATTGAATTGTAATGATTTATATAACAATGTGTCATGTCAGTCCTCCTGCCTTTTTTAAAATAATACAACTGGCATGAAGTCTTGTTACGAGTCTGGGACATCTGCCTGTGTTCGTTCGTTCTTTCTGAAGTGAATATTACAATACTGTATCGCAGGCTGTGTATAGGAATTAATTCCGATGACTCTTCTGTCATCTGTGAAGCCTTGCAAGACTTTAAATATTTTTGTAAAGACTGAATGTTTAATTAATTTCAAATCCCTGTAGCTGATGCATTGTTTAGTAGCTCAGGAGATCAGATTCTGTGGTTCATTATACACATGCACAGTCTTTACTGCTTCCACTCTGGGCCTGTGCTGAATCTCAAATCTCAAGCTGTTTCTACTGAACACAGCAGTCTAGAATGCACTAGCCCCTGGATCCGTCTAAATTTCCAGATTTAATGTATTCTAGATAATTTTATAGTAGAGAGTCAGTCCAGTGGCCTTGTTCATGAACAGTGAGAAACACATTGGATGCACTCTTGCTTTCACAGTTCAGTACTGGAGGGAGTAGAATAAGCTCCTCTGTAGAATAAGCTTCCCTGTGCAGTTCCCAGTGTAGTATAAAGATGTTAGACACACAGTGGTGAAAGACTTGAGCGTCGAGTCAGTTTAAATCACAGGAAGATGGCTGCACCTGAGATGCTCTGGACTGTCTTTGACAGAGAGAGAAAGTGCCACATCTGTGACAGCTAAGCCCTGGATTTTAATTATTTGCTTAGAGGAAGAGGCTTCGGATGCTCAGTTGCATGAAGGTAATTTGTTAGTGCAGTGTCAATGGAGTAAATATGTGTTGTGAAACCTGTTGGTGTCTTTCACAAAATACCGGAACAGGAAAAAGCTAATTATTCTACCTCTTTTTTTAAGCTGTTCTTCACCAGCCTGGAAATTTCCAAGCACGGCGGTTGTCACTCACTGTGATTTGTACTCTCTTTAATTAGGCTACAGTAAGTTAGCTGTACATTCCTCCACAGTAGTGTTAAGTTAAACAAAAATGTACACTAAAGCCTGATGGCCTAGGTGCAGAAAAACTGTCCATGCTCTTTACCTGGTAGGGAAAGACGGGCCAATGTGAAAGTATACTACATGCTTTCGAACACATGAACCATTCTCGTTGAGCCTTTGCCCTTTGCCCTAATTAAGAACGGATTGAAATCTTAAGCTCAGTATTCGAATTGCCGTCGCTAAAAAGCTTGGATCGTCTTTCTACACTTATGCCAGCTTGACAATAAAATATTGACATTAAAAAAAAAAAAAAAAAAGTTCTGGACTTCTATTTCTTATAAAATCTTCAGTGAAATCACCAGCTGAAAATGAACCTAACCTCAATCTGTGCATGTCTAGATGTATAACAGTTTCACACTTCTCTTCAGTAACAGAATGGTCAAATGTGCAGTGGGGGTTAGCGCCCCCCCCCCGCCCCCCACCCCCATTAACTAAACACAGTGAAGAGAGGTCTGTGGTAGTTTTTTATTTATTATTTTTATTTTAGAATGGAGGTATTTAGATCTGCTTGTTTATTAAAATCGACCCCTACTGTGTTTCAAGCTGCTACCTTGAATAATATTCACAGGAAGCCACACGCTGTGTAGAGAGGTGTCTAGGCGTCTTCCAGACAAAGGGCTGAATCCGACATGTGGCTGTGAAGAAACTAACTTTTAAAAAAAAGAAAAAAAAAAAGCATTATGATTTTAACAAAGGGGTTTAGTGACACTCCAGTACATATACATTACAGTACGCAAATGACCGCTCTGGGATGTGCTCTGGTAATCACCCCCCCCCCCGGTAATCAGTTTGTGGAGGGGAGAGACACGCTTCACGTACACCTACTGACCACTGCTATGCTGGCCTCATTACTTTTGCTCAGGCTTTCTCCAAGACAGTCCCAAAGTTAAAACATGCCTAAAACTGAAGAGGTACAGAAAAATAATAATATGCAAATTCAGAGAGTATGGAAGTATTCCATTTTAAATATTAGAAGCTGTCGTTTTTGAAACGGTGTTTTAAATGGAGGATCAGATTACTTTAGTTTGTTTGTTTGGACTCTCTTGTGATGATGATGATGATGATTATGATGATGATGAGAGTGGTAAAAGGTGCTATCGTCATTAAGTGGCCCAGACAGCAGCCAGGTGGGAAGCAGCTGTGAGCAGCACAATTAAACTCCTCCTGCTTCTCTTCAATCCCCAATGATTTCTAACAAATCTATTCCAACCATATCGTTGCCTACAGACAACAGCCTTCTGGAAAAATGTGTGCTTATGGGTTTGGGTGTTTTAAGACTCGCAGTAAGACTATTTCTTCTTTAAAAAAAATATATATATAAAATTGAAGGCACATTGCATAGTAATATCCTGTATGCTATATTAACCCCACAATGTTAAATATATTACAGGTCTGTCTATTCTGTATGTTTTAAGTTTGCCATAATGACCCATGTACAGTCGTTTAACTGTTTTTTATGCTTTACAAATAATTGCCAATAATGATTTTAAAAAGCTGTGTGTGTGTGTGTGTGTCTCTCTCTCTCTCTCTCTCTCTCTCTCTCTCTCTCTCTCTCTCTCTCTCTCTCTCTCTCTCTCTCTCTATATATATATATATATATATATATATATATATATATATATATATATATATATA
Source organism: Acipenser oxyrinchus oxyrinchus (assembly GCA_030684275.1). NCBI lineage: Eukaryota > Metazoa > Chordata > Actinopteri > Acipenseriformes > Acipenseridae > Acipenser > Acipenser oxyrinchus. The sequence goes on from CM060253.1 coordinate 4,983,098, forward strand.
TATATATATATATATATATATATATATATATATATATATATATATATATATATATATAAATATATAATATAATATAAATATATATATAATAAATAAAATTTGATAGCAACCTCCCAGCCACTGCATCCCTTCTGTACAGACTAGCATTTAAGTTGGGAGGTGACCCAGAGTGACTCTCTGAATCTTGAGTGCTGAGTAATGTAAATTCCGGAATTTAATAGGGCTGTCTTGTGAGAATTTGTATTTAACGAGTCATCCGCTGTATAGAATACAGTATTAACAACTTGGATAGAGTGTTCAGTCTTCCCACCCTGTGTGCCTGCAGCACCCAGTATCTGCCGAAGTTCTACGGTACAGACTGGACTTCAAATTTATAATAGACAGTACTTGTGTGAGAGGTCAGCGAATATTTATTCATTCACCTGATTTAAAAAAAAAAATTGGACAGATTTAAACAATGCGCCTTACAGCAGTAGCACATTTTGAAAAATTCCTGATCCATTGTATGGTCTCCTGGATCCCGGTGATAAAGTATGTTACTGTGTTTAATGTGGCAGAAGAGAAATGAACTCTATTTTTGGCACGTTGTTCTGTTGATCTGTTTGTCTGTTATCATCCCTACGTGTCAGTGTTGTCATTGGGGTTCGGCTCTCAAACTCACCCTTGCGTTTCCAGTAGCTTCCAGGATCTTGATTGCGCTCAAGAAAGGGGTCAGTGACCTCCGTGATGAGCTGGACTTGCTACAAGGATGTTAAACTGCTGAGATAAGCACATGCTGCTGACCTGGAAGCTCACATTCACTAGAGCTAGGAGGCTGAATCAGATTTTTCAGTTCTTCCATTTAATTGTATTTTTTTTAAACTGCTGATGCTCATGTGGTTATAGTACTAAAAGTTAACCCTGCCCTTGCACCCTGCTTAGGGGCATCCCTCCTGCAAAAAACCTACTGCATGATGCCATCCCTCTCCAGCGATACTTTTACAAGTTGCGTAACCGCTCAGGAAGCGAAAGAGAAATGAAAAGAGGAGTTGTTTTTGTTATGCAAATACGGTTTTACAGGAAATACCTGCAGATCTGATATTTATCAATGCGCTTCTAAGAAGGCAGTTGTTTTCTAATATGGGGGAGGGGAGGAGTATTAACGCCACAGTGCACAGCACCTTTTTAAAGCCTTTTCATCTCACAAATGTGTCTTATTTTCTGATTTAAAATTTAAAAAGGAGTGTTTTGGCAAGCGAGGAGCAGAGTTGGAGTTCGAGTTTTTTTAGTAAAGCTTCCGGAACAACTTGGTAACCAGTTTTCCAATGACTCCACTGCCCTTCCTGTGACCTCTAAGCAGAATGCAGGGATGTGACAGAAGCTCAGCTTTGAAACATATTGGCCACCTGCACGGAGAGAGGTGTTAGTTGCAAAGTTTTTGTTTTTAAATGTTTCAGTAATACCGTTTTATTAAGATCCATTACTGCTTTTGTTTTTAAAATCAATACTGTTCCTCAATGTGTGCATTTCTTAACACGAGACCTATTACAAGATAGTCAGTTTACATTGGGTAAGGTTGGCTGGAATTCTTTTTGTTGCTGTATGCTGTTTTAATTGAGCACTATTAATGATCTCCACAATCACTGTAATGGTAATATTAGGTGCTGTTACTGTAGATAGTTGATGCATTTGATTAGTCATGCCGGCGAGATGTTATAAATCCTGGGTTGTATGAAGTAAAGTCAACGTTCATTCAGTAGGCTGGGTGCTACCCTCTGTATGTGTTTAATAATGCTAGGTACCTGTGGTTAATACAGTACATTAACATTCCTGCAGTACAGTATGTCTGCATTTAGGTCTGTCTTTTTCATTTGGGTGAAACTGCTTTTAATCCACTCAGATTTTCACACGGTAATATCTCAGCACGATAGAGGTAGAGATGAACAGTTTTGGAAAAAAAAAAAAAAAAATGGAATCAGGCATGGGTCTTGACCCAGACACTCTTGCTCTGTCCTGAATTTCCGATGCTCAGTAAGTTGTGCTAAAGAATGCCCTCCTCACCATTTATCACCATTATAATAACAATGTATGTGAAGGTTACTTGCAGTACATAAGTAAGCACAGTACTTTGCACAGTCAGGATGTGAACCTGCACTGTATGACTCACCCTGTGCACGAGGGGAGGGGGGGGGGGGGGACGGACCCCGACATTATTTAATTTTTAACTTGCATTTTTACCTGCTTAACATTTAGAGAATAACTGTAGCAGGATTATTGCTCAATTGAAAGTCCGTAGGAGGATATGTAATTAACTCCTTGTTGTATAGGCTTTCTGCACAGCAGCAGTGAAGTACTGGAGGGACATTATTTGATGAGTTTATGCGCTTTACATATATATTTGCTGGATAATATTTATGTTTTTAATCCTGGTTTACTGGAATAAACACTTGAGTTTCATCATTTTAAAAGAGCCGACAGGCTGCTATTGTATAACGTTAGTCAGAAACCAATGAGAGGACATACAGTAACATGCATTGAAGTGTCAGGTATTACAGAAGCTAACCATCTGAGGGTAGTGAAATGTAGAGCACATTTTAAATAACCTGGAAAGACAGCTTCGAAGTACTTTTCTTCAGTGCAACCTTTTGTACAAACATTTACAATATACATTTGCAAATAGAGTGCTTTCCAAGTGACATACCTCATTTTCCTGAAAATTGAATGTAGTTGCTAGTAATGGAAATAGGCAATTAAATGCACTGCAATTTAGCATTTTATTATAATGAAATATTCTAATATAAATCATGCTCAAACAAGACTTTAGACCTAGGGTATATGTAATAAATTCATACTTTATAATATTTAGTTTGCGTGGGGGGAAATGCTTTCCTCCAAGCTATGGACATATGAGAAATTGTGGTATAATCATGCTGAACTTAGCGCTGTACACCAAGTAGCCTCCTGCAGTGAGCTGCCTTATGAATAACATTTCAAATACATAGTTTTTTTTTTTATTGCATTCGTTTGTGATGATTTCAAAGATGCTATGTGGAAAAGTTTCTTGTGGATCTTCCTTTAAATAAATAAATAAATAAATAAATGAATAAAAAATGCATTTCTGTAAGCGTAAGCACAAGTGGGGACGTTTTGAGTCATAAAGTTGCGATTCCTCTGAAACCTCCTATTCAAAACAAAACCTCATTTACATGGAAATGTGGGTAAGTTCATACAAGGCGTGACTTGTGTTTTATTTGGGTTAAAATGGTTGGTAGGTAAATTTGGTGTCAAGAGCTATCCCTACAGTATAACTTTTAGGTTGCTAATGAAAGCAAACTTTGATTTATAATTTGTTGTTTAGACTGTTTGTTTGTTTTTTGTATTTCATTTTTTAACATCTACATGATTTTTTTTTTCTCTCCTTTCAAAAAAAAAAAAAAATAGTTATTAAAGAATGGAGGAAATGCTTTGAAAATAAGGATAAGGATATCGAGACAGATACTGAAAAATTCTTGCCAACGAAACCCGTCTTGCCTACATATTTAACACCATGTATTATCAAATGGTCTCTGACAGTTGAGGATGAATATTGCATATTAATATTAAATAATCAGTTATCCATTTCTGATAACCCTGAGACCTGGATTGAAAGCAGAGGTAAATTCCGTGGGGATTCGGAAACTAGTGTGTTCAGAACTCAACGGGGCATCCCAGCGTTACACTTGAAACTATGCAACACTATTGTTTGAGATGCGAGCCTTGCCTGTTGTATCGTTTTGAAATAGATTAATATGAGGTGTCGAAGGGGAGGAAGTTACACATACAATACAGTATGCATCATGAATAAGGCTTTTATTTTGGGGAGTTTATTATGTTAAGCCTCAAACTGACCACTGGGTTCAGGCAACAGGTTGTAGATCACTATGGAAAAACACAGCAATAAAATGCAGTGGCTGCGTGTCTGACTTTGTACGCAAATTGACTTTTCATTGACATTTAGAAGACCCTGCAGCTGTGAAATGAATTTCAAACATCTTAGAATTCAGAAAGGTAGAATACAGAAAGATACATGTATTTGAAAGCTATTCTTGCCTGCAGTCTACTGGCATTGGTTGATTGGCTAATAGGTATTTTTTGTCTCTGTTTGTTTTTGTTGCTCAAACCATACAGACATATTTTGTATAGTCTGGAAGTTTAATTGGATTTACATTCTCTCTCATAGGTAATTTTTAAATCCCTATTTTTGTTTTCTTTTCTACAAATTCAATCCTACATATGCTTTAGTAGTGGTGTCTCTATTATATATTTTTTTTATAAACATTTTATGCATGTGAGAGAATGTTTAACTTACACATGCATAATATGAAGGTGTGATTTTTTTTTTTTAGTTTTGCAGCAAAGAAATGCATGGTTCATTTAAAAAAAAATAATAATAATGCGGCTTTTCAGAAACAATACAACAAGGAATTGGTGTCGTATCAAAATTAGAGAGATTCTCGCAAATCTTTTCATATGTCTTTTTTTTTAAGGATTTTTTTAAAGATAAAAGCCAAGCTTTTAAATATGTATAAGTAACATTTTTTATCATTTAAAAAAGGTATTTAAATTTGCACCCAGTCCTAGGTTTCAGAACCTCCCTTGTTTAGGGATATTATTGAAAGGACCAGGAGTTTGAACAATCAGACTTTGAATCCTGTTGTTAATCTCAAGAATAGGGAGTTGTTCATGCAGCTGTAAAGGAGGACAGATTGCATTATACATCAGACTCCTGGCTCCCATTCATATGCTGCAACATAAGAAAAATATAGGCTATGCTTCATTTAAAGGTAGTTCTGTATGCCAGGGCTGGTGTGAGCTTCAAGCCACACTTCAATAAAAGAGCCACGATATTTTAGTTTCTTTTTGTTTTAGGCTGTGTGCACTGCGTTTTGGGTCTATATTGCTAAAGTAATACAGCAGCGCATGGTGGCAGAATCACCTGGCAAGCTAACTTGCCGAGCCAGGCTGCAGTATATCTTTACAAGTGTGAGCACTGTACTGTAGGCAGCATATTGACAGCAGCTCGAATTCAGTAGCTGTTTTCTGGAGAACCAACTTCAGTAAAGGGGCAGATCTTAAACACAAAGGCAGGGAGGAGCAGACTGCCCCCTGCAGAGCTGTGCATTGTAACAAGGTATAATCAGGTACATTTCATTTAATCGTGGGCAGTGACTCCCACAAACCAGTTCATTATTTCCATTTTAAGCTTTTTTTTCCATTCTTTATTGCTCTGAGTGAGACATAATAAACAGCATTTTCTGCAGCTAAGAAATGTGCCTACCTTAAGTTTCCACATTAAATTATTTTTTTTGTTTTTATCACCATGGAAAAATCTAAAGAAGCACGTTGCTCACGGCAGTTAAATCGATAAAAAGTCCCCCCATATCTGTGTTCCTGAAGAAAAAGTTAAACTGATTTGAGAAGGAAAAAATAAATTTTGCTTTTAAAGATTTTTTTATTTACATTATAAATTGGAAGGGTGCTTGATTTTAAAGGACACCATTAAAGAATAAAGCCGCATTTGATATTGGAAACGTGGAATTCAGGTTAATAATTGTGTTCACTAGTATTTATTAACTAATGTAGAGTCATTTTTTTTCTCACCTTTTGCAGTCCCAGGTTTATTTTTTTTACCTCCTCTGTTGTGTGTGGTCCTTTTTTGTCTGAAATGATTCTGGTCTGTCCCCTTGGCTTATAAATGTCACCGTCCTATAATAATTTGCATTGATGCTGTAGTTCATGAAGACACACAATGCGGTATGCCTTTCAGCATAGAGGTTTCCTGTTTCCTTACCAATAAATATTCACAAAGACAAACGAGCGCATTGGTTCACCCGTACAGGAAATGGGTCCTGTGTTTAGTGTTGACATTACTTTATGAACATTGAGCTGTCCTATTTATTGAGAACTGCCCTTGTCAAAACATGACTTCATTCTTTAGGGTGGGTATTGGGATTGAGGTTCTGTGTTGCTACGAAATCTACATGTATAAACTGTGCTTTTTGTTATTTTTTTGGAATTTTTAAAATATTAGAATGTAATATGACAAATTAAACTCTCATATGAAAAGCCCAGTAACTAATTTTTGTTGGATCCTCTGAAGTGCGTGCATGCGTTCCTGATTTGAAAAATAGAAAGTGCTGGTTTACCAATCCTAAATTAAACGTCAAGTCCCATGAAAAATACATTTTTATATAGACCTTTACTGCCATAAAAATAAATTTCCAACATATAAAAATAACACTTTATACCTTTTTAGACCTTCACTATGTTCTTTTTCAAGAAGATGAGTGTATCAACATGTTTAGATTTCAGAGAAGCCCTCTGAGCAGTGACGATATCTCCAGCAGCAGAGAAGACCCTTTTTGATGAAACCAAAGAATTTTACAAAGATATGCATAAAAATGTTTACATTAAGTGGGTATTATTGTGATGGAAGTGCTAATAATTCTCATTTGAGAACTGAAGTTATTAATCCAATTTTTATGCCTATTGCAATTTTGCATAGTTCAAAAACACTGAATTAGCTACTTAATTCTCCAAGCACTGATTTTAAATGTCATTTTGAAATCATTAATCTTTATTTTTCATTTTATATTAAACATGTTTTTTAAGATAGCACTTGTTCAGCAGTCTGCAATTCAACTTTCACTTCAGCCTTGACTTTGTTGTACACCGGTGGTTTTATAACCTCTCAATTGTTTCCTGCTGGGTGCTTGATATCGTGGGTCCAGGATGTTCACCAAGCCTCTGAAGTCAACCGTTCTGTATGGCCTGAAGTCTTTAAGTTCATTGCTGAATTAGCTGGGTATTTCGACCCGGGCATAGATGTGATTTTTGTTTCTTGCTTGCTGCCCTGGAATCGACGTAGTAGCCTTACTTGTTTACTGGGAGTCAAATAATTTTTAGGAAATGATTCCAGACATGTGACATTGCTTTGCAGAATTTAAGCAGCTCAAAATCTTCATGTGCTTCTGCCATATTTTCTTTTGTGTTAGCACTGTTCGCATTACGAGTTCTCGCAGGAAGTGATTCTCTCACGAGATAATAGCCGACATTTTTCAGTAGATGTTTCCCTGAATCCGCTAAACCAGAAACATAGGTGTTCAAATACCAATTTTATTGTATTGCCTGATGAATATCCCAATATACCGGTATATTGGTATTATCGCACACCACTATTCATTCTCTGTTTGAGTACTGGGCCACCTAAGAACACTGATGTTAGGCTTATGTTGCTGAGTACTATATTTAGGGGGATGTTTGTGTGTAAAGTGACACATGTGCATCTGCATGTAGCGTATATATTTCATAATTTTCATGTTTTAGATATATTGAGATCTACATAACGAATCATTGCAAAACTTGTTGACATTTCGAGGCACAGGTTCTTGAAGTTACCGGATTTGAGGTCACTTTGAGACTAGAACCAATCCTCCCAATTTGATAAACTTTTGTTACAAAAGGGACTCTATTGCACTTGTACAGTACATGTAGCAGCTGCAAACTTCCTTGAGCCATGAAGCAAAGTGAAATGTACTTCAGCAAAATACAATGATTGGGTGAGAGCACATGCACATCAGGGTTAGGTCAATAGAGTATCGTGATTTTATCAGGAATACCTTTAGACTTTGATTATTTACTGTACTGAAAAATTCTCGATTTATGGTATCATCTGTGATTTGATTTAATCATGTTTTTAACAGTTCTCTCAAGAACAAAGATCAGTACCTTTTTTTCCCAAGATGTTTTGTTCCTCTATCTTTCTGTAGACACCCGATTTTGCCCATGAACTGCTAACTTGGGAGAAAGTCAGTCACAAGGCTATCCTGCATATATCTAATCTGTATCACATGATCTATCAACAGTCGTTTCACAATGTTGTGCTTGTAATAGGAGTTTTTTGGCCAGCTTTGGAGACCGGTTAGCATGTTTTTAGTGTATTGTATTGCAGGACTTCAACTTGATCTATACAGTCTCATTGACATGTGGAAGCAGGGCCATGCTGCGGGTCAGAGGCCCTCACTTGGGGGACAAAGCATGAAGACATGTGGATTTAGTCTTTTACTCGAGAGCCTGCTCCATTTCATTACTGAAAATGTCAAATAAACCCTCTTCCTATAGGACGTGTGTGCTGGGATTCCCTTTACAACGCGTCATTTGTATTGCTGCTCTCTTGCAGGCCGATCGTGCCATGGAAAGTTTTCCGACAGTGCCTTCACGAAGTCCACCTAATCAGCTCTGGGTTGGAGGCGATGGCGCTTAAGTCCACTATCGACCTGACCTGCAATGACTACATTTCTGTCTTCGAATTCGACATCTTCACCAGACTCTTCCAGGTAATTTCAAATAAAAGTACATGAGTACAGGGGTTCCTCTCAGAATGGAGTACGTGTTAAATACAGGTTGTTTTTTCTTGTTTTAATGTGGATTTCTCAATTGTAGACTTCACTAAACATTTCTGTATGGTAGTCTTTTTGTACTACAAATAGACAATCTATTCTATCAGGGACTCTCTTGACGTTTGTGTTTTACTCTGGCATTCTGCACATCGAATATAGTTTGGTAGCTACTGACAAAAGGAATTGACATACGATAGGACTATATTTATGCAATTTAATGACACTATAATTTACTGGCATGATCTAAATCGTTGCTCGTAATATTGGCTGGTTTTATTGTTATATAAAGATGCACGAAATGTTAGAGCTGTAAATAAACAAGCAAGAAAGAAGATGCCAGTTTGTAATGCGGCATCATTTATGTTTTTTCTAAAGAACAATTGAGAACGAGTGCTTGCTGACTGAGTACTGTACAGTCTCCCATATACTGTAGGTTGCTTTGTTTATGCTATGAAAGTTTTTTGTTTTCAGCTGCAGGGCCCCCCCCCTTTTAAGGTTATGATTATAAATGTCACCTACGAGGTATATCACACAGCTCAGGTAAAGCATCTTGCATTGTAAAATGGAAACCGAGAAAGGGGATCACCTTTTTTTCCAAGAACTTGTTTTGTTACACTTACAGGAAACACCTACAGAGTTTCACCACATGTCCTCATAAAAAACGACTGTTTTAGAAGACTCAATGTTCCATTGCATGCCAAGTCAATACCAGTTTTCAACCTAAATCCTGATACTGTTTTACTGCCGGTGTACATACAGCATTTCAATAATTAACCATTCAGAGTTCTCTTCGGATTCATCAAGATTAAACGTCCAGATTCAGTCATATTTCGATGAAAGTTTTTTCAGTATTTAAACTGCGAAAGGCACATGAGATGGCAGCTTTTGTACAAATTGAAGATGTTGGAAGTCTGGAGGCATGTCTGTTGTGAACAGGGAGGGAGACCTTCGTGAACAGCTGCGGTGTCTCTATTCTCTGCCAGCAGGTCACTTTTATAAATGGCGTTGGGGTTTCAAATGCTTTAGATGACTCTCTTTGTAAGTGATAATTAACGGGTTGCTGATCCACCCACCCTGCACCACCCTGGTCTCGGAGAGCTAATGAAAAGCACCCCTTCGATGAGTCATGCAGCGCTGTAGCAGTTGCACAAACACTTCCACTGACCGTGTCGAATTACTACTTCCCCTGCTGGGATGATGCTTTTGTTTCCCTGCCTTGGCTGGGATTCAGTCCAGATTCTTCTTTTTTTTTTTTTTTTTTTCAAAGCTGCAATACAGCAAAAAAAAAAAAAAAAATCTACTTGCCTCCTGGATCCACTATTTCACGATGCTGTAAAGCATTCACTCTACACTATTTTAGTGTAAACAGCTGGTGTGGACTGAAACAAGAACAGTCTACTTTCAAAGTGTAAGCTGTATCTCACCTTATAATTCTCCCAAGTGCTAATGCAAGAGTCTTGACTTCAAAGCTTGCAGAATCACTGCGATAAACCCCAGGACCACTTCGAAATTGTATTGTTCAAATATTTAAACTTTTAATCACACAACAGATGATGCATTAAAGTCTTAGTTGGTTATGGCTAGTGGCCACTGTGCATTTTTATGGGCATAATTTAAGCTGGGTGGGGGATGGGGGATCTAATGCACATGTTGAATTGTATACAGTTATTCCATGCACACTGCTTCCTTGTGATCAAGTGCTTTTCATGAGCTTTATAACAAAGGGAGCAATGGGCACTATGATATCTATGTAACCACCCTGTGTATATGTACCACAAATCCTTACTTTTCCTGTAAAACAAACCTTTCCTAATTTTAAGAAAATTGCTCATCCCCAAGTTATTATTAATGTCGTTTTTTATTAAATTGGTGGTTAACAATGCTGGTTCTTGTCCTTTTCAGCCCTGGGGCTCGATCTTAAGGAACTGGAACTTCCTGGCTGTGACTCACCCAGGATACATGGCGTTCTTAACTTATGATGAGGTGAAGGCTCGGCTACACAAATACATCAACAAGCCTGGGAGGTGAAGCTCTGCAGCTGTGCAAGCTGCTTAAATCTGTTATTAGTTCTGTTGTCAGAGGTTATTATCACTGTCTTTGTGTCTTAAATTACACCTCTCCTGCACAATGCAGGAGATTCTCCCGGAGGCCTTGTAATATGAAGCGTGGGAGTGGCAGGGATTTAAACTCATTAAAAGATAGTTGAGGCACACGCTGGTCATCTTGTGCGTATGTTTGAATAACCCATTTCCTTTATTAAGCTTATAACCAGAGGATTAATTGTAATTGAAGTTTCATAATAAATAAAAGAAGGAATACCTATTAGTAATCTGTTTTCCACAGCAACTGATACAGTTACCAGTTTCTTCATGCCTGTTGAACATGTTCAAGCAATATCGCTTCAACCAGGTACCCTTGGGGTCCCCAAGAATTTCTGGAAACTACCGTTTTGTAAAATAACATACAGTAGTACTGCAGGAAGTAGTGTTGCAGGAAGTATTTATCCCCTGGCAATTACTCTCCAATTGCTTTCTCTATATTTATTAGAACGTTTAAGAGTGGAGACTGCAGGTTTGTTTACATAGAGTTACAATTAAATTAGTTAAGCATATGGCGTGCCCTAAATCAGTGTTATACTGTGTGCTTTTGGAAACTAATGAGCGTCCAGCACTGAAGTGATGGGGCAAGGGTTCACTCGAAATCCTCGGTTGTAGAGTGGGTGGTCTTCAGTTAATCCCAGCCCCTAATCTCTTCATGCAAATACCAGTTCACTGATGAATGTTTGCGTCCTCCACAAACACAGGAGACAGGGTGGGGGTGGGGGTGGGGGGGCAATTCCGTTTATGTAAAGTATTGGCTGGTCTGAAACACCCCCCGCCTTTCAGATCATTAAAATAATGGAAACTCTCTAACAGTACACATTTTAAAAAGCCAGTAAAATGTCAGGGCACACCCTGGTTTTAAAGATTAAAATCGGCAGTGGTATTATGATCAGTCTTTAGTTCAAAACAGAACACCAGGCTTTTCGGTTATCAGACTCTTGGATGGATTGTGTGTTGCTGCAATCAGTTTTAGTCTCCGAATTCATTAACACAGATCAAAGTTAATTCATTTGCAATGTAAACATATACTGTAGGGTGTAGGTCTAGGGTCCTTTTTGTTTTGTTCAGTTATACAGCACATTGTAAGTCATGGCTTGTGTGTTTTTGAGTTTTCAAGTTGTATGAAGTTGTTAACATAATTCTTCCCTGTTTAGAGTGCTTGTAGATTTCTATCTGTTCTGACAATGATGGGAATGAAACATAAACGAGTTGAGAATGGATATTGGGGCACGCTTTTATTCTTTAAAACCATTCATGCAACAGCAATGTAATTGGGAGGGAGATATTACATCTACAGTAATTGTTTCTTTGCTGATTAAAACAATGCCTGGTTGTCTATAATACTATGATCGCTACAGTATGTATGCATGAAAGTAATAATGGTGTGAGTATAATGAGAAACGTTTTAATATTACATTTATTAAATCACACTTCATTGTATTAATGCAGCGAAATGTGGATTAAGAAGAATTTTAATCTAATCCCCCTGTTTCTTGCACGGTGCTCGTATTCACTGTATGCAGTAGAAAGTAATCCTGGTTTTGTAAGATGATTGCTCGGGTTTGTTCAGACAGTGTTTCAGTTCAGTATACATTGCATTAGAGATGAGGCTTAGGGCTCTTGCCTTCCCTGATGTGGTCGACTGCCACAGGGTAATGCCCTCTGACTGGGGTTCTGGCTCTCAAGTAACAAACCCTTTTGTTTGCATTCTTCTCTCCAGCTATATCTTCAGACTGAGCTGTACTCGGTTGGGACAGTGGGCTATTGGCTACTCCACCAATGATGGGAACATCCTCCAGACCATTCCACACAACAAGCCCCTGTTCCAGGCTTTAATCGATGGATGCAGGGAAGGGTTGTACGTATATGGATATTCCTATAATCCAATAACTAGTAGTACACAAGCAGTGCATAATGCAGCTAAAACTAGAGGTACAGTATTTGCAACACATTGATAGTGATATTCATGAAGTCAAAGCACACAGAGGTGGGGAAACACTATTTGCTGCGGGGTGGGGGGTTCAGTGGTATCAACAAGGTTTTGAACCAGAACAAAATGCTTTACAATCTGGCAAGAAGCGACATTTCAAAGCAACACTCTGGGCTTCCTCCAAACACCCTTTAAATATGCCGCCCATATTCCACAGGGTGTTTAGAAAGTTAGTTTAACACATCACTAATCGGCTAGTACTTTTAAAATGCATCCATAAATGTCACTTATACTTTTTTTTTATTTTTTTTAAATACATTTGTTGCGGTAAATGATATGTGAAGACAGGGTGTGGTGACATACTTTTCACACTAGTGGTACCTGATTGTTTATGATTGACGGTATCTCGGGAGCCATGTTTTTTCATGAAGCTATGCATGGCCGTTTAGTATATGGTATTATGTTCACGCTGTGGCTATTGGTCACAGTGACCCCTGCTTTTCATGTTACTGACGCCCATAACGTGGTATTCGACAGGAAACTAACATGGCTGAATTTTAACATCTTTCTGTATTGTGTATTTCTTGTCGGCAGTGCAGTTTCAGAATTTCATGTGATCTAACCTGCTGAAGCTTTGCTTTCGTGTCATGACATGATTCAACCTAGCCTGATAACTTGTAATACACGCTGAGGCACTCAGACAGTTACTAGACTATATGCAGCCGTTCTTGTTACTGATCAGCTAACCAGCAAGCTGCCCACCTCCTCGGGCTGGTATTTGTGTTGGTAGAGGATATTACACAGGCTGCAGTTTACAAACCTGATGAATCAGAGGTGTGAAGTTCCATTGTCTATTTATAAAAATGCATCATCTGTGGCATTGCAGAATTTTAAGGACTGTTGGTTTTTATTACAAAATAAATGAAAATAATAATGAAAGGCAATTGCAACAAAAAAAAAGGATTTTAGTTTAGATTTTTCAATAATAAAAGAAAACAGGGTTGTTGTCTGCTTGATTTCAACCTTACTTTATTGTATATTTTGTGCTTACAGCAGCAAATGAAATGGAAAAGCTCTCAGGCCTTGAGCTGCATCTGTGTAATGCATGTACATATGGCAGTAGGTTTTAGAAATGCTTTTATTTATTCCCACCCCCGTATTTGTTTCCATTGCAAACAAGGTAGTACAGAACTTCAGTCTTCCCCGGATAATTTTTCATTTTCATGGAACAGCAATTTCACTGAAGTGCAGCCGTCTCTAAAACAAATAATGAATTCAATTTCCAGCCACCTTACTCCTCTCCAAAGGTATAATTAGTTGCGCTAAATGCAGTCTGTATCCCAACCCCACAGGTGAGTAGCTTCACTTTTGGCTACCGTTGAAAAGTGAGCAAAGGTTTTGTGCAGTTCTGTAAATGGAAATGCCAAGAATGCAATTAGGCATGAAAACACATCACTTCAACACTCTGCCTATGCAACAAACGTGTGTGTTATTCTGGTGGGGGGAAAGGCTTGGGTGACAGGATTTAACTTTCATGGTACCGTTTTTTGTATTCAGAGCTGTGCAATGTAGAATGAAGAGCAAGTATCTAAATACTTTTGATTCTCATATTTTTACATTTATATTGAAATAAACACACCAGTATCGTCCGGCAGTATTCTTCAATAGCACATTATGTAAGATTCTGAGCCCTAGCACAAGTGTATAGGAAGACCATTTTTCAGAAGGAAGTAAAATCATTTTGATGGTGTATAAAAGGACTCTGGAAATATTAGCTTCTCTTTCATGGGACTGAGTTGTTTGTTGCTAGCTTTGCTACAGTTATAAGAATTTGCCACCTTTCAAAATCTGTCTTGTCCTGGTGGGTTTTTTTGTATATTTTTTAATCGTTTACAATAGTTGAATATGGTTGAACAGTTAGTGCAGTTACGTTTTTATTGAATAAAAACAAAAAGTAAGAATTGACCCTCTGTATAATATGATGCATTTTCCATTTTTAAGATTTTATCAGCTGTAGAAAAAACTGTTCGAAATGTCCCTTTGACATAACTAACTTATCATTTTGCTTCATCCTTTTACAACCCAATGTGTTACGATTACAATAAAATGTGATACAACATTCATGCAAATATTGGCAAATACATTCTATTTTTATTAATAGCCTATTTATTTTACTTGTATTCCAGTTACTTGTACCCCGACGGTCGCAGTTATAACCCTGATTTGACTGGACTGTGTGAACCAACACCTCATGATCACATAAAGGTCACACAGGTAGGTGGCACAGCCTGTGGGGCCGTATCAGGTTTTATTTATATATATATATATAATATATATATATTATAACCTGCAATATTGTATTTAACTGCTCTGTTTTTGGTATACCATAAGCTTTCAATTTTCAGACTATCAAAGGTAATTTTACTGAGTGCTATTTTATTTAGGTTAGTGGAAGAGATGGAATTTGTTTAGTGCGATTTTATTTTAGTTAGCTGTAGCAAAAAGTACGATAACCAGTAGCTGATACCGTTTTGAAAGAAATGTTGAATAAAAAGAAAAACCAGCTTACTTGCGACTAAGACGATACGATAAACTTGTAGTGCTGCTGTGAAATGAAAGCCTCCATGAGCAAATGTTGCAAGCTGCAGTTTGCCCTTTAGAATAGAATACTATCCGCCATTTTTCCAGATTTTTTGATACCGCACGCAGATACACCAGATTAATCGATCAATTCTTATTTTATTGAGCAAAGCCCACAGATATGATTTAAGCAAGTGATTAAACGAAGCTTGTGTGTTCCCTATGTTTGCAGGAGCAGTACGAGTTGTACTGTGAGATGGGCTCCACCTTCCAGCTGTGTAAAATATGCGCGGAGAACAACAAGGATGTGAAGATCGAGCCCTGCGGGCACCTGATGTGCACTTCCTGTCTGACAGCATGGCAGGTAATTGAGAACATTTTAACATGTGTTCCTACTGTTCATCGGGGAGCATGCAACCTGCTAGGTAAGTTGGGGTTCAGTAATGCTACAGCTTGATAGTTTTTGACCAGTAATGAACATAGGATGGATTTATAGTCTCGGGGGGTGGGGGTGCCGCCTTGTGGTGCTGTAAGGTTGCACCCGGTTTCTTCTGCCTCAGGGCAATTGTAACCAACACTGCAGTTGATGTCACAGAAGAATCGGGTTCTCTTCCCATCGCGAGCCTCTACTTGTACGTTTTGGATTAAAATGTATTTCAGTTTCGACAATTGGGCTTATTGACGGGATAAGAAGAAAGGATGAAGGAGTCAGCAGTTGAAAGCTGGTCTCCTTGTGTGTGTATAATCACACTGATTAGCCATGCCTCAAGAGGTTTTCAATGCATTGCCATGTTGTGCAACATCTGTGCATTTTTGGAAACGAGTGTTTCTAAGCTGTTGGAGTCGCATTAGTATCAAAGTTTGAATGGCAGGGTTATGAATTGTAAGCACACTGGCTATTTCATAAAGAGGTTTGTTTGATTCGACTGCCCAGATTACTTATGTAGAAGCCCTCTTGTGACTAAGAGGTGTCCATTTGTGTTATTTCCAATTACATTGCACAACGGAAAACATTCAGAACGTACAGGATTAAGAATTTCGTTTTGGGATTTGAAGAAATGAGCTTTATTATTATTATTACTGTCACTATTACTTCATGTTACATTTTCTTGTCATGAAAAGGTGCTATGTAAAGGTAATATTGCTGCAGAACAAGAATCGTGATTTTTTCAGAAGAAAGAAAAAAAAACATTTGCATAACCCTAATTTCTTTTAAGATTAGGAAAACAATTGGATGAATTTATAATTAAATACGAAATTGCTTCATGTTACTAAGTTATACTGGCAGACTTTAGCTATTGTAACCACTGTGTTTAAACAGTATTTGTAGTATTGCTTAATATTGTAAGAGGGTATTATTAACTTTTTCTGGCAACTGTTGAAACAACATTGTTCATGCCAATTTATTGTGATGGTGCTGCTTGAACTTTTCACATAGGGGAGTATGTCTGTGCCCTACAGCTAGTTCCTTGAAACATTTGCCAGGAAGACGTTACCTTGTTTTCAAGGGCTTCAAATGAACATGCATCAACTTATTAGTGTCTTTTATACTCCAAATCATCAGTAGCATAGTTTTTTGTCTATAAAGATAAAACTGTAATGTGCAGTTTGAAAAAGAACAAAAAACAACTTCAGACTACTCGCAAGCCCCAAAATTAACAGTGAGGTTTTCATTTCTGATTTGGTTTCTTTTTTATTATCTGCAAAAAAAGTGCTAATGATGATCTAGCCCCAAGTCCACTGTAGTATAATATGCATGGCTTCCAGTAAAGTATGAATCACAGCAGGCTAACTATAGCGCTGGTGTGTGTGTGTGTGATATATACACGCACACACCTGCACTTCTGAGTAACTCTGCATTTGAAGTTTCATTTCTTTTTGAAGAAAACAGAAATCCAGTATTTCAAAAGCCCTGAAAGAGAATACTTTTTACACTTTGCTGTAACATAACTCCCATAGCCTGCCTAATGGAATACAGTGGAAACAATGGGGAGGGAAAAAAAAATCTTATCTGAGAAATGCAATTATCAATGTGACTGCTGTGTACAAGAGCAGCTTACAAGGGAGGACTTTGATATATAATTTTTTTTTTATTATTATTTATTTATTTTTAGATTGAGGTGCCTTTTCTGAACATTCCAATTTTTTAAATGGTTATAGGACTGATTTTAGTAAAAGGCCTCGCTCTGAAAACTGTGAAATTGGCATTCTGGAAACCCTTTCAATACAGAGGTCAGTTAATAATGGCTGATGTGGAGTAAGTTCAGTCAGCTGTGACTAATTGTCTTGTAGGAAGTGTCTCGAAGTCACAGTAGACGTTCGGGTGAAAAATGAGACACCGGTTTAATATAAAAATGTCTTTTGAAAGGAACTGTTTTTTTTGTGAATTGGAGAATAGTGCAAATATTAGGGCCTAAATGAAGTAGGCTGGGAAAGCTTGCTGCAGGTATCAGAGATGTAGAATGAACTCTCTAGGATTGTGTCAGGAAAGTTACATTACTGGTGTTCAGTAAAAATGAGCTTGTGGCCATATCAGTGAGGCAAATAGTTTTCACATACAGTGCATTACAACATTATGTAACTGGACTAGTGTGTGTATGCAGATGTATTGTAAGCATGATAATTACTGGGTAATTGAACCACATCCAGAAAGTAACTAGGATGCAAGACCCAAAACTACTGCAAGCGTCCACTATTGCCTGACAGTTAGGTTCCTTTGTTCTGTAATCAAAACATCTTTACACATGCTAAAAAACTACCTGTTTTATTGGGACCTGACTTAACTGGCACTCTGGTTAATAAACTTCTGGATAATAGACTCTGTAGTGTACCCATATGACTTGATTCGAGATGCAATTCCCCTTACGTTTGGGACACTTTCATTTCCTTTTTTAGTTTTTGTTCAGAAAAACTCACATTGCTAATTTAACTGTTTCAAGATCCGCTTTTAGAATTTGTTTTATCATGCAGATCCCTTTTCCTTGCATGTTTTTAAAAGTTTCATTTCGAAGCACCTGGTTCTTATTACACCCTGTTATCACTGTTGTAACTTGGCCTCCTAATGCTATGATCCTTATGCCAGACCATCTAACAAGCAACAAGTAGCTTTTGGTTTTCTCTGTCTGTGTTAAGGGTTTTATTTAATCTGGCAGCTCATAAATCATTAATACTGTATATCATTGCTGCCTATTTAGTGAAAATTGCGACTTGAGTACCAATTAAATATTATACTGTCACTTGAGAAAGATGTACTGTTCTATTTTAACGATAAGAAAAGGAATCTAGCTGGTGATTTTTGAAAGTTATGATAAATGTTAATTACACATCTTGTAAGAATTATTGGAAAACAAAGATGCCAAAGTAAAATATTTTGTACTACTTTGCGATTGCCATCAGTTGTATTCTCTTAATACTGTACACCACTTTTTTAATACTATATGTGAAATTGAAAGTTAAATTGGAAATAAATATGAAAACTGAAGTGCTGTAAAGCTAAAACTATTTATTTTTAGTTTAAGGATTCATTATTAACCAGCTATAAACAGGCCTAGGAGTTGATGAATAAGGTCTTGCTACAGTAGTTAAAAGCATAATAGCCCTAATTACATGCTTTTGTGTTGCTGTATCTTTTTTATTGTATGTCAAGAAGTGAGCAGTTTTGACTGTCTATTCTGGGTTTACTGTCAGGGGCATAAGATAAGTGGAGACAGAATCCCATAACATCAGTAAAAACTTATTCGGGCCTCAGGTACATCCTACTGAGACCAGAGCAAGCTACTCTTGAAACCAAAGCATTCACACTTCTCCTCTTCTGCTTTTCTGCAGGAATCAGACGGGCAAGGCTGTCCGTTTTGCCGCTGTGAAATCAAGGGCACAGAACCGGTCATTGTGGACCCTTTTGACCCACGAGACGACGGTGCCAAGTTCAGTTTTATGGACACTTTCTGTTCCCCTATGCTAGACCTGGACGATGACGATGACAAAGAAGAGTCCTTGATGATGAACCGGCTCGCTTCAGTCAGAAAGGTAAGAGCCTGCATTTCAAAGGCAGTGTGGTTCAGTGGATGGAGCAGAGCACTGCAGGTCTGGAGGCTCTGG
The DNA here is from genome assembly GCA_030684275.1 of Acipenser oxyrinchus oxyrinchus. NCBI lineage: Eukaryota > Metazoa > Chordata > Actinopteri > Acipenseriformes > Acipenseridae > Acipenser > Acipenser oxyrinchus. Next base: position 5,002,225 of record CM060253.1, read on the forward strand.
CTTTGATCCCATCTACCTTGAGCTCCAGTGTTACTCATTTGTAAGCTTGTGTTGAGACAAGCCAAGATGAATTGTAAATATATTGTGTGTGTGTGTGTGTGTGTGTGTATATAGTGATGTATTTTATTTATTTATTTTTTGTTTGTTTTTATTCTTTTTATAATGTATAGAACAAGTACTTTATCACAGTGTGTTAAAGATAACATAGGCCAATAAACTTTTTACAACGATAATGTAGCTGTCGGTTGTGACACGACAATATTTGGGTTGGGGGTGGCAGGCGTTCAGTGTGAATTAGAGTGGAAATAAATTGGCATTATTTTTAAAATGGAAAATGCAAAAGAACTCAAATATTCTTTGTGGTAATCAACTTGTTCAAGAAAAAAACGATCAGTTGTACTCTGCAGCTTCATCGATAAGCACTCAAGTGTTTGATACGATCGCACAGACTTATTCTGGGCTGCCTGGTAGTTGACAGAATCGTACCCGCTGTTTACACAGAGAAGTGCCTTGTGGGCAAAACTATGACCCCGATTAACGTATCTGACATCAAGAAATGTATGTTCAGCACATCTTTTGCAATTATGCATCATATGTGAGATTCATTTTGTGACTCATGCCCACCATGCAGTTGTCCTTAGCATTTTCCTTGAGTCTTTCAACAGCCTTGGTATTTAAAACCAGTTCATAGGTCACAAGACCAAAACCATAATGATTATGTCCCGTCAACCCCCATCTAGTCATATTTGGTATTTGAACCAGTACATACTGGCCGATGACAATTATGAAAATAGTCACATTTTTCGAATACGTGATTTAAAATAAAAAATGCCTCCTCTCATTTGTTAAATTTGCAAAATCCAGTTTCAGCTAAAGTAGTTTCCATGAATAAAAAAAAAATGGGCATAGATTAGAATAAGGCCTTTTTTAAGTGCTAATTTGCCATCTAGTCTCTTGCTAGCTTGTGTGTCCAGCAACGTTCAGAACATTTTGTGGGAGTCTGTGGGATGAGCCTTTTATAATCTGATTCAAGCCAGGATTCAAAATTCTGCATAAACAGTGGTGTAATATGCCATCGGGCATTCAAAAGGAATTTCAGGAAAAGGAATATATGTTGTCTTGAGTATAAAGCATATCACACCACGTCAAAGATATTATTATACATTGCACAGACAGCTTATTCTAGCTATGGTGGTTTAAAAGTGTCCAGTGCTGAGATGATTCTGGGTGCAGGTGAAGAGGACACACTGGAGGGATTGTGATTGTAAATAGTGGAGATTTCTTGTGCTTGTGATTTTTTGGTCCCTGCTAATATCACTCTATTATGTCTTCTCCCTTCAGTTTTTTTTTTCTGCTTCAGTTCACAGAGAGACAGAATTCCCCTGTTACATCACCAAACTCCTCCCCCGTGGCTCAGCGAAGGAAGGCCCCGCCCGAAACGCAGCAGATCCAGCACCTCAGCCTCCCGCCCGTGCCTCCTCGACTGGACCTCATCCAGAAAGGGGTGATCCGCTCGCCCTGCGCCAGCCCCACCAGCTCTCCCAAGGTGAGACCAGCACTGCCGCTCCTCTTCAGTTATCAGCACTGCCATTGCTGGCGTGCATCTGTGTATGATATGCACCTGTGTAATTACATACAATTTGACCGTGCCTTAAATCAATCCTAGTACAAAAAAGTAGCGTGTCTTTTATACGTATGAAACACAATTGTGTACGTGTCTGGAAGTCCTGTTGTCCTGTAATTGGCTGGGGCTTGAACTCTTTCGTTCTGTTTTCAGACTTCTCCGTTTATGGCGAGGAAACAGGACAAGCCTCTCCCGGCGCCCCCACCTCCGCTGAGAGACCCCCCTCCTCCACCCCCGCCCGAGAGACCCCCTCCTATCCCGCCAGATGGACGGGCCGCTTGGCTCCCCCAAATCCCTGCCAGCCTGCCCACCAGGGAGCCGCACGTGCCCCCTGAGGCCTGGTGCCCTCGAGACAGCCTGGGCCCGGCGCTGCACACAGACAGCCGACTCGCCGCAGACCGATCACCCAAGCTGGGGCTCACCGCACCCTCCCACCTTAATGGCAGAGCCGGCAACTTACCAGCTGACCAGGGATTCGGCCGGCAGAGCCAGAGGCTCCTCGAGCTGCCTCCAGACGGTGTCAAGGTGAGGGCGTGAGGAACCCTTCTTCTCAGCACCTGGTTTGATCTTGGATTGCTGCGATGAAGTTAACAGGACTACCGGCTTTTCAATAGAGTGGTTTGTTGATAACCTTCCTGACAGTGAAGTGCACAGATGTTGTGGTGTATGTGTTCTCTGCACAGCATACATACCTGTGTTTGTTTGTGTTTGCAGTGGGGGGCTAGGGTATTAAAAAAGGACAAGGTTTGCTGCAGAAGCTAGTTTTTTTTTTTGCTCTCTTTTTCAGCTGGTTTCTTGTTAAAGTGATTGCAGCTGAGAAATAGTCATTAACACATTGACTGATGGAGTGAGTGCCACAATCCTGCGCTTTTGTTTGTTTTTCAGCTGTCTTTTTATTAATCTCGATTTCAAGTTGCAATGCTGATGAGCAGCCAGAAAAGTGTGATCTTTGAAGCGTAAATAGTCTCAGAGGAAGAACATTGCTCGACGAAATTAGCAGGTTTACAATATTTAGCAGCCTTAATTTGCATGAATGGTTAAACCTGTGAAACATTTCCAACATTTGCATTGCTTCACATTCGTGATCCTCCTGAGGCAGTGCAATGACCACAGTGACATTTCCATTCCTCAGAACAGCGAGACCATAGATTTGCTTCTTTATGTGCTCATGTACTGTAGCATTTTGTTTTTTACCGTATGTCATGTAGGTAAATTTGACCCAACACAATTAACACATTTGGCTACCGAGTGGCAGCGTGTGTAACACGCAAATCCCATTCCATGCACCTGTAGCTTAAATGTTAAATGCAGCAGGGATTGCAGCTATGCTATTCAAATAATAAATGTTCTGTATTACCAGGGTATCTTTTGATATATCTGATTTTATGATCGTCAGCAGAAACCCTTTTTTATTATATGTAGATTAACCTTTCAGTCTGGCAGCAAGCCATTCTAAAACGATCTTCAAATAGGTGTCTAGCACCACCAACCATATTCCAGTATTTATTCAGACTTCTTACACAATATAAACTCTTAGCTCGCTGTTTTGTCGGAATATTTAGTGCTGCTTCACTCGCGGTGCGTGGTCCGGTGCTGCTAGGGCTGACATTGCCTCCTGCAGAAGATCTCAGTTTAACAGTGTGTAGTCTGCATCACTGCTTTGTCTCTCTGCAACACACTGTCCCTTTAGCGGCTGCTTCCTGGAGTACAGATATTAAAATCAGGAGAATGTTCTGCTATTAAAAAAGAAAAAAAAGATAAGTTGCAGGTGCTGTTTTGAAGTTCTGCTTAAAGTTTATTTTAGTTTACTTGTCTATTTGTATATGAATTTTAAACACAGCAGTCTCTTGGTTTAGCCCGTCTGATTTTAAAGAACATAAATCTTGGCACCTGGATTTTTATGTTCTCTCTGGCATTATAGCAGACCCACTATACAATACTGTTGTGCAGGTGGTTTCCTTTTTAAAAGAACAGATTTAACTAATTCTCTTGGCGGACAGACTAGAGTATTTTTAGTTACAGAAAACAGGCTTTTAAAAAGACTGTAAAAAAGCCAGTATGCCCGGAAGCATTCCTTTACTTACTGTACTGATTAGCAACAGTGGGTACCAGTCAAATGACTCTTTAGTGCAATGGTTCTTCTGTTGGCCTGCAGCGTTCCTGAGCACTCTTTTCTGTTGCTCATGTTGGACCCTTTGTTTCAGTTAAATACTGCAGTTTTACTTTAGACTGCAGTAAAGTTGAATTTGGATCCAGTAGAGATGTTTGGGGGGGTGAGGTCAACCTTTCAGATTTTTTTTTTCTTGTTTGTGTTGTGTAATTCCTTGCTCTCCTCCCCTGTAAATCTGCCAAGAATCTCCCATTAAGCTTTTATTCTTCCACTTAACAATTTGTATCAAAACTAAGGACTGTTAAGGACTTGCCTATTCTACCCCAAACATCTTTCTGCATTCTCTATAAGCTCAAGATTGTCTTGTAAAGTGCCTTGTGATGTCCATGCATAAAGTTTCATTTTACTAAGCAGACTGGAAGCCGATGGAGATTTTAGAAGCACTGATGATGTTTTATACAAATTTCAAAAAAGCCCACGCACGCTTTCATCTTGCCGAGCGACACAAGACAGTGAAAGAAAAACTCCTTGAGCTTAACATCAGTGGTGTTCATTAAAATCTCTCTCTCTCTCTCTCTCTCTCTCTCTCTCTCTCTCAGCCTCTTTTCCCGAATGGTCACCTTGGTAATGATGCATATGACGTCCCTCCGCCTCGACACTCGCCCCCTCCGCCTGCTGCCTGCATCCAGCCCCTCAGCCACAAGTGAGTCCACACTCCCAACACTGCACTGGCAAGCATTGATGTGCATGTGCTTTACAGCTATATTTTACTTTGGAATCTTCAGCTACAGAGTGATTTTGTGAGGAGAGGGAGCTGGTAAAAGTGAATTATTTACTGTATGGTCTTGTGACATTAATCTGGGTTTCATGTCCTGTGCTATGGAGTAGCTAAGAGCCAAATTCAATGCCAAGAAAAGAAGCTACATGTATCACTGCATGTGGATACCTAGTTAGTTCGGCTGGCATGCTGTGAAAAGCATCTATTTTGCTTAAATGCTCCCTGTTAAAGTATAGTTATCATTATACTGATGTGAATTTTATACTGCATGCTGTGTACTAGATGTATTTAGAGCATTGAGTTGGTGCACCCTCTGCAGGAGATTGGAAGAATTGCATTAAAAAGTTAAAAAAATAAATAAATAAAAAAATTGGCCTGAGTTGAAATTGGAAAACCTAGTGGTCATCAAAATGTTGCAGTATGTGTTGTCTGATTTAATTATAAAACAATCATGTATTTTATATTCAGTCAGTTTTGATTTAATTTAAACTGCCTGTTGTCCAGTGACTTTAGTTGCTTTGACAGTTTAGTTATTATTTTATTTCTCTTAGCTATCATTGAGCTACCATACATGAGGGCATCAATTTAGTGTGGCAGACCTGGTCACAATAACTTGCTAGGATCATATTTAATAACAATACCCCCTCCCTCCCCCAAGACCCCATGTCTTTAGAACTTTTGGGACCCCAAGTTCTGCCCTCTATATAGCCATTTAGGCTTGTGAACAAGTAGAGGCATAGTTTACCTATGGAGTATAACTTGCACATATTCCTAAACGTTACATTATTTTTCAAGGTCAGCTTTTAGGAATATCAACCCCCAAACTTTAGCTGCCCCCGAACTTACAAGAAACCTAAACTTGCTTTTTGCTTCTGATTTTTTGATTTTAGGTACCCCAATCCTTTTACAAACCCGTGTACAGAAAAACCCAGAGGGCGGCTGGAAACCAGTGAAGACGAGTATCAGATCCCTTCATCTCATCCTGTTTCTCTCCCCTCGCAACCCTCTGCGTGCATTGCTGTCAGAATCCCAAACAGGTAAACCTTTAGTCTTGTCTAAAGTGATCAGCTTGGTGTAGGTTAAGCAGTATGCATTAAACTAACAGTTAGTGAACAATTTGAGGTCTGGAAGAAAACAAATGCATGCTATGTACAGATATGTGATCGACACAAGAGCCATGGTGCAGGAAGGACTAGAATGTGGGAAGACAGTACAGTTCCAGTAATTGTGCTACCCTTTTAATCTCTGCGTGAACAGTGTTTGTGACTGTGTTAGCGCCCACGGATCCCCTATTCACGAGAGTCAGGATGTTCTTTTTAGATGAAGAAGATTAAAACTTGCTTACCACATTCTTGCTGATTTAGCAGGAAGGAGAGTGTTTGTCATAACAAATCTTGAAAAGCTGTTTCCAGTAAAAGCGCGTGTTATTGAGTATTCAGGGTCTTGGGATGTATGTGTTCTGTATTTGTTTTAACGTTGCTTGTTTGTTTCCAGGGTGCTTGAGAATGGACAGTGCGCTAATGGAACATCTGACCACTCATCAGAGGGAAAGAAGCACAAATCTTTAGAGCTTGGTAATGCATCACTGTCATGTTCCGCACAAGTAGCATGTTATTGAGCAAGCCATCTATCTCACAAGAGCGTTGCCGCTCACAAATTTTACTCATTTACCACCAAAGCAAGATCACTGGGTGGGTGCATGTGTGTGTGTTTTTGTTTTACTTAAATAAAGGGGTTCTGAAATTGACTGACAGGTATCCCATTGTATCTTGAATGTTGGCTTCACTGTGTCAAGTGCATGCTAATTGTAGATGTTTTAAATAACCAACAGGTACAGCTTGTATTAATGAGATTCTCACAAGCACAAAGTATTGACCATCTTTTACTGATGTGTCACTATGTTTGGGCTGTGGTGTTCAATCTTGATCCTTAACTTACTGGTCAAGACAGCTGGTGTATCAAGCTGTGTGGTTGTGCCGTTTTAATGTGTTGCACTTGTAGAATTGTTGCATTTTTAGTAATGGCATGATACAACAGACCTGTTCTAGATTACTGTAGATTACTGCTTGCATGAGCACTGCCTGTCAGAATGCATGAATGTACCCTGTAATTGTGTAGCTCATTTCTATTCCACTGCCACCCAAGGGTGCAATCGTCAGCCGTGTCAATGTAAAAGGCACCCTGTCATGCTGCTACAAGTGTTTTTTTCATCTTGTGATTAAGAGGTCTGAATTTTTGTTCTTCCCAGGTGATCTTTTTGTCTTGTCTGCAGGCTCCATTCCTACTAGACCTGCAATGAGAGACAAGCAGAAGGCCGGCCCCTCTCTGAACAGGACCCCGTCAGACTACGACATCCTGGTGCCTCCCTCAGGTACACACTGACAGTAGCTCATGAGTTCCTGCAGAACACGGGATGCAGGGATAGAAGGAACACTCCCATTGCATAGCAGTTTTGCCCATTCCTTGTTTACTAGGAGTTTAAGACACGCCTAAGCTTGTTGCTAACTGTGGCTAATCAAGTTTATAGAAAAACCTGGAATGGTTGAAACTGCTGTGCAGTGTCTTATTTCAAACCCTGCGGTGTAAATGTTTCAAGGGCACCTGAGAAGATCAGACACTCTTGGTGTTTAAATACTTGCCTGTATTTAACTAAGTCTGAATTATTGGAGTGGACCGAGAGAGAAGCAGTTAGTCACCCATTTTAGAACCAGAGTAAGAAACTGGACTGGTGTGTGATATTTTTTTTTTTTTTTTTTTAAATATAGATCTATCTATCTAGATATGTGTCAGTTCTTGGTAATGGAATTAACCATCCATGCATACCTCATTTTAATTGTTGTTTGTGAGAGTCAGGACTGGTCGCACACTCACTCAAAGACATGACCACCGTTGTGCAGTAAAATCTTCTTAGCCAGAACCAAAAGCTTTGCAAGAAATTATTTCGTAGCTTACCCACAGAGCCAGAGGGACACAATAAACAAGATGTGATTAAGAGATTTACTGTAGACCAACATTGAAACCAATGAATAACTGAAAGAAAAAAAAAACACCATGAAAAGCCAACTAGAAATTGCTGTACTGTAAAATCGCAGACTGGCACAGAGGGTGTGATTAATGATCATAACACAGGATTTTACACGGGGTGTTAAATTTAATTCAAGTGTACATTTCCTGTTAGTTATTGTGGGATGTTGCCTTGCTTCCAGTCTGTAAATCACACAGTCAATCAGTCAGTCTCACTCTGTGTGAGTCAGTTGAGGGGCCTGCACTGCGTTTTAGCTTTTCCTGCTTATCCAGGTTTGCTGGTAGTGGCTCCATGTATTAATGCTGCTGCTGTACACAGGAGAGGATCCGTTTGACAGCCCTCCTCCGTCGCTGCCCCCTCCACCCCCGCCAACCCGGCACAGCCTCACCGAGTACTCCTCTCCCAAACCCAGCGGCTCGGCCAGCCGGCCCTCCTCCAGCCATGACCCCTTCCACCTCGCCAACGGTAAGGCCTGGGCTCATCGGGGGTCACTGAGGGGGAAGGCATCTCCGTCTACTCCCACTTGCTTCAGACTGCAACTGAAAGCTGCAGGGCAACAAGCTAGACGCAGTCATTTTGATGTTTTTGAGAAGAAAAAAAAAATGTAGTTTTTGAAGATGAAAGGTTTAATACTTCGTAAACTGAGTAATAGCAGAAGGAGCTATAAACGCAGTTATCCAAAATGATCCTTGAGCAGTTTGATACAGCTGGCATTTGTGTATAAATTACATTTCTTGCAATGTTGCATATATAGATACAAATGCATTATCAATTTTTTTTATTTATTTATTATTTTTTTTACATCTTTTAGGAAAGGGGGAAACCCCCTGGAACCTTTTAACAGATCTTTACAGAGCTTCAATCCTCATTTCTTCATGTTCATTTAGTTTGTGTGTGTTTTTATTTGTATTGTAGATAACTTCTTTGACATGCTTGGCGGTCCTGTTCCCCAGCCCCCTGTGAGAAGGTCAACCGGAGACAACATGAAACCTCCTCATCGAATAACACAGGAGTATGACCAGCTCCCACCAGCAGGTAAAAAAGAAAAGCTGTTCCAAGTGTCGCAACTCCTCCAAAAAAAGTATCATTAGATTAACAGGAAAAATCCCTGCAACCATCGCCAAAAACCAAGCCAACATTAGCTAAGGAGGTTTACCTCCTTCCCAGCCTCCACCTCATTTTCATCGATGCCAAAATGCCACCAATGAAATTATTCTCATTGAACAGGTTGGATTCCAGCAGCTGATGCTGTGAGTTCAGAAGACATTTTGATGGGAAAGCCCGAAGCATACCCAATGTGAAAGGAAAATAACTGGTCAAAACTGAGTTATGACCAGGGATATATGTTAATAAAAATATCAAGACAGTCGTGATTATGCTGGAAAAAGATCTTGCATGGATACGTACAACAAATCAGTAAGCCAGGGAAAGCAATGCGTTGTGTTTTTAAACCCTACGGTGTGTTAAGTAACAGTTGTAGAACATTATCTTTTTATACACTTATTACATGATGAATAGAAATCTTAGAGACATGCACGTTTGAGTACAGCAGGCAACAGAGGGTTACTGTAAAATTGTAATCATGGAAACAAATGTCTGATGTTTATGTAACATCATGCTGAAGTAGGTGAGGTTTTGTCATACCTCCTGAAGGTCACCCCACCTGGAGCTCTATGATTCACTAGCTCTTAACAGTGTGCTTCGATCAGTGTGGAGCTTAATCGAGTGCTGCTGTGGTTTAATTAAAGTACTGACCAGCAGTGCTGCACTCTAGTCCCTTGCTTCTAATGTATGCTGGTTAAAGACCAAAATATGAATGCATGTCTGCAAAGAGTATCTACATTATTTTCATATGCGTTTCTTGAGGAAAATGCTGGCATTTTGTCGTATTCGGATATTTGCATAGTAAATCGGTGATGCATTTTTAGCTTGTCCTTAATGATAAACTAGCAAAGGTCGTCTCGGAGTGATTTACTTGCAGTGGTTTTTTGTTTTTTCGAAACCGGGAGGTTAATGGAAGCTAATTTTAACAGTTGAGTTAACAATCAGTCTAATCAAAATACATCAATGCAAGAATAAAATACAAAATTTAGTGAATGTTTGTCGGAGTTTGCACACTTTTTTAAAAGTGGTTCACAAATATGCACTTGGTTTGGTGCTTGGAGTGAGAGCCAACCTAAATTTAACCTGGTCTCAATTTTCTGAAGATTGTTACGTAACGGAACCTGGGTCACCTGTTTACCTTTTCTCTGATCTTTGATGTCTGTACTGGTACTTGTGGCAACAGAATGCCAATGGACTGAGCCAATCGGAAAGGCTCTCTGAAATCCCAGTTTAACAAGGGCTATTGACAGAGATGAATGATCGCCTGCCAGAGTAGCATGCTCTAAAGTATGTGACTTGACATCCCGAAATTAGAAGAAAAACATATTCGATTGTTGGATATTTTTCCAGGTTGCTGGTGCTGGATTGGCCCCCAAAAACAATCACAAAAATACAGGGTAGAATAAAATAAAAGCAGGTTTCTGTGCTTCAGTGGTGCCATCTGATGGATCTGGCTGTACACAGCATTGGAAAAGTTGCATGAGCTACAGTACTAGAAAATTGATATTTTGCTTTTTTCTTAAGAAGATTGTGTGGCTTGGTTTCCAGTGAGTTTTGGTTTTCACCCTCCTTTTTTATGCATTTAGTGTTACTGGTAGGAGTGCGCTGAAATTATTTTCCAAGTATTATTTCCTTTTAAGAAATTTTGAAGTTGTTGGGTATTCATTTAAATGGAGTAAAAGGTGTTCATCACTCAACACAAAACAACGTGGTATGTCGTTTTTGCAAAGTTTATGGCCTTGTATGGCAGTAGAAACACCCCTAGTATCATAGTATGTTGTTCCCTTCCAAAAATGTGACGGTGTAACACAAAATATAAAAATAATAATAATAATGAAACCGTTCAAGAAGCGTTATTCATTTTATTAGTGTGTGATCTGCTGTGCTTAGTGTATTTTGAGATTATGACTGTGTGCTAATTTATTTACTGTCCATCCCTGCCATGTTTGGCTCAAGCTGCTATGCCATCCCTGCAATTAGATTGGCCTCCGCTAGCGCATGTTTTAACATTGCTGTGTTTTCAGTCCCTGTAGACAGCGCCCATGCACCAGCACGACCTCCCAAACCACTGCCCCGCAAGACCACACCCGAGTCGCATCACAGGAAGGCATACAGCAGCAAGACCAGCGAGGAAAACGTTGACGCCAAAATCGCCAAACTGATGGGGGAGGGCTACTCCTTCGAGGACGTGAAAAGGGCTCTGATGATCGCTCAGAACAAAGTGGACGTGGCTCGGAACATTTTGAGAGAGTTTGCCTGCTTTCCCGCAATGTCTCCAAGACTGCAAAACCTGTAACAATAAAAAAAAAACAGGCACGTACACCAAGGGAGACCCAGAAGAAGATATCGGACATGGATGGGATTTAAGATTCAGCAACAGGACTGTGCGCGGCAGGCATTGACAGACAGTTGCAATGGGGTGGGGTGGGGGGAGACAGAAACAAAAAAGAAGCTCTTTTATCTGTGTTGCAGTGACTGGAGAAATGCACAGCTAATCGATTTTAGCCATAATGAGATGAATCAGGGTTGAACTGACGAAAAATGACAGTTTACTTCTTGAATGTTAAACCTGTGAAAAGCTTGTTTACAGTTTGTTTGTTTTTTTTGTTTTTTTTAGCCTTCAGGTTTGCTTGTGCTCTTTTTCACGATGTTCCCTCTTCCCCTCGGTAGCGTTCAGTCCAGATGCCATGTTTCAGACCCCGTTCCTGATCATGCGCTTTTGCTGATGGGGACTCTTGAGAATTTATGTCCTATTTGCTAAAAGTTTGATATAAAAAAACAAAAAAAAACCTGTTGGCATCATTTGTGTCTTGAAAATGCTTTAATGGACTGTGCGTTTCCTTTTATCAAACTGATGCAAAAAGAAAAGCATGTGGCCTTCACTACTGAGTCATTATTTTTTTTTCTGAGAAGATTTCTTGATATGACCAATTAATTTCTGAATGTACAGTGCATTATATCTTTTGTGTGTGTCCGCGCGTGTGTTGACCTTTTGTAAGATTCTGGGGTAGCTTTGTTTCTTCCTCAACGATTTGCAGAAGACACATCGTCTCGTGACTGAAATGCATGTCCAGCACTTTCAGAAGCTGCATTGCATTATAGTGCCGTACTCCGCAAATCATTTACAGTACTGATTGTGAGGGGGTGAAACAAAAAAAACAAACAACTAAAATAGTTGTTGCTTTTGACACTGTCCAGCCCACCATGCTGGAAGATCGAACTTCCTTCCTGTCTTGCCTGTGGCCAAAAGTTTTGCATCACCTAGAATTTTAGGATTGACATAATTAAAAAATAATTATATGAACATAATTTTAAAATCTTATTTAATATTGTGTAATCAAAGAAACTAGAAAATTATATTGCAAGTGTCTGCTGGAAGCCATAATGGTACAGTATTTCATGTTTAAAAAAAAAAAAAAAAAAAAAATATATGGGAAAACTACAAAGCGGTATGTAATTCAATATGATAACGTAACATTATTCAACAGGTTTCATTTGACTTTATGAAGCAAAATGTGTTAGTTCTGTAGGGTGCTGCAAAACTCTTGGCAAGAGCTGTAGTTCCAAAGCAACAGCTGAGTTGCTCAATAATTCACAGCGTCTGCACTGCCTTTCATCCACACACCAGGCCTGACCTGGAAAAAAAAAAGAGCGAGCCTGGCCATTTCAGTTTGTGGTTTACAAATCTGTTTTCTTCTGTTAAAGACAGCAGGCTTGGTGGTCCAGTGGTTAAAGAAAGGGGTTTGTTACGAGGAGGTTGCCGGTTCAATCCCAGCCACTGACTCTCTGTGTGTGACCCTGAGCAAGTCACTTAACCTTTTCCTACATCTCCGTCCTTCGGATAAGATGTAAAACCGAGGTCCTGTTGCAAGTGACTCTGCCGCAGTTGTCGATGCATAGTTCACCCCGCTAGTCTGTAAGTTGCTTTGGATAGCCGTTTTCATAAAGGCAAGCACAATGCAGTGAAAGTTTATCAGCACAGCAAATTGTTCTATAACTCTTATAATGGATCAAAATCCACAGAAAAAGGAATATTGTGTCCATGTGCCAAAAGTATAATTGTGGTGAGCAGTAGTTGTACTGTATGTGTGGTTTTGGCTTTCATAAAATGAAGTAGCAAGTAAAAGAATGAGTTGTGTAATGTGATGCTCATTAGTCTTATCTGATAAAAAAAAAAAAAAAGTAATATTACAAATATATTTATGGGTATGGCTGGAATGTAAAAACTACATCTGTAATCCAGCCGTCCCAAAGCCCACCATAGTGCTACCCCATGTCACATGATGCCCTCCCGGTGCTGGAATATTGGAAACCTGCGTGAAACTCTGATCACTTCTTGAACCAAAAGGTAACCTTCTGCCTGAGCCTTCGGGGACAGCCTTTCAGGGCCAGGTGTCGCTCACATTGTTAAACATAGGGCAATGGCAAAGGATATGCTAACGTATCGCTGCTCGGAGGGCTTCACGTGAACACGTTTACCCAGGCTGCGTCAGTGCAACCAGGCTCCATGGATGTATCCTCCGTCTTATTTATTACAATGTGAAATTAACTTTGTTTAAATACCAGGTGCATCTGTTTTTTTTTCTGTTCAAGTTTGCAGTTCTGAACATGAAGCTTTATTTTGCACTGGTTCTGTGGTGTTTTTACCTTAACTTGAAAGTCTGAAGCCGAGGATGAGTCAGGTACAGTGTGACCCTTGATTTAGTTCTTCTAGGAAGGATTTTCAAAACCAGATTGCAGTATATATATTTTTTTGTTTTTGTTTTTGTGAAGAAAAAGCTTCAGACGACGGTGTGTTTTTTATAAAAAATAAAAAAAATGCCTTTTTTCTGTCTAACATTGAAAATAGTGATGTGTTCAATTAATTTATATTTTATTAAAGCATTCTCTGGATGTTTTTCCATTTAATTCTTCAGTAACCTATAAATCTCTTATTGTAAAATGTTTTATAAAACCAGTGCTAACAACTCTGTGTGTGTCTCATTTTTTTTTTTTTTATTACCTCTAGTGCTGTATTGTGGAATTTCAGAAGAGGCGATTCGCACGGTGGTGGGTAATACAACGGAAGCAAAGGTCCACACTGAGCCCATTTGCCCCAACTAAGTTGAGTGCAAAAGTCTGTCAACTTTGTACATCCACACAAAATCAACATATTGTCCAACTTGTTGCTCTGATTTTAAGGGTTTGAAACATACAACTTCCCTGGCAGTATTAACACACAGACTGATTATATTTAGCACTGCAGAATGTTCTACAGAAATGTTGCATATTAATTCCATCTCTAGCAACAGATGGGGCTAGAACGGGAAACACAAAAAAACAACACAGCAATGCAGTAAACTGTGCAGCATAAAGACAGTTTGCTCACATCTCCTATACATTTCAGCAAGATGAGAGGAAACGTGTTGATGTCATACTGCCCATGCGTGGTGTGTGATGGGAAAGAATATAGTGCATTCTAGAATTTCTCTAGCAGATTCCCCCAACAGAATACTTTGAGGCAGCTGAACAATGCAATTGATCATTCTAATGGGGTTTTAAAATAGGTGCCACAGCAAATCAATGTGTGCATCTATAATTCTAAAACACACATTGCAACAACATGTAGTGATACTAAAATATACTTAATTGAAGACTGAGAAAGACTTCTAGTCAAAAAATGTTTGGTATTCCTGCATGCTTTTATTGGAATTAAAGACTTGCTTCTAATTATCTTATCCTTTTAGTGTTTCAATGCACATTCTAATTGAATTGTAACTGTGCCGCCTGGTGGACAAGGGGTATAACGGTTTTCTCTTACAGAAAAAAAAAGCACATGTTAAAAGGTTATATAATTAACTAGAAAGGAAAGGCCATCCCATCTGGAGTGATCATCTTAGTAGAGCATTGCCACTACAACTATTAAATGTCCATGTCTTGTGCATACATCCCAAAGAAGAAATGCTGTGTGATTTGGTGTAATAATACATTGTACACGCAACACAAAGTTAACAAGGAAGCAACATCAGGTGTAATTGGGATTTTTCTTTTCAAAATGTACACTTTATTTAAAACAAAAAAAGTACAAAAAAAAAAGTCAATATTTACAGAACAGGTATGACCTTCTCTCATATTCACCCTCTCTTTGGTTTCACTGCAGACCTGAACAGATTTCAATTTCTGAATGAACATAAAAACTACTTTAAAAACAGCGGGATACCATTAGAGCACAGCTAACAGCAGCTGTATGCTTGTCTTGTCTTTTTTTGTTAATTTTATATAGATCTGTTTTAATTATTGAACAGATAAAAGCATGATTATTTTAAATGTGTAAAAAAAAACAATTCTGACAAACTTCATTTCTAAATGTTGAAGGCCTACATTAAACAGGTCAAAGGTTCTACTGCCTAACTCCAGAACAGCTATTGAAGCACTGCTACACTCAACCTGCCCCTTGCAGTATAAAAACAGCCTTACGCCAAAAAGTAGCACATTTAACACCTGGACCCAATATTATGTACAGTGGATCATTTTCGCATTACAGTGGAACACAGATTGTGTCGCTTGTTCTCTCACAGAGTTTCATACACAACACTGCAGGGGTGGGAGGGTGTAGTGTAAAAGGAACGTTTGTAACACGTTTATACCATGCTTTTTGAACACTGCAACATAGTTTTCTTCCCCTGCTATCTAATGTAATTAAGGAAGCTAAATGTCAAGTACAGTAGTGACTGAAAACAAAGTTCAAAATTCTGATTGCTGTCAGAAACTAGTTATTAGTTAATATTAATTGTGTAACACATTCTCCAAAACCTCAGCACATCCACAGCATGCATTCAGCTCAACTTTGAAATTTTTTTTTTTTTATATATATATATACAGATACATCCTTTATTTTCTTTTCAGTACTTTATATTTGTAGTGAACCACGATTTCCACATTGCCTTTTAAAACAAATAACACAGTAATTCATCAGTAATGGAAAAAAACAAACAAAACGACGACCATTTAAAACAGCACAGGTAAAAATTACAAGGAATGCTGTTATTGCATCTAATGAACTCGGGACATAAATAAAATAAATGTATCACGTAGGATACAAGGTAAACTGTTTACCATGGCATGCAGCATGGGGGATTGGGTGGCTATAGTGCTGTCAGACTATTCCCCCCTTTTATTTATGAGCAAATAGTCAGTGTTTGTCAAGTGTCTCAAATTATGACCGGGCACCACTAAAATTACAAGTCTACAGGCACCAATCAGTTTATATATATATATATATGTCTATATATATATATATAGATATATAGATATATATAAACTGTTGACAAAAGCATTCAACAAGAACACAAAATATAAGCTTTTCTTCAAGTACAGACTCACAAAAATGAATTCACAACAATCTGTCTGACACAAGTTAGTTTACGTTGTTTCTTTGAACCGAGATGGTGGAATACTTTAACTTGTTATGTGCATTTCTGAAAATTCCTTAAAGAAATTAAATAAGTTGTCTGCAGAAGGAGGTGCGCATTACAACGTTACAGAAGACTTCTTCATTGATATCCAACCAAACAGCTTTACGATAAAGTTCCGATTAAAAGTCTGATATGACAAGGCAGGCCGTTACTGTTTCTGCCCTGAAAAGAGAAATCACATAACTTATCTAATAAAAAATTAAAATCACAACTGAGACTTTTAAAACCCTTTTCACATTACAGAGGAAACTTAGCTAACAAAGACTTTCTGTTCATTTATTTCATCAACAGCACATCAGAGATGAATGGCGTTTGCCTTTTGTTAATTTTTGCAATTTTTAAATGCTTACATTTCTGACCCCTCCAACATGGGTTGTTTTATTTTAGGCCTCTGATTTGTGATTGTTTTCTTCAAGTTTCTTATTTTCTTCATGTGACCCACGGTCCTTTTCACCCGTTTTCCAGCTTCCTTGCCTGAAAGAGTAAAGGTTTCCAAGTACATTTTTAAAACGCGCTCTTAATATGCAATGCCCAGAAGAAACTCAAGCAAAAATGCAAAAGGGCATCTTAAAGATTTAACTGAAGAATTTGCAGGGATGGAAATAAGACTCCTATTGCATAGCTGTTTCACCCGTTCCAGGTTTTAAAATGAGCTTAAATTAACCACAGCAAAGAAGTAACAAGCTCAGCTGGGGTCTTATTAAAAAGACCTCACAGTAAAACCGCTATTTGTCATTTAAAATCCGTGGTAGAATCATCATTTACAATACATAGTGGAACAAAAAATGTAATCCTGAATTCACACGAGCAGCCATGTGTTTGGTCTGGTCACAGCTTTCCTGTCCCTTGCCTTAACCAAAAGCATTCCCCTTTAAAGAATGCTCTAAGAGTATCTGACGAAAGATGCATTGACCATGGCAATGTCTCTCAGGGTATTCTGATCAAACGTGTGACAATGGACAGAATACCCTTCTCCTTTTGTAAGTTTATTACCAATAGATACAGTTTTTTAAGCTCCAAAAGATATGCAACATCTAGACGTTGCTGTGCTGAGCTACATATACACACACCACCTTTCAATTTCAGGGTTGCTTACTTTGATTTCTTCATGTAGATCCAGTAAATCAGACCTGCAACCAGAGCTGCCACTACGAGTCCCACCACGACTCCTACGATCAGTTTGGTTTGGTCATTTGTCTCTCGAGAATCTAGAAATAAAGATAGCAATGTCCACACATCTTACAAGGGACACAAATAAATAAATAAATTAAAATAAAAACACAATATATTTTGCATTAACCCATATATTGCATTTTGCTGGTCCGGATGGCTTAGCTATGATCAGTAAGTAGATGTGTGGCGATGTGGCCGCGCCCTTGTGCGTAGTTTGTGTTATATGTTGCATGTTGCATGTGTTAATGTTGGTGCATAGCGATTGGTACACGGGATATAAGCGGGTCTGTGTTTCACGTGTGTTTAAAAATGTATAATTGTAGTTAGGCACGAGGTTGCACATAATTAATTCACGTGCTGGGATTCAAGTGAATAATTAATTAGTAATTGAATCCCAGCACAACAGTATATATAGATGCACGTTTCACTCACTCGTGGTTAGGTGTTCGAGATTGGAGAACGGGTGTGGAGAAGGAGAGTAAAAATAGTAAAAAGAATAATATTAGTTGTTTGTACGCACCGTGTTTGTTTGTCTCCGTGCACCGTTTTGTTTAGTGATAGTCCGTTTTGTTTGTCTGTTTATTTTGGCGAATGTGCCGTGTTTCTGTTTTTGTGTTCTTTTATTTTGTTTATTAAATGCTGAGCACAACCAAGTGCTCAGCTTCACCAACCTCACTGTCTGTTGTGTGTTACTTCCTGTTTCTGGTCTGACGTCACCCACTGTCTGCCGTGTTTGTGACACGTGGTGTCCTGCGTGGGATTACCAGCGCCTCCAAGACTCAGACCAGAGCAGGAGTACCGTGTGTTTTTTGGAGAGAAAAAGAAAAAAAAATGGATTTTTTTGGAGAAATGGAGGGAGGAAAGACGCTAGAGAGGAAGCAACAGCAGCACCCATCCTGCAGGCCAGTGTCAGAGGAGGTGATCGACTGGCTGCTGGATCAGGAGAAGCAAGGGGGGCCCAGAGTAACATCAGCGCAGCAGTTGCAGGCGGTGTTAAAAAGGTGCCCTGCCCCGCTACTAACAAGGCTGTTGTCCTCTCTAGCGCCCAAAGGGGAGGAGCCCGAGCGTCCACAGCCCAAGCGGGAGGAGCCCGAGCGTCCACAGCCCAAGCGGGAGGAGCCCGAGCGTCCTACGCCTGAGTGGGAGGAGCCTGAACGTCCTACGCCTGAGTGGGAGGAGCCTGAACGTCCTACGCCTGAGTGGGAGGAGCCTGAACGTCCTACGCCTGAGTGGGAGGAGCCCGAACGTCCTACGCCTGAGTGGGGGGAGCCCGAACGTCCTAAGCCCGAGTGGGAGGAGCCCGAACGTCCCACAGCCCAAAAGGGAGGAGTCGGTGCGTCCACAGCCCAAAAGGGAGGAGTCGGTGCGTCCACAGCCCAAAAGGGAGGAGTCGGTGCGCCCACAGCCCAAAGAGGGAGGAGTCGGTGCTTCCACAGCCCTAGGACCCAAGCTGCCAGCAGAGGAAGAATGCCTGCTGTCCCCGTGTCCACCAGCAGAGGAAGAATGCCTGCTGTCCCCGTGTCCACCAGCAGAGGAAGAATGCCTGCTGTCCCCGTGTCCACCAGCAGAGGAAGAATGCCTGCTGTCCCCGTGTCCACCAGCAGAGGAAGAATGCCTGCTGTCCCCGTGTCCACCAGCAGAGGAAGAATGCCTGCTGTCCCCGTGTCCACCAGCAGAGGAAGAATGCCTGCTGTCCCCGTGTCCACCAGCAGAGGAAGAATGCCTGCTGTCCCCGTGTCCACCAGCAGAGGGTGAATGCCTGCTGGGTTCCCATCCACCAGCAGAGTGTGAACGCCTGCTGGTATCACTTCCCCACCGTCACCACCCGGAGGAGAGGAACAGGAGCTGCCTCTGCCTCCACCACAGTTCCCTGCAAGAGCGGAGAGCCGCACCAGTCCCCTGCAAGAGAGGCGGAGCCGCACCAGTCCCCTGCAACAGTAGGAGACCACACGCTGCTCGCACCTCCATCGCCAGGAGACTACACGCTGCTCGCACCTCCATCGCCAGGAGACTACACGCTGCTCCCACCTCCACCACTTCCTCCACTAGGAGCAGAGGAGCAGGAGCTGCCTCTGCCTCCACCACCTCAACCGCTTCCACCAGGAGCAGAGCAGCAGGAGCTGCCTCTGCCTCCTCCACCAGCAGAGGGTGAGTACCTGCTGGTTCCGCCTTCTTTGTCGTGGGAGGACTGCTTGCCCCTCCCACCTCCACCAGCAGAGGGTGAATACCTGCTGGTTCCGACACCACTAGGAGCAGAGCAGCAGGAGCTGCCTCTGCCTCCACCACCTCAATTGCTTCTACCAGGAGCAGAGCAGCAGGAGCTGCCTCTGCCTCCTCCACCAGCAGAGGGTGAGTACCTGCTGGTTCCGCTTCTTTGTCGTGGGAGGACTGCTTGCCCTCCCACCTCCACCAGCAGAAGGTGAATACCTGCTGGTTCCGCCTTCATTGTCGTGGGAGGACTGCTTGCCCCTCCCACCTCCACCAGCAGAGGGTGAATACCTGCTGGTTCCGCCACTGCCCGAGCAGAGGAGCAGGAGCTGTCTCCGCTTCCCGCACCTCCACCACAGGGAGACGGTGGCCGGAGCCCCAGAAAGGGGAGCTACCGGCTACAAAGACAGGGGAGAGGTCAGGAGACCACTTTCCCCAGCAGCAGTTTCGCTGCAGGAGTTCTTGTGGCCGGAGCCCCACAGGAGGGAGCTACCGCCACGAAGAAAGGGGAGAGGTCAGGAGACCAGCATCCCCAGCAGCAGTTTCGCTGCAGGAGTGGACCAGCATGCTGTCAGCCGTGCCACTACCGGCAGGGGTGCTGACAGCATTGCCAGCCATGGGCCCACTGAAGCCTCCCTTCCCAGCCCGAGACTTTGTCCTGGACTGCTGGGTTTTTAAGGGGAGGTGGCCGTTGAGGCCATGTGTGCTGCACAAGGGGGGGTATATGTGGCGATGTGGCCGCGCCCTTGTGCGTAGTTTGTGTTATATGTTGCATGTTGCATGTGTTAATGTTGGTGCATAGCGATTGGTACACGGGATATAAGCGGGTCTGTGTTTCACGTGTGTTTAAAAATGTATAATTGTAGTTAGGCACGAGGTTGCACATAATTAATTCACGTGCTGGGATTCAAGTGAATAATTAATTAGTAATTGAATCCCAGCACAACAGTATATATAGATGCACGTTTCACTCACTCGGGGTTAGGTGTTCGAGAGTGGAGAACGGGTGTGGAGAAGGAGAGTAAAAATAGTAAAAAGAATAATATTAGTTGTTTGTACGCACCGTGTTTGTTTGTCTCCGTGCACCGTTTTGTTTAGTGATAGTCCGTTTTGTTTGTCTGTTTATTTTGGCGAATGTGCCGTGTTTCTGTTTTTGTGTTCTTTTATTTTGTTTATTAAATGCTGAGCACAACCAAGTGCTCAGCTTCACCAACCTCACTGTCTGTTGTGTGTTACTTCCTGTTTCTGGTCTGACGTCACCCACTGTCTGCCGTCTTTGTGACAAGATGTTAATAACATTATAGTTCCTCATTTGAGATCTTAGAAATCCATGGTTTTATACAGAAAAACAACAAACAAAGATGAATTAAAAAACCCCAAAACAAAGACATTTCAATGAGAAATAACTATACCTTCCGATTCATCTGATTTGCTTGATGGCGTATGGACTGAAATGAAAATGTAAAAAAAAAAAAAATAAATAAATACATATAAATCTCAAGCACGGTAAAAAATATATATAAAAACGAACAAATACATACATAAAAAAAAAAAAAACTCAGATTGCGACACGCATCAAACAGCGGACACAAACTCTGACAAACGATCGAATTCTTTGTGACCTACAACAGGTCTCGCCTTCACTGTTTAAATGCAAAGTCTGCAGTCATGTATTATCATCAACATATAATGGCACTAACAGTGCCCACATGATTATTGACCACTTTAATGTGAGGAACAGTATAATTTTAATAGATTGTTTGCATGTGTGTTGACAGGAAAGTCCGATTGTTTTCACTACTCACAGGTAGAAACATTGACTGTGTATTGGTCTTGCCCCAGCTTGTTAGACACAGTGCAGTACACAGTATCATTTCCCTGTGGAATCATAGTGATGGTGTGGGTGAACTGTCCATTGACATAGGGGCTCTCGTTCACCTGAGGGAGAAAAAACAAGTTTACTGTATAGATAGGCAAAACTGGGCTAATGAAGCAGCATGCATTTGCTTTCCTTCAGGCACTGAAATCAGAAAAAAAAGTGAAAATATACAGTAGATGGTTTAAAAAAATAAGGTTGTAAATAAATAAATAAATAAATAGAGAGAGAGTTGAATATGTATTTTTCCCCCTTAGGTTTCACTCCTTTCCAACTCTAGAGGGCACCCAAGCACTTAACTTGCTGATCAACATAGTTCAGGAGACAGGAAACCTCTACCAAAAAAACAAACAAAAAAAAAAACCCTACACACAATCAAAATAACTGTATTCCTTCCTCTAAATCTCATCCAAGATACACAAAGCGCTTCTCCACCGTGACCCATCTCCAGATCCTCTGCTGAGACACACAGTGCTGTGGCAGGACAATGGTATTACAGCAGTGAGTGCAGATGCACACATATCAAATGAGGCTCAATCACGCTGCCTCACAAAGCTTTCAAGGGTCACGTCTCAGCCCGTCTTCTTAATCCAATTCACAGAACCCTTTAGATAACCACATAGAGGAAGCAGACAGGCTGGCTCCCCTCAAAGGACAGCAGTGGTGCTTATCTTGTACCACTAATAAGCACTTCCTTTTAGGTGGCTGAATCTGAATATTGCCACATGAATTCGTATCAGAAATGCACAGACTGCCCTGTTCAAATTCAGCACACTATATGTACATTTAAGTTGCTCAATTTCCTCCCTTATATACAATTACAATGTCACAAATCAGTGTTTGTTATTGCAGTGAATGTCTGCGCTTCCCGGAGGAGTAATTGTGATCCGTGTAAGATTTTGTTAAATCCATGAAATGCAAAGCAACCAGCGTTGCTGCTTTACCCTTCAGCTGTTTTCTATATCCTGATGGGAAGCCATGCCAAATACTTTCATGAGAGCTATGAGATTTCATAAAAGCTGCTTGTTATACTGCAGGTGAACTATCAAGCCATCAGAACACAGGACATTCCTCTCACTTCCCTTTTCAGAAGCCCTTAGGTCATACAAAGAACCACCATAAGTTAATCAATTCCATTATTACTCTGTTATTGGTTCTTTATACTTACAGTGCTGGCATTGACGTTCCATTGCACAGTGGGCTTGGGAGAACCTTCTACAATACAACTCAGGGTCTTGGTTTTCCCATCTTGCCCAAGTTTCTTGATTAAGTTTTTAATATGTGGCTTCCCTGAAACAAATCAAACAGCACTGTTGTTATTGTATAATAATCTACACAATGTATAACTGCTCCCTGAATGAGAACTATATATCGTAACCCTAAATTCTCGTCACTACGTATGGATTCCTGTAAATTGACAGTGCTACGTTCAACCTTTGCATGATGTCAGGTCTCTAAGGGTGCTGGTGTTTGAATAAGGAGGTTGTCTGAAATAATCTGTTGCTAGAACATTAAAATGACAGCTCTGGCACCAATCCATAATCTACTGAGACTCCAAAGTCTTACTATACCTTCTACGATGAGTTGAAAAGAGCTGGTTTTCTTCAGACCCTTCACAGCAGCAGCAGTCACTTCACATTCATAATTCCCAGCATCCCGGTAGGCTAGCTTCTGCAACGTGGGGGCGTCAATCTTCACATTGTCCTGGAAGACAGGGCAGAGGGGCATTACAGAGCTGTGTTGCAGTGCCAGAGAAGTCTGACAAATCATTCGATTCAGTCCAGGCCACGACAGGAATCGTAATTAACACACTGCAATGTGAAGACCTTTACAAAAGGTACAGCAACAGCCTCTCGTCCTATCTAGGGAGAGTTTGTAAAATCCAAGTTGTTAAATAAACCAGAAAATCATTCTTATTACTACAAAAATCCTTCTGCTGCAAATACGAAACGTACAGCAGTGTCCGAGTGCTGCCAATACCAGAGACAGAGCTCTGGTTAGTGCAATTTGTAGGACAACGAGTCATGTTATCTGTTTGGATAAGGTTTTACTGTACAGCAAAAGAGCATTAGCATGATAGAAACCAGAACCTGCTACAGTAACAACCACCTACCTTCTTCCAAGTAACAGCCAAATCTGCAGAGGAAGCCTTGCTTAATGTCACATTCACACTCTGTCCAACTTCTTTGGTGACACTGCCTGCTGGGGTCAATAACACGTCCAGATCTACCCCCCCCAAAAAATAAAATATTCAGATACTTAAAACAGACATGGTGCCTGTACATTTATTCATTAAACAAAACAATATCTAACTCCACCAAGGAGCGCTAACTAAACTTTGACAAGTTTCAACTATAAACCGGACGGCTAAGCCATTTACCAGTCACCAAAACACTTGTTCACCAAGACAAGTTAACACAGTACACATTTTTTTATATTTCCATTACTCTATCACACTAATATATATATATATATATATATATATATATATATATATATATATATATATATATATATATATATATATTATACACAAATGAATAACTGAACAGATCTGCTTTCAGTCATTATTCCACAATGTTAGAACACCAAGCCACCCACGCTTTACCCATATTTAAGTGTGTAGTGGAAACTCTAAAAGCATGACACAAAGCTGCTGACAAAGGAAAACCGAAATGACATTTATAAACAAAACACTTACAATGCACTGTGACCGTCGCTGTATCATTGAGTTTTTCATCATTGAGCAGGGAGCAACTGTAATCTCCCGTCATGTCTCTTGATACACTTTCAATAGTGTAATTGTTAGAATTCTCAACATTTTCTGTCTTATCCTAATAGATAAAAAAAAAGAAGATCTCAAGGTTAAGTTATCTGAAATGAACAGGTGGAAACATTGCATTCAGCAATGTGAGAAGTGCCTAGATTGGAGAGTACGCTCACGGTGATGTCAGAAGCACAGAGCTGCAATGGATTGCAAAGGGAACTTGCCTTTAAGAAGAATGTGAAGCTGGCTGGTGGGGGGCTCCCATCGCCAGAGCATTTCAGAGTGACACTGTCACCCTCTCGGATAGGGCTTGGCGCCAGCACTTCAATTTTGACCTTCTCAGAGGGATCTAGAATTAAAGAAATGCATTTTAAAAAATAAATAAAAACGAACAAATGCAAAACTGCAGCCCAGCTATACTGGATTGAGGCAGTCCTCCCACGACTAGAACAGCTCCCCCTGTGGCCAGGGGACTGGTACTGTACATAGCGTCTACAAATCATATTGCATCAACATGCTCACACCCGGAGGGGTACAACAGGCAAACCTGGTCTACTTACAGTAAATGGGAAAAGTCACAGGGCCAGATTCTTGATCTTTGTCCAGAAAGTGCTGGACGTTGCAGGTGAAGTTGGCCCTCACGTCAGTTTTTTGAGGCGCGTACCTCAGCACGGATGTTGTGGTAATAAGCCCAGTAACAGGAGCCTGCATGGCAGTGTCTGTTATTTCAACAGCTTTACATGAAAGAAAAAAGAAAAGAAAAAACGGTAAAAATGAAAGCATCTACTTTACAAAGTTAGTGCCGTTGACAACTGTTAATCAGATTTGTTGAAGTGTTGAAAGTTACGTATTGTACAGTTCAAGTTGGAAAACCTCCCCAGTTGTAACTGCCAAACATTTCAGGTTGTATCTTAAAATGATTCACTTTTCTTTTTATCTTAATGTTATATTAACTACTTAACCATATTATAGAAGCTAAAAGCCCAGAACTACATAATAGCAACTCTCTTGCTTAAATAACATTTTAAAAAGCTTTCTTACTTTTACCATCAGACTCCAGAAGAGCTCCATTTCTATACCATGTAGTGTTGCCCTGAGGATTGCCATCCTTTGAAGTGCATTTACCAATCTGTCAAAAAAACAATCAAGTTCCTTATAATTGAGACGAGAGTGATCTGCCATCTGCTCTAACGAATAAAGAAAAGCTCTTTCCAACCCCTTTTCAGGAATATTACATCTACAATATTACAGTACAGTCTAAATCCATACGACTGGCAAAGATAAAAAAAACTTTCCAGTCAACATGTAGATAAGCACTAGAAAATGTTTGCCAAGCGGATTACCAAACATGGGACGGAATGTTCAAATCAGACAAATTCCATACTGTGACTAACTTGAATACAGCATGGTACAAGATGGAACGATGCCCAGGTCAAGCAGGAGACTAAACACACTGCAAGAAAACCAAGCTAGCAACCCACACGGGTGCCTGGATGACAAGGAGTTTACACAACTCTTATAATATAAAAGAGATGGCGTTCGGGAGGTGGTCCCTCCCTTATAAATGGTTCCATTATTTAATACAGTATATTGCTACAAAACATTTTTAATGCGTCTTGCTACTTAGCACTGCACATGCAGTTGAAACAGAAAAACTACGAAACCAAAACTTACCATTTGAAGTTTTCCAACATCCAGATACTTTGGGCTTTCTGTAATCTCAGGTTTGGAAGGTTTTTCTGCATAGGAAAAAAAATGGATTGAGCAAACCAAAAAACAGATTCTAATAAAAAATATATATATATATTGTATTTAAAAAAATCAAGGATTCCATTTTATTTGTATTATTATTATTAATAATTCTATTTTATATTATTAATTTGGAGGGTACAATGGGGGGGTACATTGTTTTACAATACCTTTCTTCAAGGTTTGCGGGTAACCAAAACCCTTGTTCACTTGTCTTGGTGACAGGTAAACAGCTTAGCCGTGCAGTTTACAGTTAAAAATTGTCTGACTTTAGTTAGCACTCCTTGGTGGAGTTCGGTTTTTGTATTTTTTAATGAATGAATATACAGGCACCGCCCGGTTTTAAATACCTGCCTGCTTAAATCACAGACAGGTGTGTTTCATTATATTAGAGCCAGGCGATTCTGCTGTATTTAGAAGCTGTGGGCAAAATTTTTTTAAGAAAATGCTTAAAACCAAATTGAATGTGTGTATATATTAACACATTGCTCCCCCACCCAGATACTTACTATACACTTTGACATTCACAAGATGCTCAATTACATCTGATGTCGTGGCGACCATGCAGTTGAATCTCCTCTGATCCTGAAGGGTTGCATTGGAAACCAGCAATTCATTCTGCTTCCCAATGTCCAATCTACCGACATACTCTGGACTGGCATCAAAGTCTGCTCTGTCCTTCACTATGGACTTTGTGAGGAGCGATTGAGAAGTACCGTCTTTCTGTTCCTGAAACAGAAGATCACCGCATGACATTCTACACCATGATTTATGAAGTTCAAGAATAATCAAGGACATTACTTCCAAATACTGCAGGACCATTAAAAAAAACCAAAAAAAAAAACACATTCATTATGAAAACTTCAAAAAAGGACTACACTGGGTTAGCTTTACTTCCAGGCACAGCATTAAGAAGCTGTGGTAATGATTCATGGGAACGAGGATTCCAGAGCATGCTGTGGAGAGCACTTACATATTTCCATTTCACAAACACCACTCCCTCAGGCAGCTTTTTATTATCATTGCAGGGTACTGTGATTGTTTCTCCATATATTGCAGACACTGTATCAATGCCTTCCACTGAAAAAGAGAGAAAAAAAAGGCTTAATTTTTCGGTTTTAAAAATAAATCACACAAAACACGCACATTTATATATATATATATATATATATATATATATATATATATATATATATATATATAATAAATATCAGCACAGGAGCAGACATTACCACTAGATATTATAAACTATATGTATATGTTCTTCATGCCTTGGATTTACTGTATAGACACCAGCTAGACAATGGCAAGCTTCCATTGCCAGCTTTTGCTCTTTGTTATGAAAGCTTCTGTATAACTAACGCAAATCTACAGTGAAATTAGATTTTCATCATATTACATTTAGTAGCAGGGAGGCTTCGTTACACAGAGGGGACCAAAGAAAATAAAATAAAATACAATATATTATGCACAGTTAAGCGCTTTCCTCATTTTCAAAATGCTTTCCTTTCTCCCCGAAGTACAATTAAAACTTTCAAGCATAAATCCTAAAACGTTTCAAACTGAACACCTGTGCTGCAGTGAAATCATGTGTGTGCACGTTTTATAAATACTCATATGGGAAGCAAATAAACACTGTACATAAAACTACTCAAAATGAGCAACACAAAAAACTAAGTGGAGCCAGCGTTTGAACCAGCTGGGCTTGCACACGAGTAAAGCAGTACTTCGAAGAGGCACAACGTTCAACTGTTTGCCTGCGTGTGGAAGGCACTCGGGTCAGAACAGTAAGGTTAGCTGTTAATCTCTGTTTTTTTTCTCTTTGTTTGTTTATGTAATCGCAATGAAAGCCATTGCAAGTTGAATAAGGTCACGCACTTGTGTATCCGACATGTAGATAAATATTCTTACCATATCCCTACAATGACTCTCTCTGTTGTACACTTCCTCCTGTCCCAGGCAATAGCCAGACCCCTACGAGTCGTTACCGTGGTTACAGGACCTCTGCAGCCGAAAACTCCCCCAGTTTTAGGGTGATGAATAGAACAGTAAAAGGGCGGGGAAGTGGGGTGTCTGTTAATGTTAAACCACATGCATGGTCAGTTTCTTTTGTTTACCTTTAGGTTCAAATACTGGTCACCTCTGGGGAATGGGTCCGGTGGTGGGCCCTACATTTCTACACTTTATTTTAGAGAATGTTACATAGCAGAAGTTCCCGTATACTCCTCGGTGGGCACTTGGTTTATGCTGAATTCAAGTCAGTTATGCTAAATCAGACACAGTAACTCCCAACGGGGAAGCCAGTATAAAAAGTTTCCCTGTCTCATTTGTTGAATGTGGCGCTCTGACGTCAAAAGAAATATTCCCAGACACTCGTCAGCTTTTCAAAGGGAGAAGCCTTTGGGGAACCGTTGAGCATTTGCTTGACAAATAAAAGTTCAACTCCTGCCTGATCACGCATAAGCCAGATCAGACAGCCTCATTGTGCAAAAAGCAATCTTATCAACCACGCATTCAGGTCTGCAAAATAAAATACTCTTTATCCAGGTCACTACATATAGGAGGAAGATTGCTAACCAAATGATGTTAATATATTAAAAAAAAAATAAATACTGTAGGAAAAAAAAAAAACCTGCTGCAGCTGCTCTATACCAAGTAATGTGAGCGTCTACAAAATGCGATTTATAAAACGAAGCCTCACAGTACTCTTAAACGTGTGGAAAAAAGATATTTACTAATAATACTGTACTGTTTGATCAGGCAACAGTGTGCAACACCTGCTAGGAAAGTCTGCCAAGGAGCTGAACTGCAGCGTTTGCATTGCTTACAACTGACAAAACAATCTGATATCAATACCAATTTGTTATCAATACTTGGAACAGCAAAGGAAAACAAAATTAAATCATTTAATAGTTTATCGTTGGGAAAACTTTGCAGAGGGGGGAAAAAAGCCTTGCATTTTTGAAGATTCAGCATTTGAAAATATTTATAGTCACCTTCTGGCTTGTTCACATTCCTAACCAAGTTCCCAATCCACACCCATTAATCCCCAGAGTCTGAGGTAATGATATTGATCAGGAGCAAAGCAAGCACTGACACATTTATAATAGATAATGCAGCTGAAATAAGTCAATGCCATTCCCAGAGCAGCACTGCA
The DNA here is from genome assembly GCA_030684275.1 of Acipenser oxyrinchus oxyrinchus. Classification (NCBI taxonomy): domain Eukaryota; kingdom Metazoa; phylum Chordata; class Actinopteri; order Acipenseriformes; family Acipenseridae; genus Acipenser; species Acipenser oxyrinchus. The sequence goes on from CM060253.1 coordinate 5,031,250, forward strand.
CTCTGAGTGGCGTGGTATTGCACTGAATTGGATGGTTCTGTTTCACGTGAACTTCTAATCTCTGAATGGCTGAGGAATGCGAAGCCTGTCCTTGGAGTAACACTGTGAATCGCAGCACATTGTGTCATTGGAAAAGGAATTCAAATGGGAGCTCAAAAACAGATCTTTCTGAAACCCCATCATAGTGCCCGGCAACTTGGAGCAGACAAAGATCCGTGCGAAATGAAGCAGCAGACGGGTTTACAGCTGTTTCAAGCACTAATTTGCAGTTTGTCACCACACAGGAATTGCAAAAGTTTGCTCACAAAAAAAAAAAAGATGGAAATCAACAATTCAGAGCCATTGCAAGGAGATCCCTTAAACAGAGCAGCTACTCCAGTCCAGGGTTACATTATTCAAATTTGTTTTTTTAAAAGTACCACTCAAAATCAAGAACATCTGATTTAAAAAATATGTAACATTATTTATAAATTAAAACTAGCAAATGGGAAGAGAAGTTCGCCTCCTTACAGACGGATCAAGTCTAAATGACATCAGTAGCAATTGTTGCTACACCTCAGAAGGGAACATCAAGGATACATTGATGGCAGATCTGTCAGGAACTCCAGCTACGATACAGAACGTGGTGCAAGTGGGGTAGAAGGGCACACGCCCCTCTGTGACCCCTCACCTCAGCGCTGTTAGAGAGTGCATGCAGGTCAGGTTTATTCAACTAATCCAATACATGTTTAAGACACAAAGTTAAAGTCCAATTGAATGGACTCCAGCGTTTGGCTTTGAAAGGGGTCATATTTTTTTACAGGGGGTGGTCTGTGTTGGACTGAATGCATGAAGGATGATAAAAGCAAGGCTTCTTTACATTTTCAACATGGAGAGTTTGAACGCACCAGTCAGGTTTTCACCAGTGGTAGCTAAAGTGGAAGACCTGTACACTCTTCCTATTAAAAAAAGAATCAGCTAATCTGTTTTCACTAGGGAAATTACTTTGTTTATAGCAAGTGAAACAGTGTTCTACAAAATTCACAAAGCAAAAAGTGTGAAAGAATAAGACAGCAACATGCCAAGACTTATTAAGTGCGAAAACAACTGATCTTCCCAGCGCCTCGCTCCTGACAGGTCAGGGTGGTCTAGAGAGGCAGAGAGGTGAGAAATACAAATGCACATTTTCAACTGTGTGCTGAATGTGTTGAACACAGAATTCCCTGAGGGTTTTATTTACTTGTTAAAAGCCACAATTTGCACAAAACTGAAACAATTCCACAATATAAATCAAATAATTTGACTATTAAAACTGGCTCCCAAGATTGCATTCATTTCTTGTTCATACTTGTAACTGCAGTTGTTTCATTTCAGTACTTCAGTATTCAATATTAAACATAACATATACAAATCGAGCCTGGACTAAGGTTACACCTTTACAAAAAACAGGGACAACGGAAAGTAACCTTCTTTGTGCAGTACTGTACCTCACTCACTAGAATGGCACTTTCCTTGCAAACCACAACGTGGTTTATAAAAGGTACAGACTGTTATTGTTGTGTGCTTCTCTTTGAAGGCACAAGTCAAATAACGGTTTTAGAAAGCACATTTTATCCAAACACTACCTACGGAAAAACAACAAGGAACTTGAAGAGAAGCTGCAAATTCCAAATATTAAACCCCTCACATTTGTATTGCTATATTATACATTTGTTTCCTCACCTTTTGCTTAAAGGGGAATAGCAAACCCACAGTTGTTCGAAACAATGAAAACAGAAGCTAGATTAGGTTTTAAATCCACCTGAATCTCAGGGTGCTAGTAGTCAAAACAAGCTTCGAAATATTTAAATGACAAAAAAACAAAAGTTACCTTAGCATAAAAAAAAACGGTTGCAATAGCCTTTGATTGCAATTTGCAAATGATCTCTGCTTGCCAAAACATGCTGGCTCTCTGGGGTGCAAGCACCTGTGTCCTTTATGCACGCGCGGTTCAGCGGGACTCTCAGGTTTGCAGTTGCTTGTGTCCCCGGGACGTGCGGCTGTCTGTCTGACACGGGCAGCCCTGATTATTCCCAACTTACTACTTCTTTTTTTGCCAGAACCATTTTAATCACTTGAACTCCTCTTTTGTCCTGCATGCTACTGTAATTCGCCAGGTCGGGTAACAGATCTGTTTAGTTAACAAAGGGAGGAGAAGTAGTAATTGGTGTGCACCCTGGCTTGGCAAATCCAACCCCAAGAGCAGATGATGCCGTATCTGGAACCAATATTCCCCCGTTCAATATGTCAGCTTGACAAAGATGCACCCAGAGTTTAAAACCAGAACACCTGAAAATGTGCAAAAACACAGATAGCTTTAGGAGAAAAAAAAACAAATGTAGCGGGTTCACATTAGAAGATCAACTGGATTTCACATAAATTTTGTTCAAATCGGGTAACCAGATTCATTAGAAAAGAACTCCGCTGCAGTTTACCACAATCCTTTTAAAAAAAGATCTGGATTTTTAAAAACAGTCTAAGATGTTTTATGGAATTCCCTTGCGGGCTACAGAGGTCAAAGCCCAGGCTAGGTTGGAGAAAGGGGGTGTGCCAGACAGTGTATCAGGTGACCGCAGTGTGTTGTGCCGTGCCATCTGCAGTGCCACCCTCCTGGGATCAAGCTTCGGGTTCAGCTTGTATTCGAGGAGCAGATATCGGATGCATCACACCCTGTATTATGTTCTCAACACTTGGTGTACAATTGTACATCTTTAAATACAATTCACTCACCATGTGTCCATCGATAAGAAATATCAATACCTATTACACTGTGATAACCATCTGTATTGAAGGGCAGCCACCTGGTTCAGTTCCAATGGGATTTACAAAAAAAAAAAAAAACACCACACACACACACACACACGCACACACGCACACACGCACACACGCACACACACACACACACACACAAAATGCAGAGTCTATTTCCTAGCTAGATAATTAGTCACCAATGCAAATGCAATAGGCTTGTCATGCTATTTTAAATAGAAATGCTCCATTTAGCCGTTACATCACATCGCATTTCCTGCCAAGGTTATAAATCAGTCAGCTGTCATTTAACGCCGTTTGTGTTCTACAGAATAACCAGTTGAACAGGTTCTCAAGGAAATGTTTGCACCGCTGAGCAGGCACCCATAACCTCACTGACAGCGATCTGAAATTCCAATCGCTCCTACCAATGTACTCAATCGAGAGGGATTTTCTTCATCCAAGTTTGATATTGCGTATAAAAGTCACTAATTGTCTTTGCTTAGTCAAATAAGGCTGAGAAGCCCCTGAGCCAGGCGTGTGTGATGCTCTGCTTATATTATCATGCCACACCAGTGCTTTTAAATTACAGATTCTCAGGGCAAGCTGGCTCAAAAACTAAAAACTAAAAAGCACTCATTATTACGTGAATAAAAAAATACCAGTGTTAAGTATGGTCTAAAACATGAACACACACAAAAACCCTTTTGCAGTTTACTGTAAAAGTATAAACAAAGCCCTGACAAGCAAAGAAATCCACCTTGAAAACACAAGTCTGTGCAATGTATCTAGCATACCATAGGTGTGAACAGGACTGCTTTGGAACTCCAAAACAGGGAGTCTGTGTCGTACCGGAGGAAAGACAAAGTCACGAGCACGAAGAGGTATCGGTCTTGGAACGCTTTGTTGGAGATAAGAGACACAGCTGAAAGGTGGAACTGCAGGAACACGGAACAGTGGCTCATAGCTTTCTGGTAACCAAAGTGTTACTAATAGCTATCCATGCGCACAGATATCAGAAGCTTTTTGATAACTTTTTTTTTTAGTTTTTTGTTGTTGGTATGTGTGGGAGGGGTGCACATTATCTTAGTTCTATTTTAATAAAGATTAGATTACAGGTTAAGAGACCTCTGTGGAATGGTTTAGACTAGAACATAGTTCTCCCGTTTACTTGTCAATGTTTACATCCAATGAACGCCTTGTTCTGCTAGAGGGTGATAACTGACAGTTATTTTCGTTCCATGAATACCAGTTTAATACAGAGAAGCTAATAGGGTTTTCCCCTCAAAGCGTTAGTCTTGAAAACATATGAAACAAAAAAACATCCTCACAGAGATCGTGCAGAAGTCCTGTAGAGCTACTTCAGTTTAAAGAAGGTGATAAAACACGATCACAAACTGTCTTTATTTGTGATTAAGGTTCATGGCAGAGTGCTTTGAATAGAAAACATTATTAAAAGATAACAGCAGCAACTGAATAAGTTTTGCTTTTCTTTATTAAATTGTGGCCAAGCTTGAATGAAAATTGCCACTTCCCTTGTGTATGTATATATTGTATGTTTGTACTACAGTGCTCCCTCTTTATAAGGTGGCCCTTTATACTGCGGAACAGGTTATGAGGCGGTACGGTCCTGGCTTCCATTTGTCCAATAATGCCATTAAACTAACACTAGCAGCCTCGTTACAAGGCTGAACACAAATAGCACGGTCTCTTTACTAGGGCTCTTGACTACGCAGTGCTTACAAAAGGTACCGCGAAATGTTCCTGTCAGGACAACTGAGGAAGCCAGCACCTCCGGTCACTTTTTTAAAAGTAACAAAAACGCTTATTCACTGCCAAACATGAACTATTTTAGATGTGCAATGACTGCAGTATAGGATACTGACCTTAAGGTTAGGGTTTTGGTGTAGGGAGAGGATTATTCATTGTTTTATTAACAATAATATGATAGCCAATCAGAGTGCAGTGTCCTGACAGGAGAATTTCGTGTTACCTTTGTAAGGACAGCCCTGACTACAGTGTTAAAGGGGGGTGCACTGTAATTTCTATTTGAGACTTGGGCAGTAATCCAATTACATTACAGTGGAGCAGAAAATATAAAATGTTCCAGATCAGCAGTTGACCTTGAAAATAAAACAAGGTTCGTTGGGCTCCAAGTCCTTTAGCACTGACCATCAGGTAACCCTACCTCCTGGGTGAACACATATCAAAATACTGAAAGGCATTTTATCATCTCAATGTTAAAGCTGGTTAGTGAATGAGATGCCAGTACAATATGTGACATGCCAACGAGGACGAACAGGATTGCTACCTTTTCAGCTTTGCAACACCCCAGCGTACACACAGCGACACACCTCTTCAGGACAGGTCCTGCTGGTTTCAAGCCAATATAAACACACTAAGTCGATGGCTGTTGTCTGCTTTTGTACCTCACGACACAGCACACCACTACATAGTAATTAAGAGAAACTGTGTCGCCAGCTTATTCTGCATGACATGAAGTCTAGCCTGATATTGAGCAAGCATGCTTACCAAGTAACAAAAGACCATTGTACTGAAGGCATTGTGTACTGAGGTACTCATGAATTACAACAAAAAAAAGAAGTGCACGCATTGTTTAATAACTAACCAAAAAGCAGAGGAAAAAAGAGAGAGAGATCTTTTATTTACCATCAAGTAATTGGAGAAACTACAAAATGACAAAAGTCAACCGGAAGGAAGCCATAACAGCAGTACAATGTTAGAGTTTGAAATGTCACATTTTTCAATTTTTGGCAGTTTTTCGTTAAGAAAACTACAAAGCGGTGTGTAATTCAACATGTTAAAGTAACATTGTTCAGCAGGTTTCATTCGACTTTATTCTAACCGTAACCCGCAAAATTAGAAAATTCTATGGGGCGATGCAAAACTTTTGATCAGCTTCTGCTGGTAAGCTGGCACTTCTAACACTGAAGCAAATCCAGTACTCTCAAACGCTATTGAACAGGGCCAGTTACTGACATGCGGTTACAACAAACACCACTTATTCTTGTTTTGGGTCGAGTTGTCTGAAAGTTTTTAGAAGGAAGAGGCCAACAAGTCCCAATGGAGGGTTACAAACCCCCTTTCAACAGTGGAATTTAAAGTGAAAAAAAGTGTTTTCTTTTTCTTTCAAAGTGGCCCAGGAATGCAACAGTCAATCTCCTATGCATACCCATAACTGCCAGCTTTTCATTGTGCAAATCACTAAACAGGTGCTGCAGTTTCAACATCCTGACTCCCTGGCATTTAAACAAAAGCTTCAAGCCCAGCGATCATCGCATTACAGTCCTAATCACCCCTCTGTAAACACATGGAGGAAACATGCTTAATGGAGTACTTTTTACATTTAAAAAAATAAATATGGGGAAGTGCACTACATAGTAAAAAGAAAAAAAGTTTACAGTGTCTGAATTTAAAGCTATGCAAACTCCCACTTTGTATGAAAATGTAACACCCATGGGCAGAGAGGTAAGCACACACACACACACACACACACACACTCACGTTAGCAGAAAGGTATGAGGAAGAGGCCTGAAATGGCCCTTTGTTATTCAATTTAAATAAAGCTGTGACTAGCCTCACAAGAAAGGGTAAGAAGCTAGATATAAACTGTATGGAGTACAGGTTGTTTTTTTTTCAAATAGGGAGTGGTGTTCCAGTTTCTCAAGCACACTGAAGTGCTATATTGTTCCTCCTGAGCCAATAAGGTGCCATGACAAACACAAATCTCTGTGTGCTAAAGTGCAGGCAGTAAAATGGTTTACAGGAAGAGATCAAATAGTTACATCCGGGGGAGGAATGCACATTCTTAACGGACTAGTAACAACTGGCATAATTGGTCCAAAAGGGCAGGATGTTTTAAAGATTGTTCACCCTCCCGACTGGCAATGGAGAATGAATCATACCTTCCCCACCCCAACCCATCCTAAAAACTAGAGGGGGGGTTGACTGGACACAGGCTTTACAGTGCATAGATTACGAATCGCATCTGTCACATTAAAAATAAGTGCTTTGCAAATCAAGCCCATTAAGTTCTAAATAATGCATGTGTTAGGAGGGAGGGGGAAGGAGACATACCCCAGAGAGAAACCCATTATGCTTCCAAAGATCATCTAAGGAGGTCTTGACAGGATGTACAGTACAGCAAACCGCACAGCACAGACTTTGCTTCATATACTGAATTCATCCCTTCCTCTAATGAACTGCCATTACCGGGGATATGCAAGACCATTTGCGGAAGAGAAATGAATCAATAATAAAAGAAACGGCCTTGGGAGCTGAACTCAATCGAATTTCAAAGCCACAGGTAGAAGAATAGTTTCATTTCCCCAGCAGCTGCTGCTGCTGCTTTCCTTGCTAAAATGATTAGAACTGTTTTGTAACACAATATTGGACATAAAACAACCTATCCATCATGGTAATGCTTTACATGCAGTCTGCCCCTGCTGCTGGTGCCTTGATACACTATCATAACGTCTATATTCCTGCTCTCCACACACCTTAAAAGCACACTTGCAAACCATTCAAGGTCTAATTGTTCAAACTAAATGATTTCCGTTCGTTACCATGTGGTTTGTGTTTGTTCAAATGCTTTCACAGCAATACAGTCACGTATCTGCGTATCCGGTCTGAAGTAGAGTAGGGATCTATTTCCCACTGTGGTGCAATGATTTTTTTTTTTTTTAATTCAATCACCGAACCAGTTTCACATTATGCGCTTGAAATCCTTTTAAGTAATGCAATGACACATAGTCTCAACTTCTGATAAGGCCAACTCTCTGTGAGCTGGTCAGGGTCCAGGATGCGTCAGGCAATCACGTCCACCATGTCCTTGCTTATCTATTGCTCAGTATTTGCAATAGCTAAAGATTAAACAACTCTCTCATCAATAAAATCGTCCCTATAGGTAGTAGTCAAAGGCTGTACTAAACAAAAAAAAAGGTAATAATTAATCTGCGCAAATCTTTCAAAACCACCACCATAAATGATGAATTTAGTTTGAGATGTCATTGTTGTTACAGATTTGTGCCCCCTCTCCCCCTTTTTTATTTACCTAAAATGGTTCCTCCACAAAAGTTACCCTTTATAGTCAGCCAACCCTCTAATTTCAGAAACAGGTGGCAAAACTACAGCACATCATTTTAATCTCGCCTCCAGCATTTTCCTTTGTTGACATGTATCCTGTCAAGTCTTCTGTGGTTTCTCTCTCTCCAAATGCTTGTTTCACCACCAAAACATGTACACTCCCTCTTCACCATCCACCCCCAATCGCTCGATATGGATTTTAACCAGAAAAGAGAACATAAGAAATCCAGACATTTACGTTAAGCAGCATGGACATTTTCTTCGTTGCGTGCCCTTCCCTACCTTGCATTAGCTCTGTAACGCTAGAACACCCTGCCAGCTTTCATACAACAAATTAAACTCCTGCTGCTATTCAGTTCTCATAAGATGGCGAGCTTGCTTTCTGTTCTTGTTCAAATGAAACTTTGGGTGAAAACAAAATGTAACAAGACTGTTAGAGACAGCCAGCTGAAGTGGTTTAAAAGGTACCCACAAACTGGTATTGGTTTGTGTTTGTTTATTTATAAAAGGATTATGTATGTGTGTGTGTGTGTGCGTGCGCACGCGAGAGAGAGAGAGAGAGAGAAAGAGTCCATTTTGTCCATTTTAAAACCAAGCTTTACACTCCCTGTGACTTTAGTCAGCAGGAATTAAACCCTTATTTTTTTGTAGCTGCATCATCACGGCTCAGAACCATCTTTCCAATTTTATACACTTCACTGTCTCACTCCAAAAGGAAGACGTACAAAATATTGTTCATAAAAACACTCAGGCAGGTTATACGGCTGAAAACAACAAAAAGTGTTTTGTACGTCTCTAGGCAAAACAGAATCACAGATTTAAAGTGGATTATGTTTATTAGGTTAACAAAAGCATTCTGACTGTATTTCACCAAAGCCACCCGTGTGCCAATATGCCAGAAATGATATCAAGAAAACTGAATGCAAAGGATATCCTGTGTGTGCTTCCACATTTTCCTGATAGTCTACAGCAGCACAGTAACTTGTATCTGGAAACCGGCATAGAGATTACAGACACATTGTCTAAGATATGTAGGGTACAGAAAATACTTTCTTACTGGATGAGCTGTCAAACCTGTCTGCTCTTGGTGACACAGATTTCAAATTAGGCGACAGTATTTCTAAATTGCACCTGCCTTGCACAATACAGAAGATCTGTTCAAGCTTCACTCCAACCCTCCTTATTACCAACCTGTGCACTAGATCAGCCTAATTCCACAAACCGAGCTGATCAACAAGCTACTTGTAAACCTAAACTTGTACATAGTCAGCTAACTGCCACTCAACAGTTTGGCACACTTGCCGTACCCAAACATGTAAACGCAGCGCCTGAACGAAAGACTCTGTTTCTGGGCAACATCCACACCACCTGCTTGTGTAAATCAGTGAAATAAATAGAATTACATATATATTTATATCCAGCTTGTTTACAACAGGATTAAGTTTGAGTACTCTGGAAAGCGACAGAGCCCAACAGAGAGCAAATGACTTCTGCATAGAAACGGAACTTGTATGGACATGGTGAAGCAGCACAGAGGGTTCACAGGTGTGCACAGGTGTGCAATCAATCTGCCGGGCTGCACAGAATATTTAAATTTCTGGAACTCGCAGCCACAGTAATACGAAAACAGGTTTCAATGCCTTGGTCTAAACTGCGTTTGGCCAAGGTATTGCTACCACACAAAAAACAGAAATTACTGCCAAACAGAAATTAGAAGCTTGATATTTTTTCCTGGAAAAGGATGGAAGGAGGGCCACTCTGTTTGATAATCACGATCCAGGAGCCAAACCTCGCTTGACTGGATTTGTCAATCTTAACCCATTACTGCATGGAGCAGGTTGTAGGATAGCAACACATTCTACTTCTACCTTCTACTTCCCAGTTTACCATCAAAATCATTAATAACACATTTTATAAATACAGCACGGCAACAAAACCAGACTCTTCCACTTTAGAATTGGTTTCCTTGGATTATTTTAAAGTCAGTTTGTTTCTGTCCCAGTCCTGCATTCAGAGCAGCGGATGGACTTCGCACGCACACTTGAACACCTGTATAGTATCTAGAGTCCCAATACATGACATCATCGTCTCCAGCATCCAATCACTTGAAAGTAAAATTTAAAAAGCACTTGGAGCAGCAAGCCGATTGGATTGAATGTTTTGGCACCAGCAAGTCTAGTCTGATGCTTATCTGACTGCACAAAGTCACAGGAGCATACTCAGCTGCTGCAAATAATACAAATCTGAAAGCAAACCAAGTAGGGGCGGAACAGACATGTCTCTGAGTCACTAGCATCACCTTTACTGCTGCTTTGAGCTTGTACACGAGAGCCAAAAAGAAAACAATGGAGCATGGTAAGATTCAGGTAAAAGCCACAACCATTTATCTAGTTGTTGCCTCCTCTAAATTAATTGTCTGCCAACAAACAGCTAGCCATTTTAACACGAATTACACCCAGTATTTAATTGTCTCTAGCCATGCATGGATCCTCTGTGGTAATTTGCATTGGGCTCCATGGCGAGTTATTTACCACAAATTTCTTCCCACTTTCTAAACAGACATAGTATACAGACAGCTCCTTTTCAGACATCTGTAAATCCAGGAGAACCTTCCTAACCGCTAAACACAACAAAGGTCTATTGGGTGGCAATAGTGTTTTGCTTTGGCTCAGATCCAAAAAAAAGTTATCAGAAAATCTGTATGGGATTGACTTTGTGATGATTTGAAGCGAATCAACTTTTTTTCCCAGTTGGCAGCAAATTCCTTCTTTTCTAAATTGCTGTACACAGTCATCACAAACAGCATCAGATAAAAGGAAAGCACATAGTCCAGCCCCACACACATTGAAACAATAGATACAGGGTCACTTCCTGATGAGACTCAAATTGTTCATTTTTAAAAAGCATTACATCCAAAAGGGTTAAGACAAGGACAACAACAAGGGTAACCTGGGACCCCAGTTACAGTAAATGATTCATCTGCTTTTCTCATGTGTGGTGAACTTGTAAGTGATCCTATTTTTTTTTTTAAATCACAACTAGTAGGACAGGCTGTTAGCAGCCTATTCATCTGTTTCGTGCACTGGCTGCCAAAGTGCAACCAGGAGACAGGTGTAGCAGACGCTCGCTACAGAAGCCCTGTGTTCGCCAGCCCTACCATGAGCGGGCCTCGCTCTTCCCAGAACAGAGCCCTTTGTTCAGGCAGTGTCTGTGCTGTCCCGTGCAGCAAGTGTTGCACCAGAGTGCCCAGACCTCACTGTAGCCTGACTGAAGACGCAAAGAAACTGAAACTTTGACTCAACACTCCCAGTTCCTCTTTCCTACTGAAGACTTTCCTCTTTCAAGTCGTGCGCATGTTACCATTTGAACAAAAAAAGGAAAGAAACACAAATCAGGCAGAAGTCATTTGGCCGACAAAGTTTCTGACAGCTCAAACCAATTCATTACTCGTTAAACAGAGAGCTTGAACAGTTTGAAATCCTTACTCTGGTCATTTTATACCATTTTAACACCATTTGCTGTTGATAACAATAGTAAAAAAAAAGCACACCTCAGTTGGAGGTGCTGAAAATCTTTTGTTAATTCTGCCAGCAGACTAATGGTCCTACAGGTTACTGAGCCATTCACTCAATAAACACTGCAAGACACTCCATGGACAGCGGAGAGAAAGATCCTCTGAATGGTGAGGCCATATTTTACACAACAGGGCCTTTCACCCCCCCCAAAGCAAAACAAAAAAAATGGTCATGTTGCAATGCAGACAAAATACTGTAAAAACCTTTGTATAGGTCTATTTGCTAGGTATTTTAGGGGGTCCTAAAAAGGGGGGAGCGACTTATACACAGGTGTGACCTATAGGCTTTTTCCTGAAATTGTTGTCTCAAAAAAGGGTGGTGCGACTTATACACTGGTTTTTACGGTAAGCATAAACTTCAGGTTTTCAGGTTGGAATTGGTACTACAGCTATGGCTAAAAGTTTTGCATCACGCTATAGAATTAACTAATGTTGCTGCATAAAGTCGAATGGAACCTGCTGAATAATGTTATGTTAACATATTTAATTACATACCGCTTTGTAGTTTTCCCCCATATAAAAACTGACAATCTAACATGAAATACTGTACTCCTATAATGGCTTCCGGTACACTTTTGTGATATTCATTTAGTAGTTTCTTTGATATTAATGATGTTAAATAAAAGTTGTTTTTTTTTAAATTAATGCTCAATCCTAAAATCCTAGGTGTGCAAAATGTTTGGCCATAGCTATATATTGCTACTGTACATAAATTATCCACATGCTTTCTGGTAATCAACACAAATACCAAGCATTCTGTGCAAGTCATGCTGTGACATGACTGCCTTGTATAAAAAAACATGCACAGGTTATAATAACTGACTTTACACCGGTTTCTCTGACTCAAATGCCAATCCTCTGTTCCACTTGTGAGAACTGACAGGCTTCGGGCTACAGCTACTCAAGTTTAGCAGAGCATAAAACATCCGCAATGCCAGAAAGAATGCCGACAGAACAATCACATGTACAATTTCTCTGCTATCACCACATCAAATCGGTCATCTTTTCCTTTATGTGTCATATAAAAAAGATCCAGACTTATCTGTTACACGGCAGCTGTAAACTGTAAGCTTCGTGTTAAGAGACAGCGTACTGAATTTTGCTCAGGGACAACCCCATTCACTTACAGAAATGATCTCCTTTGATTGCACGTTGGTATTTCAATGGGAATACGAGGGAAGTGATTAACTCACAGCTATTGTTAAATTATGACTCGGATTCCAGGCTTATGAGCCATATTACACCCCTCTACTGCATAACCACGTTTTGGGTGACTCAACGCACTGCACCATCCGTTGAAATAGATCCTAAAAAATTTGCCACAGGCAAAAAGTATCCTAATACATTCACTTCTTTTCAGACAATAAAAGCTTCCCTCCTCAATGTCACTATTCATCCATCTTAACAAACAACACTATCTTTTAACTCAGTTAAAATCTGTGTAGTTGTAGTATCAAATCTTCAAGCACAGCTTTGACGCGAACACAGAATCAGCTCAACCATAAAATGCTAAGCAGTTGCTGTGCACAAGCTGTCTTCAAGCATAAACATGTTTCCACTTAGAAATGTGCGCTTGCAAATGGTTGGTGCATCTCAAAACATAACCCAACGCTGCGATCGTTTACAGCTTGATCTATTACTCCTGCCACAACTGATTACGGCAAACCAAACCTTTAGAGGATAGCTTCAAGTCAGGCTCCACTTCTAACATTGCAATTTCAGAGCAAGAATCACAAAGGCCCGCACACCTCTTATGCAGTAAGACAAAAAACAAACAACGTCCATGTATATTGTATAGCTAAATTCTCAAATATGTGTAAGAAAAATGTAACATGGGTGTGCTTGATAAGAGGGTTGAGTAATGCTAACACATGTTAGACTAGATGATGGTTTCCACTGCTCCACCGCCTTTACCTTTGAAGGCTAAGGCACTGGTATTTCTGGATCAACTACAAACACAGACACTCAACCACAAGAACTTAGCCCCAATCCAGTTACTTTAAGAAAATAAAGAGAGTCATAAAAAAAGGAACAGGACTTTACCTTCTTAGGTGAGATTAGCCCAGGGGATTGAACCTGTGTTTAATCTGACACTTTTATAGAGAGTCAAATTCCCCAGCCACTGTAGTCTTCTCGATTCCCACAAAAGACTTTGATGAAGTTAGACAAGCCGAAGGCTATGCGTTATTCAAGCTATCATTGTTCAGGGGGTTTTGTGTGTTGACGTGTCAGTACTTTGTCCTGAAAATCCCTTCTTCCAAATGCATGAGTAATTTTTCTTACCGGTAATTAAACATTATTGGAAGTGGGGGGGGGGGGGGTGCTCCTCAAGCATGTGTGCAATCTACAAAGCCAAATACAGATCTGAAGGGCTCCTGTTGGGAAATAATGGATGAAAGTGTTGGAGAAAGAACAGAAGGATGCACATTCAGAGTCTACCTGAGGGATAACCTGCCTGCACTCCATTCATCAACACCTCACTTTCACAGAAGGACATACAATTCAACCTTGTGGACATTAATGATCCCACCAGACCGGATTCAGAGGCGGTGTGCAGTACTGCCTGTAGCGGCCTAAACTGGTCAAACATCTTTTTTTCATGAAAACATGTACTCCACACCAACCAATGCAAATAGATTCTCAGATGAAAACAGACGTGATGCACCTTCACATGAATACATTTAAAAGAAACAAATAGCTGATGGTTAGGTTAGACCAACAAGATTAGCATGCAACTGATCATGAAGTCAGCACTGTGGAGTAGGGTGTAGCAGCCCAATGCATGCTAGGATTATAGACTTCAATCTGCAGGTGCACAGGAAAAATGGGGGTGAATCAATGAGTATAAACTGACGAAGTTAAACTGGGTAAAATGGTGACCAAACAAGATATTGGCAAGACCTTCTTAAAAAGGAACAATTAAAGTTATTTTTTATAGAATACGACTCTTCTGCAATAGTGCATTTACCAGCCAATGTATTGTGTGGTTCACTGTGCATCGCTTGGTTAATTAAAAAAAAAAAAAGCAGTTTCCAAAAGTTTCCACTCCAACAGTGTCAGTCAGTTCCATTTACATTTTATTTCAAGTTTGAAAAGTGGAATGGGAAACAAAGGACAACCCAAATGTGCAATAACTTCCAACTAAATCCCTAAAACTACTGAAGAAACATTATATTTTTTTTTAATGAACAATGTCATTGCGACACAGAAAGGGTTAAACACCTGTTGTGCATCCATTTTGCACACTAAGCAACAGCACATGCTCGTGTGCCTCTAGGGAGTAGTGCACCCACCTGGAAACTTCATTACAGAAAGACGAGTGGTACAGACGTAACTCCAGATACGGTTTGCGTCTCGTGCATATCCGCTGCAAATTTAAGGGCATTTCTGAAGAAAATAAAAAGCCTTCTGAGCAAATAACCAAAAAAAAAGAATTTCAGTTGACAGGCTTGTTTTCGCAAACAGAACTTGTGTTTCTGTGCGATTTTCAAAATCGATGCAGTTAGATTAAAAATGTAAAATAAATAAACTACAAGGCAGCTGGAATGTCGCCCTGGGGCCGTCTCTGCTCTGGCAATCTTTGATGTTTCTGTACGTTTTGTTACACAAGGCTTAATTTAAAGCTACCCCATTCTGTTCTAAAGGCAAACTATGCTTGCAAAAGAGACCACCCCACTACTCCAATCTAATAGAAAACTTCAATACCACCAGCATGCCAATATCAGTCAATGAGATCTTCATGCAAACATCATGGTGGCGGGGTTAAAGGCATATTGAATGCTTTCCTAGTCTCCCCACACACCTAATACAACAAACAGCTCCCAATCCCCTCTAAATGTGTGGAACACACAGTAGGTTAGAGACTATTAAACCATTGTCCAGTAATTATTATTAACTTATTTATTTTACAACAGCATTACTTGAACAACAGCAGTCATGTGTCTTCTAAATTAAAACCAAAAGAGAAAAGGAAATAAATAAAATAAAATACTTTGTTAAGCAACAAGAAAAAAAAAAATCCCCAAAAACTATGAATCGCTTCCTCCAGGGGAATTATAGTGCTGTGTGTTTCAACTAGCAATATAGAAAACAGGCTTCATATGATCTTCAAGGTAATCTGTGTGCAAACCGTGTTATTAGGGGAATACATCTGAAACGAGTTAAACACACAAAAGCACCAACTAAAAGACTTGCAAAAAGTCCATGCAAAAACAGCCACAAGCAGCTCAATGTTTTCTAGAACAGCTTTTTACTTTCAAGATCCGGAGTAGCACCCCATTGTGAACTGTATTAATGTGCTGTATCCCTTGGTTTCAGGCTAGGTTTCAATATAAACATTATTGGAAGGGGGGAGAGCTGTGGAATTTTGTTTTTAAAAATACAATAATCAAAAGGTGCAACAGGTGAGTACAAAAACCATTTTGTATGGCACAGGTTTCTGCAAGTGGTCATATAGGTACAATGTTCCTGCATGGCAGTATCTGAACATACAAGTTTAATTGCAACATTCTTGATACAGCTGCTTGAAGTCATTTGAACCAAGACTAATTCAAATGAACAAAAGTTGTGCTCTTGTCCAATAAAAAAAAAAAGAAAAGACAGCTGCCTCTCCAGAATTGAAACTTGTCTTTTGCCATTTACTGCAGACCACATTTTTTTGTCATTCATTAGATTAATTGGCTAACTATAAAATGCCTGCAGCAACTTCAGTAAAAAAAAAAAATTTAAAAAAAAATCACATCATAAAACGGGAGTCTGTTACAAATAGGCGATTTAGTGTCACAGGTTACTTCTGGGGTTGTGCCTTTAGGCTGGGGGTCACTGCACAAAACACAGCCTTGTCCATCACAACACAGTGTTGTGTGCACCACTACAATGCAAGATGAATGATGCCCCAGGACTTCCACCATTACTAAGTCTAATACTTTTCAATGTTTAACTTGAGCTTCTTTTTTTACAATGAATTGAATGTGAAAAGTCCCCAGCAGAGCCCACATCCTGAACTGCAGGGTACGTTTATTTTAATAAAGTGGCTGGCACGGAAAACACGAAAAAATAAATGAGCACAGATGAAGCGCTGAAGAGCCGAGACACCTTTGAGCTTCAACCACAATGCAAGCGAAGGCTATTAAAATACTATCATTTTCAGCCAGCACTTCAGCTTTCAAGTTCTCAAGCGATAAGCCAATTCCATTATTGATATCAAAACGCATGCAAAGATCATTTGATTCTCACCCAGTGTTGCTCATCTTTTTACAGACTGGATGTTCAAATCTCAGTCATCCTGGTTTGAAAAAAAAGGCTCCCAGCCAAACTTTCTTTAATGAGATATTGAACTGTCAGTATAATCTCTAACTGGCATGAATTACATCACCAGCCCCGCCCCGTCCTTATAATGTTGCAGAGCACCTAAGAGGTTAGAAGCTGCCAAACAGTTACATTTAGACTAAAGGAAGTACATTACCACTGGAGAGCTTTCAATAGGCAACCTAAAGCAAGCCCTGCTTTCATGTCTCAGTTACAGAATGGGTATACATGATTTTGTTCAGCACCAGGTCATGTTCTGTAAGCAGTGAAAGAACAAGCTATCATGGTTTGAAAATATCCCGTGTTGGTGTACATGCTTGGATTCTCCCTAGTCCACTTGTCCTCATTTGCAGAAGAGCAACGTTCATAGTTAGTCAACATGGACCAGTTAAAAGTACTGTACTTTTTTCTGAAATTTGACTGAAATTCCTTCATAGATGTTTTAGAAACTTAAAAGGTGACAGCTTGTACAAATGCAAGGTAAGCTGCCTACTCCTGTAATATGTAGTCATTTATATACAAGCAATGCGGTTTGAGAGTACAAGCTAGGTGTGCAGAGGTTTGCACAGGCTACCTCATATAGACATCTCATCTTCCTTGAAAAAGCTCAAATAACACACCCCAACATCTGCAGCTGTAAACCTAGTTGTTTTGCCATGAGGCATATGGGAAGAACAAAAATGCATTCACTCTGGAATGCAAAGTAAGGCATCCACTGTAATCCTGCGTATTTTATTATTATCTCCCCTCCTCCTGTGTTTTTTTTTTTAAAGCTCAGTTGGGAAACTTCTTTTCATATGGAGGCTCAGCCATTAACTTCTTAATAAAAATGCATAAGATGCAAATCCAGCCTGTATCGGAATGGGTTGCTTGAGGAATTTTAAAAGGATGACACCTCAAAGGGATTTGAGAATTGCAGGAATGTAAAATGATCATGTAGATAGACAAGCCATGCCCATGTATATGCAGAAGACTCCCCTACAGTAACAATGACCTCTTCAGGGGGAGCTAGATGTATGTATACAAAGAACCATCTTCCTGCTTGAAACAAAGGGTGCTGCATCTTCCTAAATCTCCAGTGGATTTTCCTTTCTCTCCCAGCCCCCTCACCTCCAGATCTCTTCATACAATTCAATTAAGGGAATTTTGCATGACAACTCCCAAGTGAAATCCCCCTCGTCACAGTTGGACTAGTGCTTTCCACTGGGGTATTCATACAGCAGTGCACTTTTTACCCTGGCTTACACATTTACAACTCTTTCAAGAGAGAGAGAGAGAGAGAGAGAGAGAGAGAGAGAGCGAGAGAGAGAGAGAGCGAGAGAGAGCTGAAACAATTGTATTTGACCCCCTTGGTGGTCAAATAAATCATTTCCCAATGAATGCCATGCCTGATGGCTTAGACTAAACAGGGGGGTAAGCACGGATTCTTGTAGCAACCATATATTAAGCTTGGAATGTCTGGATGAACATTCCAATTGAAAGATTCTTGTTTCCTGGACCATCATAAGACCGCGCTGTGCTTTAGTCACCTGCCAAGGTGCAATCTACCCTTACCCTCGGCTTCAGAACAGCAAACGAACTGGGAAGAAAAATGAAACACACACATGCATATTTTATACCTATTCTTGACTTGACAACAACAGATGTTCATCAGTTGGTGGGATAGATCAGGACAGGGAGATATCCAAGAGCAAACAGCTTGAGGCACACTGAAGCAGGAGAAGTGTTGCAACAGGTACAATAGCACAACTCTGCAAACACATTCAACTGGAGACACTGCATGAAATGAAGTAACACATACAACACAGGGGGAATTAGAGGGTTGTTTCTAACCCCTTACTATTTAAATACAATAACTGTTATCAAGTTTGCAAACAATGCCATAATCCAGAGCTTAGACACAGTTATTCATTTGTCGCGTAAAAGAATGCATTTTCCCCGACTGGTAACACAGCCGATTGCTGGATTTTGTAATTGAAACTTCGTAGACAGTTGCCCATATAGCTTTAGGGATAAAACTATGTCACAGAATAGCGAAAGAAAGAAAGAAAGAAAGAAAGAAAGAAAGAAAGAAAGAAAGAAAGGAAGAAAGGCAGGCAGGTGCTGTGATTTTACTAACAGCTATTCTTTAAATGGACACCAGAGAAACAAAAAGTCTTTACTAAACACATACAACCTTTTAATCCTCAGGCAACAAAAAGGGTGGATTATCTGCATTTAACAGCTTTGGTTCCAAAACGTGAAGAGTAACCTCAAATAGTGTAACTTGTTTTCTAAGGTTCCTTTTTTCCTCAAAAGGAGAGACTGGTTAAGCTTAACTTAACACCTTGAAAAGAAAACAAACCTACCCCCTCTCCTCACCCACCCTCCCATCCCCCTTCCCAAGACCCAACCTTTTATTCCCCTTCCCCAAGACCCAACCCTCCCCCTCTTCCCAAGACCCAATCCTCACCCATATAAGCTTTTTCAGTGATACCATTAGCATCAAGACCTGAGCCAATATGTTTGTGACCTCGGTAATAAATGTGGGAATGTGACTCTCAGAAGACATTAAATCAAGCAAGAGTTTACATTTATTTATGGTGCCGGCTTCTCCTGGGGTGCCTATAGATAAAACAAAAAAAATCAAAGCATGATTTAAACCACACTGGTAAATGGGCTATGAAAAGGAGCCGGGAAGCTGCCCAAATAATCTGTTGAAGGGAATTGATGGCAGCCGAAGAGAATTTAACTTTAACAGCTACCAAGGCCTGAGTTTACCACCGGATTACTAAACAACTATTTAAAATAAAAAAAACAGATGAGGATGTGCCCATTGTTTACTACTCATGCAACAAAAAGCATGACAAAAGCAGCGAGCCCGTGGTACGGTTAATATTTACATTGCTTCACAAAGACAGGCATACCCTTGTAAATTGAATTGTGCGCTGTCCCTGCTGAGGTGACCCCTGTGCAGCCACGCCTTGGACTTATCCGGCTGGTGATCAGTCACTTTGAACATGGTCATCACCATAAAAGTGGTCTATACGCATGACAGAGTTGGTAATAGATTGCATTTACCCCTGACACTTTTAGTGCAGGCACACCAAGCCTGTATAGGGTTACTTTATTTTTGGAGGGAAGGTATGGAGAAAAAAAAAGAACAAAAAGAAACGAGATGGGCTGGATGAAACCCAATTCCATAAAGATACAATTGTGGGGAAGAGCCATCTGCACAACAGTCTTCAAATGAATCATGGCTTTAAAGAAAAAAACATTCAAATAACAAGGGGAGTCCGTTTGTAATGGGAGGCCTAAATCCCAAACTAAAATTGGTATTCCCTAATAGCAGAGAAAAGCTTCACATGAAGACAATTTTATAAATTGGAAGTGGCTAAAAAAAAAAAAACTAAAAAAAAACACATCCCTGAAGTGAAGTGGTAACTGAAATTAAGGGAAAGCCGGATGTCTGCTTGATGGATAGCCTATGTGGAGCCAGGCATACAAATGTATCACTTTTCAGGATTACTTAGCACTCACAATTTAAGGAATTATATTTAGCCGCTAAGATTAAAAACAGCAGGATTTAAGACCATGCTGTTCGTTGCAATAGCTATTCTTCATTGGTTATGGTTCATGCTTATCTCCAAGTTTCTAGGCACTTGTAACAATAAGTAAATATATATATTTATGGTGATTAGAAAAGTATTTTCCAAAGAGAAAAATGTTCCTGTTCTATATCATGTACCACTTTCAGCCTAAATCCCATAATACCACTGGAGAATAACCATTTAACCTACTTAACCATTTCTTCAACAAAACGCTGGGTTGCAAATACATTTAGGTGAGCAACTGGGTACGTTTGCAGTAGTCTCAGTTAGCTAAATGGCTTGATATATTTCTTAGATGCGCGTTTCAAGACTATTGAAGGACTTGTTTGCTGACAGAAAGTATGTTACGGAATGGGGGGGGATGTTTGTGGTTTAGAAGAGAAGCATAGCAGTGGACTCATCAGTGATCAAAATTAACATCCAAATGGCCATGACTTTAAGACCATGATAAAAACAACCCCTTGCCTGCAGAAGTGTAATGGCTGCACAGTTTATTGTTTTTTGATGGCTATTGATTTTCTTTAAGTGTGTTCTGACTACCAAGCCCCCAAATCTAATCGAAGCCACAATACTTCTCTAGGGACATTTCTGACTGCTGGCATTAAGAACCAATTCTATTTAACTGTATTCCCTATTATACGTAATGGGTAACTTGGCCACAGATAATATATTGTGTATGTGTATGTGTATATATATATATATATATATATATATATATATATATATATATATATATATATAATTTAAGCCCCTGATCCTTACATGCTGCATCCAAAAGTGATTCTAAAATCATTTTATTTTCACTTCAAATGTCATTTGTGTAACTTTGAAAAGATACATTCTTTGCTTTTTTAAAAATCGTTATTACAATGAATGGAGTCAATCAAATAGGTAGTGCAGCACAAAGCAAAATCAATAAATTTAAAAACATGAAATTCATAGTCGCTATGCAATCATCAAAAACAACACGCCAAGCATCATTCTTTCCATGTTATCAGTCCAACCCTTTTCTGTTAGAAGGTAAACACTCTCTAATCAAAACCTCCTCCTTTTATGTTTAAACCAAGAAATCAGAGAGAAAACAAATGGGCTTTGACTATCAGACAGGGCTTATTCTTGTGACAGAAGTCTGTAATTTAAGCAATCAGACCAGGGAGTGGTGTTCTCCACACTCAAGGGAATATGGACCTAGTCAATTAGCACATTGACAATCATGTCTTTGTAAATGAAGACTAGAGTAGGGATACAAAAAAACAGAAAAAAAGATTGACATATCCCAATTCCCCCTGGAGAGACAGCTTTTACGGAAGCCTCCTTCCAATATAAACTCCCTTTCCTGGACATATGTGTTGTGAGGAGTGGGTGGCGGCACTGCATATCACAGTGGTGAGATGAGATACTGTACTTAATACAGGCAAGATCAAACAAGAACAAGGCCGATAATTATTTCAAACAGCCAGTCTGCTTGCCAAATCCATACTACCCCCACCCCACCCCCCCAAAAAAAATGAGTTGGGTTTACTATGGATGTAGATATATACATAAATGATATACCTCCGTAATTCATACATTTGCATGCTTATCAATACAATATGAAAAGGTGTTTGGTTATGTGTTATTAATATATTAAGGTGCTGTTTTTCTCAGATATTAAAGATTGGTATTCCTCTAATGTATGTTTTTTTTAATTTTTTTTACATGAAATCAATTCTGTCATGTGAAATCACATGACTGTTTAATACACAGACCTATTGCACTTTATTCAATTAAATTCAAGGGCATAAGACCCACTCGAAAACAAGAGGATTCATTTGAATGTTATCCAGCAGTGCATACTGTATGTTAAAAAAAAAATGAATAAATAAAAATAACTTGACCTTCCAGACTTCCCCCTTCTCTGTTCTGCAAGTTACATTTTGGTGACAGGGAAGTGACATCATGGGGAAACATTGCTCATTCATAAAAGGAGAACTAAAAAAATAAAAGCGTGACTTTATAATATGTCATTTCCTTTTCCTGGAAAGTCCTTTATATAAAAAAAAAGAAGCTATTTAGCTGAAAATAAAAATGTGCTATCTCTGCCTAGTCTTCCCCCAGTGAAAAGTTTACTGGCAGACATTACTTTAAGGGCCTTTCTTACTTAACCAATAAACAGTTTAGATCAAGAACTGAGAAATGAGAAAAATGCCTTTGAAAAGAATAAGAAGTCACGTGGATGTTCTTCCTTTTAACTCCCTCTACACACCCCGTCACACAATCATCCTGGCCATTTGACAGACTTGTGAAATAATGAGGTCACACGGTAGCAAAACAAAACTGTACTCATGTGTATAGTGTCAGGAAGAAAAAAACACTCCTGAAAACTCTCCAAATCCTATACCCAGTATATATCTTGGAAGTAATCCTAGCCACTGTGGTCGTATGCTGAAACTTTTTCAAAACATTACATCAACCCACATCTGAATTTAACTAGCTAGGAATACCACTTCAAAACATAGACGTTCTATAAAAGCTAGCCTTTTCATTGCACTTTTTAAGACAGGGCTAGCCTCCAGCCACCTTTAGACGCTTGAGAAAAGATAACCAAGCCTGCACACTATTAAATCCACCTGGTCGCAATAACCAATGGCTGACGTAAACTCTTCAGCACGCGCACACACACATCCATCTACACACTTCAAATCGGCTCCTCCAAGGGTTATTTTTAGAGCTTGCAGTCTACACCACCCAGTACTGATAACCATTCCCAGCTTCGCATTTTGAAAAGAACTTAGGAAGCAAGTATTTTTCTTCACCTTATCAGATTTAATCTATTTCTATTAAAATTAGCTGTATCCTGTACTCGAGCGATACTCCTGTTTTTTTTAACAGTTATTCAACTTCAAGTCAGCCTCCCCTTATAACAGCTAATCTATTCTCATAGTAGATCCTGACAGGAGAGCACTATCGTTGCCATCTCATTTGATGGTTTTTGTGACTTTTTGAATCAGGTGGTAAAAGCTTTCTGCTCAATACTGATATCTTTCTGAAGGAGAGGTTATTCATGGGGGGGGAGGGGGGGAAACAACTTCAGAAATCTACGTGGGCAAAACTAAAACTGCAAAGCTATGAAATTTCCCTGCTGATCAAAGCTGTGTCGCCTTTCCATTCAGAAGCAGTTTCTATACCACAAGTCATATACAGTAGTTATTAAGCACCTTATTCATTGTTCAGCCCTGGTTAGCTCAAAGTACATGTCCTGTAATAAAAATATTTGAAATTGCAATGGAAGTTAATGCAAGACAGATTCCAATTGTTGTAATTAATAGACTCCAGGCAGTTACATTTCCCCCTGCTAATTATATTACTGTTGTTGTAAGTTTGATGAATTCCCATACTATTTTGTTGTAAACCATGTGACCCGATGTGACTAAAGGTCAGGACTTCTTCCCAAAACTAGATCACAAGTAAAGACTCAAAAACCCCAGCCAAGCAGTACAATGTGAAGACAAGGACAGTCAGCTTGTAGCAGGCAGGTGTAGATATGCTCAGGAGTGATTCTAAAGAGTAAACATAGTGAGCAGTACCTATTACCTTGTGTGTGTGTGTGTGTGTGTGTGTGTGTGTGTGATAGGCCTCCAGTCACCAAAGAGTTCAATAATGGAACACAAACACTATCAACGCAGCATGTGCAGTATTGTGAATGGCATGGCATGGCATGTTGCATTACTTTTACCTCTGTGTGCCAAATCAAACGTGACGCCACAAACAAAAAAGCCAATTTGCATCTACACACTTCAAACCTGCTTGCCCAATTCTACAGCTAGGTGCCAAACTGGGCGTGAAACTTTTACCCATTGTGTGATGTGGACTTTAGAAAACAGGGTTCTAGAGAATTCTTTAACACCATATGGGTCCTGAGGCTTTCTATGAAACCCTATTTTTGCATAAAAAAAGGTTATTCTGGTACACTGAAGACAGGGTCATAGGTTATATAAAAACCCAACAGAATAAAGACCCATTCCCAAACACTCAACACTGCGTTCAGAAGTAAGAACCCCAGTTCTAAACAAGGGGGTAGGTTCCAACACGGTAATAATTACACAGAAGAAACCAGCCTACAGGTTCTTTATTTCTGATGGAATGGCCTATGAAGCCACTCCTTCAGTCAGAATGGCCAGCCTGCCAGGCATTCAAATGATTCCCATACTGGACCCTCCCTCCAATAATGATGCACTAATTCAAGGGAGTGGTACAGGACAGCTCATCTGAAAATAGCACTTAGCATGACTTTACAAAGGGCCAGATTGTGTCTCAATCAATGCTTGACAATAATCCTCCTACTTCAATCCCGACTGTGTGGTAAAGGGGCGATTTAAATACAGTAGTTAGGTATTTGAAAGGTGTCTGTGAAGACTGCTTTCAGAACAACGCGGTAACTAAATTGAGGGGTATTTATTAAAAAAAAAAATGAGATTAGCACCAAAGGGTTGCTAAGCATCTGTTTCAAGCGCTTTATGGTTCATTTAAGGGTGGGTCGCATGAACAGACCGCGCTGAAAGGCAGACATAAGTTTATATGCCGCAGTTAACTCCCTTTGTGTACAGGGTTTTGAGATTGCGCGTAGTTTAAAGAATTATTTGTTGTGTATAGCGGTTGTTTGAAACAATACAGAAATATATGGAGCTATAATAGAAGACAGTTTTCGTGTCGATATTTTTCAAACAGACAAATAGACGTCTCTGAATGAGCCCCTTCACAGTACTCTGCTGTACGCACTGTGCTTGTATTTTATTTACTTATTTCCTTGAAATTTAATAGCAGAATGCATGGGGGAAAAAAGGTAAAAAGGATACTTGTCAGTTTTAACATTAAACAGCGACCACCAACACTTACCCTTTAAGTAAACAATAAGACTTTTAATTCAACCCTTTTATTTAAAAAAAAAAAAAAAATACACTCCCCGCTTTTTTTAACACTTGTGCTTCCTAACTTCACCAAACCTGAAAAGTAACTTCTAGCTCCTTCGTTGCGTTAAGCTGTTGCTCGAATGAACCTCAATGAATAAGTAACTGCGAATGGTTAATATGGCCGATCAGGAAATAAAACGTCCAAGTTCACGGGTGAACGGGTCACTGGAGGAATTAGTCAGAATTACTTTTTTCTGCGTACTTAACCGGTAAGTTAAAGCTGTGACAGCTGTAATTTTTTTTGTAATGACTCACCCTGAGATATTACACTGTATCACAATGGGATTTCCATTGAGAACACTAACCAATAGAAACCGAAACTAAAAAAGAAGCACTATAACCCATAGAAACTTAAACCAAATGAATATTGCACTGTGTAACGCAACCATTCAATAACCCCACAGAGATACTTAACGCTTATACTCGCAATTGCCTCGTATAACAGACCGCATGTACAATAATTGTACTGGTACTAGCCCAAGCTGCTTCTGGTGGGACGCCAGCAGCTGTATACGATACAAACCTGCTTCTTAATCTCTCACAACTGCCAGTGCTATATTATAAATATGGTACTAAAGTACATACAGAAAAGAAAGAAAAAATATTTATAAGAGAAAAACTTACCTTGCAGGGCTAGCGCTGATATCATGGCAAATAAGGCTGCAACCCAGGATACTGCCGAAGAATCCATCCTCAAAATGTCTTTGTGTTCTCGACGCAACCTGTTCGGTTTGTTACCTGTCGCTCAGGCAAAACTCGCAGACTTTGTCTTCTCCGTATGTGGGTGAAAAAATAATAATAATAATAAAAGATTGTTACAAGGAACTTGTGTTGTCCTCTTGCTTTTAAGGTCTATCCTAATTTAAAACAACAAAAAGGCTTTTTTTAAAAAAAGATATATATATATCAACGAGGAAGTTGGTTTTATTTCACTTCTCTCTGCAGTATCACACTGTCCACGCCAGTATTCATTCAGCAGGTGGAATGAGTGAGGAGGATGAGTTACACTACAAGGCTGTTTCTACTCAGAGACTGACTCCTCCTTTTGCTTCCCCACCCTCAAAATTCGGAAACTCCCCCGACTCCCAACATCAGAGAGAAAGAACTAATGGGGGATTCCCGAATGCTGGGCTTTCCTTTTCACAGAATGTATTTAGTTTCTGTTTTGGTTGTTTGTTTGATAGATATGATAGCACTTGCAAATATCACATGATCAGCTGCTTGCTGTTTTTGTTTTATTACACTGCTGTGCAAAAGTCACATTCAGGAGTTACAATATATCCATGTTATGAGCATCAACAATTTACTCAAAGCCTCCACTAGTGTTTTCCACTATTATAAAAACTTTGACTGTTATTAATACAAGCTTAGTTTGGATGAGAAGAAACCAAGCTTGTCATTTAGCAATCTTTAATTCACATTGATCAGAATCTTCAAAAACTTGTGATCACAACAACTCAAAGTAAACTATACATGAGCAGCTAATATGAAGTGTTTTCGTAGCTAATCCATCCGGTTTACCCAGTGGTTGTCAACTGGGTAAATGTGATGTTTGTTTTTTTTGTTTTTTTTTAATGTATAGTTGAAATGACGTTATGTAGATGGCGCTGGTTGATTCTATGGTAGTATTAAATCAGGTTGATTCTATGGTAGTGTAACCCCAGGTGTGCAAAAATGTCGAAGGCTTGCCCAGCAGTGTAGGTACTGGTTGAATATTGACAATACTTAATAGTGATAAGTGGTAACATAATTAGACTTTATTAAACACAATAAAAAATAAGAAGGCGGCACTGATGTTATTATTATTATTATTATTATTATTATTATTATTATTATTATTATTATTATTGTCCTATTCCAGGTGGCATTATGTGAGGTCTAAAACTAGGTGGGCCATTATTTGTATCTTGGCCATTATTTGTATTATTTGGAGGCTGTGTGGTCCAGTGGTTAAAGAAAAGGGTTTGTAACTAAGAGGTCCCTGGTTCAAATCTCACCTCAGCCACTGACTCATTGTGTGACCCAGAGCAAGTCACTTAACCTCCTTGTGCTCTGTCTTTCGGGTGAGATGTAATTGTAAGTGACTCTGCAGCTGATGCATAGTTCACACACCCTAGTCTCTGTAAGTCGCCTTGGATAAAGGCGTCTGCTAAATAAACAAATAATAATATATATTTTTTTAAGGTCATGGTTAGGCTCACATCACCAAACATATACTAAAATACTTACATAACAAAGGCCGCAAGTCCGTATACCAACAGACTTACAAACAGCTCCATTATACTAATATTTATCTGAGAATAATTCAAAACATATTTCATTATAGACAAATCTTGTGCAAGGATAGGCCACAGTCTGCCAAATAAATAAATAAGGGTGTGGGGTCAGCCTGGTGTCTCCCATTAAAGTGGACTGCTGCCTGGACAGGTTTCAGATTAAGGATTGTATTTATTTATTACTTTGCATTCTCCTTCTAAAGAGCTGCCTCATTAAGATGCAGTACCCTCAGCTCCAGTCTCAAAAAGCAGACAGTGCAAACCCACACGTAACAGAGTCATCCTTACTAATGCCCTGATGTGAGGGGTTCTTGTTAGGAGAGTCCTGTCAACTGAAATGGATACAGAGTCTGACGAGGACTGACGAGAGCCCGGTTTTCCACTGCGCTGCAAAGATACCACATTTCATTCAGTAAAGTAATAATAAAAAAAAAAAAAAAACGATGCCATTATTACACTTTCTGTAATTGCCCCTGGTTCACATTTCCCTCCCTTTAAATTGGGAAACTTATTAAGGGGAAAGTGGAGATCCAGCTCATCATACTCCTAGTGCGCATTTTGTGTCTACCCTATTACTTATGAGTCTGTAATCACATCTGTGGTTACCCTTACAGAAATAAAATGCCACGTTACAAGCAATTTATGAAATTACAGCACTGCAGTACTGTCTTTGGGTATAGTAGCCTTACAATGGAGAAGAATGAAGGTGCTCTGAAACCGTGAGGCAAGTGAATGACACAGTTAAACATGAACTCTGAAAGGGATCAGTTCTACAGAGAGCTGGGGGTACTCTTAACACAGTGAACACCAATGTGGGGGAAGGCTGTCTATAGTCTTGTCATGTCAAAAAAAAAGAGAATTGGGGGTAATGAAAAGGCTACTAGAGCAAATTAGGGGCACCTATTGGAAACAAGCACAAGGATTCAGGTTGGTTGTTGAGCCTGCAGTCTATCAGGCAACATTATATACTGTAGCATAAGTATTGATCTGTAAGGGTCTCAGCTCAACTGTGAAATATGGTAAAAACTGAACACCTTTTATTCTGATTAATGTGCTTTGAATAAACAACACTTTTTTTCAAAAGACACAACAAGAGTCTTATGAACTTTCAATGGCTAGTGTATAGGATGCAGTATATTGTCCTGTAATGATGCTATAGTCACCCTTTTGTTTTGAACCCTGGTTTATATTTTACTTTTACTTGTAAATTACCTGCACCCTAAACTGGGTTGCTTATATGAAAGGTTTTCAACACCACCTGTTATGCAGAAATGGTAAATCGTGTCCAGTGATAAAAGCTCTTGTAGTTCGTCGTACTTGTCCATTAAGTAGCAAAGGAAAAATAAATTCAATCTGCAAACAAATTATGTTGGCAAACATTAAACCCTCTGTTTCATATTTTTGTTTTCTTCCACAGCCTCCTCAAATTGGCAGAAAGCTAATTTCGTTGTGAGGAATGTTTTTCAACCAGAGGTCACCATGGGCCAGTTAATTCATACAGTTTACCAGCCATTCAGTATGTCTAGATTGGGATCACGGTAATGCCAACAATGTAATTGGACTTGGAATGATGGAATTTTGAATTTATGCAAACAAGCTATGCCTTGGAGATCTTCAGCAACCCAAACAACACACTCATCTAAAAGCATTTAAAACCTCTGTATACAGATTATATTTGGCTGTTGTTAAAAACATAGAAAAGGTCCTAATGTAAAAATTGGTAATAAATAAAACAACCTGTATGTTTTTAAAATAATCACTTAATCAATTATTATTATTATTATTATTATTATTATTATTATTATTATTATTATTATTATTATTATTTCCAATGACACCCTGGCTTATTGCAACTATCACATGACAAATACAGATGAATTATTCTTATTTAACTTATTATTATAAAAATATATATATATATATATATATACATCACAGGGTTGTGTAAGACACAAGCTGATTTTCACCCCACTCAAGGTGGAACAGCCCTGACCAGTTACATAAATAAGTGAAAAACGTAAACATAACGATTGTACTGTGCTTTGAGCCTTCTGTTCAAGGCTGAGGCTGGTGGAGGAGGGAAACTCTGGATCAGTGATACAGAGGTGTTTTCCTTACCCCAGGTTTTGTAATGTGCTAGCGTGATAGTGAAGCATCTCCAGCATCCCAGACCAGACATTTGTTGTGGAATCATTGAATAACTGAGTGAAGTCATATTGGTCCAGTTATACAGTTATAAGGAGGCTGTGTGGTCCCGTGGTTAAACAAAAGGGCTTGTAACCAGAAGGTCCCCGGTTCAAATCCCACCTCAGCCACTGACTCATTGTGTGACCCTAAGCAAGTCACTTCACCTCCTTGTGCTCCGTCTTTCGGGTGAGATGTAATTGTAAGTGACTGCAGCTGATGCATAGTTCACACACCCTAGTCTCTGTAAGTCGCCTTGGATAAAGGCGTCTGCTTAATAAACAAATAATAATAACACAACTTATATGGACATACCTTTTTGTCTGGGACCAGAGACCATTGATAAGGATATATCTGGAGAGAACCATAAAATGTTAGCAATGCCATGATAAAGCACTACAGAAGAGATAACAGCAATAGATATAGCGAAGGGGTTCTCAGAGGTGGTAGAGCTGTCAAGTGGGTTGAACGCAGGCCCTCAAGAAGGGCTAGTCAGTGGATGCACAGTAGGCCCAATTTTTGTTCCATATGGACCAGTGCCTCCATTTCAAAGTAAGTAGCAATAAAAGTAGTACGAAACAACTCTTAAGTTTTAAATGTAACTACTTCCACCTATACAGAAGTTGTTACATGCAGCTAGATTGTTAACATTATGATTCTCACTTTTTAAAAAAACAAAACCAAGCCAAAATCTGACAAGCACTGGCACAAACTAAACAAACACCAGGCCCGCTATCTTGTTTCCATAGGAACACTGAAATGTATCTGTGTTCATGCCGTGAAGTAAAATGTGATTACTCTTTATTACAGACACAGTATCTGCTGCTCGATCGTTTCAGTAAAGAGGTTAAACTGATGCATCTTACTTTCTGGACTTTCACTTACAATAATTTCCACAGCACTGGCTACAGTTTGTAAAATGTTCTACCTGCGTTACATTTTGAAACAGATATGGCAAAAGAAATGTGTAAGGTCCTCATTCCCTTTGGTAGTAAGCAGATAGCAATTATCTATGAAGCTCCTGAACAGGTGTGCAATAGCTGCGGTGAATATCTGCTCCACTGTAGTGACAACTCAGATTAACAAAGCAGGACCCTTCATGCTGGTGTTGGAGGCTAGACTGTGTGCTTTGTACATCATTTCATTACGTTGCTGGACCCCCACGCACACAAATACATTTATAATTCTGTTTCTAATCATTTCCTGTAACACACGCAAGATAGAAACCGCAAAGCTGCAGTAACATTAAAATACACTCCATTGCTTAGCAATATTCTAAATATTCACCAGAAAGCAAAACTGCTTGTTTACATTTTTCCAGACAGTTCCAGAATTTTTTTAAATACATTTTTTCAACATGACAATAACCTTTATAAATATGTTTTTAAAAAAAAAAACAAAAGAAAAAAAAACAACACACCTTCCAGGAACTGAATTGGATTAATGGATTAAAATCCTTCTTAGCTGAAGAACCTGTAAATGTAGGTGCCTCAAGGCATAATGCCAGACCTTTTACAAACAAAGGACCAATCCCTGAGTCTGGAACCTAGGGAACAAGCACACTTCTACCTACCTGGTTCTACCTGTCATACAAAGAAAAAGAAAATAACAACAGCACTGTGAAAGGGCAAGCATTACGAAGCGTTGCCACGGTTATTTTGTAATTATCTAGTGGGAATTGTACCTTCTCTCTAGTGGCAGAACAGGAAAGCTCGAAACCAAGCAAAATGCATTGGTAGCCAGATCCTTTTGTTTAGTTAGCTACAGAACAGGTAGGCATTAGTTGACAGAAATCCAGGCCTGCTGTCACCTCACTGGGAACCAAAACTGTTTGCCTAGCAACAGAAAAGCTAAAGGAAGTCAGGTACAAATCCAGGGCCCATTTTCACAAACCACTGCTAGCACCTAGCAGGCAGCTCGCTAGCAAGCTATCTTATTTTTTACTTTAATCTTTTACATTTTTTTTTAAGATAGAACGATACAGTTTAGTAGCAATCCACTCAGCAAAAGTCTATATGATTAAAGGATAAATGTGTTATTTTCTTTCTTTTTTCTCTTTTTTTAATTGAAGTTAATTGGATTCAGCAGATCTGCTATGAAGGACTGCTTTGTGAAACTCGCCCCCAGGCTTCCACAATCAGTTTATTCCAACCGCACATTTAAGAGAATGTAACTGGAGTTAAACTGCAGCGAAGATGCAATAAGTGCAGTTAATACACAACAGGATCATGTTTTTGGGCCGTCAGAACCAAATAAAAAGAATTGACTTACAGGAGTTAGGGTTCAGCAGTTTTTCATCAAATCGAAAACTGGAAATGAGGAATTTGGGGGTCACTTTTGATCCAAATTTATCATTCGAGTCTCATGTTTAAAAAATTACTTAAGCTTATTTTTATCATTTGAGGAATATAGCCAAAGTTAGACTCATTCTCTCAGTGCCTGACTCTGAAAAGCTAATGCATGCCTGTGTTTCATCCAGAATAGAAGATTGTAATGCTCTGTTTACTGATATTCCTAAACATGTGGTGTCTCGTTTGCAGCTAGTTCAAAACACTGCTGCCAGAATTCTAACTAGAACCAAAACAAAAAAAAAATGAGCATATTACCCCTGTCTTGGCTTCTTTGCACTGGCTCCCTGTGTATTTTAGAATTGATTGTAAGATTTTGCTTTTAACTTATAAAGCCCTAAATGGATTGTTGACCTCTTACAATCTAAGTCGTGCTCTGAGATCGCAGGATGTCAAGCTGTTGGTTGTTCCGAGAGTGAATAAAGATGGTGCGGGAGGGAGGGAGGGAGGGAGGGCCTTCTCTTGTAAAGCCCAAGTGTTGTGGAATGCTCTACCATCTTCAGTCAAAAAAGCAGTGACTCCCTACTTTTAAAACAGCATTGAAAACCCATTTTTATAAAATGTCTTTTTTTTTTTTACCATCATTTTAGCAATGACTGTATATTGTTTTAGACTGTCTTTTGAACTGTTTTATAGGAATTATCTTTGTCTTTTAAACTCTGTATAATATTGTAAAATGTTGTAGCGCCGTGAGATCCTTGTGATGAAAGGCGCTATATAAATGTAAATAAATACATGTTAAGAGAAAACATAACCTTAATGCTCAGAAGTTTGATTTCAACATATTTTTTTCATTTTCAATGAACCCATTGCAATCTGCAGTTATACAAGGAGTTAGAAAATGATCCCTCAGAGGTTTCGTGCACAGCAGCTATGGGCAAATCAAAGTTGTAATCAGCTATCAGCTAACGCTTTAACTGCATTTCTGCCACTTGCCACACTAGTTTTTATTTTGATGTGTTCAAGGGGTTTATGCTGAACAGAAGAGTAAATCAGTTTGCTATGCTGATTACTCCAGTGAGCTGCACATGCTTGTGCTCAGTGCCTATGGAAGTGCAGTAATTAAAGGGTTTTTAGGTGGTCGTGTGGATGTTAAACTGTTATTAGAGTTAAAGTTTCTTATTATTATGTGTGTATGCTAAATTAAAAGAACAGAGAATGCACTGAGTAGATCAATTATAATTGGGTAACATATAATCTATTCAATAGATATTTAAACAATCCCATACTGAGCATCAGACAAGTTTTTTAAATAAAACGAATGAATGCTTTAATCCATCTGATAATGATTTTATCAGAGCAACAGAAGCCTACTGTATGTATATGGTGTGCTGTTTATACTTCAGACAACGTTGTTATGTCTGGCCCGCTGTGTAAACACATAGAATGCGATAGCTACAGGTCAATACCTGCAACCTTTGCCTTTGATACATATGTAACGACTTCGCTAAGATTAAAGAATAGGTTTTAATCAGCCTGCAAGGAAAAGATTTTCAGTGAGCCAGCAGAACCCTTCATCAAACAGCACATTGTATGATATTTTAAGTGTATTCACGACACCTTGTCTTTCCACTTTCAACTCAACATCATTTGGGAGTCAGTGTCTTGAACCCTACACATAAGCAATATAACTGCAGGGAAAGACTGACCAACATGACTGTCTCCTTAAGCCAGGGGTTACATTTGGAAGAGTTATTTACAAGCAAGGCTACTGAATGTGAAAAGGGAAACCAGCTTAGAGCCCATTGTTATAAACATGAGCCATACAAACTGTGGTTTGAATGCCAACACAATGAACAGAGGTTGCATTGAGTGGCTTTCCATTGCAGAATAACTGTGGTACAATTAAGAGCTACCACTAGGCCATTTTCATTCTGAAAAGCAAAGTCTGAATAATCGGGGGTGGGGGGGGGAGAAGAAAAAAAACCTCTTTTTTTTGAACGTGATTGAACGTGAATAACAAGAAACCCATACATGTAACCGTCCAGATACTCAAACAAAGACAAGTTCACAATGGGGCGACTTATCTGATATCTGATCATCAGTAAGACCGTTTTAAAGCAAATATGTCTAATTTATTACATCAAAAAGGAATCCCTGATGAATGTTAACACTCCGTTCTGAGGTCTAGAACAGCAATGTCATTTTATTTGACATTATCTAATAGTAATTACAATTAAATTACAGTAGTGTTGGTTACGTTTTATCAGCCAGGCTCACAGATCCCGATCAACACTAGTCTTGGACTACCTTACTTATGGTAACATTAGGAAGTACAGGGTTAGTGCTAATCAGGGTCTGTGAAACCACCCATAATTAATTCATATTACAGGGATGGAAATAAGAGTCCTATTACACAGCCGTTTAATCCATTCCAGGTTTAACTACGAGCTTGATTAGCCACAGCGTATAGGTAACAAGCTCAGGTGTATTATGAGTTATTAAACTCAGAATAAAAGCAGCAATTAATCAAACTGCTATGCAATGGCAGTCTCATTTCCATCCCTGTATTACACCTCAACCCTAACATTAACTCATCGTGGACAGCGGGGGCATATTACCTTCAGTATTTAATTAACTTTACTCAACTGGCAGCCCTTAAAAGACCTTGAATTATATTGCTTAGTTGTTTGGTTCTAGTTTCGTAAAACATTTTGAAGCCCAAGGGTTGACTGTATCAAAATTAATGTTTATTTCACACGGATAACCATGTGTTAGTTGATATGTTATTAAACTGTTATTAACATAAGTTAGGAAAGAAAGCATTACCATAGTTATTGACATAAAAAGGAAGCATTACCGGTACCAAAATACCTAATACCCAAATAGCAGATGCAATTGTGTTTTCGCAATTTAAAAGTTATTGTGAAGGTTTTGTGAATACGGCCAACTGTTTAAAACATTTTCTGGCAGAGTTGCCAGATATCATATGCTGTATGTCAATTTTTTTCATTAAAAAAAAAAAAAAATCAGCTTCAGACTGAAATGTGCCCTCAGTGTGAGTGGTGTCTGAATACAGTCAGTACTCAGGGTTAAATATTCAAGTGTGGCTGTTTTATTATTAGTCGAGAAGATTATTTCTGCGGGGAATGTGTTTATGATCTCTGTAGGCAAGCAATATTGTTATTTAAGAAAACAAGCCCTCTGAGGTGAGTGGGTTTTCACAAATGACAGAAAATAGTGCACTCTCACGATCACGAATCACCTAGGCAACCGATGACACCCGCAGTAAAGTCCACAGCTACCACACTCTCCGACTGATTAGAGAGTAAAGGTGAAAGGCTTCCTGTTTTAAAGCGTGACACCATAACTCGGAACACAAGCATCAAAGAGCGGACATGCTGGGCTTGCAAGGGGCTCTGTGGGAAGCCTTCCTCCACCTGGGGGCCTCCACGTCAGGGTTTTCAAATGCAGACGAGGCTGCTCGCGTAAACAATATCTGCACGAAAAAAAAGGGCAATCATCTTCTGCTTTTTTATACACCATCATTTGATTGGATTAATTTTGCTATCATGCACTTTAACTGTTTTCTCTCATACGTTCTGTGTGTCCTGTGCTGCTTCACAATACTCTACCTCACCCCCAACCCCAGGAACATGCCCAAGGAAAGAAAACGTCTACAGAGAAGAGGAGCATCAGGGTCACCTCCAGTGCACCGGGTATATTTAACAGTTCAGTAGTAATAGTCACTCTGCAATGTACACACTTTTAAGCAAAGACCACTTATATGGCTGGGTTAGCACTAATCCTGGTCTGCTTCACCTAAGGTGAAGGTCAGTGCTAGTTGCAGTATGTGAAACCCGTGGTACTAAAATAAAGCAATGAATGAAAAATGCCAGCTTTCACACTTAATGTGAAAGGGAAACACACCAGTGATATTACAAAACTAATCAACACATACTTGAGCCCTAAAGATATAATACATGTTATGAATTTAAAACAAAGTTTTAATGTATTAATTATAGCCCTGCAGGTAGAATTTTAACTAGAACTAAAACTAACTTTGGGGAACAAAGTAAAAATAATGAACAGTGAAAAAGTCAGCTGTCTGATAAAGTACAGCACACAGAAGCAAGCAATAAACGGACACCCACGTCACACATTACACATCCCTGTTAACACTGCAACTTGAAATGAACATTCAGTGTTGTTTATTTGCTGGTTTTGCCTGTTTCCTTTTCCTTTTCCACAAGATGCAAAAAAAAAGAGCTTTCTAAATGACTCATTCTAATTTTTTATCCTGCTGGCCTGTCTACAGTAAAAAATCAATAGCTAATTAAAATCTGAGAGGGAGTCCTGTCTCTATCATGGGTGCTTTTTAATTTTCTTTCTTACACCAGTTGTCAAGCCCTTTGCCTTCAGAGCCAAGCCTTTTTATGTAACCCTACACCTGCACACGTGGGTAAGCAGATGGATAAAGCTAATCTAGTGTAGCAAGGCTCTTCATGTTTAATAATATTCTGTGCTGTGTTCTGCTTGCACGGAAAAAACACCTAGGAAGCCCTAAGTAACAACAATTATATTAACCATATACTGATGTAGGTCAAGATTATACTAAAATATCCTAGATTATCCCTAAACAACATTTAAATACATATACCTGTACTACAATATTATTACAGCGATGCTCTATATGTTAACTATTTAACTGCCTTCAAATGTTCTGTTTATGAAAGATGCTGTATTAGTAAAAGTATTGCGTGAATGGAAAGGAGTTTCCTATTGCACAGCAGTTTCACCCATTCCAGGTTTTAATACAAGCTTCCTGAGCCACAGTGTATAGGTAACAAGCTCAGGTGTGTCTTAATAAGCTCATAGTAAAACCAGGAATGGATCAAACTGCTAGCACGGAGAGTCGTATTTCCATCCCCGGTACTGTATTGTTTGTATTCCTGTAGCATTTTTTTTTTTCTTCATATGGTAAGTTGTCTATAACAAAATTGCAACCTACGATATTTTGGGGGTGGGGGTTCATCATGTTGTGGGTGACCTTGCCTTTTCTATTGAAACTAAGCAGTGTCACCCTTTAACTTCCTCGTCAAACAGGGCAGAGCTGCTCACTTATACATCTGCCGCGGGTAATAAATCAACCCTCCAGCTTTGTTGTCATTACACTGGACAGGGCTGGGGGCCAAAGGGCGTGCCAAGAACTACGCAAATACTGTGGCTGGAATGTCCTCAAACCCCTGCATGACATCACTTCCTATTTGGCCTACCAGGCTACCACCGCTGGAGACACCTGCTAGTCAGAATAAGGCCCCCTATTCACAAAGGACTGTTTTTAAAAAAAAAAAGATCTTTAAAGATCACAAATTGATCAATGAAATCGAGTTTGTAGTTCATTGAACCTTTTACAGCTGTTTTAGAAAGGCTCAAAGTTTATTCTCAATTTTCAGAGCACTGTTTGATCGAAGAAAACATTTCTAAACACTCTTCAAGTTTTCTTTTCAGTTATAAAAGGTTTGTGAATCAGGCTCAGGCTGTGTATTTCAATTCAGGATACCACTGTATAAGCAGGAACATAGTATCTGTGTCTTTTGACTGTTTCAGTCACCTGCCAAGGAATCTGCAAGCGATCCTTTATCAGACTGCACCCTGCTATGTTTAGACTAATTAGTAGTAGATACATGGGGATAATCTGTGTTGTAGAGTATAGTGTTTGGAGTTATCTGAAGATGTGAAAAAGATAAAGTCGTGTCATCGCTTTCATCCTCATCTATTTAACAAACCTGATTTGAATATCGTTATCTATAAACCTAATTACTGGCAAGCAGTGTGCTTAAAGTATTTGAAAGCACTTCAGCAGGATCTGTAGTGAGTGCATGTTTCTGAACCCAGAGTGTCTAATGATGTGTGGGTTTCTGTTGCTAGTGGGTGTCTGGTTTTGTGTTTTTACAAATGTATCATGGTTCATTTGTCTTTTAATATGTAATATTATCATTTGCTGTTATTGTATCCTACACTAAAGAAAACTGCAGCGATACTGTGTCTGTTTTGTCACCTGGGCAACATCCATGGAAACCAAATAGTTGCATGGATGTCTTTCTTATAGGTTTTAATAAATAAATAATGAAATAAGTAGCTGGCATTTATAAAAGAAGAAGATTCTTTAGAGTTAGCAACATTTCTAAGGAAAAGGGCTTACATTGTTACCAGTGTTTTATACAGTGAATGTGTGACTTTTAGATTAATGTTGTAAAATATCTGTGTCCATTTGGGTAATTTTCACACTATACACCTCTAATAACACTGATATCATGGCCACAAATTATATCTATATGAATTCAATTGGAAAAAAAAGTTATCCCAATGACGTTCCATTAGAACAAATCTGCTAGAACTCCTGCTAGAAAATTCACGAGAAAAAAAAGCGATTCCAATAATGTCATTCCTATGAAATTCTATTGGAATTCATATTAAATTTATTTTAAATTGCTGCTGACTTCCGAAGCATGGATAATGTGGTTCAAGTCCCTTAACAAACCAACGTACCTCTCCTACCTTAGAGGAAAAGGAAATTAGGTAATTCGATTAGGTTTCATTGCAGAACAGGACCTGACAATATCCATAAGCCCTCAAACCAGACAAACTGAACGGTAACTCAATATGGGAAGAAGATCTATAAGACACTCAGCAGACTAACCTTTCAAATACTGGAACACATTCAATTACCACATACATGAAAAACTGACCACTATTTGTGGGCTTGAATTCTGCAGCTTTGAACAAAAGTTTTGCATCACCTAAAATTTTAAGATTCGGACATCATTTAAAAGAAAAAAAAAAACTATATGAACATAATTTCGATATTTTATTCCACATCAGGTAAAGAAACTACAAAATTATATCGCAAAAGTCTACTGGAAGCCGTAATAGGCGTAGTATTTCATATTAGATTTCGAAATGTCAATTTTTTAAAATTTGTGTCAGTTTTTTGTATATAAAGTATATGAGAAAACTAGAAAAAGGTAGGTAATTCTACATGTTAATGTAACACTATTCAGCAGGTTTCATTTGACTTTATGAAGCAAAATGAAGCAATTCTATAGGGTGGTGATAAACTCTTGGCTGTAGCTGTACATTAAAAGTGTAAAAGGGATTTTGTTCCTGCACTGTGACTGTGAAATGATAAGCAGCCTCTTGAAATGAAGTGACTGATGGGTCCGGGAGGATATTTGGAGGTGTGATGTCACTTCATTGCCAGCCACCTCTTTGTCAAAAGCAACAGTCACAATCAATGATTACTTCATTAGCTTATGTGATTGAGTGTACAAGGCATATGGTCGATGTCAGGTCGGATCGTTCTCGGGGGGGGGTCTGTTTTGTTGTATTGATTTCAGTGTTCGTCAAAGGATTTCAGATTACAAGTCTTTTTTTTATTTAAGTCTTTCATGGGTGAGGTGGAACTTCACCCATGAAAGACTTAAATAAAAAAACAAATGTCTACCTGAAGTCAGGTAGACATTTGTTTTGTATTGGCTAATCTTCTCAACAGTGTTGGTTTGTGGTTTCTATAACATAAAAGACCTGTAGTGCATACAGTGTATGTGTATATAGAATCTTCTTTACAGTATTCTATCTCTTCACAGCTGAAATATTGACTTTTTTTCAGAGCTGAATAAGCCTTTCTTTCTTTCTTTTGCAGTTGACTTGGCACACAGCACCCCGACTCGTCCCTTTAACAACTGGATCAATAGTCAAACAAACAGGGGATTAAACATGAAACACTCCTAGAGTTTAAAATACAGCAGTGCCATTCCAGTCTGCAGTGTGGTTCTAAACGCTTTATTTGATTCGCCTTTGTTCCCATATCGACCTTTGAAATCCAGCCGTAACTGTTCAGCTTTCTGTTTTCTTTATGTAAAAAAAATAAAATAAAAAGTCAAGTAGCTAGAATTCTGTCTTTAGGGTTGTTACTCAAAATGTGGGCCTCTATGCATTAAATGGACTTTACAGCTATGGTCATTAAACTGTTGATTTTCCATTAAACTGTTGATTTTCTACAGACCATCTTACCGTACACAAATATTTACCCTATCGATAATTATTCTGCGAGTCTGAGTACCCTCTGTACGTATGAGCCCTGGATGTTATCTTATTTCCAGTGGGCTCTTGCACATCATTTCTTGGGCAATGGGACACTGAACAGCCCTTAAAGTGCTTTAGTCCTGCTCTTCTGTTTTCTGGCAATGGATTTTCTTGCAATGCAAATGCAAATTACTATCAGTGCTTATTTGATGGCAGTTCAAAGCAAATGAAAAACAGCAAGCAGAATGCATCCTATACAGAGGTGCACTGCTACCCATTGCAGTAGCACTGGGCAAATTGGACACACATGCAGATAAAGGAGTTGTTTAGCAATTACAATAGTGTTACATTTAGCTAGAGGGATAATGGCTTATAAAAAAGGAGGGGTTACAGAGGATTGGAGTGACCCTTGTATTTCCATTGACCTCTAAAGATCACCAGAGGTTGCTTTCATGTCACTTGTCCCATTCAGGAACAGATGTGTGGTCAGTTACAAGTTACAGAAGGGTGTTGATGGCTCCTGAAGTACTGTATGGGTAATGGAATCTGCAGTTAAAGTAAAGAAAGTCACTAACAGCGGCAAGCCATGCATTTATTAGGCAATTTTATGAAGTCCTGCCTAAGGTGGAAGTAGTAACAGGGATACAGCATTGCAAACATATGTGTATGAGATAATATGAGCAGCCCTCACAAGGGCATTGTTCACACATCAGTAATCCTGGAGTTTCTTTGAATTGTTCAACCAGAACTTTAAACACAATCACGTTCACAAGTACTAAAAAAATGCTGAATAGTGTGTTATGAAATTACTGAGCATGCGCCACAAATATGTTAAATCATCCATAAACACACAAAATATAGAATAAATGAAAGCTATTTCAAAAGTATAGTTGAATCCCTCTGTAACTGTTTCATCCTTGAGGCTGTTCCACTCTTAAAGCACCAACATGCCTTTGCTACAGTCCCACAATACCAGCTTTCTTCAAAGCTGTCGCTGTTTTTTAGTCTTTTGGGGCGCACCACTGCATTTCATCTATTCAGTTCCAGATGGAATTATACATATGTTCTCAACCTGGTGTAAGCAGAAGATATTTTTGAAGTCTACGCTAGCCTACTGCTGCACAGCTAATTGTTTACACAATGAAACCCCAGCATGGGAAGCCATCACTTTACATCTAAATGCAGGATGTAACAGCTACTGCTGCATCTGACACCATTTGCTCTGATCTTACATTTCCTGTCTCCAGATCCTTCAGGACCCAGGCTTGTGTTGTTCAAGTCAGTTGTTCTGTTGCTCTGCTATATTTGGTTCCACACTTTGATTTTTTTTTTTTCCTGCAGTGACCAAAAATGCAGATTAGTGCAGCACTGGAGAGGAAGTCATTTACAACTGCCCTGCGCCTCTGGAGCCTCCTGGCAGACTTTAAGAGAGAGAGAGAGAGGGGCGGGGCATATGAGTTATTAATGCAGACATGGAGACGATTCATACTTAGCGGAATTAACTAGCATTAATTAGAATACGCAGATAATGCACTAAATAATAGCAACGCCTGGAAAAGGAGAGGCAATGATAAAATGACTCATTTGGTAAGCAGTAATTCATTCAAAGGTAAGGCAAAAGATGCAACACTCCAATAGATAACCATTTCATTCGACTTTATGAAGCCACATTAGTTCATTCTGTAGGGTGATGCAACACTTTAGGTTGCTATAGTAACTAAAGACACCTTGCTAGTGTTAAAGTCACATAGCTGAGACTCAATGCAGGTATTTTTTGAAATCTTTTCTGGGAATGGATTTATTTTCAACATTGCCATTCAATTCAATTAGTACAGTATGAATAACGAAAAGCAGAAGAACAAAAATGAATCTTTGAATTACTTCTCCCAGCTGCTCTGATATTAGTTATGCTGCCCCAGATTACAGCCCCAGATTACAGCCCTGTAACAGTAGAGCCTTCAGCCAGAAAACACAGCGACTGTGATAAAGATAAGTTATGGTTTAGGAAATGTATGAAGTGTAAGGTTTAAATAATAGCGGTGCTATAATTAAAATGTAATCCTAAGGCTAATTTCAATAGCCATACCATTTTTAACAAGGCTTTTGCTCAGCAGTA
Organism: Acipenser oxyrinchus oxyrinchus; assembly: GCA_030684275.1. Taxonomy (NCBI): domain Eukaryota; kingdom Metazoa; phylum Chordata; class Actinopteri; order Acipenseriformes; family Acipenseridae; genus Acipenser; species Acipenser oxyrinchus. Next base: position 5,073,494 of record CM060253.1, read on the forward strand.
GTGATTCTTGTTTGTTTTCCTGTTTGCATGTGCAGCACATCAAAAGCACTATAGAATAATTTATTGTATTTGGTTGTATTTTGTTCACCTCTGGGAATCTACTCAAGACTCAATAACAGAGCTATTATAAGTTTCAAGTTTTTTTTTTTTTAATATTCACAGTCATATCTGATATTGACTAGAAAAGGTTGCTAATTTACTATCAGAGACTACCGGCATGCAGCAGAAGCGATGCATCTGAGGTGTTTCATATAGAGAGCTGGTCATTGCATACAGGTGCTCTTTCGTACAGGTCTGACTGTATGCAAGTTGCACCAAGGCAGTCACTTTCTGTGTTTTAGCAGCTGAGCTACTTAGCTTTGTGACATCACATCAATATGAATCTTGTGTGCTTTCCATCTTTCCATCGATACACATACACTCCGAATCCTATCAGCCGGTATTGATGCAAGCCTCTGTTATGTTCTTTCAGTTCTGTATCCAGTTCTTCCACTCCATATTTTTCCCATGTATTATAGGGAGCTGCTTGGTTTGGAAACTTTCTTTTATGATGCACTGGTGCAATCACCTTTAAATTTTTAATGAATACAGAGTGAGTTTGCATTTTTAAAGATTTGTGGCTTTTACAATTTTAAACATGAAAGTGGTCCATGCTTTAGCATGAAACAGACATTCCGGTAAAGGGGCTGTGTCATACTGTATGTTGCACACTTTTGTTTGAATGGGTCATCCTTTGCGTGACTGATTAAGTTGTCGTTTTGTCATGTAACTGTAATATAAAAATGCTGCATATCCCTATTAAAAGTCATGATGTGCAAGACAGCAGATCTGACAGGCTTTGACTGAGAGCTGATGGTAGGCACTGTTTCTATACTTCAAGATGCAGGTTACAGGTGTCAAAAGTGAGGACTCATTCTGAAGAACAGATTTCTCTGCCAATTTCCACCCCCCACCTCCTATAATAAAGTTATTTTGGACATGTCAAGTCACAAGACAGCAGAGGATCTTTGATTTCTCCATATGGTGCATTGTTTAATTATCACCTTGTTGAAGAGGGCCTGGACACCCCTGGAAATGTGTTATTGCATCACAGCAGATCTATCCTTTATAAACAAGGCAGGGAACAAACAGACCACTGACATGACATAAGTAACACATTACAAAGGCCAGATCCATAAAAAAGCAGGTCACTGTCGTATAAATCATGTAGAAATAATGCACACCCAAGCCTAGCTTATCAGAATCAGGCTAGCAAGACAGAGCCTTAGGCTGGTGATAGATCCTTAAAAAAAGAGACCTAAAGATGTATTTTCCGACAAGGGAGGATATAAATAATAAATAATAAAATTAGAACTGGCTGACATATTCCAGCTTCCTCGTTTAAGGCCTGGTCTTTTTTTGTTAGCCTACAGGTTTTTTAGAATCAAGTTCTTTGGGCTTTTTTTTTTTTTCATCTTCTCCTCAGGTTATTAGATGTACAGGGTAGGTAGCTTTCCCATCTGGTGTTTTGTTTTGAATGGTTCAGATCACCCACGTCTTACAACAAGACAGGTCCTTCCAACTTATCATATAACGCACAGGGCCACTCTTCAGTGCGTCACTGGCTGTGTTGCGAGTGAAAATGTACCACTAGAGCACAAGCTTAATGCCTCCAAACCCTCATACACGTGACAATGACGGATGTACTGGCGAGCCTTCTGTGACATCTGAATAATTATTAAATGTCACAGAATATTATCGAGCTCATTAACAAGTTCTTTAAAACCAGAGCAGGAACACTTACATAAACTGTTCTTTTTGCACACTAACTACATCAAACACAGGCTGAAAAGAAATCCCGAACAGTTGATTTCAAGCTCATTTGCATTCGCTGCATCTTTGCTGAATCAAAACAAGCATCTGCTGGTTAGTATGTGTGGGATTCAGATTTGCAGAACACACTTTATGTGCACAACTGTAGATGCTTTTGAACTTCTACAACAGTTATTAGCATGCATAAAGCAGACGCCTTTATCCAAGGCGACTTACAGAGACTATAAGCGGGAGATCTAATAAAGAAAAATTTATCACCCATTATTCTTCTGTTCTGTGGCAACTTTCAAGACTTGGTATTCCTGTATACGGATTACAATCATTTTAGATAACAAAATAGTTGCATTGTTATAGTGAACATATATTTTTATAACTTGATGTCTGGTACTACACTAGGTTAAAGAATCCTGTTTGCAAGCCATGCTTTCAGATCATTTTGCACTTGCTGGCTCATTTCACCTAGAGAGTGAAATTGTCCCGCCCTTTCATGGCCTTCTTTCCTGTCAGTAACCCACCAGCTGCTTCGCCCAATGACTGACAAGTAAGATGCTATGACCCCGACGACATCGTTGGGATGTGATGAACTTGAAAGTAAAGCAGTACTTCTTGGAAGGCAAGGTAAGCAAACTGAGAAGTTTCCATGCTCAAGTGTAGTACCCAATGTCATATTTTAAAATAAAAAACCACGTTTGCTATTACTGCACATGCAAGACCTATAAAGTGAATGAAAGTGCATGACAGGTACGATTTATGAAATTATTTTGTTATAAACCCCCACGTGAAGGCATGTAATTCCTTTTTTGCAGCAGCACGTTTGGGTCAGGGGACTTGAGTGAATTGCACAATAAACAGGGAGACAACCCAGATCAGAAGACAACACAGTATTTTTTAATGAATCTCTAATCAAGCTGTGTATTAAAGCACTGCTTTATGACCTGCATTGTTTCCCTGTTTTCAACTGTATTTAATTAAAGCTAGCAAGAAGCCACTCACAACAATTTGATTGCTTCTTTCTGCAACTATAGCTGTAGCTTACGAGTTTTATATTTGGTTATTTTTTTTTTTTAATCCATGCTTAACTGTCTGTCAGTTCTTTGTATACCTGTTTCTTAAGATATGCAACTAGCATACTTGCATGGAGCCTGTGTTACAGCCAACTGGGAAACCTGAAGCCCAGTTTCTCTTACCATTAGTATGGACTACCTTGTAGCAAGTAGCAGCTACTTCCCAGACACTGACTAAATATCGAGGCTGTACAGAATACTAACTCCTCGTTTCTACTGGAGTATTTACCATGCTCTATACTGGTTACATACTGCAGGTTTTACAGTGACGTGCACAGGTTTTTTTCTCAGCCTATGAAAAGCAGATGGAATTAGAATTATATTTGTATCCGGCGTCTGCATTATAAAACATTTAAGACCTGCTTTGAAAGCATATTAAAATGTAACAGCTGTCAATCAGATCCTTATAGGAATCTTTCTAGAGGATCAGATCCTGTGCAATGCATAGAGTAAAGGTGATGCTTTAACAACAGTTCATGCTGAAGAAGTAGCAGAGCATTAATAAACCGCAACCCAGCTTCTCTTAACCATTTCAGACAAGACTGACTATTCCACATCATCTGTACAGCCCTCATAAACAAGACTCGGCATAGTTTGCTATTCTCAGTACTTCTTTGGTCGTTGTTACAGAACAGACATCCCGCACATCCCATCCCGCTGAGGGACCTATTTAAGCTCTTTGTACGCAGCAATTACACTACAAGGTCAAAGTGCAAATAACTCAACAGTTTCAATAAGGTTTGGCTCCATCCATGCATGTTTTGACTTCAGAGGTTCTGTTGCCTGGAATGCATTACTCATAGCAACAATGAACACTACTACTCTGGAAATGTTTCACGTTTTGGTAAGAACTTATCTGGATTTTATTATTTTCCTAACCTAAGGTCTGTTTCAAAGGTGACACTGCTGCTATACAGTGGTCTCTTGCTATTCACACCCCAGGATGTCCTCTAAACTGGAGAACGTTTTTAATAAGTACATGAATAAACATTCCAGTGTTTTAATCACGGGATATGTTGATCTTTCGGTCACAAACTCTCCGCTGTCTCAGGAGAGCTGAAGGTAGGTGTCCGTCCTCTCATCCCTCAACAAAGCTAATGGTCTCATTAGACGCAGACAAACCAGACAAAGGGAAAGCCGAACGATGAGGCTAACCTGAAATGGTTAAACCCCAACACAATGGCAGTGTTATTTCCAGTTGCAGTTTTATATTGTATTTCAGTTTTTTTGTGTGGGTTGTCTTTTATTGTTACACTGTCAGTTCTTTGCATTATGTCATCCCAGTACCTTGTTGTCTCAAACCCAATAACCTTGATGTTTCTGGCAAGTTGCCAAATTCCTTGAGCATGTTAGATCCTGGTACAATATACAGTATGTAAGTAAAACTCAAATGACTTAAATAACCCATTACAGGTGTCAGTGCCAATAAAAAAGTCACACTGACTAACATCCACAGCATATAGAATAGAATAGTGTAACAAATACTTTAGTGCACAGGTCAATACAGTTAATATATTGTATGCTTTTGTCAATGGAAAATATATTTTTTTCTATAAACAGTACTTAAGTACTTCAGAGTAATAATTAGAGTAAATCTTACTGAATAAGAATTACCATCACTTTGTAGATCTCATAGTTTTTTATATGATGGAAGCACATTGAGGTAAGCAGGGTTTTTTTTACGTGTTTCAATGCTGAATTCAATCAATCAATCAATCAATATTTTATATAGTGCCTTTCATAGTGGACCACCACCACAAAGCACTTCACAAGATGCAGCAACAACAAGAAAATCCATAATACTTTAAATACAGAGAAATGCATAATACATGATATACAGTAAAAAAAAAAACAATGCATAATACAACAGTGAAAAATGCATAATACATTAAATACAGTACAAAACAAAACAATGCATAACACATTAAATTCAGTGAAAAATGCATAATACATGATATAGTAGCATAATACATGAAATAGTAACAACAACACAGCAGCTAATAGCAGATAAAGCAAGAGAGAACAAGTGGGTCTTGAGAGTTGATTTAAAGTGAGCGACGGTGGGAGCATCACACACCAAAGCTGGGAGAGAGTTCCAAAGAGTCGGAGCCATGAAGCTAACCGAGCGTTCTCCAAGTGTGGTGGACTTTTGCTTGGGGATAACAAACAGGCCAGAGTCGGAGGACCTCAGCTTGCGGGCAGGGACATAGCGGGTCAGCAGGTTGAGGAGGTACTCGGGATCTGTGTGATGAAGGGCACTGTAGGTGAGCAGGAGAGTTTTGAAAATAATCCTGAACTTTACAGGCAGCCAGTGCAGCTGGGCAAGACGGGGGGTGATGTGTTAACGTTTTTTACATTTGGTAAGGATCCTGGCAGCAGCATTCTGAACTAGCTGAAGTTGGTTTATGGTGTGTGCCAGGAGACAACCATAGAGAGAGTTGCAGTAGTCGAGTCGAGAGGATACAAATGCATGACAAAGTATCTCCGCATCCGGGAGGGAAAGGTAGAGACGGACTTTGGAGATGTTTCGAAGATGGTAGAAGGAAGATTTGGCGGAGGAGATGTGGGCATCAAAGGAGAGTTTGCTGTCAAGAAGTACACCAAGGCTTCGTACTGCGGGGGAAGGCAGCAGCAGACAGTTTCCGAGGTTCAGGGCAGCTAAATTGAGATTCTTAAGTTGAGTTTTAGATCCTACTAGAAGGAGTTCAGATTTGCTAGTGTTGAGTTGAAGAAAATTGGCAGACATCCAGGCCTCGATGTCTTGAATGCAAGCCGAGAGCCGGACCATGGCAGAGGGGCTACCAGGGTCAAGTTTTAAGTAGAGCTGGGTGTCATCAGCATAGGAGTGAAACATGAGACTGTGTTGGCAGATGAGGTGACCCAAGGGAAGCATGTAGATGTTGAAGAGAAGAGGCCCAAGAACAGAACCTTGAGGGACACCACAGGTGACTGGGTTTGCGACACCACTGCATCCAGCATAAAAAACAGACTATATAATGCTCTTACTTATATGAAAGAAAGAGCTAACGTTTCGATCATCCACTGTGTCCCCCATGATACTGAACAATACCTCTGACCAGCTAGATTTAAATAAGAAAGGCAGTGCGCTTAGCAAGAAAATTACAGTGCTGCTCTTTCAACAGGAAAGAAGGTTTATGCACAGCACAGTACTGTACACAACAGGTGCGACAGATTCTTTTGTTGCATAAGCAGACAATCCCATAACAACTAGACTAAGCAAACAATTATATACAACCTTGTTTTCTTTTCAGATTAGTCTAATGACAATGGTGGGGGTTGCAGTTTTGTTGTAAATGTTTTATTCTTATCTTCTGTTCAGTATTTGTCAAAAAGAATGTAGCCTTCATCTTCTTAAAATAATTTTAAAAATAAATAAATAACTGCAAGAGTAGCAAAGCATTTGGATATTTTAGTACTGTATCTAGCCTCCTCATTTATATTGCTTTAGGAGCTGGCTGAAACGGCAACCTTGTTTATAGAAAGTTATCTAGCTGTCCCAGGACAAATATTTATTTCATTTACAGTATTTACCAGGAGGGTAAGATGTAAGCGTCATTTACAAGGGGGTCCCACTGCTGGCAAGACAATACACTCACAAACAGATACCAGCAGACAAGCAAACACTGACTGGCTCCATTAGTAAATCAATGCACACACATATGAAGGGGCCTCATACACTATCAGAACGTTTGTTTGTTTGTTTGTTTGTTTGTTTTTTAATGATGACACTAAAAAGACAAGGCTTTAAAATGGTGGTGCTCTCTCTTTTTGAGTTCAATATGCATTGATACTCATCACGCTAGCTATTGAATAGAAACTTTCATACAACTGAATATATGCAAAAATGTAAAACTTCCCCAGTTGATGTCATTTATACAGGTATTGTCATAATGTGACAGGAATTACAGCCACCTAAAATAACCAGAAGGGTTTTATTTTACCATGCTTGGAAAAATACCGAGAATGCAAAAAACAGACCCCATTTCCCGCTACAAGGTTTGTTACTCAGCTTTTTCAGTTCCTCTCAAACGCTACGCTCCTAGTCCTATGGTCGCCTGTAATACAGCCAGTGGTGCTTTCACAATCAGACAGATTTGAGTCACGGGCAGTGTTGCCAGATCAGTTTTTCCCTCCAGATATAGATGTTTTACATTTCTGCTCAGGGCAATCTGGAGGGAAGGAATGGGCAGAGGCTTTTTTTAAAGTTACAGTTTTAGTTTTAGAGGATTTTCTTTCTGTTTGAAAACATTTTGTTCCCTATGATTTGATCATAAGGCCTTCCTTTACTAAGATGGTGGAGGTGCTGTGACATCATGCCACTCCAGTTGGCAGCTGCAACCACTGATTTCGATAGAATTTCTCTAGACGTTAAGATTTACTTTGACGGCCACAGTATAAGATCACTTACATGTGCAGCAGGTAGTAGGGCCCGTAGGCCCACTAGAGTCTATGCTGCATAGAATTTGAGAGAGGGGCACAGGTGGGGGCCTAATGCAGAGGAAATACATTTAGTTGTAAGAGCAGTGTTGAAGTGTTGTGCCTGTCAGTGAATATACAGTACTGTGCAAAAGTTTTAGGCAGGTGTGAAAAAATGCTGTAAAGTAAGAATGCTTTCAAAAATAGACATGTTAATAGATTATATTTATCAATTAACTAAATGCAAAGTGAGTGAACAGAAGAAAAATCTAAATCAAATCCATATTTGGTGTGACCACCCTTTGCCTTCAAAACAGCATCAAGCATCAATTCTTCTAGGTACACTTGCACACAGTTTTTGAAGGAACTCGGCAGGTAGGTTGGCCCAAACATCTTGGAGAACTAACCACAGTTCTTCTGTGGATTTAGGCAGCCTCAGTTGCTTCTCTCTCTTCATGTAATCCCAGACAGACTTCGATGATGTTGAGATCAGGGCTCTGTGGGGCCATACCATCACTTCCAGGACTCCTTGTTCTTCTTTATGCTGAAGATAGTTCTTAATGACTTTCGCTGTATGTTTGGGGTCGTTGTCATGCTGCAGAATAAATTTGGGGCCAATCAGATGCCTCCCTGATGGTATTGCATGATGGATAAGTATCTGCCTGTACTTCTCAGCATTGAGGAGACCATTAATTCTGACCAAATCCCCAACTCCATTTGCAGAAATGCAGCCCCAAACTTGCAAGGAACCTCCACCATGCTTCACTGTTGCCTGCAGACACTCATTCGTACGCTCTCCAGCCCTTCAGCGAACAAACTGCCTTCTGCTACAGCCAAATATTTCAAATTTTGACTCATCAGTCCAGAGCACCTGCTGCCATTTTTCTGCACCCCAGTTCCTGTGTTTTCGTGCATAGTTGAGTCGCTTGGCCTTGTTTCCACGTCGGAGGTATGGCTTTTTGGCCGCAAGTCTTCCATGAAGGCCACTTCTGACCAGACTTCTCCGGACAGTAGATGGGTGTACCAGGGTCCCACTGTTTGCTGCCAGTTCTGAGCTGATGGCACTGCTGGACATCTTCTGATTGCGAAGGGAAGTAAGCATAATGTGTCTTTCATCTGCTGCAGTAAGTTTCCTTGGCCGACCACTGCGTCTACGGTCCTTAACGTTGCCCGTTTCTTTGTGCTTCTTCAAAAGAGCTTGGACAGCACATCTGGAAACCCCTGTCTGCCTTGAAATTTCTGCCTGGAGAGACCTTGCTGATGCAGTATAACTACCTTGTGTCTTGTTGCTGTGCTCAGTCTTGCCATGGTGTATGACTTTTGACAGTAAACTGTCTTCAGCAACCTCACCTTGTTAGCTGAGTTTGGCTGTTCCTCACCCAGTTTTATTCCTCCTACACAGCTGTTTCTGTTTCAGTTGATGATTGTGTTTCAACCTACATATTGAATTGATGATCATTAGCACCTGTTTGGTATAATTGTTTAATCATACACCTGACTATATGCCTACAAAATCCCTGACTTTGTGCAAGTGTACCTAGAAGAATTGATGCTGTTTTGAAGGCAAAGGGTTGTCACACCAAATATGGATTTGATTTAGATTTTTCTTCTGTTCACTCACTTTGCATTTAGTTAATTGATAAATATAATCTATTAACATGTCTATTTTTGAAAGCATTCTTACTTTACAGCATTTTTTCACATCTGCCTAAAACTTTTGCACAGTACTGTATATTCTGGAAAATGAAAAAAAAACTACATTTACAGATTTACAACATAGCCATGGAGTGCCAATATTATACTACTGTAAACAATTAAATGTATTACACTGTATATGTTACTGATATTTGCATATGCTGGTAATTGCATAAAACAGTTACAGTAGGCACATGGGCTATGCAATTAACAAGAAACTACTGTAATATGATTGAGAAGGAGGTGTTCGGAATGGCTCCACCATATAAGCAGGAATACTTACCAGCTTGGGAAGCTGAGGAGGCTTTCAAAGGTGAATTCAAGGTATTGACATCATCTAGTCTTAAAAACGACTGTATTTCAAATGAATTAAATGCATGTTTGAACTATGATAATTATGCTCATGATACTGCTGAAATTTTCAGTCTTTCAAAGATGTTAAGTTCTTCCCTGTTTTTTTTTTTTTTGATTTCCAGTTGTGCAAAGCCTTTAACGAAAACCAGGCCTTAGGCTTTAGCACATGTCTGTGGACCAAATAATGAAGAGTGCTGTAGATTCCCGATCCTCCATTCTAACTTCTGCGTGGTGTGCTGAAGAAGTTTATGGCATGGTAAGCATTACTAAATTTAGAAAAATTGGAAATATGGGTTGTTGTATTGCACTGACTTCACATGTAACAGCTAAGGCTGCTTATCTTCAAATACTGTCGTCTCATATGCAAATACGGAAACGACATCCATTATTTACAGTACATCACATTTGAATATGTGCGTGTGTAGGTATGTACTGTATTATTATGTAAACAGGGTGAGGCGAGAGTCGCAGGACAGATGCTATTGGTCTTACATACAAGTGACCTAGCTGTGCACCAAGACGTTTGACTGATAGTGATTTCCCCAATAAATGGTGAAAAAGTTGCACACAAAGCTGCTGTGCAGACAGACTCGGAATGAAGAAAACAGAACTTGTGTCAGCAGACGCTGGGGGTGGCAGGCATATGACCAAGCTGAATATACTGCAACACATTACACAGGCGGTGGTCATGTTATCATGTAGGCAGGGTGTGCTCCACATAAATTGGTCTCACTTTCATCTAGTGTAACTTCCTTTTTGGTCAATACAGCTTGCTCAAATCCTGCATTCAACGTCTGTTTAGGTTAAATCAAAGTTAATGGCACCTATATACAATAACTAACAGCAAACAGATTGCTAGCCTTTTACTTACGGCACAGTCACATGAGGCACCACACAGTCCACCCCCATAATAGATTCCAATAAAACGTCCACACCCTTTATATGCTCTTTCTACGGTATTTCAATATGAGCAGGGGCTAGCCATGAGGGCTGCCTTTTTCTTTTTTTTTTCCAGTTCATATATTACAGGTTAAATTCTGACGTACAAATTTCCCACGTGACTGCCTTTTACCAGTAGCTTTAAAAGTCCCTCTGAGGAAAATTTAGCCTTTCATTTCCATAATGAATAAAGCCCTGAAAGTCTTTTCATGAGGAATAAAATGACACCTATGCCCTCAGCTTGGGCAGGAACATTTATAATCTACATCCTATGACAGAATGGTAATAACCTATATGCAAATGTGCTGTACTTGTGTGGCATTAAGCTGATGCCTCACTGACAGTCCTTTGACAATGGCCTGTATAAAGACTCATCTGTTGATTGATGCAGCCATACCGCTGGCATTAGCTTTGTCATTCTTTTTATTTATGCCAAGTTGTTTCAACCATCAATTCAGTGAAACTGACAGGAAGAGCGGCGAGTTTAAAAATGCGTAGCTGCAGTGTTCCACCTTGCTACCGCTCCAGAATATAAAACAGCAGATTTGGTTAAAAAAAAAAAAGATTGAGAGAGAAGAGAGAGAATACAAATGGCAATTGAAGTGCAAAAATAAAATGAAATAGTATCAAGACATGAAGGGAGTAGATTTATTTAATAATGTATCTGTGTGTTTAATCTCTTACGTTGTTTTCAGGGTTGGACTAGTTGCAATATTTCACTCATCCTTGCAATGGGGGTTTTTGAAAGGTTTGTACCACAAAGTGGATGCGGTTTCCCTTCTGTCTAATGCTGTAGGCACTGATTCAGCATGACAAGTCTGCAAGCTGTTTCAATTGCTCCGGAGGGATGCATTCCTCAATTATTCATTGTCGCCTCTAAAAAGATTTGTGCAACAGCTCGCCAACAGCCACAACCATCATAGGTGGTTGCTAGCAAGTTTCACTTCAAAATCGGGTACCAAGATTAATTTCCCTCCTGTGGTTCTGTTGTACTGTATTTGTATTTGAATGACATCCAAGCTGCTGCACATTTCCCTGAAAATGTTTCTTTGGTCTCTGCTTTATCATCCTGGTAAACTTTATAAAAAAAAAAAAATAAAAAAAAAAATAATAAAATGAACCTAATAAATAATTCAACTCTTCTTGTCCTAAATTGTAACCCCTAGTATTTAGACTGCCTTCGTTCTTAGGAACACGTGCAGATTCTCGTGACGTGTGTTTCTAACCAGTCTAGCAGCATTGTCTCAGCTACTCGCACTCCCCTACTTCATCCGCTTGTAATCTGGATCAGTCATGCAGACAATAATCCTGTTCCATGTAGTAATAGTAGTAGAGGGATCAGATTACATCACTTCCTGTTAATATCAGCCCTGCATTCAATAGCAGAGCGCTCTATATTTTTTATAATTTTTTTAAAATGTATTTTCTACTACTGTGTTTTTGTAATAAAGTTACAGACACTTGTTTTGGTTTAACATATTGATGCACGAGTCAACAGTGGTAAACTTTATTAAAAAAAAAAAATAAAAAAAATAATAATAAAATGAACCTAATAAATAATTCAACTCTTCTTGTCCTTCTTGTCAATTGTCACAAAAAAATACCATAATCCGTTTTTTAAAAAGCTAAAATGACAACAAAAATATTACTTATCACACATATGTTGCTCATACAAATCCATATTTGAACAAAACAATTCGCAGCCACCACACTGGTAATGCAGGTCGGCCATTTTGAACCTCCAGTGAGGCAGCTTTGAGCTTGACTCGCGTTGCGTTGCGCTCTCGGCATGCAGGTTCGTTCAATAGAAAGAGCCACGTAACCTTCTGGAGCGCTCTGGAGTGCTCTGCCAATTGATCGCACCCCACATTCATTCATTACTTTCCTTATAACGTCAGTCCGTTTTTTTCCTTGTGTAAATTTTATTTTTATTTCAACATTATTTTGAGTGAAACAAATGCTGACGCTCTGAATATCTAAAAATTCTATTTTTAAAAATGTTTGTATTTCTTTTATCAAACCTAAACAAATTCATTACGCAACAATAAACTTAACAGAAATGATAAACAGCTTCAAACAGGAACCCTGCACAATAAGGGCTCAGTTACTTGAATGTTCACATTACTGTTGTCCAAACAAGCCTAACCCAAAGTCCCTGTTGTGGTGTTTTATTGGTATGTGAAACCTTGTATTCAACATTGGTCCCTCCTTCCTGCAAAGCTGACCAATATTCCTCTTGTGTTACATACCTAAGCCATCTTCAAAGGGTCATGTTTTGCCTTTTTTTCTTATAATGGAGTCTTAGACTAAGCCTAATAGGATTTAAAAGTTTCACTCAATGCCTTTTTAATGTAGCGTAGATTATACAGCACAGGAAATAACTCTACAGGTTTAGATACAAGGTTATTAGTGCATGTTATTTTATTTTGAGCTTTACCATTGCAAAATACAAGAATGACACTTTCCGTAACTTCATTTTTTGGATATCTGGTTAAACATTCAAGAACAGAACATGGATCGCTGTGGTTCTAAATGCCTTTTTTTTCAGAGATCAAGCCATTCATGCATGCAAGAAAATGGCTGTAATTACAACGTTTACTAATCAATCACAAGAACTGAATTCCAGAGGGGATGCAGCCCAGCCAATTTATTTTGTACTTATTAAATCTGACCACCTAATCTACTGATGTTAAGCTTCTGCCTTTGTGTTTTGTCTCATCATCTTGTAGTACAGTGGTGCATTCATTTTCTCGAATGCCGTTGGAAAATTAATCACTCGCTGTTGTCTGTGTGTAAGGTGACTAATTAAAAAGAAAAAAAAAGATCTTCTCTTGTATCCCAATAGAATGACTTTGAGTACAACTCGACAATGATTAATGTTTTGTCTTTTTTTTCTACCCCTGTCTATTCACAAGTAGCATGACACGACAGCTGCTATTGAATTTTGGCTAATCCTTCTAATTTATAGTCTGATCTCTATGTCATTTACTCCCAAAAAGATGACCCCCTGAGTGAGCAATATTGGAGGCCTATTGATCCAACGCATTTGGCTTCTGACTTGTCAGTGTTAGGGCCACAACAAGCATATTGGCTAATGCAACCCTAGACACAGGTGCTGCTAAGTGAGATACAGAAGGGGACACACTCTGCTGAAGCAAGAAAATAGGATTATTGTAAAGCACACCAAGTGTGTGATATGTCTCGGGTAACTAATGCAGTACAGTATGTCAGAGGGCACTAGAGGTCAGGGAACACTTTTTTGATGTATTGCTGTTGTGCTGCATGGGAGATAACGGTCAAATCCAATTCTAGACGCCAATGATTAATTTATTTATTTTTATTTTTTCACCATCTATTTTACAAATTCAACTCAACCTCTGACCATTTCTGAAACGGTTCTTGATAAATTGATCAAGAAATGTCTTTATCTAAAAGTATACTTGCAAATGAAAGTGCACAAAAGCAGCTAAAGATCACAGATTTAAAAAAAACAAATACATCACAGCGTCTAAAAACCGTTTAATGATTAACTGTTTTACATTACCGTAGCTTGTCTCATTCGCTTTGTTTTTGCTGCATTTTCATCGGGTGAAATTGGAGGACGAGCTGTGTAACTGCACAATAAAAACAGAGTGATTTGGCATGCGAGAACAAAAAAGAAAATAAAAACACGTGCTGTGACGGATAATCAAATAAATGGTAACATTTACAAGATGGGCTTTGTATCAGAAAACTGGTGATGGAGTCGGAAATCGTGTGTGACGGGTAAGTGCATTAATTTGTTTCATATATATAGCCTGCCTCGTATTTAGATAGTATCCACACCTGTTTAGGGAGGACCCGAGAACGGGTTAGGCTTTTGTTTTGTTTCTTCTTTCTTTTTATTGTAAACATTAAACATACGCGACAGCATTTCTGTGGCATCCTGTTCAAGTTGCTTTATTTTGAAAGGGAAAAACTTGTGACGCAGATATAATCCATCACAATATATATATATATATATATATATATATATATATATATATATATATATATATATATATACTGTATATATAATGGGAATTGTTTCTTAATACAAGGACGGTAAAGCGACTGACATGTATCTGTATTGCTCTTACCCAATATTTACACCAAGGAAGAACTAAACCAAAGTGCCTGTTGACTTGTATTGAATACTTTTTCTGCAGTGACTCAGCCATGTGCATTGGGAGAGACGCAGGGCCAATTTAGAACACAGTGCAGAATGAGAATACCCACTGTGGGAAAAATTCAATTAAAAAATAGTGCTTTATCACCAATGTTATTTTCCAGTTCTATAGTGCTCTTCAATAACAGCTGAAATGAAATGCTCAGAACATGCTGCCACTGTATTAGTACAGATGTGATAAGCCTCTTGTCTGGGAAATTTGATTGAATGTTGCCCTTGAGCAGGGAAATAATAATGTACTGTATTTTATTTTTTAATTGCGCCCACCCCCAAGTCAGCCTTTCTCAGGAACTCTGTCTGACCCAACAAGAGAACACTGCAGCGCACACTGTACTGTAATTGCACAAAATCAAAACAGCCTATCAAAAACGCCCCAGGAACATCCCATAATCTACTACGATGTTTATAACTGAATTAGCAGCTACAATAAGGTTCTCAGATCCAGTGAGTATCCGTTGACAGGCAGCGCTCCCTTCCCTGGAGGACTAAACCTTTTTAAGTGACATGTTTACATATTTCCTTTGTCATATCTCTCAGGCCCAGCCCCTCAACAGTCAAAGAACATCCAGCGGCCAGATACACATTTCTAAAAAATGTGAATCAAAACCAGGCTTCTTCTCCCCTTGAGAAGGAACGAAAGCTTCATAAAGAGGCTTCTCAACTACGACGCCCACACAGGCTACATTCATTCATTTTCTTTAGACATGAGAGTGTGTTACATTGTATGTCCTTCAATACTTTGTATTGTAGTAACCAGCGAAGGATAGATTCCGGCATACATCATGCAGCAACTAATTCAAATGGAAGTCATTCCCCTTCAATAAAAAGAAAACCCTTTTAAAGTGGTTATAGCAAATAAAGAAATGCCATTAATCATTTGTGCAGTTTATGAAAGAATGGAATTGAGTCTAAGATGTGCAAGGCCACACTGAAAGTATGGGCATGCAAACAAAACTTTCTTTACCCTGGTATGGTTCTAAATGTAATGTTTAAAATGTCAGTGCATGTTTGCTGTGGTGTATGTGTCTTTCAAACTGCTCGTGTGAGACCTACACAGTGAACAGAAGTGCAAGGCAAGTACAATCTACGGAATTCTTTCACAAGTTAAAACTCCTTGAAAGAGAAGTCACTTTAACCATAATACGGTATTCTGTTCGTTTTTTATTTAGTTATTTAGGAACTTCACAACTCTGTAGCTCTGTTTCCTGAGAGCTTGAATTGTACAGAGACAGCTGGGTTTACTAATTCCCCTATAATTGAAGATAATGTTACCATACAAGTGTTTTTCTTTTTTTCTGAGAGACTCTTGTAAACTGACACTTAAATGGTTCTGGACTTGTAATATTGAAATGGAAGCCTAAAAGCTTTGTATCCAGTGTGGACCTAGGCTACAAATGTTTCTGTGAGAAAATTATATATATATATATATATATATATATATATATATATATATATATATATATATATATATATATATATATATATATATATGTATATATATGACTTATAATTGGAATTTTGATAAGTAGTACAGCACAGTTGCTCATACAGTAGCTGTTTGTAATGATATGCGAGATGGACCCACCTTCCCTTCTGCTTCTGCCCCTAACAGATGCTGCAGGACGGGGTGTTAGTTGTTCAGTTGGCTAGACTCACCTCTGGCCTGGAACTCATCCCAAGCCTCAGTGTAGAATAGTGTTAGGAGAAGACGGAAGGATGTCAAAGTGAGATCCTGTCCACTTTGCCAAGATGAAAGATCCCACAGCAGTTTATTTAAAGAAAATTCAAACTGGAGGTCACAATTCTGGTCTGACTAAATCCCCTGTCTTGGATAATTTAATTGAAGGAAATTGCCCTGATCCCTATATATGGGACAGAAGCATCTTGTATAAAACAATATCTTCAATTCTATTCTGGTAACAAATTGTAACAGTAACAGTGTTTTACTGTTAATTACAGATAGCTGTACAGTTCGTATTATTAATTTAAGACAAATAGAACATCAAAGCAGCATTGTAACATGGCTTCTTAAAAAAAAATTAAAAAAAAGCTTGTAAATTATAATGATGCTTGAACTTCAAAGAAAATAAATTTAGCAAAAATTCATGTCTAAAGAAAGCCAATTTAATTATTAGCGAATCTCGCAATGGTACATCGGCTGGTATAAATCCACCTCACCCTGTCACAATGAACATCCTGTCTATGCGAAACTGATTTAGTAGCCAAATAATATAAATTGCATAGCCACATTTGGACTTGCCAGCATCTATTTCAGGATTTCAGGACTAAAAAAACCTAAACTTTATTTTAGTCCAGGATCCCTCTTGTTCTCCAGATTTAAATGTGTTCAAATGCTCTCAAATTAAGACTGCTCTTCATCTGAAGTGAAAGCTTTCTAAACTTGGACATAATCCATCAGGATCAATGGCTTTAGTATGCCTGTTATGTGGGATATTTAAATTTGCCCTCCCGAGCAAAATAAATCAAGAAGAGAAACAAATACACTCTAAGAGACTTTAGAGTGTCAAAATGAGAAACAAATACACTGTAAGAGATTTTAGAATGTCAAGATGAGATTAAATACACTGCAAGAGATTTTAGAATGTCAAGATGAGATTAAATACACTGTAAGAGATTTTAGAATGTCAAGATGAGATTAAATACACTGTAAGAGATTTTAGAATACAAACCTAATCTCCTGACACCAATCAAGAGGCTTTTTATTTGTTACGCTTTTTATTTTATTTTTGCAGGACAAACACAAGCTCTACATGAATGGGCTTTGTAAGTAAAGTGGTATAAATCTTTAATTATGCAGTACATTATGTAATATCCTTTTAAGTCATATTTCTGAGTGCTGAATTCAATTCACAGAAAGACCCCCCACTGGGATAAAGCAAATTTCTTTTTTCATAATGTTGTTAGGCATGCCGCTCTCATTGTTCAGTCTTCATATCCTGGTGACTTTTTAAAAGCAAAGCAGCCCTGAGTTACCTTGTCCTTCTGTGGATATAAAAAAACACATTTGTTCTAAGAGGCATTTCTAACTGTTATATTTCTTACATCCACTAGGGGCAGAGTGTGGTAGGGGGACCAGCTGTTTTTGGTAATGTTATAGTCAGGTCATAACTGACGACTGAAACAGAAAAAAATATACAAAGTGAATCTAAACAACAAACATATTAGCTAAGTTCATTCTAAGATAGCATACCCATATTGAGTCCCTCTTTAAATAAACGTTGTGCATATCTTAATATCAAACCAGAGGAAAAACCAAACTAAAAGCTACACGTTGCAGGTAACTATCCTCTCAAAGAATCACCAATACTCTCTGGAACTGCCTGAATATTTTCAGCTTTAAGGATAAACATGTTCCAGGGGATTGAATCTTGATCTACTGGTTGTCACTGTTTCTCCATCACTATTAGTTGCATTGACCGGAAACTTGGAGGTTTTTCTAGAATACATTTCTTTCAAATGTTACTGATCCACCATCCTTGATATAAAGGTTTGCTTGCTGATCAGATTTTGGAGATGGTCACTTTTTATTTTGCAGGTGGGTTGTTCATTTTGTAGCCTATTGTACAAGCGGTAGGTATGAGAATATGTGCTACACAGAGTGCGGCAGTGTAGAATTTGAACAATCTCACTCCACCCTAAAGACCTTCACTTTTCCTGTGACCTCCTGCAAAGTTAGGACAGATCCTGTACATGAGAAATGCTGGGAACGAGAAGCCTGAGGATATTTTTCTTAACGATCCCAGAATTTTAACTGTAACTGTCACCATGTGAACTAATCAACACCTTTAACCCCCCGCCCCTTTATGCACTGCAATAACATGAAGTGTATTTGCTGATCTTAACTTGAGTGCATAAAATGCTTAATCGATACCTTATAATAATAATAATAATAATAATAATAATAATAATAATAATAATAATAATAATAATACCATTAACAATTGACTCTCATCAACATAGAACAAATATGGGAAATATCCACTAATAATGGACTGCGAATGACCTAGTTTGTTTGCATTACTTGCCTTTCATGAACATAACACCTGGGTTAAAGCTGAAAAAAAAAACAGTAACGTGAGACAAAAGTTACAGAGCAGCATACTGTAAATGCACTATAACTTCAATTCTGATAGGTTATTGTCTGTCAATAACCTATCAGCTGCTTTCTCTATTGACTGACATGCTTTTAGCCGGTAACATGCTTTGACCCAGAAGACCTTGCTGGGATGAAATAGCCAAGACAGTAAAGCAGTAACAGACTTCCTGGATGGCAAGACAAGCTACTGGAACTTTCTTTAATCTACAGTAGTGCAGTACCGTGTTTCTTTATTAAGAACCACACATTTCACACCTATCTAATGGAAATGCAATGTGGGTAGGGTTTATGGAATTGCTTCGTTAGCTACAACTCCTTTAAATGGTGCAGACTTTCAGAAGCTTTTTAAATACACAATGATAGGGGCAGCAGTGGAAATTGTACTGCAGATGACAAAGGCTAGAGAAATTGATTTTAAATCATTAGGGTGGACACATATAAAAACAGTTGTTAAACTGGAGAAGCTAACGAAATCTTTTATAATAAATTAGTTCTTAGAAGATTTTCAAGTGCATATTTAGGGACCTGGTAAATACTGCAGCTGTCACCCTCAACACAGATCATCCATTAAACACAAAAGCACAAAACAGGCTAACATTATTTATTACAGCTTAAAGTGCTACCAAGAGTTATGAAACGACAGTGTCCTGGGTTAGCTGCTCTTGCTCAATTTGAACGTCTCAGAAAATGATGTATTCAGTGGCTTTTAGAGTGCGATTAGAGTAAGGGTGAGTGGAAAAAATGTAAAAGAGAACAGCAAAAGCTAAAGCAGAGGCATTAACTTTCTAGTTAATGTTCACCTTTTGGTATGCGATTCTTCAGTGTAAAAATTCTGATTCAAACTATCTGATAAAAGGAAATGGTGGTGGTGGTTCAGATGGTGGTGTAACATCAATATCAAAGTCTATCTACTATATACAGCGATGGCCAAAAAGTTTTGCATCGCCTAGAACTTTAGGATTGAGACATAATAAAGAATCAATTGAACATAATTTAGATCTTTTATTTAACATCATGATATCGCAAAAGTCTACGGAAGCCATAATAGTAGTACAGTATTTCATGTTATATTTTGAAATGTCACATTTTTATTATTATTATTATTATTATTATTATTATTATTATTATTATTATTATTATTATTATTATTATTATTATTATTATTTATTTCTTAGCAGACGCCCTTATCCAGGGCGAGTTACAATCGTAAGCAAATACATTTCAAGTGTTACAGTACAGGTAATACTTTTCAATTTTCAATTTTTCAATTTTTGTCAGTTTTTTGTTAAGTATACGGAAAACTAGAAAGCGGTATGTAATTCAATATGTTAACGTAGCATTATTCAGTAGGTTTCATTCGACTTTATGAAGCAAGGTTAGTTAATTCTATAAGGTGATGCAAAACTTTTGGCCATAGCTGTACAGTATCATATATATATATATATATATATATACTGTGTATTCTATGGCAGCAGTGCCTGTCAATAGCAAAACTAGTTCATTTTTCATGATGGATAACCTAGACAGGTCTCTTTGATAGAACAGTAAATCTCTTTTATAAATGTATTTTTGTATACCGGTGATAGTTTTTTTTAAAAAGGTTTTATCAAATGGTTATGAAATCAGTATCATGTTCTGATAATTTGGTCTCCGGTTTCTCTTTGGCTGCTACACAGCACATCAAGTGTTTAAGAGCTTAAATTTAAGAGCTGTTAGGGAAGACAGAGAGCATTAAACTTGCTTAACAGACTCCCTCCACTCCACTTTGTGTGAGGAACAGAAGTGTGTGTGTAATGAAGAGATGTTGAAACACACATCAGAAATGCACTCCCCTCCCTGGGTTCTCATCCAATCACAACAAGTGAAATCATGAGCTCTCAGAGAAATTCTTCTTCACTTGTGTCTATGGCTTAAACTATTCTAGAGAGAAAATTGATTGTCTTAACTCAAAGCTATTTAATCTAATTGGTCATCAGGATCATTTTTTCTCTGAAAGGAAAAAATAATACCAATTACAATTCTAAATGAATAAGAAACAACTCAAGACAGCTTAAATCCCCGAAATTAAATGGTTTGGTAACTTTATTGGATCTTTTTCATCTTCCTGAACAAATTGTGCTCATAACGATTTGGACTAAATAGCTCGCCCTTTCTATTCCTTTAAATGGGATCTATGTTTGAAACAAATGAGACACAAACGAGAAACTAGTCATTGTATTTATCTTGCTCTTATTGTATTATTACTTGTACTGTAACACTTGAAATGTATTTGCTTACGATTGTAAGTCGCCCTGGATAAGGGTGTCTGCTAAGAAATAAATAATAATAATAATAATAAAATACCGTATTACTTCCAATTAACGCTGCCCTCAAATTAACACCTCACTTAGATATCAGCTTTTTAAAAGACACCGCCCTAGAATAAACGCCGCTCTCAATAAAGAAATGTAAAGGTATTTTTTTTTCTACCCCTGCTCATAAAATAAAGAAAGAAACACGCAACTCTGACTATGTACATGACACCCCCGAAGAGACTGCAACCTCAATCCAGCATGTAATACAAACTAATGTGCACCCACCTTAGTGAGCAAGTGTTATTTTATAGTACAGTCCCAACAGACAACCCAAGATGAACTACTTACAGCACAGCAGTCCTTCACGTCCCTTTTTTTCCAGCAGAGTTCAGTGCCAACACAGCAGGGGATAAAAAAAAGGGTTGTCTGTTTACCTCGTCGTCAGCTTGGATGGTGAAAACTTAAACTCAGAGGAACATAGAGCTTTGCCGGTCACTCTAAGCGCTACCCGAAGCTGGCTGAAGATATCTTCTTGTAGGGGGTTTAATTGTTTTGTTTTTTATTCAATTGGAATTTTTCTCAGTCCTGTACAATTATATAAAAAAAAAACTTGCTTACTATCTATGAAAAGATTTAGTTTTGGTTTCTCTTACAGAAAAATTACAAACAAGCAGGTAAATTACAGTGAGAAAAAAAAACAAGTAGGATATATTTTAGTTTGACCAAGAAAGTTTTCTGTAAAATCTGGAAGAAGAAATGGTCGAGCAGTCCTGCAAAATCCTCAGATTACTGCAAAAGATTTGACACGAGAATTCAGAGAAGGTGGTGAAGAAATTCACGAGCGAACGACACCATAACAAGATAAATGTCCATGGGTGAAAACCAAGATGCAAACATGTGTTAAAAACAATACACAAAAGAAAGTGATTGGAGTTTTCCACTGAATACTTGAAGAAGCCTGATGATTTCTTCAACAAAATTTTATGGTCAGACGAATCCAGAATATAACTTTTTTCACCAAGAAAGCAACAATATGTTTGGAGGAAGAGAGGAGAAGAATTTAAAGAAAAAATAATCATGCCCAGTGTTAAACATGGTGGAGGTTGTGTGATGGTATGGGCTTGCTTTTCTTCCTCAGGCACTGGCGACCTTTGTATTGTAGAAGGATCAATGAATGCTGCAGAATGTCAAGAAATGCTGCACTCTCATTTGTTACCCAGTGCTAGAAGGCTTACTGGGTGGAAGTTTGTATTCCAGCAGGATAATGACCCTAAGCATTCAGCGAAGTCTACATAGGAATCTAAAAGGAAGATTAAAGTCTAAAAGGAAGATTACAGTTATGGATTGCCCATCTCTGTTGCCAGACTTGAATGCCATTGAGATGTTGTGGATTGACTTGAAGGCTGCTGTTGTAAAAAGGAAGTCAATTGCAGAACTCAAAGCTGTACGCATTGAAGAATGGGCACAAATATCTCCGGAAAGATGCCAAGAAGTGGTTTCAAAATACCAAAAAAGACTACAAGCAGTAAAGGAAGCAAAGGTTGGGCACACAAAATACTAATGTAAGGGTACTCAAATATTTTTGTCAAAGTATGAAATTTTTTTGTATATATATATATATATATATATATATATATATATATATATATATATATATATATATATATATATTGTAACACAGCAGTGAGGGGGTTAAAATCCTCCCTGCATAAAACATGTGCTCAGCCACATTTTTGTTAATAGTTTGATTGTTTTGTTTAATTGTTTTATTGTTAATTATCCCCTGCACCTGGGTAGTAATTGTAAATTAGGGTATATAAGAGGTGCAGTCAGTCTGCACAGGGCTGCTCTGTGTATAGCCCGCTTGCGAGTGTGTGCAGGTGTACCAAGAGAGTGAAGGTTTGTTTGTTTAAAAACGGTGTGTTTTATTTTGTTTGATTTTGGTTTTTGCAGGTAAACAGCTCAGCTGTCCTGTTATATAGTTTAGGTTCCTGTTTTGTGTTTTAGTTTAGTGCTCAGAAAGAGCTAGGTGTTTGTTTTGTTTTGTTCATTTGGTTTATTAAAAATAGCACGTAAGAGCTGAAAATCTCAATTTCCTGTGTCCTGGGTCTGTTTATATATATATTGTATGTATATTTTAAAACTTGTCTAATCCGGCATAAATTGAGACCAGAAAACAGTGCCAGATTATTATACAGTGTGCTGGAGGTACAGTAAAATCTAATACTGTACATAAAAAAGGTATAATTGACAAAGTATTTGAACACTTTCAAAAACTCATATAATGTACGTACTGTCCAGGTATACCTTGTAATTCATGCATTGGATCAATTTTAAGTGATAGCCTATAGGCATATTTTGGGGGACAGGATCTGGGGCTCCACCCTGCTTTCCCAGTCAATCTCCTATTTCCTATTTAAGTCTGAATCTCACACAGCTCGCTGTCTAGCGTTTTCAGTGTGCTTTCTGCAAACCTTCGACTCCGTTGCTTTGCAATGTCAAAACTTCGTGCTCTAGTTTTTTCCTCTGACTTGGATGATTCCAAATTCGCCCCTGCTTTACTTACCTGCTTTGATGATCTTGCAGGCCATTCAGCTTCTCGCAATCCGGACCCTGTAGCTTCTACAGCAACTCTGTAAAGCCGGCAGCTGCACCTCTCCAAGCGGACCTGCTCCAACAATCCATTAAAGACTGGCCCATCACCAAACTGCTCAAAGCCCTTTATAAAAAAAAGGCATCTGTCTGGTTTGGATCGGCTCACTCTTTTCAATCTTTATTGCCAGGCCGTTTCAGCTGAGCCTATCATTCCTCCCACCGTGTTGTCGATTGTGGAGACTTATCTGTCACTTTAAAATCACGTGACCCTCGTTCACTGAAGAACCTCACATTGGGAGAATTTGTCACAGCATTTTCAGTATACAGAGATGTATTGTGCTCTACCTGCCCCCAACGTTGTCAGGAACTCGACCAATACATACAATACATCGTTGAGCTTTCTCTCAGATATGGAGGAACAATGTTCTACGAATACCACAAAGCATTTTCTGCCAAAGCAGCCTCCATTTTAAACACCGACAACCACATTGTCGATTGGTCCAGCTCTGACCCTGATCTTTTCAATAGGATCTTTAGCGGTCTTCACGCTAATGCTTGTGCAGTTTGCGCCTCAACTGCACATTCCACTTCCTATCGCTTCCTCATTTAACCCATGTCGTTCATCCCCCTTTCAGTTTAACAGCTCCTAAATCAATTAATTCTTCAGCTCCTCCTAATCGCTTTACAGCCAGGTCGATATGGGTGCCCCATCTCCTTTTCTGGCCCTAGACAAATATGCAACAATTTCAAAAACACGTAAATATCTTCATATCTTTAGCCATAGCTGTACATAGGAAGATTATCATACCCACATGATAATAAACTATGCCTTGCAGCTTTTTAATACATTTTTTGCAGGTAAGTTATAGAATTCTGTGTCTCATTTGTAGCTCTTCTTCTGCGGTTAATGTTTCTGAAATATGTTGCATTTGAAATATGTCTCACATGTTTCTCCTTGAGTTTCATTTTCGAGACAGATTTAAATGAGAAGAAAATGAGATTCTCTAGCATTTCACAAAGAAGTGAAAGAGACAGAGATGAGCAGCATATTCCCCCTTTGGGAGTGCATGGTGCAAGTGTGAAAATTTACTGTATAGCTAATGAAAGGTAGGAGAATTGTTTTAAAGGGAAGAATGTCCATCTTACTTTAATCCGTACAATAGGGACGCCACAAGCGATTTTTGTAAGTGAAAATGCTAATTATGTTTAATGGTAAAAAAAAAAAAATAACTCTCATGGTACAGCCACAATAATTAGGCTCTCCGTTTCAGTTTATTCCTGTCTTTATTTTGCGTCTCTTAAGAAACATATCAAGTTGTTTGTTTCTCAGGTTTGTAACATCACTGCTAACTTTCAATTGAAAGAAAACATAAATCTTTTGGAGTAGTGTTATTTCCTGAATAAGTTCCCCTAACAAGTTGTTTGAAAAAAAAAAAAAAAGTCACCGTTGGAACTCTACAAAGCCCAGCACACATGAAGAAACATACAACATTGTATCTCAAAATAGAAGGCAGGTCTACTCTGAGACCCAGCATGCACCACGAAACAGGGTGGATGCTGGGAAGATTGCATCCTTATGTATGCTTGGTCTCAGAGCAGAGAGTTGATGCACACTTGGGCCTACAGTGACTGCCTACCCTGGGTGGCTGTTGGTTGATGCCTCATCAAGTCTTTTACTACTTCAAGCCTGTCTCAGACTGGGTAGCCAAGGGGTCAGGAGGCTGTGCTTGCTGGATGACAGGTGGGGCTGGCTGGGAAAGTGGTTTTGCAAAATTGAATGATTCAGATGAACAGCTCCACCTAATCTAGCAGATGGAAGCAATAAAGAAAAGTGCTAATCAATAAATTCCATTTCTGAAGTTCATTTTTATTGCTGTTTTATTTGAAGGAAGAGGTCTCTGAGAAGAAAGGTCCCCTTTCCAGCAAGCGGCCGGTGCCTTTAAACATTTATCAGCCCAGCTCCGAACTAATCAGGCAGCAGCAGGTTTGCTGAAGGCTTTGCAGAATAAAAGCAGCAGAACTAAGTATTTTTTTGTGGCCTGAAAATTTCCGGCTTATTAATCCCTTGTAATGTTCTTCATGTTCGAAAAATGTGTAAATTGACAGTTATTCATGTAGAGTTATTCATGGTACAATGTTAGCAATATTAAAGCTGCTATATGTAGGCTACTGAATAGCATAACATTATTTATTTGTAGAAAGAAATTAAAAAAGAAACTGCATAAGTTATTTGCAAATATGTTTTTTAAAAGTTTAATGCCTTGCGGTCTCCCACTCCCAAACCTATTAATACACTCTTCGAAGCTGTTCCTAGACAGAATAACCAATCAGTTTATGTAATTGTGGCAAAGTGGTGAGTGAATACAGGTGAGTGTAGTGCAGAGCAGATACAAAACAGACAGACAATGATTTCCAGGTGCAAGGGTGTTTATTGATTTAATTAACAATGTCCAGAGCCTTATGGCAAACACCTGTAAATAATAATGTTGGAGTGATACAGCGGCATGTATCACTCGGTATTTGTAATTCCCCAGGTTTGACCTGTAACCAAAAGTCCAGTTTTACACACCAACACTAAACACAAAACACAAACACAGTTCTTAGTGATAGTGAATACGTGCAAGTGGTGTAAAACAGTTCTCCGTGAAATGCAGGGGTGAAAGTGATGTCCGGGTTTATGCTGGCTTTCGCTACAACTCCGGATCATGCAACTGGTAGTCTATTAAAAAACAGACGACGGTTAACAAAACACTAACAAACACAAGACAAAACTCACACTTCACGAAACAGCACACAGACTCCTTGTAGGTTTTCAACACTAACCATTTACCAAGGAACAGATCACGTCAGCTATGACCCCTATTTATATCCTCGCTCATGACCCCTAGGTTAACGAGTGCATCCGCTCCTCCAATCCTCAGATGCCACACCATTTACCGTCTGGGTCATTGAGTTTGGATACTGTAGCTGCGCCCCTTTCCTAAATGACCAACTTCCACCTACCCTACGGAATAAATTGCCATGCCATTTAGTTAAGGGTACTCTGTTCCAGTTACACAGTGCCCTCACAGGTCGAGAGGGAGCACCAAGCACCATTCGATCTCTGTCACAGTAATGCACAAAAAATTACAATGCTTTACTGTACGTGAAAACGTGAAAAATTTAAATAAAACAAAATACAATAAATAGGGTGTGGCCATTGTTAATTAGAGCTATTAGACAAATACAGCAATTGGGCATATCAACCAGTCATGGGTGAGCAGCAGTGCAGAAGTCCTGGTGCAGTCAGCTGTTATATATTTAGTGCACGCTGGTGGGTGCCCAACTAGCCAGGGCATCCATATATCTGCAACTGAACTTAAACACCACTGTGTCTTTAAAGAATTGCAGACATCCCAGATGATAACTACTGAAAGTCCTATGTGCACTTGGCCTGCTGACTGATAGGGAGTAGTGGAATTTCACATAGCACTGCGTGTATAAGCTACTTTAATAGGAACAGTCTATCAACTCTGAACATGTACTGCTAAAAACGTGTAAACTTGTAAAAAGGCTGTCAGATCTTACAATTTACTGTAGTCTCTCCACATAAAAAACAACCATTAGTTTCTGCAGAGTGGCTTTTAATCAAAACAGTGCCCTGCTGCGCTGTCTCCATAGCCTCAGTGAGTTCTCAGAGCTGAGCATTTTTGTTACTGCAGGATGAATGTTTTCCATACCTCATGCAGCTGTCCTGATTTTACTCCGAACCCCAGCATCCGAGAGAGATGTCCCTTGGAATCGCATTTTCTGTAATTCTAAATAAGCTTTTAATTGAGTTTTAATGTGTAATTAGCAGTCTCATAAATCAATGAGAGAAAGGGATCCAAAAAGATTTACTGCAAACTGACAACTCACAGTGAGCAGCCAAAGCATTCTGTTTTTTGTTTGTCAGTTTAGGTGAGGAAATAAAAGCTCCGACTACACTGGTACGCTATTCACACGACCTATTATAATGCCCGATCATGACGTTTTGAAAATGTGGTTGTGAAGAGCAACCCTTGTGGTTTTAACGTGCGTTGACTGCAGATAATTTAGGTAGTGTGAATAGGACACTGCAGCCTGGAACCAGCTCTAATATGAGCTTTGCAACCAAGACTCCCTCAATCCAGTCCACCAATGGATTCCTGGATACCTGACAATAACACTGAATGGTGTGGTGGGTCACAGCCAAATGGCTTTATCCCAAGACTCAAACCCAGGCCTCTAAAAGTCAGTCTAGTGAACTTTCACAAATGCGACCACTCTGCAGCAAGCAATCAGATATTGTGACTCAAGAAAGACTAATCTGGAACAAAGATGGGCAACATTAGCCTATCCTGACCAGGTCTTTGTTCAAAGCACATTCTTAATTGAACCAATTAAACCTCCATCCAGGTCCTGCAGCAGTTAAAACTGGTCTAGAATGGACCTCCAGGACCAGACGCTGCCCATGCCTGGTCAAGAGCATGAATTCACTGTGACTCTCATTATTTTTTGACAGTGAAATATTTAAGCATTAAAGAGCACCCACGGCATGATTTCTCAGATTTCACAACAGCATGGCAAGGGGGATTGTGGCACTAGACTGTAAGTTAATGTGTACCCTGTCAGCCCATCCGAATGCAGCATTTCAGCAATAAAGAATGATGAAGAGCATTCATGCAATAGCACATTCACTAGGTAAGAGTTTTAAACTTTTACAAACGTATCATTTCGGCCAATCCAGGACCAAGGACATGTTTTTAAAAATAGCTTAAATGCCACTATAGTAACACTTCTATATTCTGCGTGGTGCTAGGTTTGGACAGGTTTCAATCAGATTACAAACAATGTGGTTTTATCCACAGAATATATCTCAGATAACCTGATTACATTATTTCCTTGATCTTGTCTCACGAGGATATCTAAGATGTATTTTTCTTATTATTGCAAAAAAAAAATAAAAAAAAATATACATTTAAATGTTGATTTTATTTCAGAAAGCATGGTAGGGTTTCAGGCAGCCGAAGGCAGCATTGTATTTCAAGCACTGTCTAAAAGCTGTTATTGTTTGCTGCTTGTCATTGGGGGGTAAAAAAAAAAAAGATTTTCTTATTAGCGTGGGCGGATCTTTTACAATTTTACAAGAAGAATAACAAAAGGTTACTGAATAGTTTTTTTTGTTTTTTTTTTTTAAATCTGCCATCCATTGCCAAATTGCATCTTCAATGCTATATGACTGTTGATAACCAATCTATAATTCATTGACCATGTTGATATGACTTCTTTGATATTCCTTCAGAGCTACATTGTAAACATTTCTCTTTTCTCACCATTTGTGATATTTCATTTTATTTTCACTCCTCTCCTGATCATTACATAGCTGAAGGTATCATCTCAATGCCTCTTCAATGGGACAGCCCTTTCCACCATTAGTACAGAGCAGAAGGAGTCATACACTCAACATGTTGAAGCTATACATTCAGTAATGAGATGTTGTTTTATTGCAATACCTTGGAGAACAATAGCACAGCATATCGTTCTTTAGCCAGTGAGTGTATGAGCTTACTTAAAAGCACACAATGGAAGACAAGCTGACACGACACCAAATTAAATTGCTCAGTAATATTTACAGTGAAAAGATACATAGAAGCAAAGTGAAAAGTACCCAACTGCAGTACCCTCTGGGCCGTTAGCAATAATACATCTTTAATTTTATCGACTGAGAGACACACAATAATTCATCCAAACGGCTTTTCATCCATTAGAGGTTTCCAGGTATTAAAAAAACCAACTCCTCCTCCCTCTCTAATCCCGGAGCAGATGTTCCACATTAAACTGACGTTTCAAAATATTTTCCACTCACAACAGAAGAGAGATCCGAGGGGATTTCTTACACAGCAGAGTTATTATTTTTCCACTGTCGAGGACGGGAGAACAGTCAACAGATGAATCTGAAACTGTGGAATGGGTTAACCTCAGGTCACACGTCAGGACTGTGTGTGAGAATCACCAGAAATATTACAACAACACAGCGCTGTTTACTTCTTATAAAACCTGTGCGAGCATATTCAGGTGATCTACAAAGCAGCAGAAGCAAATACTATTTAGATCAGTTGAATATACCTACAGTATGTTGTTATTTTCAGATAGCATTATGTAGGCTCTTTCTGGAAATTTCTTTCTGAGTAATTCCCTGGTCTAATTCATGCCTTTAGTTACCGTGGATCCTCCCTGTGGAATGTTCAGACCCTTTCTGTTAAATCCCTGGCACTACCAGCTTACAAATATCACACAGGCCTTTCTGAAAACTGCACGCAGCTGGGTTTGTTCTATAAATCTTCATGCCTTAATAGGTACCTGATAATGAAACAATGCCATCTGTGTTTGCACTGTTGCAGATTGCACTGTATTGTGGGTAACCCTTTGCATGAGGCTTCAGCTTCTCGCACCCGATTCCTGCTGTAAACCAGATGAAGCGCTTCACCCCAGGACTGAACACTATAACTTGTTAAAATAATTGAAGGTCCTAGATTTTGATGCACTGTGTATATATATATATATTTTAATCTTGACATTTTCTATCACTCGATTAATCATCCGATTTAAGATCGATGAATCAATTAATCACACCTGTTTGCTAGTGATGTGAAATTGTACTGAAAGACAATTACAAGGAATCGGTTTTAATGGCGTAATCTGACGTTTTCTTTTGAGCCGCACTGCTCGCTTGCGTTTCCATACAAGCGCACTGTAGATATTATTCGGACAAAAGACCTTCTTGAGCTGTGCAGTGTTGACTTTTCTTCCTGATTTTTAAAAAAAAATCATTTAAACCTTTTGTATACTTTAAAAAAAAACAACCTTTTAATTCTTTTCATTATATATATATTCACAGTATATTAATCACATGGGGTTCCATCATACCCAGATTCCACATGAGGCTTAAATAGAAAACAACACCCCAATCAATTATTACATGAATGTAGCAGTAACTACAACACATAGCCTCCCAGACTTGATTAAGGGAAGTGGCCGGTGTTGTATCAGAGGAGACATTTCAAATAGCAGACCATGAGCACCACCCACTCTTCCACATGACCAGCTCTGCGAAGTAGCTTTCTAAAGACTCTTGCTTGTGTAACCCTGCCGCTCTGGGTGGATTTTTTGCAGCATGCTGCAGTGTCCCCTCAGGCACCCGGGATCAACATGAAGAGCACATCTGACAGGACGATAATGAAAGGAGGCCAGAGCGTGCTGGAGTAACCTGACACTGACTCAGTGGGATCAGCTGGCCGATGGTCATCTTCATCCATTAGAGCCAGCCCTCCCGCAGCTGCCAAGTCAGCGGGGCTAATTAGACATGCATTTCATGAGTGGCTCAGAAAGCTGGCTTGTGGTGTCTTAATTAGCAAATACTTACTAGGCTGCCTCTGTACATGACCCAACCTCCCCCGCCCCCTCCCTCCCCTCACTTGTGCATCTGTCTCGTTATTCCTCCAGCTTCGAAAAATGCACTGCTTACTGCTTCTTATTCCTTTAGTGTAATTACAACATTGCTCTAATCCAGTATGCAAAGCAGCTAACACTTGTGTGGCTCTGCATGTAGGCTGAATTAACAAAGAGCAAAGCAGAGCTGTAATGAGACTCGGAATTATGACCTTCACAATGCTCAAAGAGGATGAAGTTTGAAAATAGCATTTTGATCCCGTAATTAAAATATTGGCACATTTTGGTGCATTAGTAGGTAGTGTTTTTTCCCCCCATAACATTGCATTTTATTATATGATTATTTTTTGGCATACATTAACATCATGCATTTTTTGCAGAGCTAGTAAGAGGGGTTGTAGTTTTCGGCTGGGAACTACAGCAATGCCCACTGGGCACCAAGACCAAACTGTATTCACTTGTGACCTGTTCCAGATTTAAACCCAGGCTTAGTGAATTTGCCTCCTGCACTCCCTTAGCTCATTATGATAGAAGACAATGCATATCAAAAGGCATTTTAAATTAGGACAGGGATTCAACCTCAGCACAGGCCCCTGTTCTAAAGGGATTTTGGCAGGAAAACTGATCTTTAAATCAGACGCTCTTCTTTATCTTCAAGATTTACCCTTTCCTTTTTTATTTATCTGATACAGTTGTGAAGAAAGCCACAGGCATCTGTATTCATATTGGCTTCTATCAGTATCCATGCAGCACAGATGGAAGAAAACAGTTTCTAAGTAATAACCCCACACACAACAATAGGAATCACAGCTTCAGAAATTCAATCATGTGACCTGGAGCATCAAGCTAAAATGAAGATCACAAAATCTATACAGAAGAACGATAATACAGACTGTCCCCTTTATTCCAGTGCTGTATATAGTACAGCTAAGGCCAAGTGTTTTGCATCATGCTATAGAATTAACTAATTTTGCTTCATAAAGCCAAATGAAACCCGCTGAATAATGTTACGTTAACATATTGAATTACATACCGCTTTGTAGTTTTCCATATAATGAACAAAAAACTGACATTTCAAATGTGACATTTCAAAATCTAACATGAAATACTGTACCACTCATGGCTTCCAGTAGACTTTTGCGATATCATTTTTCATTTTTTCTTGATTACATGATGTTAAATAATGTAATATATATATATATATATATATATATATATATATATATATATATATATATATATATATATATATATAAATGGCAAATATTTATTGAAAGAGACATAGTGTTCATTTTTAATTAGAATGAATTAGAACTAGTCTCTCTCCCCTCCTCAAAGATTCTGGCATAGCCATGCTAGTTGAAGCATGGCAAAAGTGAGTGCTCGGATGAATCCATCATGTTACAGACATCTCATTAATCATGAATAAATATTACACCGAATGAGAAAAGTGACTGATCTCATGTCCCTGGATATGACTTACCTAAGGTCTCATTCCCAGCAGGTGATGTCACAGAAGCGCGCTGATTGATCATTTATAGAAGACTATATAAGTTTGCCTTAAAGGTGTAATACCAGACAATAATTTAAACCCCTCTTCCTTAATACTAGCAGCTTTATCACTAATTCTCTTTTCCTGGTGTCTGCTTTCTGGTGTCAGTTCTTCTATACGAATTTAACCAACAGCACAGTAAATGCGAATAGGCCCCAGGAAATAACAGTATATGCCATACATCTGTAGTAAAAAAAAAAAAAAAAAAGCAGCAAATTACTTTTATCGTTCGAAAAGAGTACTAGTGACGGGTTTATGGTACAAATAAGAAGCTCCAAAATGGGTTTTACAGAACTGGTTATAACTCCTCGAATCTCTTTCAAAGTAAATGAGTTACCTACGTTGTTCAGAATAGGCAGTGTTGTTCGGCTGTGGCTTATCATTCAGGGTTGGGACAATGAGGAAGGCCACCGTCTCTGTGGACAAAAGGAGGCAAGGTTAGGTGAATTCAAATGACCTGAGAAGCCGTGGGAATGCTGGATAACTGACCATAGTGAGGTTAAAGAATCCTGAAGTACAATTTTCCTAACGTTAATGCTACTACAATCCAACAACCTTTTTTGAACCAGTTTTTGAATTGTGTGTTTTATGAACTGTTTCAATCTAAGCCACGGCCAAGTGAAACATTCTAAAGCTTCAAACGGAGCAGCTGATTGGACGAGAGGCTCTGTGAGTTACATAATGTAAGTCATTGTTCCACTGGTAAATGTCATCTTGAAATTCACGCTATAATTGCTTTTTTGTCTGCAATCCAATAAAAAAAAAAGTAAATAGGTCTTAGTAAACAAAACAATTTTAGTCACGGCCATTGCTGGCAAGAAAGTACGCATATAGCTCAAAGGAGTGCTTCATTGTAGCCTGGTAATGTCTGATCAGCAAGCATTTGAAGGCCTGTGTGGTCCAGTGGTTAAAGAAAAGGGCTTGTAACCAGGAGGCCCCCGGTTCAAATCCCACCTCAGCCACTGACTCATTGTGTGACCCTGAGCAAGTCACTTAACCTCCTTGTGCTCTGTCTTTCGGGTGAGACGTAGTTGTAAGTGACTCTGCAGCTGATGCATAGTTCACACACCCTAGTCTCTGTAAGTTGCCTTGGATAAAGGCGTCTACTAAATAAACAAATAATAAGAAGGAGATTTGCAGTTAACTGCTACTGCAGATTTCAATGTGTGATTCATGGTCCTTGTCAAAAACAGCTTTCTGTGTCCAACACAATGATTATCTATAACAGTAAAATACCAAACAATCTCATGAAAAGTGGCTGACAAATAATAAATATAACCAGTACACAAGTTTTCTGGTTATCTGAATTATTCTACTAAACAATGAAGTGATCAGGCTGAGCCAGGGAGAGTGTATGTGTGCATGGGGGAGGGGGCATGGAAATCTCCCTATAAGAGATAATAAAGTCAGAACATGATCGTCCAAACGGAACTCTAGAAAGAGATCTACATATGATTACACAAGTGTATTTAGAACAGTTTTTAAAAAACAATCCCATCATTTATAAGCATCAGACCCATTTTAACTACTCTTTAAATCATAGTGTAGCTGAAGCTTGTTTTCGGATTCCGCGTTAAGCTTGTAAAAGTCTCTGATCCAGGTCACATTCACTTTTCTCCCTGGCCGTATAAGGATTGCAGCTGCAAGATGTTGATGAAGCACAGGGAAGCATCAACACTATACAGGGACCCAGGGGTTTACTTAAACAGTGGCAGATCTGAATATCACAATCCTGAGAATCCTTGATAAAACGCCCTTTGTGAAACCAGCTTCTTCAGTGTTTTACTTCACAAGCAAGTGCCTGAGTTGGTCCTATTTGTATGTTTTAAACGTACACAGTAGTCACCTCCCTCACCATTTGGATCTGTGCTCTATAAGAAAATGGTTCCATTGGCAATGGTAGGTAGAATAATGGGATTCAAAGATGTACACCTTTACCTTGAATGGTTTTCAGTATAATGTTTGGGATCTGAGAGCACTAAAGAAGGTTAGTATTTATTATGATTGAAAAGAAGGCACGCTTCAGTAAGCACAGGACTTGCTTCACAGAGAGAGATTCTGTCTTCAGGTATTTTACAGCCATGCCAAGGTCATCGCAAATGCTTCTTCTCTGGAAGAAGTGAAGAATTGAAGTGGATATTGCATTGTGATGTGACACTGTAAAAGGAGTACTAATCTAGGTGTTTTTTGCACAAACAATTGCCGATGTCAGCCCATTGCATTAGCTCACAATGAAAGATGAATCACACAGTGTAAAATGCCGTATTGTAGGGGCTAAATGCAATAAACAGCTGTGTGGGGCACAGCCAAGAATAACGATATAAAAAGACAGGAATAAAAATAAAAGCCACACCTTTCCTTTCCTGCCAGGGCAGAGCTTGACAAAGCACTACTACAGTACTCGTCTCACATGGGTGGCAGGAAGTTCAGTTCATTGGGTTCTTTAAATAGAAAGCATATAGAAAGCCTGGTAACATATCAGGAAGCATGGTTCAGATCCTAATCGGCAGCCACAAAGAGGGAAAGGAAAAGAAAAAAAAAACTTAAAATGAATAGCCGTTTATTAATCGGCCCCCAGGCAACAGAACACAACACTGCATACAAGGGGAATGTGTGTATTCCACAGGTTACAAATCAGAAAATAATATTAATACCAGTAATACTAGACACCTCAAAGCAAGTCATTGACAGTGAGCAGAAAGCAAGCACTGTGCCGATACTCAACATTAGTTCTATATTCAGCCAGATTCAGCTGTGTCAGACTGATAACAACAGAACTCAACAGGTCACTTAAGTCCAGGTTTGAACTAGCTTCCAGTATTGAAGGTCGCTGTTGCATGCAGTTATATTTCTATAGCACTGGGATACCCATATTGATAATATCAGTAGGTTGCAGAACAGTAATGAACAGGCAGATTTATGGTGCATACGTATGTAAAGGAGGGTATAACTTGAGACTAGCAGCCCCCGCACTACCTCTCTGACTCTGCCAATGAGACGGACTGTGGGAGCACTGGTATGCTATGTCTCTAGGACTGGGCTACTTCAGCTGTGGAATGCATGACAGCATAACCAGCAGCTGAGATAGGAAGGGAGGCAAGGCTCCTTCTCTCAACAGACAGATAAGGAGTCTGAGAGGTGAAGCTGAGTGAAGGGAGGAGAGCTGAGGAGGTGAAGGAAGGAGCAGCTGAGTGAGAGGGACAGCACAGGTGAGTGAGAGGGACAGCACAGGTGAGTGAGAGGGACAGCACAGGTGAGTGAGAGGACAGCACAGGTGAGTGAGAGGGACAGCATAGGTGAGAGGACAGCACAGGTGAATGAGAGGGACAGCACAGGTGAGTGAGAGGGACAGCACAGGTGAGTGAGAGGGACAGCACAGGTGAGTGAGAGGGACAGCACAGGTGAGTGAGAGAACAGCACAGGTGAGTGAGAGGACAGCACAGGTGAGTGAGAGGGACAGCACAGATGAATTAGAGGAAGTTGAGTTATCCTTCCCTTGATTGAACAGCAGGAATTTTTTTTTTTTTATTAGTATATATTGTAGTACCACGATACAAGGATCCGTGTCAAATAAATGACACTGTTGTAGTTGAGCATATTCTTGTAGCTTCCCTTTCAGCTGCGGAATCGCACAGTCTTTGTCTGAAGAGGGCATTTGCAAACCATATTCACTTGGGACTTTGATTACCAGGCTGCAGGATGTAGTTTCCTAATGCATGTTGATTAGTGTAGATAAAGCTTGACTCTGACTGTAGCGTTTCAAATATTTCTTCTCTGTGCCACCAGATCAAATATGTATCCTATTTAGAGCTATATTAATAAAGAATGAGTCCATCCCCTGTTTCTTATTCAGTACGTGATGCTGCCACTTAATAGATTCTAGGTCCCAGCACCCAAAAGCCACCATATATTGTTTTTTTTTTTTTTATTGTGAGCTTTTATCAGTCCAAAGTAATACAGACATAGAGACAAACAGGTTTCTGTATAGACTGGATTAAAATAAAAGTACCAAAAAAATCCTTGCCTTCCTTCTCCCCATATTTTCATTTACTCTTAAACCAATCTTACATGCCCAAATGAATAAATAAATGGATTCTAGGTCTTGCCATCCTACCACATAAAGGTATTTAGTGATTGTGATTTCATACTGTACTTAAGCTTTCTTCAGGCCAAAGCAAGAAAGATAGGTTGCTGTACAGAAAGCCCCTAACCCCAAATAATTCTGTCAGCTTTGTAAGACCCAAATAGTTAAAGTCCCTACCTGCTAACCAAACTCAAATTTAAAACTCCACATATTTACTCACCTGTTACAAAGCACCAGCCTTTACAAATCCAAATAAAAACCTCAGTGCCTTTCACTACCAAGCACCGGGTCTCTGTCAC
Organism: Acipenser oxyrinchus oxyrinchus; assembly: GCA_030684275.1. Lineage (NCBI taxonomy): Eukaryota > Metazoa > Chordata > Actinopteri > Acipenseriformes > Acipenseridae > Acipenser > Acipenser oxyrinchus. The sequence goes on from CM060253.1 coordinate 5,110,392, forward strand.
TCCAGCACCTCATTATTACTCATTAGGAATTTCATAAATGATGTATTTAAACTCTCAGTCTACTGTTGTGACTCAAAAGGATTAACAATTGTATTGACCCCGTTTCATCATTCTGCTGTAAAGCAGACTTGACTGAGGAACCATGCTTCAAATGAAAGTTAGTAGTTCTAACCTTCAATGTAAAATTGTTGTAAGTAACTCATATCAATGTTTTGATGAATTCCCCCTCTGTTTTTCTATCCTAACTAATTTGAATGTTACCTTACCATTGTAACCTACTTACCGATCAGGATGACTGGAGATCAATGGGAAACCTCTGTTCCTGTCTCTTTTCACCCACTGATTCTAAGCAAGGGCTGCTACAAAACCAGAGGCGAGGGTCCAGTCGGGAAGTCTCCATCGGGACCAGTAGGGGTTGCTGAAAATGCACAGACCAGCACTTGTGTAACCGAGGCTGGGCATGTACCAGCGACCACGCAAGCTTTTTAGGTTTCAGAGCATTGAAGCTCATCTCACCGACAGGACAGAATCTGCAATGGCAGTGTCTCACACCACCCTGCCCGTTACACTTGTCAGCTTGGCGCAAGCAGGATTCGAACTATCCCTGCTCTCATAGTAACAGGGTCTTTCTCAATCAGCAACTGGATTCCTGAAATATAGCATACAAAGCAACCATTTCACAAGTGTCTCTGTGAAGAAAGGGTTAATCAGCAATGCCGCTAATGAACAAGAATCTGAAAGGCTCTCCGGACTCAACAGTTTTGTTTTGTTAAATAAATTTAAAAAATACTTCCCTTCCCCCCTCAAACACACAAATGAAGTTCTCTTTCGATCCTTCCTCTGAACTTTTACTATATGTCTGCAGGAAACAAACTGATGCTGGCAGATTGTGAATTAAATGCAGGGATGCAGCTAACTGGAACGGGCTGCCACCTTTAATAACATTCCCAGCCAAATGGTTCCATTAAATCAATATAGTTTACTCGTTTTAACATCCCTGTGGTGTTTCCTTTCATTTCCTAGGACTGGCATGTTGCTTACAGAATGTATGAATGCGTGCGCATCAGTTGATTGCTTTGTAGTCTGTCTTCTCTTGCCCTAATACCTGTGTATTAAATTATATATATATGGACTGGAGAGGGGAGCTATAGTGGAAAATTATTGACCTGAGGGAAGACTATTGTTACCGAAGCCGCTGTATAGTGTAAAACGCCACCAATTTGTTAATTCAAATGAGACTGAACATTGTGGATTAGCTATTATCTACACTCGGTTTTGAATAACCTGCACTTTAACTTCATTCTGATTGGCTGAATTTGATTCAAAGGAGTTCTTGCAAGAATTATTTTCATGGTCTTTCTTGACCAACCATTTGCACTCCTCTCCCAATCGTTGTGTGGCCACTATTCTTTTTAAGTGTATTTAAACTGCTCTGAATCAAGCCACACATACTTTTCTGCCTGGTTCCATAAAGCATGATGCAATGAAAAGAAGGGGTTGACAACCTGCTGGAGCAGAGGGAGGCTGTTGGGCTATTGTACTCACCTAACAACCCCCCTCTGTTCCATTTTCTTGATTCAGAAAACAAAGTGACTACGACAAGCTTATAATGCACGTGAAAACTACAGTGAACTGAAGATAACAAAAGGGAGATAAATCATTTTGTTTTGAAGGATAACTAGTACACTTTAAACTCCCTTTGCAAATCCAGTTATTTCAGGCTTTGATTTTTATCTTAAATAGCAAAACACTCATAGAGCTTTCAATAAAATGGTTTGCTCTTTAATCATGCTTTCCTGCAGTGCTGTGATTAAACTGTTTATCATTTCTTACTCTCATTAAAGACATGCCGATAGGAAGGCGCTTATAATTTCATTAAGTAGATGTCACTCGGTTACTACCAGCTCACTGTTGTAGTCACATAAAATCTCTTTGTGATATGTAAAGATGTCTCCTCAAGGGGGTCACCTTTATAAATAATAAAAAGGGGGCATTTTAACAGCTGCACTTTAAGCTTCATAATTCCGGGAATATAATTGAATTGAAGAGTCTGCTGGACTCACGCTGTAAAAGTTGAAAATGTGTTACAGTGGCACCTAGTGGTGGATAAACAGAACTGGCAGAGCAGAGACGTTGCAAGGTGCAGCACCTTCGTTTTCTGGAACCCTGATCCTATCATGCATCACGTTGGACGGATGCAAAGTAGGCAATTGAACAAAATACTGGACGGTTATTCAGTAATTAATCTTAGGGGGCCTTTATGAGATTTTTTTTATTTTATCATTCTGCAGATCGGCAGTATAAATCATAATATTCCATGCAATATATGCCAAGAATACATTAATGAGAAATGATTTGAGATTGTGCTGCACACCAACGCAGAAATGTGGGTGTATTCAATTGATCATTCTAAACAGAATATGTATCTAAATACCAGAATCGTTTCGTGATTAAAACAGGACCGTCCCTTGCATTTTTCAGAATGTTACGACAATGTTAGATGTTAGGTGTTTAATTGGCGCACTGTAAATGATCTAAACAGTGGTGTTATTTAGATTAACGTAATAGACCCGAGAAACCTGAATAATTAAAAACCCTGCGTCAAAAATAAGCAAATAAAGGTGGAAAGTGCATGCGTGGTTCAAATGTAACCAACATCGTATAGAGAACTAGTAACAATATAAATAAGTCACATTTATAATTTGTTCATGTGGAGAAGCTGGCAGGAGGTTCTAAGCAATTCCCTAATACAATCTTTAACATCAGAGAAGGAAAGATTATCAACTCCTATCTTCATACTGTGATGGAAACAGTTCCACGTCTTTGGGAGTTGATATGCAAATGTTAATTCTCCCAGACTAGATAAAGTATTAATGCAGTTTTTTTTTTTCAGTCAACCTGGAAATCTGGCTGAACTACAGACAGATTACTCCGACTTTTTAATGATCTAAAAGAAACGCCTTCGATATGCGTCACGTGTCTGCTGCTGCGCTCTGCAAGCCATGTCACGTGCTAGTACTGAGGGAAACCAATCTAGGCAACAGGAATTATACACAATGATTTAATTTTTAGTAGCAAAGAGCCTCTTTAATAGTAATGGACAGTTTGTGTATTCCTGAGTAAACATAATCTGACCCGACCAGACCCTACCCGACCTGAGTGTTGCGTAACAATTTTGTACCCAAAAACCCGCTCGGTACGGGTCGGGTCCGGGTAGACCCGTGAAGACCTCCAGTTCGAACTCTTGCAACCGCCAAATTAAGTGAAATGCTTGTTCTTTCTACCAGAGCCCCGATGGATGAATTACTTTAAAATTAGTTCAGTTCAGTAATTTAGGGAAGACGTGGAACAATGACCGGGAGCCCTGTGGACAGTGAGGACTAGTTTTGGGTGCCCCTGCTCAGTGCTGGTTCACTACAAGCATAGCAATCCTAGGAGATACGTGAAGGAGTGTGGAGCCTATAAACTCGCCCATGCATCGGTTTCTGTAGAAATAATTAATAGCCCAGCTAATTCATTGGTCTTAACCACTGTTTAGCTTAACAATCTGTAATAGAAATTGTATATTATATAGGATACAGACGAAAAAATGATTGTGCTGGTCATATTACAGATTTTCTTCAATGAAATATTTATATATACAGTACTGTGCAAAAGTTTTAGGCAGGTGTGAAAAAATGCTGTAAAGTAAGAATGCTTTCAAAAATAGACATGTTAATAGATTATATGTATCAATTAACTAAATGCAAAGTGAGAGAACAGAAGAAAAATCTAAATCAAATCCATATTTGGTGTGACCACCCTTTGCCTTCAAAACAGCATCAAGCATCAATTCTTCTAGGTACACTTGCACACAGTTTTTGAAGGAACTCGGCAGGTAGGTTGGCCCAAACATCTTGGAGAACTAACCACAGTTCTTCTGTGGATTTAGGCAGCCTCAGTTGCTTCTCTCTCTTCATGTAATCCCAGACAGACTCGATGATGTTGAGATCAGGTCTCTGTGGGGGCCATACCATCACTTCCAGGACTCCTTGTTCTTCTTTACGCTGAAGATAGTTCTTAATGACTTTCACTGTATGTTTGGGGTCGTTGTCATGCTGCAGAATAAATTTGGGGCCAATCAGATGCCTCCCTGATGGTATTGCATGATGCATAAGTATCTGCCTGTACTTCTCAGCATTGAGGAGACCATTAATTCTGACCAAATCCCCAACTCCATTTGCAGAAATGCAGCCCCAAACTTGCAAGGAACCTCCACCATGCTTCACTGTTGCCTGCAGACACTCATTCGTGTACGCTCTCCAGCCCTTCGGCGAACAAACTGCCTTCTGCTACAGCCAAATATTTCAAATTTTGACTCATCAGTCCAGATCACCTGCTGCCATTTTTCTGCACACCAGTTCCTGTGTTTTCGTGCATAGTTGAGTTGCTTGGCCTTGTTTCCACATCGGAGGTATGGCTTTATGGCCGCAAGTCTTCCATGAAGGCCACTTCTGACCAGACTTCTCCGGACAGTAGATGGGTGTACTAGGGTCCCACTGTTTTCTGCCAGTGCTGAGCTGATGGCACTGCTGGACATCTTCCGATTGTGAAGGGAAGTAAGCATGATGTGTCTTTCATCTGCTGCAGTAAGATTCCTTGGCCGACCACTGCGTCTCACGGTCCTCAGCGTTGCCCGTTTCTTTGTGCTTCTTCAAAGAGCTTGGACAGCACATCTGGAAACCCCTGTCTGCCTTGAAATTTCTGCCTGGGAGAGACCTTGCTGATGCAGTATAACTACCTTGTGTCTTGTTGCTGTGCTCAGTCTTGCCATGGTGTATGACTTTTGACAGTAAACTGTCTTCAGCAACCTCACCTTGTTAGCTGAGTTTGGCTGTTCCTCACCCAGTTTTATTCCTCCTACACAGCTGTTTCTGTTTCAGTTAATGATTGTGTTTCAACCTACATATTGAATTGATGATCATTAGCACCTGTTTGGTATAATTGTTTAATCATACACCTGACTATATGCCTACAAAATCCCTGACTTTGTGCAAGTGTACCTAGAAGAATTGATGCTGTTTTGAAGGCAAAGGGTGGTCACACCAAATATGGATTTGATTTAGATTTTTCTTCTGTTCACTCACTTTGCATTTAGTTAATTGATAAATATAATCTATTAACATGTCTACTTTTGAAAGCATTCTTACTTTACAGCATTTTTTCACACCTGCCTAAAACTTTTGCACAGTACTGTATATATATATATATATATATAACCATTGATTTTGCTAGCTGGGAAATCCTAAAATGCCAAAGAACAAACCTTATGTCAGCCTATCAATTATTTATGGTGCCATTAGCATATTAGAGCATTTTAATGGACAGCTACAAATTATTGGGTTGTAATTATGACAGCAATCATAATGGAAGTCTTTTTTTCATCAGAAATCAATATTGTTCTTTGTAACAAGACAAGAGAAGCATAATGAACAATCCAATAAAATAAAAAAATAAAAACCTGGACATATGCTCCCCACTCAGTTCAGGGTTAAAAGCTGAAGCAAATTCATTATTTTTTTATAGTCAAAGAAAACAAGAGTACAATAAAGAGTTACATAATATGCTGACAGCTTGTGTGCTTTGCACTAAAGTACCAGCATCAACTGTTATAATTGATTCACCAAATGGCCACTTTACATGGGCGTGTGAGACATTATGTCTGCCCATTGATGTCTGTGTCCCTGGAGTATCAGCAAGGTTCTCACTGTGTCTTATAGCTCATGAAATCAATTTCTGCAATCTAACAACAAGTGCAATGCCATTCCAGATCACTAGTATATATGTTCGCCTCCTCATTGCATGCTTGTTTTTTTCACATTTCTGGCACAGCAGCTAGGCTGATGGATAGCCCTTTTATTCATTTGGTCCATCTGTCCAGAGAAGATTCTATTTCTGCTGAACTTACAAATAAGTATACAGCATTAAGCTCGCTTGCTTCTGTAGTAAATTAAATTGAAGGGTTTGGATCTACTCTGTAACTGGGCAGTGACATATATTTGAATTCTATCGGTCACATAAATGGAAGATACCTGTGCAAGTGACAGGGAATAGATAAAGGACCTAAGAAGTTTGATGGACTAACTGTATAGTGACGAATATAGTGACAAATATAGACAAAATGACAGTGAGTGTTACAGCAGGGTACAGTGCTAAAAGTGTGCTGCTGTGGCACCTTCATGTTTTACAGCGTGAGCCCAATAGCCTGTCAAATATATTCAACGGTATTATGGAGCTTAACATGCAGCTGTTAAAATGCCCTGTTTATTATTTATAAAGGTGACCTCCTTGAGGAAACACCTTTAGATATCACAATGACATTTAAAATGTCAGCACAACAGTGAGCTAGCAGGAACTGAGTGAAATGATATGCTTATTGGTATATCTCTAATGAGTAATAGATGTTAGCAAATAAATACGGGAGCTGCAGTCACCCTTTAATCAGTGAACAGTGTAGAAAGGGAATCATTTCAATATAGTCTCTCTGTCTATCTACCTATCTGTCTATCGATAGCAATATCTAGCTATCGAAAGACAGACAGATATAGCTGAAATACCATAGTCCACCTGATAATATCTCATTTATTTTACGCTAGCATTGGCCTCTTCACCTTCATGGGTGGCAGAGCAAAGAAGAGCCGCAAGTGAAGTCGAAGAGGTCAGGCTAACGAGTAAAAATAAATTTGATATTGTAAGTTGAGCCGTGGCCCATTATATTTATACCAGGCTTATTTTGAGGTGCTTATAAGGATAGGGGTGCTGGTTTCTCCTACCCACATACGAAAACAAATAATACAGTGAGGCAGAGCTCCAGCTACAAAGATATAAAGGTATGGAAGAACAAAAAACCTGCACATCTGCAGGCTCTGTCTTTGAGGCATTGCTGGAAGACCTCACCAAATCAAGCCCTTTCATTAGCATTCCATCAGAAAGCACAGTGTCACCTGCACAAAACACAAGCGTACGATCCCTTTTCTCCTGTCAGAAGGCTAAATGTAAACCCATGTAATGAGCACTCAGGCAGGAGGAAGCAACAGGCAGTGGTTTTGAGTACTAAAACAAACAGAACACCCAAATTAGAAGACATCTTTGGTGGGTGCCTCTGTCAAGCGCTACTTAATATATAATCTTTATTTTTATATAGCGCCTTTCATAGTGGGACCACCATCACAAAGCGCTTTACAGAGGTAGGCTGTGAACTGCGCATTATATGCAGAGTCACTTACAATAGGACACTGATTTAACATCTCATCCGCAGGATGGAGCACAAGGAGGTGAAGTGACTTGCTCAGGGTCACACAGTGAGTCAGTCAGTGGCAGAGGTGGGATTTGAACTGTGACCTTTTGGTTACAAGCCCTGGACTTTAACCACTGGACCACACTGCCTCCTATTTAAAATAAGTACTGTACAACACATACATATTAGCATTGGCTTAAACAGAATTTCTAGACACGGAACTGGTAAATTTATACTGCGGGTCAGAAATTGATCAAATAATTCAAATAGAATACCTGTTTCACTGGAATCAGTCTGGGTTTGCAGACAGACAGCTTCCAGAATAACTAGAATGTGTTACAGCTGTTATTGCTAAAATGCAGAGGGATCAGTCTTCATAATGTCTCATTAGGTACACCTTCACGAGTCAGGGGGATTCTTGTCATAAGCCTTGAGGGATTCCAACCTTGTTGCAGCTGCAAATCGTAAAACTGCTTCAGTGACTTTCCAATCCATCCACCAGTGATTTTGTTTTGTTTAATTTATCCACCTAATTTTATCACACCCCTCAGTGGAAGATGTCGGTTTTTAATGATAGATAATGATATCATAAAAATGTTATCAAATATGTGGTTTGTAGCTACCTTGCCTTCAACAGCACATTACTGTATTACAGATATAAAGATGGTGTTCACATTAAAGCCTACAATGGTTTATAGACTCCTCTCAGGGTAGGCCAACTTTACACTACCAAAAAAACTCTCCTAAGACCTAAGCCGACTTAGAGCCGCGCTAAAAGTGGGAAACGTAAACAGGATAACAGACTACTATTGGTCTGGCACATACTATATGTAAATGCTACAACTGTTTTTTTTATTGTTTGAGTTAGTGTATTCTAAATGGGGTAGAGTGTAAATGCTGCTCCTCCATATTTGCTGGTACAAGGCAAATGAAACCTCATTCTCACCTCGTAATTGATTGTTTAAGGTATATTCATCAGCACTCCGAAGTCCTGAACAGTGTTTAGTTTACAAGTGATGTCCAGTCTCCTAACCTCATGTATTGCTATGTATTACGTTTTCTTTTAGTTGAGACAGTTCCCTCAACAAGCATGCATGCAAACTCAATATTTATTTTTATACTGATATCATTTCCCTGCTGCTACAAGAAATAAACATAATTTTGTAAACATTTGGTGGTGGTTTAGTTCAACTTATGCAAACTATCAAGCTACGGTTGGCAATAATTGTCATCATGTTTATCATCATCAATAAGTTGAACCAGAAATGACTGACAAAATGTGTGCTTTTGAGACAGACCATCTGCTACTGCTGAAGTTCTGCAACTCCCTGGTCTGCCTTGGGGCACAATAAAAAATATCAGAATCTACTGCTCCATCTAGTGGCCATTTAAGGTATGTACAGATATTTAATCATTTGAATGCTGAATGGTGCATAATGTAGTAAACTATTACACGACGTTTTACTCATGCAGGACAAAGCAGCAGTCCTGACAGACTATGATACTGAGCTGATAGTTGGCACTCAGTTGACTTTAGTATCCAGGACCAGATAAACAACTAATATTTTATGAGAATGTCTCACAAGTAGAAAGCAAAGAACATCCTTCTATGTTCAGAAGAAGGTAATAATGGAGGAATGGTCAAGTATCTCTATAGAATAATAATAAATAATAAAGAAAAAACATGCAGACTTTGTCCAAACTTGCAGCCTGCCCACGGTTGACCAACACCCTATTGACAGTGATATGGCGGGCATCATTTCTAATCTTCCAGTTCTTCTATATCAATGTGAAAAGCTTGTGTGTCATTTTGGAAAGCGCTAACAACCCAGAGCCAGAGTGAAGCACAGGGTCATGTATCTTAAACACGCCTTCCAATCAATAAGCAGCATTTTAATAAGCAAGTCAACACACATTTCTTAGAATTATTGGAATTGTGCCATTAAATATCCACATGCAAATTTAACAAAATACCTTATTGCATACTATACTAAAAGTAAGAAAAGTATTCAAACGACATTAAGGAGCAATCTGTGAAACTGAAAGCCCATTTGTTTCAAGACATGTATCAGATCCTTGACAGAGTGAATGTAATTACACTAGATGTAATTAAATCCAACATCGAACTTCACTGTGATTGCTTTCTATTTAGTTGTGTGCTAAATCATTATGAAGTCTCGTCCACAAAGCAGTGCGGATGCAGAATACTCTAGGGTTGAAGATAATAATGGGGTATATTTATAAACGAAACAGCGTTGGATCTCAATAGCACTGCCCTAGAAATGCTAAACCTTAACATGATCTCATATTCCACTGTATTTCAATTTTCCGCTGTGATGTTAAAAGGGGTCAACAGTCCTGGAATTAAGATTGAGTAAAAGGCAGGCAGTATTTAGAGATCTGACGTTTTAAATCCATACAACTAGCCCTAAGGTTACCAGACATTTTTACAACCAGCTTACAGCCTTATTATTTTGCTCTGGTCAGAAACAGTAAAATTGTCCTGGCTTTGCAATTGTATTCAGATTTTTTTTTTTAAGTACAAAACTGTAGCAGTGTGCTCAGTAAGTTTAAACAGCGTTAGGTTGTGTTAGCACCATTCAAAAGAAAATAAACAATGTCTGGAGTATTGTTAGGTAGTGCCACCAGCCAAATTACCCCTTTAAGTTTGTGCCAATTGTGTCTTGATTAACACAGACATTTTATAACTGGTTTAATATATTATATATAAACTGGTAATAGTTGATCTAATTTTTCCAACCTGGTTTTTTGTACATTTAACATGTTTTGGTTATATGACAATAGAAAGACAACAATGAGTTGTTATGATCTGCAATAAATACACCCCATTTTTTACTTTGAAATTATGATTGTGTTTACACTTATTTCAACCCCTCTGAGATTCGCTACTGCGTCAACCGAAGAAAGGTTTTTCGCTCTGGAAAGCTGGTAAACCAAAACAGGCCCCCGCTTGTTTAAGCACAAGTAGTATGTAAACTATATAGAGTAGAACATCGTTAGGGTTAGTTAAATATGGCTGCTATTTTACTTTTTTTTTTTTTTTTAAACAGCACGTTGTGAAAAATATATTGAATGCAGTAAGGCCTATTCTAGCTAACAGTTAACACGATCTTTAAAAAAAAAAAAAACCGCTCATCGGTAGTTTACCGGCTTTCCAAATTCACTAGTCTTAACTGCATATTGCTATGCCTTTACAAAATGTTAACGAAAGGGCCTGTTGCCAAATGTCAAACAAAACGTTCATAAAATGTAAATACTTACTCTAAATTCACAAAAGCACACAAATACCTATTTTTGATCGCGTAACCAGGCTGCTGAACAATAATACGACAGTACAGCGTAAAGCGAATCAGCGCGTCGTTGGTTATGGAGGATATTGCATACCAAAATTCAAAATGAATATCGAAATAAATAATGAATAAATATCGAAATAAATAAACAAATGAATGGATAAATACATAAATATCGAAATAAATAAATAAAAACATAGACATGTATTTATTCATATCCATATTTTTTATTCATTTATGTATTTATTCATTCATTCATTTTGATATTTAAATAAATGGCCTGTATTTTTTTTAAAGGCATTTTTTAATTTGAACAAACGGACCAATGAGATCGCTGTCCTCGTGACAGTAGCCAATAACGACTCAATCTCTAACCAATGACAGTAATGGCACTGAAGAGAGACAATACGGTACGGAAACTTAGGACAAAATCGTTGACTCGGCAGTTTTTCATAATTTTATGAGTGATTTAAAGAAATTACAGAGATGCCTCGAGGGGCTGGTAAAAGGAAAGAGGGAAAACCGGTCAGGCGTCAACCTCGACCACCAACACCAGAGCCTCGAGCTGTTCGAAGGGACAGAAGCCCCCCAAGGGCCAGGCGAGAGAGACCGCGAGGTAAGGAGACCAAGTTGGCGTTTGGTTCGATTTTTTAAATTTTATTTAATAAGACAGCTGCAACAATTCAAGTTATTCAGGTTAGGAATGTAGCCTATCTAGAAATGTGAAAATTTTAATTTGAAAGAAAGCAAATTGATTAAAATAAGAAATAAAAAAGCACTGAGTATATACACCAGTGCATTTACGACATTGTGATAAACCGCAGGCATGCATAACGTTTGATTTATCCTGCGCTAGGGATCACAGCTGATAGTGATAGTGGGGAGAGGAGGCATGTCCGTTATACATCTTCTAGACTTACATTTTACATGTACACAAAACTCAGCAGAATAAGAACTTTTTTTTAATGGTCTGAGATGGAGTTACAGTGGCTGAACTTATTATTATTATTTTTTACTTTGGGTCTTTTACTATTGATTTTAGTCAGTAACCGTGTTCTGAAATCTGTGCTACTTGCACAAACTACGCATGCGTGATTAGTTTTGTGTTTTTGACTTAATGTTATGTTGCATCAACGATCTTAATATTTGTGGACGAGAACACCCTTTTATGTGTGTGTAAAAGCAAGCAGCTAAAAGAAGTGATCGGCATTTTAATATAAAGACACGCACTCCTGTAGCTATGTATATCGTTGCATGCAAAATAAACAATGGTCGCCGCATTATATTGATCATTATTGAGATCCGCAATCCTGCAGTTTTTAGATTTATCGCTTAGTTACTAAATAACGTCAAATTAATGTTAATATGAAGGCACTGCAGCTCATATATTATGTGAAAGAAACAACCTGAATGTTAACACGCTAGATTTTTTATTTAATTAATATTTTTATAATTAAAGTTGTATGATGCAGAACTAATTACCATTCAATACTGATCTGCTGCCGTCTTGGCTAGCAGAGCGTTCACCTTTCCATTTACCTTTCGTGTGCCTGGGAGTATGGAAGCGGAGTAACCAAATTGGTCATGTCATGTGATACCTACAGGCGGCCCTAAGGCTGCTTTGTGTTCATAAAGGGCGGCCCTGGTCCCTCCCCAAAACTGTAATCCACTGGAACAGGAGTCATGCCTTTACTGCTGTTATATTGAAGACAAAACAGGTGTAGAACTTAAGACTCTGTCCCCGGAACCCAATATATAGACCTTGTGTTTCTTTCCTGGATGGCACCGAGCGATTTAATAAAAAGTCAGTCATTGAACTTTGTGATATGTTGGGTGAAGATCTCGACTCACCAACAAAGAGAAATCGTGCAATTCCTGTGATCTCAAAAGTTACAGCTGTCTTGTATTTTTATACATATAGTCTTTCACAGACTTCAAATGGAGACAGGCAGGGTCTTTCACAATCCTCAGTTTCCAAGTGCATTACAGAGGTTACCGGATCTATTATCAAGCACATTACTGAGTTCATTCATTTCCCTATTACAGAGGAAGACCAGCAGAAGGCTAAAATTGATTTTTTCAAGATCTGTGGCTTTCCACGAGTAATAGGCTGCATAGACTGTACTCATGTGCTCTTTAAACCCTCCACTGAAAACGAAACAGCCGTCAGAAACAGAAAATGGAACCACTCCTTAAATGTTCAGATGATATGTGACTCTAAATCTGTGACTGTATAATAAAAAATAAATTAAAAAAACACCACACAACTTCATATTGAAACAGGGGACTGTACAGTAAAGTGAAAATAATTCATAACAAAAGATAAAGTACTTTCCTAGAGACAAGAGCATTATGTTCTACATAACATACTCCTTTTCTTCACAGTTCTCTTTCCCAAAGTTGTCTCTCTTTTAATGTTAACTCCGACATTTTTGCAACGGCATACCTTCAAAATGATATCATCTCCTGCATTGCAAGGGCAGCGCAAGGTTCATTTACATGGCCACACAAATGGAAAAAGTGGGCGCGGGACGCTCAGCACAGATCGCAAACCCCTGTCTTGCGCCTCAGGTAAAAAAACGTGCGCTTTCTCATCTAAAATATCAGTGCAGCAGGTGAACGCAGCATTGACGCAAGTGTACCGCATTATTTGGACTAAAGTAGAGGTGAGCTGCGATCAATTACAAATCTACCTTTAAGTCTTTAGATTTGTGGTAGCTCCGTATTGCAAAACAGTCTGTCTTCATGGAAGGTTTGGGGGTGATGTTCGGCAGACACAGTCTTTTTGATGGTGTATTCTGCATACACGCATCTTCCTGCAGTTGTTTAAGCAGAAGCTGTTAAAGGGTGCTGGGTACCTAAATAAACTAAAACAAATTAACATGACTGTATTTCTGATTATTAAAAAAAAAAAAAAATTCTATGTGAGAACATTTCTGCGCAGAATTATTCGCCCTTGTTTAAATTCTGTATTGATTTCTGCGATCGTGGAATTAAATATTGTTAAATACTGAACACTTTATAGTCAGTGCTTAGAAATTCTGGCCTGTGGTTGGTTAAAACCTCATCATAGGAGCAAAAATAGATTTAACTATTGCCCTCACATCCTTACACCACCGGGCAATCCTCGATGTCTGTCATGTGATTGGTTCACATCACTGTCAGTCCCGTCCTTTTTCAAAGGAACGCCCCATACTCCTAAACAACAAGATAAAATGGCTGAATGAAAAAACTGCTGAACGGCGATTCTGTGATCTAACAGAAAATTAATTGCAAAACAATTAATTTACCATGCAATTAAAAAACCTGCTGTATGAACTTTAAAAACATTTTCTGTTATTTATGTATGTTATTTACTAATGCTGTATCACCTATATTTAAACAAAATACCGTAAAGCCATAAATATTTACAAGCAAAATATTTGGCGAACCACAACCATAAAACCTATTTTGCACCAGATTTGTCGGCGACCTGTTGCATTGGTAGTAGTATATTACTTCATTATATGTGCAGCACTAAGATATTTGTGCAAAAAATCTTTTTTTTCATACCTGAAAACCGCATAATAAAAGGCTCACAAATATTTATGCCTTTGCAGTATATAAAGTCATATTTACTATCCAACCTTGCCTCTCATTATTTTGACTGACTCATATATTAAATATGTACTGCAGACTCATAATGCAGCTCATAATGAAAATGAAATGCCGTGAAGACTGGTGTTACCTCCTACTGCTTCGGGCACTGTAGTCCCCTGTCGGTAACAATAGTCTTCCCTCGGGTCAATCATTTTCCACTAGAGCCCTCCTCTCCAGTCTGGTATTTACAGTTTCCCTATGCATTTTCAGCGGAAGTACGCAGAAGATATAGACCTGGTGCTCGAGCCCTTATGGAAATAAGAAAGTACCAGAAGTCAACCGCACTCTTGATTCGAAAGGCACCGTTTTCAAGGCTGGTAAGACATTTATGTGTTTTTAAGTTTAAAAAAAAAGACAAAAAAACAACAACTATTACCTGGAAGGTGTTTTGGTTTTGTTTTGTTTATCGGCGTACATTGGTGTGAAGTACTCCATGAGACAACGGGGTCTATATTAATGATTTAAACAGTAACTTCGGAACCTAAACCTGCTATTTTACAAACCTCAACCTCAGTGGATGAATAGGGTTTAAAGAGTTAATCTTCATACAGTACCTGCACACTTTTTAACTTAACTCTATATGGGGGCCTAACACCTGCAGCACAGGAATTGCATTTATAGTGTGGTGGTTCCAAGAATTATCTTCACCTGCTTGAAAAATAAAAAAAAATCTAATAAACTAAACGTTCTGCTGTGTGATAAGATGGTGCAGTGCTAATGGTGCAGTGCTAATGAGAGTTGAGGCAGTTATTTTTAGTAGTTTGGTTATTATAGGAATAAAGACAGATGCAGGACACTGCAATAGAATTAAATAAGCATGCAACACTGAGATTAAGAAATACTGAATATCTGCTTTTAGTAAGACTTCAGGCTTCGCAGCATTCTCATATATATAAACGGGCTTTAGGCAGAATATTCAGAGCCTGTCTGAGATAATAATCCTGCTAATGATGCACTTTCTCATAATTTGAGCTGCATTATCATCCAGTAATGCACCTGAAGGGTGAAGGTATTGAGGTGTATGATAATCTCTCTTATTTCTAACTACCAGAGGTGCTTCTTGTTGATTTTAGGTCAGGGACATAGCCCAAAATCAGCAAGCGGATTTCCTGTGGAGAGCAGAGGCGTTAGCAGCTTTGCAAGAGGTAGTGTATGTGTTTTTCAGTGCAGTTCAGTACAGTGCCATAGACTCGCTAATATGAAACAAATGTGACCAGACCCTCTTCAGATTAGTGATCTGTTACTAGAAATTGTTTTATGTTTTTGATGCTCTACTGACTTCAGTAATACACTTTTGCAATACCTTTTGTAGCTTTAATATGCACTGATAGGAAGGGTATATAACTATTACAATGGCTCATGTAGTTGTATGTCGTTGAGTGATGCCACGCTGAACGGAATGGCGTGTAACTATGGTTGGTTTTCTCGACAGTCTGCAGAATCGTTTATCGTCCGTCTGTTTGAGGATGCCTATCTGTGCACCATCCATGCACGCAGAGTGACGTTATTCCCACGTGACATACAGTTAGCAAGGAGAATCAGGGGACCGCAACATGGCCTGGGCTGAATCCAAAGTTACTTTTTTTAAATAAAAATATTGTTTTTTGTTTTTATACCTGTACAGCTTATTGAAGTTTGTTAAGTGCTGTGCAAATGCAATGTTTTGCACAGTAGTTTTTATGTCAATTTGTATTCAATAAAATGAAATTCTTCTATTTGTGGATCATTTGGTTTTGTGTTCATTTCCATGCAGTGTAAGCACAACACCACCAGCAAATAAGAATAAATATACAGTGTTTATAGTTCACAACCCAGGGAAGAGTTGTTTTGATGTGTACGTTTGGAAAATCGATTTCACATGCATTTGCTTTCAGTATATGACAGATCTTGAACTATTACCTGAATGTCTAGAGACAATGTAAACATTGAAGGACACTGTAACAAATAAATAAATAAAATAACCTGCCATAACACAGTCAATAGGGTGTAAGGCTACTGTGGGTAGCAAGGATGGCACTTATTTGATGTGATATGTCAGCAATATTCCAGATATAGGGAAAAAAAGGGATCCCTATTTTTTAACTTTTGTTCTGTTTGTACTTAAATGTTGGGGAACATAAGCAAACTGGACCATCAACAAGGTTGTCCGTGTAGAACTCCTGCTTTAAATAACTTTTTCTTTCTTTGTATCTTTGTCTTCGGACAATGCAGCGTGCATGTGATTAGGAATGTACTGAGTCAAAGGACTTGAAAGACTGATAACCAAGGTTGTAAAAACCCTCTTATTAACATTATCAACATTATCACTGGTCCCCTTGCCATGCCTATACTGCATTTCTAATGTCTTACCATGGCTAGCTATGGCACTTGTCATGCATGACCCTCCTTATATGTTTTGTACCAGCCTGTGTTTTACCACGCTTTCACTGTGCATTTATAATGATATACTATATTTTGCCATGGTAAACCACTAAACTTTTTTAAGGGTGTTAATGGAATACTTACTTTATTCTACATCATCAGTCTGCCAAATACCATCTCAACATCTTAGCCGCACTGCAATCAACAGTAATATCTCTGAATTGTTAGGTTACGCACGCAGTGATACTCGTAAAGCACCACAGTGGTGCTGCTGTAGGAGGTATTGTGGATGATGATGATGGATGAATTTTTTTTTCTAAAGACACGTATGGTCATGTGCCAGAGCCTTAGGCAGCTTGGTGAATCTCGCAGGGCTCCACTCTGCAATGCCCAGCTACGCTTGTAAATAATTAACAATATTACTGTAATACGGTGTAGCTATTGAACACAGCCAATAAATACTGCAGCTAGTGACACAAAAAAGGGTTTTATCTGTCCCCATGACAGCAGCTAATGAAGAGCAAAACGGCTCCAGACACAGGCTCTAAATCCAATTGAAGCGAAAGGTTTGAGCGCTTGATGATACTTGACTTGCTGCCTCCGCTGCACAGGTAGCGAGGCTTGCTTTACTCCGCACAGATTAATCATGCTCAATTGCACAATCGTTCATCCACTTACTTTATCACAAGTAGACGAAAAAACAGAAGTTTCTGCTCCTTAGTTTGTGTCTGGCACATTTGATTACCCTTTACAGAAGCATTTGATTAGTTTTGGGATTGCATTATACGTTTCTTCTGTGTTAACCCTGAAGAAACTTAGCATGCCACAGCAATGGAGACACATACGATTCGAGTATTCAGTAGCACCCCACTACAGATATGGTACCATAGAACTACAATTGAGTGCATTGGTTTATACTAAGGGTTTTAATCTTACCGTGTTCGATCATGATCGTGATTGATTACTTGATTAATCACACCTGTTTGCCAGTGATATGAAATTGTATTGAAAGACAATTACTAGTAATACAAAGTATTAACATAATGCAGTTTGCTGCAAATGTTTCATAATACTAGCTAGTGTTTAATATGCATATATTTACTTG
Source organism: Acipenser oxyrinchus oxyrinchus (assembly GCA_030684275.1). Lineage (NCBI taxonomy): Eukaryota > Metazoa > Chordata > Actinopteri > Acipenseriformes > Acipenseridae > Acipenser > Acipenser oxyrinchus. The sequence goes on from CM060253.1 coordinate 5,128,084, forward strand.
CATGTAATTTGAGAGTTTGAAAATATTTGCTTAGATGTAATTGGAAGTTAGCCAAAGTGAGTAATTAAACAGATCTCTAATCTGAAGAGGGCCAGGTCCCAAATTAATCGACCTAAACACCTTGTTTACACACACTGTAGGGTCATTGCTATTGGCTTGAATATATTGCTGACAAAAGTGGGTTCCAAAAGCTGTATTGAGGAGGGCACACGTTCACAGGGCTGAAAGGGATGGAAGTGCTTTCCCTGCTTGCTACCCTCCTATCTCTCCCACTCACTTCCTGCTCTGACTGCGAATGGCCTTCATAGTGGGTCAGCTGCCAGTGCATTGTGAGAGTACAAACGGGTGGGTCCAGTGTTTACTGTTTCTGTGATTTGGGTCAGTGTAGCGTGGCTTTTCTTTGCCACAAAATGTGATCCACAGGTTTGATATGTCGTGTCCCGCTTGGTGGTTTACTGCAAACGTTGCCATTCAAGGAACACCCAGGAGATCACCTAGATGAGGGATGGAAAAATGATTCCCATTGCTTAGCACTTTGATCCATTCCTGTTTATACTATGAGTTTAATTAGACACACCTGAGCTTGTTACCTGTACACTGTGGCTAATCAAGCTTGTAGTAAAACCTGGAATGGGTGAAACTGCTGTGCAATAGGAGTCTTATTATTATCCCTGTATGTGGACATGTTGGTCATTGCATTCCCTGTGTCTCATTTTACTTCTCTATCATCGGTTCTCATATGATTTGGATTATTTCTGGTAGCGTTCCAAATCTATCCACTTCTATCGTTCACAAGATACGGCTGGAAGTGTGTGATGCACAGTCCATTTAAAATGCAGTCTAACTGAATTATTGTATCACCTTACAGCAGTAAAACTATATTTATTTCTTATACAGGAACCCCTTTCCTTTATTAGCTGATTCACTGGTTATCCAGGTCATGGGTTCATAATTAGAGCTAAAGCGTTTAAAAGGATTAACCTGCCATCTAGTGGTCACTTTTTGCAACAACTCCAGTTTAGTCTTCAACAACTGAGGGCTGGTTTCACAGACACTGATTAGTCCAAGGTTAGTGTCAGTCTGGATCTGTGAAACCGACCACATACATTTTATAAAGTGATGACTTCAAGCCAATGGAATAATACTTAAATTACTCTGCAGGCTGAAATAAGGTATAACTGCCATCTTCAAATACATTACACAATGAATTATTCAAGAATACCTGAAAGAAAAGGGGTTATAGAGGTCGACAGCTGTAAGACTGATTATATTTGACCCTCAGTTATTTTTTCATATAATCAAAGAGAAAATTGAATCAGCATTTCATGGTAAAATAGCAAAGTAATTCAGAAAATATCACACAAACAAAGTTACCAGTATCTTCAAATGAACAGGTGAAAGGTCGCTCATAAAAGATTACCACCTGCATGCTGTGCTGTGTGTAAAAGATTACCACCTGCATGCTGTGCTGTGTGTAAAAGATTAACACCTGCATGCTGTGCTGTGTGTAAAAGATTACCACCTGCGTACTGTGCTGTGTGTAATTGTCCTTGCTTATCTGTTTGCTGTGCTTTACTAAACTTCTGCCATGGTACACCACAGAACACGCTGCATAGTGACCTGTTTTACAAATGCCTTATACTTACCCTGGTTTAGTGGTTCTAGGATCAAACATCACTGGTAAAATTGTCAAAATTCAAGGATATAATGCTGCTGTAAGGTAGGTCGTTGTAGTTTCAGCAAGTGTCCAGCAGAGGGGAATGCAGTGGTAGTCTCTAGGGTGCAAGCAGTTAACATACAGTAGGCAACTGCTAGCTCTCTAAAGAAATATGATTTATCATGAGATGATAAATAAGGAGTTCTCTTGGTGAGGTTTTTTTTCATTATAAAATAAAAGGAGCATGAAAAGTACACCATAGTTCTGTTTTTGTTCTTTTATCACAAGTGTTCTAAACAGTGTAGGAAGCAACTATTAATAGTTTTATTTCAGTAGATTAGAAAATTATCTAAATAGAAAACCCAAAAGAGAACACACATAAATATTTATTAAACTAGTAAGAAATTAAATATTCCAAAAATATAGATGGTATAATATGTAATCACTTCAGGTACAACAGACCTCCAAAGGGTTGAAAGCTATTTAGTGAGGCTCCCCCTCCACACACACCCCCCCCCGACACACACCATTTGAAACAGTGCCTCTCATAGTTTTAGTGTTCATTCTCTGAATTATGAATGCGCTTTCATAAGCTCTGAAAAGAGAATTCCACCCTTTTTTGTCTTCAGTTTTCAATAATCTGTGTCAGACTGATATAAAAGCCCTTTCCCTTTGAAATGCTGCTTTGCATGAAGGTTGGGTTCATTCACTGAGAAATCAGTAACTTGAGATACATGCGCCGACTAAAATAAATGCTGGTAAGAAAATAGCTGGGCTACTTAACAAGCGAGTAGCTCCTATTCCTTAACCTATTGTATCCCCCCCTGCATGCTGAAGGTGTTGCTGACTGACACTGTCAGTGTCTTAATGTGTGGTACACAGCTGTGAACTTCATTCCCTTTCACATTGGTTTTGGACATACTCGTCATACAGATCTTTTCACGTATCCTTTTTTATTTCTTTTTACAAACCATTCAAAACTGTCATTCTTTTGCAGTAAAAAATATAGGGGAAAAAATGTACTTAATTTGTTGCTGCAGTGCCACTTGTTTTTCTGCAGACACGGATTTCAACTCAGAAGACAACTAACATGTATTAGGTAGGTCACTAGGGAGTCCCTAATAAAAGTTTACCGCTGTATTTTTGCATGGTATTTGTGCAGTTTTCCCCTCATGCTTTTCCCATGGTTATACTTTGCATTTACCATAGTTTACCCTGGTTTGCCTTCTTTAACATACCTTGCTGATCTTTACCGTGCTCCCCTATGCTTTACCATGCTTTCAAAATGCTTTATTACACTTTGCTGTGCTTTTACTGTTGTAAACTTTTATGAGTACAACAAACTAAAATACCTAAAAAGCCAGCTCACTAATGAAAACCTGTGAGGATAATCGCGTTCATCCCTTCATTGGAAAGCTATCAGCTGCTGGCTGTAGGGCTGAAAGATTATTTGAAGATTCATTTGACACACTGATTCATTTCCTGCATAATAACTTTATATGAATATCTCCAAACACTTTCAATTATCGTGTGAGTTCTATGCAAAATAGCGTAAAACCCTCAAAAGAACAAATTTACTTGTTCATTCTTTAGAAGTTTCATTTTTCAATAGAGAGGTGCTGAAATGCACCAGCGGTGGATAGTGCTATAGTGCCATCATCAAAATGAGTACATTAGCCATGGCCAGGTTCCTTAATACAGAACAACACAATGTACATCATTCATATCTGCACTTTAACAGGCAAACCTTTACTTTACAAAGGCTCTTTGCCATTGACTTTTATTAGGATTCTAAATCTGTGTATCCTTTGATATGCAGGATACTGTCCACATTTGATATACAGGACATCACAAAGTCTTCCAGCGACCGCATAGCCTTGCAACCTGTCACCGAATGATTGATTAATATATTAAAGTCTTATTCAGAGCCGAAAAGGGACTTACTGGAATTTTTTTATTAAAAACCAGGATAGCAAAACAAGGAAAGACCAAAACCCTTGTCATATAATAACTAAAGGATGGTCCCCTCGAAGCGAGCTGTAGTGATCACTGCAATATCTGAACATCACAGGTGAATTAAACCAGACAGCACCTGTCAAATATACACTGTGATATAAGTAAGGTAATATTGCGTGGTCTAAAAGAGGTCATTTTGTGCAATTATGGGAAGACCTCACTAGATGTGGATATGAGATCTAGTGCAGTGGACAATACCTGTCACCAGAGATCAAAGATGACAACCACTCCCGCATAACTGAATAGCTATAGATCACATGGTTGTAAGAAACTCATAATACGCCATCTGTTGCTGGTCTGCTTACTGTATGTGTTACTGTATCATTTTCAAAAATTAAGAGCCTCAATAGGATACTAGCAGTACTTTCCAGGTTAACCAGACTGGAACAACCCCCCCATACCAGATATATCCACAACACTCTTTAAAAGAAAACCTAGATATTTATTGTATTTTAAATCATCTAACTGTTTGCTAAATCATGTGTAAATTCATCTATAATGGATAGTTATCCCTGACAAATAAATGCATACATGTTAATACATCGCTGTACAGTGTTGAAAGTCATTTCTACAGGTATATCAAACTTGATTAAATGATCAAACTCTTCTTAAAACATAAAGGAAGCCTTAAATACAGTGAAACTAAAAACGGTGGCGCTTTCAAATACTGTGTTACTTTATAACAAACAGCTTTGAATGGGGTCAGCCAAATGAATACCTTGACAAAGTTGGAAGAGTCAGGTGAGATTACACAGCTTGCCAGTCATGAAACTTGGCATTAAAGGGTCTGGCTGTCCTTGGAGGCCTTCAGTCCAAGTACTGACCAGGCTTAGGGACCAGAATCCTTATACAGCTAAGGCAAAAAGTTTTGCATCAGCCTACAGAATAAATATATATATATATATATATCAATCCTAAAATTCTAGGTGATGCAAAACTTTTAGCCATAGCTATATATTAAGTTAATATAAATTAATTTCTTTACATAACAAAAATGTTATTCCAAGGCTACGGTGTGTGACTGTTTAAAATAACTAGACAACTGGCAACAAAGCTGGAAAATGCAGTGTGATAAAATACACATTTAGATTATTTATTTTGTATTCATTAGGCTGGCCTTTATTTCACTGTAGCTCACCAGGAAATAAAACAAAAAACAGCAGGGTTCCTGTATTATTTGATGCCACAGAATAACATTGTTATTAGCACTGCAGCACCACCTTGTGGCTGGGATGTAGACGCGGTATGTATCTCTTCTAGGGACACCAATAGCATAATCAGTTTAATAATCATACTCCAAAAAATTGCAGTTAAAACATTGGATTGATACACATAACTGTAAGTGTTCAGTAATGGTAATGCAATACTTAATTTATGAATAAATGGTACACAATATATCTATATTGTACTCTATATACTGTATATGTACGATTCTATAAAAATGAATATGAATACACTGGAAGGTGCAGATAATAAGAAAACTGATTAGGAAAAAAAACTGTTAAAACATTGCAGCATTTACTTTATTAATTAAATGGGTCTCTAGTGGTTAGTGCAGTGCCGAAAATTATGCATTGTGCCAATATTTGCGCTAAGTAACATCCCATTATAAAGGTGAACAATCAGCTGAAATCTCTATTAATGTTTAACCCCAAGCTAATATAAGTGTTAAATGAGCCTTGATGCAGATATGGTTATAGAAATGGCTTGATTCGGCTGGATGCACATTCAATTATTGAGCATTTTTGACAGGCCAGGTGTTTGTCGAAGTTTTTTGTTTAGGTAGCAGGCAATGCCTACCATCAACAGGGCGATCAGGGAGAGGAACCCCACAGCAATTCCCAGGCCAACGGAGATGCTTGTAACTTCATTTACTTGTGAAGAAACAATCGCTGGAAATTAAAAAGGAGGGATTAATAATGATGATTATTTTCCACATATTCATTGCTGGAACATGCACATATATACACATGACTAGTGGAATCCCCCTGTAATGCTGTGATGAAGCATCACCGTACAGTTTGGATAGATACACCTCCTAAAGGGTCCGTGGCGACAGCAGGCTGTTGCCAAGCCTAATTACTGATTAAAAACAGTGCCTTAAAGTAAGAGCAGACGAAAACTGTGAGGAACAGCAATTTTTATAACAGATAAAACTGCCAAATATTTATAGAATACACAGAAAAAACAAAGTTGTCGACCAACTGCTTTATATGGGCACACTGTCTCACACAGAGGTTCAAGTGTCAAGATAACTGTGCTGAAGATCTGCTGATCCTTTTCTGATTTAATGCAAACATCCTGAATGCCATGAATAAAGCAAAAAGATATTTTGCACAAAAGGGAGAAGGCAGTGATAATGTTCAAACGCTAAGAAGATGTATGAAAATAGTACCGTACAATGGAAAAGGGTCCGTTTTATTAAAGGGGTGCTTTATATCACCTACATGTTCCTAATATGCAATTTCACGTGTTTAATATCATATTTTGTGAGTTTGTTATGATTCTCAATTGCTCTGTCTGCTTGCTCCCACAGAGATTGCTTCTGAAAAGACTCCTCAATGATGATTGTGGGGAAGCATGCAAATTTTTTGGCATCCCCACTTCCCACAATCCTGAGCTATCTTTTTAGAAGCAATGGGATTGCGCTGGAATAGTTGGTATGAAGGAAATGTGCTTGGTATGACTTACCTGCTTCTTTGGACTGCAGCACTGTAGTTAACGAAGGAGGGGAAAAAATACACAATGTGTTATTTGACAGTTATTTCTTTCTTTATTTAAAATATCCACTCAACGAATCCATATTTGGATTTAGTTCAGTGGTTTAAAAAAAAAACATTACTTATCAATAAAAAATGCTACTTTTTAACTTATAACAAGTAATTTGTGTGACTACAGATGTTGAACCACTTTGACGCATGTTGTCTTTAATTGATGTGCATACCTTTAGTATTCAACAGTTTGCTGAAATCATCGCGAACTTCAAACACCGAATCAAGAACAATACCTGAAGGTGGTTGGCTATTCCACATCTTGAAGGATTGTGAAACGTTCCCTGTTTTGCCTGCGCTCTGTGGCTCTGCTAGTTTCTTAAAGGCTGTGTTTTAAGGGCATACCGCTCTCGGTGCTGGTGATGATCGGTCCTGAAGAGATGGTGGTGGGATCGGAGAGCAATGCCGGTGGAGGGGTTGCTTCCACTTCACGTCTCCTCCTCTTCTTGTTGCACTGCCAAGAGATAAAAAAAGAGGCACTGAGAAACTGGGGACCGCCACTGATGAATGTCACAAGTGGGCTGTGGGTTCTTCCATCTCAGGTTGGACAACATCTTGAGAATTGGGGTGCTGGCATGTCACTGATTTCCATTGAAGAAATAATACAGAACCATATCCATGTGAAGTTTCTCCCTCCCTCCCTCCTTGCTAACGTTTGAGCTAGAGGGTGTTTGAACAGCTCAGATCAGATTTCATTATTACAGCAGGACTCAATAGGAACAGAAGCATGCTGGATGTTAGTATTAGTCCATGGCTACAGCTTCCCAATGAATTTGAAAAGAGCTTGTTATCATGTTCCATACATTATCTAGCGAATACGCAAATAACCCAACAACCTTTAGAGGTTTAGTGATTAGCTGGGTCAATTCAGAGAACATGCACAGTACCCAGTGGCTCTTTATTAGTTTGCACTTGTTAGCTTGTTAATTAGAGTTGTCCCACCTTCTGGTAGTATTTTGCAATGCACCCTTTTTGTTCATAGCAGTGCTGTAATATTCTTTACTGGTGAAGTGCAATGACTACCTTGAAGTCTTTGCAGGCGCTGCTGTCACAGAGCCGGGTGATGCAGTGTAAATAGTAGGTAGAGACCGTTAGATTCTGCTGCTCAGTAAAGCGGAAAGCTGGGAAGCTGAACCTTGCATACTGGGTGTCACCGTTTACAATGATTGTTGTCCTTTTGTCTTCCGAACAGCTGTCAGAAATAATAAAAACAAAATAATGATTTGAATCAATAAATGCAATATACATACATGCATGCATTCATACATACATACATACATACATACATACATACATACATTCCTTAAATATTTTTTGAGTGTTCTCGTTACCCAGGCAACCTGCACTTTCCCTATGCTAGGAAAACATTTCACGTTACACGGGTAACTTCCACCTCCATTTCCTTGAGCAACATTTCCCATTCATCTCTTGTATGGCACACATAGGGTTGCCATATGACTTAATGCACGCTAGGACAGTTTGGGACAGTTCAGGCTTTTCCACTCTCATCGCAATACATTCTGGTACATTTTACCTGTCTCAGGTACCTTTCACAGCAGGTCTACATTTCCCAGAATGCAGAACGAACTGTCCCAAACTGTCCTAGTGTACACTGAGTCATGTGGTAACCCTAGGCACACACCTCCTATATACCTCAAATAATCACTTACGTAACAAATAGATCAAAGTAGGTTGAGTTGCTGGGAAATTGAGAAGTGGAAGCATAGCAGCGATCAAGCAGAACGTTGAACCTGTAAAACAAGAACAAGAAAGGTGTTCCTATGTTTCTATCAAATTGCTTGTTGTCAAAATTCCAGGTCATTCTGCTCTGTGTGCAGATGCCATCCCATGCAAAGGATGTCCGGTACAGTTCTGAAGTTAAAAATAACAACGCCTTTTGTGTTTAAAAGCAGTTCATGAGGCCAGTGTTAGTTTTTGTGATTGATACTTTAGTTAGTTGCCACAGTTGAGCTGCCAGAACCGAGATCAGATTTGCTTTGCAGTTCTCTCGCCAAACAGCATGAGATGACATCTCTTACACAAGAAGAGCCTACACACAGTGTATTCACTGCTAAAACTAGTAAGTTCACTTTCATTAAAATGAAGAGGGAGTCATGTGGTGTGGTGTGGCCAACATGACTTTCTATATTTTTGTACCTGAATGTTTCATATTTAACTTTTAATTCAAAAATCTTACCAATGCATATCTGAAATAACATATTTTAGCCATTTGAACCATGAAAAAAAAAACATATTTGTGAAACCATATACTGTATCTGTAATGATATTCAATATTACATTTATATAAATTGGTTTGAGATATATTTAAATCAATTGTTCATACCATAGCAACATATTTGTGTGAGAAGTAAAATCATGCTTCTGCTGTGAGTCTTCTATAGTGCTATGAAATGTAACACATGAGCTGCTCCTTACTTGCGTGTTAAATTAGTGGCCTTGACTTCCACATAAATATTGGTCTTTAAATTGAGTCCCGTTGGTGGAATTTGAAGTGGTGACGTGTAGTTTACATCCTGTCGTAAAACAAAAATAATCATGTATTAGCTTTCAGTCTTTTAAAAACTAAATATCTTTGTTCATTATTACTCAACTGAGAGACATGTTATTAGTTATATAAGCATATGCTATATTTCCAGTTAGGCTACTTGTATTTATTTTTTTATAGCTCCACCAATGTGCTGGACCTACTTTAAAAAGCTGGAGGCTCAGAGTACTGACGAAGCTTCCATTGTTGTCCTTTATTGCTATAGAGGACCCAACCCTGCAAAAGGAAAGTACGAGAATACAAGCATCAGAAACCACTGGGATATGTGGAAATGATATGAGGCAGACCTAGCAGTGTTCTAAGTTATTTTCATGTATTTTTATTATTAAACTGATTCTAGTAATCAATGATGTAACGGCCAGTGTTGTGTGATACACTGCCGTTACAGAGTCTGCCCTGTCCCCGCTGAGACGAGATGAGGTTAAAAGCTCTAAAACCCTGAACGCAGACCAGCCGGCTCTTTTGCATTGCTGTTAAGATGCTTGCTTGCAGTGTGCGAGGTTGCCGGTCCACGACCAGCCTCCGCACTCTTACAATGTCCTGCTGGATCCTGATTCTCGGATATAGAGCTGTTTGCTGCTCTCTCTCTCTCTCTCTCTCTCTCTCTCTCTCTCTCTCTCTACTGTAAAAAGCCTCTGTTTAATAGATCCAGTCATTTCCAGTCACAAAAAGCAAAGCAGTTAAGACATTGATAACAATTGGGCTACCACTGCTCTTGTGGGACGGATGACTAATTACAATGTTTTGCATGCATCTGAAGACGAGTAAAGTTATCTCTTCAGGGGTACTCTCAGAACTTGCAGGATTAATGACATGTTTCCATTGTATTTTGATGTTCCTATTTGCAATACATGTTATTCGCTGTGTTATCTTACACATCTATCTTGGTATTGTTAACAAGGTATTCCAGTGGGTAGGTGCAGGAGTAAAGGTACACAAGCTCCTCATTGTATGTCACGATGCCAATTGAAGGATCGCTTGATCGGATGATGCCGCTGATGTTTATTGTCTGGATATTTGAGAAGTCCTGGAAGATCCCAGTCCCAGATGCGCTTGTTATCTAAAATAAATAAATAAATAATCAGTTCTAGACAAGACTGTTGAGTGAATATTGGAATAGCACTCTAAATGAAAAATAGGTAATACCACAGTACAGCTATGGCCAAATGTTAACAAATTTTGCTTCATAAAGTGATACAAAACTTTTGGCCTTAGCTGTATATTTACAGATCAAGACTGTCCACACTAAGGTACAAAATCTGCACTTGATAACAGCTTGAATGCAACAAGCAAGTTAGGGAATACTTTAAAACTAAAAACAAAAAAACATAATGCCCAACGACTCAGTGATTCCATATAAAATAATCTGAATGACAGTCAAATTGATTTTAGTTTTAGAAGAATTGATGAAAATAAGGTAGTGTAGAAATGATTTGATAGTGTTGCCCAAGCCTTGCCTTGTCCTGCGAAGGGGCGCCCTTGATTAAGGGTCCACCTCTGACACTGGCCAATCAAGGCTGGTTGATGGAGGATCACTGACCCCCTAGAAGCGAGGTACAGTGGCAAAGGAGGCGTGGGAGAAAGACTTCCAGAATATTATGGAAAAGGTGAGCTCAATATGTACAGCGATGGCCAAAAGTTTAGCATAACCTAGAATTTTAGGATTGACAAATTATATACTACAAAATGATGTTTTAAAAGTCTACCGGAAACCATAACAGTAGTACAGCATTTCATGTTAGATTTTGAAAGAATGCCACATTTTTCAATTTTTGTTAAGTATAGGGAAAACTAGAAAGCAGTATGTAATTCAATATGTTAACGTAACATTATTCAGCAGGTTTCATTCAACTTTATGAAGCAAAATGTGCTATTTCTATAGAGTGATGCAAAGCTTTTGGCCATAGCTGTATGTGATTAGGCAACAGGATTTCTCACACCCAGAACTGTAGCAAGACCTTCTTTCAGACCACTGACCTTGAAGATGCTTCCACAGGAAGAGCTTTCATTGATGGGAAATTGGAATCTGAGTAGCGGAGGTGTGGCGGTGGTATCCAATGTTCCTTTGCAGTTTGGGTCTTGAAAGCGATTGTTCAGTGCCAGGAGAGATTCGTTATAGCCGGAGAACATCACCGGGCAGACAAATATTGCCAGCTCCATGGTACCGGTTCCGCAGGTCACTAAGATGTCTGTCTTTTCTGCAGTTTATGAAAATGCGCAGGATGTTATACGGTTTGAAAAATAATGACAGAATCAACACTGGTCCTCAAGTACCGCCCTGTAATGACCGCACATATAGACAGCCTCCGACTTGAAACACCAGTTCTATGTTCCTCTCCCAATTTCATTACAAATAAAACAATAGTAAAACTAGCCACACAAGCCCTGCACCCAGTCCTGACATTCTTCCACAAGAATGCTGAAAACACTTACTTGAAAATCTTGATTTTCTAGAATGACTGATGTTACTGTACAATATTTTCTACTTGAACGCCTGTTATATTTATTAAGAAATAGTTTAAGACCAACATAGCAGATGCAGCAGCACGGCATTTAAGGTCATGTTTTATGTATCATGTATAAGCTTTAGATCATTGCTCTTGTGTCTCAGGATGAGAACAGGCATACCTGGGCGTCTGTAGCTGTCTCCACATTCAGCAATTGTCAGACCCTGGCTCTCTCTCAGCAGAGTAAGTGCAAGAAGTAATGAGAAGAGAAAACCCATCATGTCTGTAAAAAATAGATATATATTTATCAGATGAAACCACACATGAGGGGCTTTGTTTGCTTGAAGCAAGATTACTAAAAAAACACAAGGCTGCATTTAAAATGTAGCTATGGGTGGGTATAGTTTACTAAGCATCAGAAGAGGTCAGTCTGAAGCTTCATCGATAGGAACAGTGGAAAGTGCTGCATTGAGCTCACCGCTCTCCCGTCTATCTTTGAAAAAAGCTGCATAGCTCAAACCCTGGTCACAAATCTTTAACACAGAAACACAGCTTTACCCTGAAACACAGTTTGATATTCATGAAACTGTTCTAGAGTGTGGGTTTAAGAAGGCAACAGCAGTACAGTTACATGAAACTTATCTATAGCTACTGTAACGTATCTGTCTTTAAGGCACAGTTGGGTGCCTTAAAGACAGACAGGGTCAATAATCTACCGGGTATGATCAGGGTAAAGGATATTAATGATATTATAAATATAGTTATTGTAGTTTTTTTTTGTTGTTTTTTTTGGATTAGGATCTTTATCAAGTGTTTTTAGGTTTTATTTTGTACCAGGTTGCTTAGGCTATATGAAATTTATGTCACTGTTCAAAACAAGTTTCAAGATTTTGTAAGTAAATGTATTAAGTAATGGAACAAACATGTAATTACAGCGCAGCTACCTGCATTGTGAATATGTATCTCTAAAATAATGATAATGTTAAGTGAATTGGTTTAATTCTCCCCCTAGACTGAGCTCCTAAATGAAGCAGTAGAATAATACATACCTTTTCCCCACTACCTGTATATTCCTGCGAGGGTAGGTTCTGTGCCAGTTGCTGTACGGTGGATATTCAGCACTGTGTATTTATAGATGGCTACTCAGCTGGGATTGGACCAAAACAAGGTCACTAAGGTTTGGCACGACGTAGTCAATACACCTAAAGTGAACAATTCACTTTTCAGGATTAGAAGCCACGGACCTACCTCAGGCTAAATATGAAATTCTAAACATCAGCTTCAGAGTCGCCAGGGAAAAAAGGTGCAGCTGGCTTTGTTGATTTAGTGTGAAATGCCCGTGTTCCTCACATGCCAGTGTGAAACAGAATAAATACAATAGCAACATCTTGAGGGAATATGCACATGGGGGGTTTCAAAGCTTTCTGTTCTTTTGGTTGAACATCGAACAATAGAAAGGTGGACTTTACAAACACATTGTCTCAATTGTTGAAACAAAAATGGACCTCTGTATAATTTATTGTAGTTTTTTTTTTTTTTTTTTTTTGTATTGTATTGTATTTTCTTTCAAGAAAAAGGGCTCAAGGATTGAAGTTTAGTGATTTAGCTTCCACTGACCCCAAAGCATTCGCTTGAAAGATATGGTACCGATTACAGAGGTTTACTGTTGGACACTTGGAGGCCATATAAAAAAATTAGCACATTTTGGAGACATTAGTATCCCTTGCTAGTTATCCACTCGCAATAATGTTATCTCCTCTTCACCTGAACCTTGTAGTTAGTGGTGGACAGAACAAGCTGAGTTATTGCCATCTCTATTCTAAACAGCAATCAATCTGATCAGTCACGAAACAATACTCTGCAGCTAGTCCAGTATGGTACTAATATTCAGCAATACACATAAAACTACTGGTTCTTTGTACTAGCCAAATGTATCAAGATGCTAACCACAATCACATCAACGGTAAATGGATATTTATGAGCAAAGTATTGACAGGAACGCTAGTTCCTCACGCCAAGTTACAGCGAAGCGGGAGAACTGCCAGTGACTATTTTATGTTCTATTTGTATATATTATACACGATTAGTTGAGACAAGCAGTATTTTAAAAAAGATGAAGTCAGCCAGCTGAGAATTCTCCGGACTTTGTTATATTTTTTAGATTTTTCAAGCCATAATCTGTCTTCATCATCCTCATTCTGAGATTTTGAGCTGGAGCTCTGAACATTTTTGGTTTCCTGTGAGTGTAACGCACATTGTGGTCCCTATTGGCACAAGAAAGTACGGTTTCCTCTCTCTATACTGGTCGATGAGAGTAACGCTATTTATGGTCCCTGCTGGATGAGAAAGGAACGTTATTTTTGAAAATGAGCTATGCTGAAGGATAGCCTATATATTTGGAAAAATTTAAAACATAAATAAATAAATACATTCATATAAATATTGAAAAACATGAATACATAAATGAATACATAGACATTTATCTTGATATTTATTATTTATTTTTCACTATCATATAAGACATTTATTGTAATTTTTCTTTTCATTGTTAACATCCTGACAACTTTTTACATTTATAACTTTAAAGTCTGTTTCAAAGCTCTTTTCAAAATGGCTGCTCTAGTGCACTGATAGTGTAAGCATTATTGCCCACATTGTCAAACAGGTAACAATGATCCATGATGTGGTACGGAACAGAAAAGCCAGAGCACTTGCTATGTTTTGTGGGGGGGAGGGGTTGCAGTGATTTAGCGGACAGACCTCAAACCCCACTGCACTAGAGCGGCCATTTTGAAAAGAGCTTTGAAACAGACATTAAAGTTATAAATGTAAAAAGTTGTCAGGATGTTAACCATGAAAAGAGAAATCACAGGTACGTTATTTAAACAGTTGTAGCAACACCTGGAGACGTGTAACGCTATATTTTTCGGAACTCCGCAACTTGCTCTTTAAATAACAGTTGTGCTTAACACACAGCACAATACACGGCATTCATTGTTTAAAAAAATATATAATTCCTTAAACTATTTGTTCTTAGGTTAGGAACACATAGAATAGTTTACCAAGCACAGTATAGGGTTACGCTATATCAAATGACTTTATTTTAAGATCACGGTTTTTGCTTTGTTGTACCAATTTTTTTTATGAAAAAGTAATTTTCTTCTCTCTGACAACAGTGGCTTCAGTTATCAGATTCTTCTAGAATTAGACGGTTCAGAGTCTAACATGCCTGGCGTGACAATGTTCAATCCAGAGGAAGGCCATCACTGTATCAGTCGTATATATATATATTTACGTGTTTGAAAAGTACATTAGTTCTGCCAAGGAAAGTTAAGTGAAAACAAGCTGGAAACAAGATCTTGAGTTTAGTCAATTCCTGGATTGGAAGTTGGAGCATTCTGGTAATTCTTTTGGAGAAGATACAACAAGGAAACATGAGTATTTGTTTACTAAGGATACAGCTCAGCAATGTGGACAATGAGAGCTTGTGGTGAGGATTGAGCGAACCATTTTCACCCGTGTCAGGAATTTTGTTGGGTTGCTTGCTGCATTTTTAAGTAAAATGATGTTATTCTGTGTGTTCCGTATTATTCTTTAATATGGAGCGTAATGTACTGTGATCAAAGTGATAATAAATCAAATGAAACAAGCAGGCTGACGCATTGCCCTCTACACGTATCTGTCCTTATAAGCAATATATTTATGAAAATGGAGAATCAAACAGGACCCATCTTCAGTGCTAATATTTGTCCCCAAGGTGATTGCGTCCATTTCACCATCCAGAATAACTTCCTATACTGTTTGAATCTGGGACACAAGCGATGATGATGATGCAATTGACCCCAGAAACCCCAAGTAGAAAGTTTCTGCTGTAGGGAATACAGTGCACAAAAGTGACTGGCTAACAAATGTATACTAAAAGATGAGATACAAAGCAGAGAACAAAAAAGAATGGTATGTCAAAAGACTCACATTATGTTAAATAACAATAGGAACATGAAGAAGAAGTAACTTGCTCAAGTGTGTAATCACGGTAACTCACATAATTATGGCACATCCCAAGCAATATATTTTTTTTTTTGATGAAAGAAGGTTAGTGTTGAGTATTTCATTTCCTTTTAAAAAATACGTCAGAAAAATCGAGCTGTAAAATGGTGTACATACAAAACAGCGGACACACAATGCCCATTTCTAAAGATGAAATACATTCATACCAGTCCTTCTTCCAAGTGTTTATTATTTGAATTTAATTATTAAACGTAGCCTCAGTGCTCAGTCCAGTAAACCTGAATGGGAATTTCATGCTAGCCTCGCACAACCACATAATGAAGATGTTTGTATGGTTTTGTTTTTAAAGCTTGTTTTACTCTTTTCTTTGTGTGCTCAGTGTAATTGTTTTAAGCACTCTCATGAAGCACTGCACAGTGTGGCCAGGTTTATGATGTACGATACAGGGACTGCTCTGTTTTTCACTCTTGTCCTCTGTGCTGCTATGCAGTAAGCACTGGCCTTGCTCTGGTGAGTGCTACTTTTCTTACTGCAGCACCCCAGAGTGTATGGAACAGATCCTGGTTTGGAATAGTTTGAAAGAGCCACACCTTAGTACTGTACCACTGCTTTACACCATCTACCTTTTCATTCTCTCTTGCTGTTTCTGCTTTGATAATTACTTACTTTGCTTGCTTAATATTCTGACAAAGATTTGCTTTTCCAAACATTCCTTAACCTCCTCGGTCCTGAGACCAAGTTTGTTTAGAGAAAACCAAATCTGCCTGTGAAACGCGTTATTTGCTTTACACAAGACCACAAAAACATGCAATATGTGATACCAATATCCTGAAATATTGAACGCTCAGTATTGTGAGCATCTGTACCCGAGGGCTCACTGGCTGACATTAGCGTGGGCAGTTTCAAATGGGTATACTGAACAAAAGGACCGAGAGGTTAAAGCTGAATTTCTGAATTTAGGGGGGTTTACAAATGACCAATTGGTCTGTGCAACTGTCATTTCCACCCCCTCTGCAACTCTGAGTTAGTAAATGGAAATGCTTTTTCCAACAGCCCAAGTGATCATTCTTCAAACCACCTTTAAATGTGGTCTTTTTTGCTTGAATAGTTAGCAAGCACAGAAAAGAATGACCCACGCAGAAACAACAGTGGCAGCAATGGGATATTAAACAGGTAAGACAATCAGTTTTAGGAAACAGTAGATGATATAGTGTCCTTTTAATGCTCTGTACAAGAGTGAACAATGTGCACATCATTAGTAGGAACTTATTGTACTGAAGAGTTTTATAATGTAATAACCTGTGGTTCCCTACTCATTGTGTTGTCTCTAGTTACATGCAACCAAAAATGGTTTCCAAACTTGTGTTTTGGTTAACACTAGCCCGTATTCCCAGCTTATTAAATGTAATTTAAGCAAATAAACACTGTAATAAATTAAGATGTGAATACATCCTCTGAATGATTTACAGCAGTTTATTATTTCCATAATGATTCACATGTCAGTCATCAACTTAACTCTTTAAAAAAAAACAAAAAAAACACACACAATGTGACATACAATCCGTGATGAAAGCTTTCATGAAGAAGAGAAAAGGCCAGAGCTCCTGGGATTGGATCTGGGTTACTCTCAGTTCCAATGCAATACAAATACCCACAAACTGCAGCTTGGGAGATCTTGTGCGTTTCCACAAAAGACAAGATTGTTCTTGTTTTTGAGCAATAAGTAACAATAGGTATCCCCTATTGTCTTAAAGACGGATTCCACCCCAGAAAACGGCATCCCTGACAGTTCAGCTGACTGTCTCTGACATCATGTACAGGACTGCATTACATAAAGGCCCCTTCTGTATTGAATGTATTTCTGGTTTCCAGGACAACAGCCCATACAGCATTTTCTAGTGTTTTGTGTTGTATAGATGCAGCAGATATCAAAGTTTAACCTACTAAATATACCATGAAAAGGACATGTGGGACCTGTTTGGTGTATGTAGGGCATCTCATCCTTAAAAAAAAAAAAAGTGGTATGTATTTACTTAAATAAAATGACTTAACTGAGACAAAAATAACCTTCAGTATATTTAAAGTTACTCATTGAAAGCAGACATTAACTTCATCTTCTTGACTATTTCAGATGTATTATTTGAGGATTAATAACTAGCGTGGCAGGTGTTGTATTTTTGTGTGTAGACTTTTCTTTTCATGTGCTTTCCCACTTTTTTCTACTCTGGATCTTCAAAAAAAGACGTCAAGGAGCTCTGAGGGACTCTCTCATAGGACCATGAGACGGCTCTTCAAGGAATTTCATTGGTTAAGATCATCTTTTAATATGAATGAAGATGTACGGCTTGGTATGATATGGGTCACCTTTCCATTGTTATGTTTTGATTGTAACTGGATCACAAAAACTTAAGAAAAGTTGTGAACAAGAGAAAGCCGTTTGGCCCATCAATGCTCGTATGATTACTAGCAGCTTTCTGTTCCCAGAAACCAGGCGTCTCTTGAACAATCCCATGAATCAGCAGCAACAGCTTGGCAACCCATTCCATACACCCAGCACTCCCTGTGTGGAAAGGATAGTGCCTCCTACCCACTGCCCTGAATCTGTCACTTATTTGTATCCTCTGGTCCTGGTGCTACAGTAAGTTTGAAATAAAGCTGCGGTTCATTTTGTTGAGCACGTCTATTGATCCCTTCTATTTTCTCTGTTCCGTTCCGTTCCCTAAACCTAATCTATTTCATATGAATGCAGATGAACTAGAACAAAGCAATGTACATGAATATGGAACAATACAGAAGAATGACCCTATTCTGGCATGAAGTTTTTGACTTGCGGGGGGGGGGGGGGGTCATATTAAATCATGCAGCATTACAATGGTACAATGGAGACCTGTTTACTCTTGACGTGGACTCTTATGAAATCTTTTTTTTTTTTTTTCAGGAAGAGAACTGTAATCACCATTTCTGTTGGTTAATAAATCCAGCGCGGATCAGGAACCCGGGTTCTTAATGACCAGGTCTTTGTTCCAACTGTATAATTAGACTAGATCAAACCTCCACCCAGCTGGTTAACTACTTCATTAAACCATCCATGCCTGAAATACAGTATGAAAAGGACATTAGGAAACCTAATGGGCGGAGACGTGCCTTACATGCACAACATTGTATTGCTATTATTACATTTACCCACAAATTAATATTTTAAACATATGGAAAAACATAGTCCCTTCCGTATATTCATACATAACACTTTGAGACTTTATTTGTTTTGTTGTAACCTTATGTGCCCAATTATTCCCCCCCCGATTTTCTCCCCAGGTTAGTTTGGTTTCGTTGGTTTCGATTCCACGACCAAGCCAGCTTCCTTATTCTACACCCAGAAACTCAAGAGCGGATGTCAGCGAGCTACCAGCCTCTAGAGGACAGAGGCCAGCCCTGCAGGTGTCCGTCTGAGCTCACTGGGCGCCTGGCTGGCAGGGTCCGCTGTAGCGTGATGAGTAGAAACAGTTCCTGATGGTTTGGCCTCCCTAACCCGCTGGAGCGCCAAGCCCAATCCCACGCTCCCTTCGGAATCCCCAGCGAACTTCGCACAGCCAGGACGCAAACCTGCGCTCCCCTGACTGCATGACTCCCCCTGCACACCACGCGGCCATGCTTGTACCTGGTGAGCCACTCGGGGACCCCGGTCAGCCCTTATTTTCATCACCAGAAAAGACACACACAAACAAAATACAGTCCATTCTAATAAACGGACATTCGTCTACTCATAAACACACAATAATTAATAAGATACTGGATAGATGTTGGAACATTTTATTTAAAAATTATGGTTGTCTCCATGTAATCAATCCTAAACCCTGCAGTGAATAAAATGTAGCTGAGGTATTGAATAAAACGTTCTCCTTACATGTCGATTTGGGCAGTATTTTGTTTGAAATCAACAACGAAATTAAACAATCGTAGATCTACTTCAGAATACATAAAAGAACAGCAGCATTCAAAGCTAGTGTCCACTAGGAATTTACAATACAATACCATTACAAAATCCACAGAATGTGCTTTTTATATTATTCTAAATTACAATAATGCTCTTTAATAAACTGTATAAAGTCAAATGAATTCCCCCGAATTACAGTATTTCAATAATAACATTTTAAACAAACAAACAGAAGTCAAAATCAGGGGTCAGGTAAAAACGGGGTTCCTAATCCCTGCTAGCACTGGGTTACTGCGACGCTTTCCATTGAGGAGGGTCAGGGAGAACACAAAGAAACACAGGCTCATGAATCCCAGGATAACGATCCCGGAGATCAGTGCACTTGTGACTGAGTTGAGCTGGAAGGCAGGTCTGTTTAGCTGTGCTGAAACAAAGAGCAGGCAGTGGGTGTTTAGAAGAGGTCAGTGGGCAGAGAGTGTGGAGGGACAGCACCTGAATGTACGGGCGTAGTCCCCACTTTGACCATGAAGCAATACATTTATTAAACTTACTGTATATTTTAACTGACACTTTTTTTGTGTGTGAGTGGTGTTATTAAATGTGTTTGGTAAGAGCTAGCTAATCGTGTTCAACTGTGCTGTATCAGCTCATTTCACCTTGTCCGTTTAATGGCTCATTTTAAGATTAGGCTTTTGTAGGGTATCTCGTTTCACTATCTCCAGATCATATTTCTCTAAATACGTGGTTATGTTGACTGATGACTGTTCAGTTTTAACGCAGCGAGTTACACTAAAGCAACAGCAACAACAACAAAAAAAAGATTTGTATTTGTAACCATTTAAGGAGTTGTGTTGACGGTTCAAGAGCGGAAAAAAAAGTAAAATTTAGTAGTTTAACAAAAAAACTATTTAAAGGAAAAGTGGAGCTTAGCTCTTTTAACTGAGAACTTGGTACATAAATAACAACAGCAACTGCAAAGCACAGTACTTTGGGTATTCTCCTGATTAAAATGAATTGCATGATCCAGAAATGCCATGAACTGGAAATACCTGAAGAAAAATATATGACACCTTTCAGTGACTGAGATTGTTCATTATCAGCAGCATAACTGTATTTCCTCCTTAAGTAAAATGAGGATTTGAAAAGCAGCTCTGAATAGACCATATTTGAACTGGGTTTTGATTTATATTCAACACTAAATACCTTGTTTAACCTTTCGGATTGCCACAAAGTGTGCACTGTTATAATTTTTTTTTCTTGAACTAGAAGATCAAATAACAGTAAATCTTACCTAACTGGGAGTTGTTGGTTGGTGTTTCATCTGAATGTTTAGGGAGGAAAAGAACATCATATCAGTATCATGATACAAACTGGCATGCTGTAGAAAATAGAAACCATACATGCTGCATAGAAGGCACAAACAATGAGGCTTTTTTATCTCAGTGTATCCCCCAGTCCTCAGAATGCATTTCACAAAACCCCAGATAATTTAGCACAATTGGTTCTGTTTAAGAGAGGCCACAGTTTAACTGCAGGAGTTAGTCTCCGCTTCCCTGCATCTAAAATAAACAGCTGCAAGCCAACACTTTGATAATCCAAGCATTTACACGAAGTGTCTCTAATTACTATGTATTTACATGAAGTATCTCTAATTACTGTATATTTACATGAAGTGTCTCTAATTAATGTGAATTTACATGAAGTGTCTCTAATTAATGTGAATTTACATGAAGTGTCTCTAATTGCTGTATATTTACATGAAGTGTCTCTAATTACTATGTATTTACATGAAGTGTCTCTAATTAATGTGAATTTACATGAAGTGTCTCTAATTACTATGTATTTACATGAAGTGTCTCTAATTAATGTGAATTTACATGAAGTGTCTCTAATTACTGTATATTTACATGAAGTGTCTCTAATTACTATGTATTTACATGAAGTGTCTCTAATTACTGTATATTTACATGAAGTGTCTCTAATTACTGTATATTTACATGAAGTGTCTCTAATTAATGTGAATTTACATGAAGTGTCTCTAATTACTGTATATTTACATGACGTGTCTCTAATTACTGTGTATTTACATAGTAGTTACTTAGTAAATACATGGGTACTCACACATAATTACAGTGTTATGCATATTTACAATTTACTTAATGTGTTCATTTTTTTGCATGATATATGTAAGTACACAATTGTATCAGAAAAGGGTTAAGGTTAGGGTTAGGGGGTTAGGGTTAGGGTTAGGGTTAAGGATAGGGTTAGGGTTATATTGTGCAAAAAGAGTCACACATTAAGTACATTGTAACTATGCATAATAACATTGTAATTATGTGTAAGTGCACATGTATTTACTAAGTAACTACCATGTAAATGCACAGGAATTAGAGACACTTCATGTAAAGTGTTACCCGCATTTGCTCTATAAATGCACACTGGCTGAAACTGGCTTTAAAAAGTAAATCGTTAATTCAAAGTTGCTTTGTTCTCATGTAAGCTAACCGGATCCTTTTTTTTCCTTCATATTATCAGATTGTAGTTCTAAGACAATAGTTCTCATGTTAATACTGTACTTATTATAGATATTTGGTATGTTTCTCATAAACATTAAAACAAATATAATTTTGTCAGTGAGAAATGCATTGGTTTTTGAGTATACCAAGTCCAAAGTAAGTAAATTCATTTTGGTCTATTTGACTGCATTTGGCGTGCTGAGTCTCTGAGGTGTGTGCCCCTCGTGTCAGGTTTAACAGGAGCATGTCTGGAGTGTTTGCTTGAAGAAGACTCACCACTCCTTGTGATTATGGGACCTGC
The DNA here is from genome assembly GCA_030684275.1 of Acipenser oxyrinchus oxyrinchus. NCBI lineage: Eukaryota > Metazoa > Chordata > Actinopteri > Acipenseriformes > Acipenseridae > Acipenser > Acipenser oxyrinchus. The sequence goes on from CM060253.1 coordinate 5,150,300, forward strand.
TGTAATGACAGCATTTCCAGAGGCACTCTGAGGAGCGGGTGTTGTCTCCTCAAAAAGATTCCTTTTCTTTCGGCTGCCACAGATCTGTAATTAAAACATCACAATCTAAACGAAATGTCTGTTCAACTGAACATTTAAATGCAGTTTATTTTGATAAGCTACATGATATTATAAACCTGATAGTTCAGCCTCAGGCAATCAGGTTCCAAGCAGATATCACTGGCAGAACTTCTTGATACATTTCAAGCAGCCTAAGCGATCCAGATTAAAATACAAATCTTTTAAAAAATGTCTTTATACACAAAAACATTTGTTCGGTTTACAAAAAGATTAATATCCTTGCAGTGGTCATTACCTGTCGATAATCGACCTTGTCTTTCAATAAGCGCCCTCACCTGTGGCTCGGGACACTTAACTGTCATCGTGGTCAGTTATCTAGCAGGTAATGAGCTCTGTGGAGGACAGGAATCTCCAGCTATGATTACAAAACCTGTACCTTTTAATATGTGTACATAACAGTACTGCAATCGACTAATATTGGTGAAAGGCTTTGCCATTATCCTGTAATTACAGAACAAAAAGTTTAAGCAGGTTTAATTTTCTGATTTAGTTTCCCAAAAACAGCTTTTTTTCTGAAAACTTTAATAAAAAAAAACTATTTTGCATTGTATGCAATAGTTTAGAATCTAACTAGGGGACTGTGATTGCAGACTGCACCCAGTCTCGTCTGTTAACACATGCATTTAGCAACGTGTTCACTGGTAGGGACACCTACCTCGCACACTGCTGGTCTGTAGAATTATTTCTCAGATCTTACCGGCATGAGTAAAGGACAGTCATCTGCTCTGCAGAGTTTGGTCACACAATGTAGAAACACTGTCGACATCTTCTGGTTTTTGTGCTTGACAAACCGGAACACTTCGAAGGAAAACCTGCCCATTTGACTTTTGCCGTTTTCAAAAACAGTTGTTTGTGGATCTTTGTCGCAACTGTTTGAGAGAAAGAAAAAAAAAAGAATAGACTAAAATGATAGAAAACTACTGGGGTAACTAAAACGCAAAATAACTTTTCCTCAGTTTTTACACTGAAAGTTCAAAGGTAGCAAAAAGGTAACCCTTTACCTAAAGAACAGATCGTATCTAAGTTCGTCACTTGGATTTCCAGAGGGCGTTGTGTAACAGTAGTCCATCAAAACATTCCATCTGTGGAGCAATGATCAGCCAGTGTTAGTGCTTTTCAATTAACTACCAAGAACAATGATCAGCCAGTGTTAGTGCTTTTCAATTAACTACCAAGAACAATGATCAGTTTTAATAGATCAATTTTAAGGTGCTGTGAGGATATGGGCACCGTAATTCAAATCAAATCCTAAGGCTAGTGGCTGAATGAAAAGAGGCAATCCCAGCAAGTTCAAGTTCATTGTCCTCGTATGTATTCTGGCCCACCATGACGGCGTAATGGAAAGCAAGATGTGACATATGAGTCGAGCTATTCATGGTAAATGCTTATTAAAACAAATTGTCTGTCTGTTTTCTTTCCCCTTAATAATGTCACCAGGTAACTGTTATTTTTGTTCCTCACCTATTCCAGTTCAGAAAGGCAGATTTAAAAGACCTAAACGGGGTACCTTCCATCCAGGTTGGTTGCTTTGACTGCTGCGTACACTTTGGTCTTTAAGGGTAGCCCTGCATTTGGTATTGCCAGCTGCTGTGCATAGGTTGAATCCTACAAAGACATCACAGTTGAGGATCAATACTGAACCAATCAACAGCCACTCACATACAACTGTATTGATTGCATGGATGATAATGTTATACTTTTAACTGCAAAGTACACTCCTGCTAAAATGTAGCACCTCTTCAAAAACATACAGCTGAAGCTGCCTTTTTTTTCCAAATGTATTTTGTGCCAGATTTACAAAGATTTGAATCCAGTTTTACAAAATCTCAAAGTTTATATTTTATGTGTAGCAAAATGTTAGTAAATTCCTTGTCAGTGCTTCTGCTAATACTAACTGAAGAATCTGCATAAATCATACATCAGACACTGGAGCAGACCGATCACACAATATGTACATAGTTTTTACAAAACTGGCCAGACAAAATGAAAAAAGAAGCACTTTGCACAACTCCTCTGGTTTCTGCTCAGCTTTAATCAATATATTTGACATAATCCTAAAACAAGGTTATTGTAAGTTACTGCTGTATCGGATTTAATTAAATACTACTTACATTGTAGAGGAGTAAATTCAAAGTGCTTAAAAACGAACCATTGTTGTCCTTAACAGAAATAGCAGCAGATGACCTGGAGGAAACATATCAGAGTCAAATGAAATGTGATAATGATAAGAACCTCCATAAATAGTAACCATATCATATTTAGTGTGTACATCATTATAGACCAAGATAGTTCATATTACTCATGTTTATATCCACTGGGCAAAAACTAACAGGGATTATAGGGATAATACTAAAATACACATTAACCTTTCCATTTCTCTATCATTCTTAATGCCCAGTTATGAGTGTAATGAAAGTAAACATGACATCATTGCTTTGAAACCATCAAAATTCCAAGTAGGGTGATATGATTTCCTGATTCCAATGTGATTGGTATATTTTATATCTTAAACATATCCCCTTTATCTTTTTTTTCCTCCTAAATTCTTATAACCATTTTTCTAATGCTTACTTTTTTACATTTTATTTATGTAACTGTTTTAAACCTATGCAAGGAGTTGGCTGTACAACATTATTGCCAGCTGTTGTGCATAGGTTGAATCCTACAAAGCTTGACATCTAAAAGTTTCATCACAAGAAGGAGCCAACAATTTAAGATCATGTAATTACTGTATGCTTCATGTTTCGATTCATTGCTGCATTTCAGATTCTTTCCTCAGGCAGAGCAGGCTACAGTGCCCCTTGTTAATTCTCTAAATCTAAGAATCATGAAATATTGAGGGTGGTGCATTAGGGCAGGGTCCTTACACTGTAAAGTATAGTACACGCACAATTTACTGACAACATGGCCCGACGACAATTCAAACTGTATTACTGAATCGTGCAATCAGGAGGGCGCTCTTACAAATGGTATCTGTACGTTTTACAATCAAAAAGCATGCAATCGTTTAAATATACCTGTTAAACCTAGAGCAGTTGCTTACTGCTAAGATACAAGCGATCAGTTATATATTCAACTACTTTGTTAAAGTGCATGTAAACTGCAGACTTACGAAGCGAGCTGCGTATTGTTGACCAGGTACTCAAGAGGATAGCTGCAGCTGAATTTATACAGCAGCCCCGGCAGATAGCTGATGATTGTTGGAGGATCTGGAGTGTCAATATATCCTGAAAGATTACCAATCTGCACCATGGAGGAGTTGCCATATGCATTGACACCTGGGACTGAGGACACCTGCAATACAGTATCAATACCGATTCAATTCAAAGCCGAATGGTTTGTAATTGTTATTAAGTCTGACACACCGAATAGCTGCCATTCACAATTGCAACACAAGGAATCCACTACAGTGACCTAATCTATTGCATTGAACACGATTTTAACAAGACAACAAGCCATTGCACAACAGCTCCATTTCTTTATACCAAGTTATTGTACACATTTTAATTTATGAAAGATTGACATTAACTTATTGTACCTTGCAAACATCACATGCAGTGTGTAATGGCATTAACTACTGATCCACTGTTCTCCATTATACAATCCATATAAATTTTGTCTGTCATATAACTGATGTGAATATAACAAGCACAGCCTAAAATTAGATAATTAATAAATAATAAAATACAGTATATAATAGTCACTGCACAAGAAGAGTTTAGATTATTTTTTGTACACTTGACATTAAGACATTTACTCCTGCTTTTAACTCTTTGAAAGGAAAAACAAATTCAAGGTTAATACAAAACTGAGCAAACAGACTAAAAGTGCCAAAAGAGACCTCGAATTAATTACTTAGTTGTGTGGTTATAGTTTTGTAAAAATGCCACGTTTGTTTTTTTTCCTTTCGTATATAATCAAAGACTGGACTCAACACTTCAGAAACATAGATTGCTGTTACATCAGAATTGTGATCATGGGGTTTATTTAAATTCTCTACCGCAAGCAGTGGCAGATCTTAATACTGTATCTTAGAATTTATAAAGCTCATTTCACTGCATTTGTTTTGTCTTTAATAATATTAGTAAGTGGGTATATAAATAACCCTTGGGGGAAAAAATCACAGCTGGATTAATATAGTAGAGGATCATCAGTATTTAGACCCGTCACTGTTCAGATTATTAATTAGACCCCTCCGTATTTAGATCATTAATTAGACCCCTCAGTATTTAGATCATTAATTAGACCCCTCAGTATTTAGATCATTAGACCCCTCAGTATTTAGATCATTAATTGGACCCCTCAGTATTTAGATCATTAATTAGACCCCTCAGTATTTAGATCATTAGACCCCTCAGTATTTAGATCATTAATTGGACCCCTCAGTATTTAGATCATTAATTAGACCCCTCAGTATTTAGATAATTAATTGGACCCCTCAGTATTTAGATCATTAATTAGACCCCTCAGTATTTAGATCATTAATTCGACCCCTCAGTATTTAGATCATTAATTCAACCCCTCAGTATTTAGATCATTAATAAGACCCCTCAGTATTTAGATCATTAATTCAACCCCTCAGTATTTAGACCTGTCACTGCTCAGATCAGTAATTGGACCCCTCTGTGTTTCGGGTGGATGAGAAGCAGTAGTTTTGTTTACCACCAGGCTGTTGCCGCAGGATTCCAGTGTGTTCAGGTTGATGGTGAAGATGACGGCCGTGGGGAAGGTGTTGTTATTGATGAAGCCCCTGCAGTGTGCGTCACCATGCCTGCCATTGAGGGATAAATCTGTTTCTGAGTAACCAGAGAAGAGAACTGGGCAAAAATTAATCTTCAGAGTGACGGTCTGGACTCCGCAAAAGACGCTGATGTCCCTTTCAGCTGACGAAAAGAAGAAAATAAAGAAATTGTTTTAAAACTCACACACTCAGACATTGCAACAGCTACTGTGGGCTTGTTTAGTTATAAGACTATATTATCTGTATTATATGGAGCCCTATCAACAATAACCATAGTTTTTGAGGAATGTTGTTTTGTGTCAGAATTTGTTTTGACGAATGAATTACATTTAGATATCTATAAAAAAAAAGAAAAAAGAACAAAAAAACAGCAACAAGTTGAAATATTTGTGAATTTATTGAATAATTTTAAAAAAAAAGTTGTGCATTTTCTTGCTCTTTCTTAAAACCATTTGCCAGTAGCAAATGGTTTCCATTATGTAGTTCCTGTATGCACCAAAGTCCTAATTTCTTAACAGGAGGGAAATAATATAAGTTCATGCAATAAACTGACCGGAAATAAACTAATGGAAAAGTAATCATTTTGCTCCAATATAACACACTACATGCCCCGCTTAAAAGTTTATCGAATGATAAAAACAGGAATTCATGAAATGAAGCCGTCATATTCTTACCAGGGAACCTGCTGTGATAATTGGCATCACAATTGTACCCATTGAACTGCGCACCAGCTGAAATCACTTTACTTATTACCAGAAGAAGCAAACATATTGGTTCCATTGCAACACCTAGAAAGGCAAAGTTATTAAAACACATGTCATTCCAGCAATGCTTTCTCTATTTTAAAATAGATTAAATCAGTTCAATCATCAGAAGCTGTTGCAGTAACAGAGAGATCAGGGTGCAGCTTTCAAGGTAATATTTTTTAAATTTGAGAACTCATCGGATTTCATTTGTGAGGCCTCATTAAGAATTTAGAAAATTTAAAAGAGGTGCATCAAATATTCAAGTTGCCCCAGCTATGAATAATGGTAATGGACTATATCTGATTGAACTGGCGCAGTGAAACGCAGTCTTGATGTTGTGTGAATTCCCTTTAGCATTCCTAACCCACACACATTACTGTCACAATTTTGGTTGAGCTCTGTATTATTGGTATTTTTAAGAAAACAAACTTGAGCCGAATGTCAAGAAAATAAGAAAATAGTGCTGCTTTCCCCATCTGTCTCTGATTCAGCTGTACCCACAATCTGGTGTTGTTACGTTTCATTTAGTTGGATCACTTTCTAAAAAAAAATTGTGTCATCCACACCATCAATAACAATTTTATTTTTTTTTAAAAATGGTTGTCAGTTTTCGCTTTGTTTGTCGTCCAAAAGTGCCTTTTTCATTTTGCCAATCCGTTATCAACATCAGATAAGCCGTCTGTGACCTGGCAAACCAAAGAGCTAAACTGCGCTTTGGCTCCCTGTGGTTTAAAGATGATTTTTAGATCAGTTCAAACTGTCTTAGAAACACCTGGAAGTGTTGCCACTTACCCAAGTCCCTTGAAGCCGGCAGGTCAGCGGTTCTCCATGTGCTTTAGCCTGCTGCATGTGATCAAATGTTGAGCGCTGCAGCTCTACAAAACAACAAGAATCAGGGGTCCTGGTGAAAAAACATAAGGATTTTATTATCTGAGCACTTTAACAAAAACCACTGTCTGGAAGAACATGGGAAAATGCATCAAAACCTCAATGTATTATACAAATCTTTTCATGGGCCTAGAAACATGAGCAGGTTTTGAAGTTTCCCACTCATATTCTTTCTGCCTGATCCTCCTCTTTCAACACACACAAGTGGTCTGAGGGGGGTTTGACACTGCAAGAGGTCCGTTTGGGGAAATTATCTTGTCATCGTCTGTTTGAGATAGCTGGTCTGGTAAATGGGGCAAGTATTCTCTGTGCTTCTCGGGCTAATCTGTGCTCGGGTTTGTCAGAGTGCTTTTTGACGCTTTGTGTGTAATGTTTCTTTCAGCGCGTATCATGTCATTTCTTCTCCGGTGTGGTAGAAAACCCACAAAGCCTCTCCTCACATAATCAGAGCCAGAACAAATTACACGTCTCAGCAGATGGCTGCTGCACAGCTATGGCAAGTACCCCTGCTATGCCAGCAGAGCCGCTGGATTGGGCTCCCATGCAGAGTTCTTACCAATTCTTTCAGCAGCTGAAACCAGCCCTAACCCCCCGAGCCCATGTTTTGCTTGGTTTTTAATATTGTTTTTTGTTTGTTTACAGCTTCAGTTGACACTCCACCGCTCTGCTCAGCAAGGCTGCTCTCTCTCGCTCTCTTTTTTGTGTAAAGAGAAAATACATATTTTTTGAGCGGCTTATTTAATACTCAGTGAACCTGAAACTGTCTTCTTTCCAAGTCTTTCTTCCCAGCCCTTTGGCACTGTAGGGATCCCATTCGTCCCATTTGAATAGGAAAGATATGTGGATGAAATATACAATTATGCAATTGTATTTGATTCAATTTATGATTGTTAGTATGTATTTTTGGCCCTGCTGCATATTAAATATATATGTTATATATTGTAAAATATTCTTTAAACCTAGACTTGAGATACTGAATCCTCCTGAATCATCATTATAACAGTATAACTACCTTAAATATTACAGTTCTTAACATGGTGTGCTACGAAACAAATGCAGCCTAACACTGTGTATTCAAATCATGTAAAACAATACCAATTGAACCAACAGTGGCGTACAAGTACCATTGAAAACCTTATAGAACTAGAGTTAAAAATGTTTAAAGAGACAAAGGTAACGGGTCTTGGACGTGGCACAGTCCCTGTCGGTCTGTGTTTGGGGTGTGCACGAAGCTGAAGCCTGGCTGTTCTGAGCTGGTTTTTTTCATTGGCTCACCACCCTGCCCTTTGCATGGCACTGTTTGCTCCACAGTCAAGCCTGCCTCACCAACTATACAGCAAACCATTGCCAGCAGGCAAGAGGACCAGGATCCAAGCTGCATCAATCAAACCATACCGGTGAACTATACCCAAATGAGCAACCTATGTTACCAATGTACTGCAGCATTTGTATAATGGATCCCCTTGCTTATTTTAAGGACTAGAAGTGAGACGATACACCAAGATGACGATACAATACGTATCACGATACACAAGCCATGATACTATTCGTATCACAATAGACAGGCCACTGTAGGATACGTATCGCGATACACAAAACACAATACAATTTATATCACGATACACAAGCCACTATACGATATGTATCACAATACACAAGCCACGATACAATTCGTATCACGATACACAAACCACAATATGATTCGTATCATGATACACAAGCCATGATACGATACATATCACAATATACAAGCCACGATTCGATTCGTATCATGATACACAAGCCATGATACGATTCGTATCACGATACACAAGCCACGGTACGGTTCGTATCACGATACACAAGCCGCGATATGATTCGTATCGCGGTACACAAGCCACAATGCAATTTGTATCGCGATACACAAGCAGCGATATGATTCATATAGCGATACACAAGCCACGATACGATTCGTATCGCGGTACACAAGCCACAGTGCGATTTGTATCGCGATACACAAGCCACGATATGATTCATATTGCGATACACAAGCCACAATACAATTCATATCATGATACTTATAAAAAACTCATCTCTGCTTGACGGACTTGAAAATATTTCAGATCTATACACAGATTCAGTTGAAAATCAATTACTGTAAAAACCTTTGTATACGTGACCTATAGGCTTTTTCCTGAAATTGTTGTCTCAAAAAGGGGGGGGGGCAACTTATACATTGGTTTTTACAGTATATGTATTTACCACTAAGTAGTATAGCACTTGTTTGAGTTTAAAGACAAAGTATGTCAGCTAGAGTTTCTGGGATATCAGGTTTAACTTAATTAACTAAATCTCCTTATCACATTTCTGAGAAAGGAAAAAAATACTAAGCAATGTGTTTGATAACTATTAAAGTACAAAGTTTGTTCATGTGTTTCTTTTGAAAAATCTAAATATCAAGTCTTTCAGCATTAAGTTGTGATGTTAATTTGTTTTTAAAAGTACATCAGCGTAAAGTATCGCAAAGCATCGATACACGATGAATCGTCTCACCCCTATTAAGGACTGAATAACAATCCACAGGGTTTTCTACAAAATATAAAATAAAGCCTGCATGTATGAGCACAATCATTATGCAAAGTATACAGCTGATGATGCAATTCTTTGAGCATGCTCTGTTCCATTTCTCAATAGGCTTTTTGTCCTATAGAATGTAAATACAATTCTATTAGCACAAGAACAATGAATACATATCCGTGTAGCAATAACCTTTTAGACGAAGAGACCGTATAATCCATTGACAAAAGCAGACTAAACCTATCTAGTGTTTCCCTTCCACACAAAGGTCTCTTTTCTCTTAAACAACTCATTGTCTGATTTTAAATATAAGAGCAATCACTTCCTTTCTGTGTAGTGAATAAAAGGGCATTTGCTCTTTCCTATTATTCTTTGTAGATTACATGTGCAAAAGTATTTCTTGGTGTCACCTGCTGAAGAAAAATACAGTTCGGTGTATATGATACCAAATGTACTGGGGCTATTCCAAACTTAAATATGCTTCTCTTTTGTTGAATCCATAATAAATTGTGAGCTAATAGGTGCACACAATGCGCTGTAACAAATACTTTTGTTTTCTAGTTACCAGTAAAGTTTGTGTTTATAAAACATTTCTAAATGCAGACAGGTTCATTCATTATCCAATAGACTTTTGACAATAAATGTAATGCTTTTAGTTACAAGGTTAATTCAGGTATTATTAACCGGTGCCGTAAGGAATATAACGTAGTTCTTATTTGCATGTAACCTGATATAATATGATTAGTATAGGTAATAATTTAACAGCTGAAGTAATATAGGAGTCATGCTGCCTGGGTCATTTCTACAGGGCTCTAGCCGGGATACACTGTCATTTTGCAGTGTTACCATGCTTTTCCCATGGTTATTCTCTGCATTCACCATAGTTTACCATGGTTTCTCATGATTGTTAATATGCTTTACCGTACCTCCCTGGGCTTTACAATGCTTACCTATGCTTTACCATGCTTTCACTATGCTTTATTACTCTTTGCTATGCTGTTATTATGGGAAACTTTTATGAGGGTAACACCACCTAGGGCCTGAATATTAGATAAGCCAAATGTATATAGTATGTGCCAAGTTACAGTCTATAATTTCCAGAACAGAAGTAAAAGAAGAAAAGGTGGGTACAATGCAATGAATGCAGGATAAGAGTCAATGGTTTAGTTGCCATGGAGATGCACCAAAGTCATTTTAAATAAAGCGTTATATTTGAAATGCTACACAACGAGAGCCTCATTTCTTTCTCTTTTATTAAATGTAGGAGTGCCAAATTATTTTACAGCAGATGTAGTGTGCTATTATTTCTTTCTCCTCACCGTGGCAATTCCACACACAGCTCAGGGAAACTGAAGGTTCAGTGGGCATCCTCCAATCCCATGGCTTGGACCAAGCCACCTTCCTCTTTGACACGCAGGAACTCAGCGAGCCACCGACTTCTGGAGGACAAAGGCCAGTCCTGCAGGTGTCCTCCTGAGTTCACTGGGTACCTGGCCGGTAAGGTGTGCTGTAACCCATGGGCACGCCAAGGCCAATGAAACACCCTCTGGAATCTCCAGAGAGCCTCAGTTCTACTCCTGTGTTCCAGCTCCATTTTTTTCACAGTCATCCGGTTGACTCCGAAATGTTCGGACAGAAACTGCATCCGCATAGAAGCGCCTGCGTTGTTCCACACTTGAACAAGCTTTAGGTTTGTAAAGCAGTTCTGATAGATACAACACCTGCAGATGGATAAGGAAATCTCTATTGTATTACGTTTATGTTGTGTTTACAGAAAACAGCAAGACGATCCACATTTCAGACAATAAGGGCTCAGCTAAATCCTTCCTATACAACTCAAGAAGCCTTTTAAAATAAAGAGTTCATGTGAAAATAATGCCATATATCTGTGTTATAAGCACGCATGTATCCCTCCCTGTGTTTTTTTTTTGTGTGTGTGTTTTTTTTTGTCTAGTTTATATTAAAGATAGTAAACAGATCATAAGATACATTGCCAGACTGGCAAGGGTGCAATGTAAAAGTATTTTAACATCAACATTTATTTGAAACCTAGATAACGCCTCTTATTGTCTTCACATCGTTTGAGGCTTCTCCATTACTGACCCCATCCAAACTGGATAGCGAGTAAGAGGACAGTACAATAAAAGACTTATATATTTATTTACAAAGTAACATTTCTAAAACGAACTAGCGTTCATAAGGTACCCAACTTACTAACTAACTGTCAAACCAAGTAGCTAAATAAATCAAATGCCTTGCTGGACCCATAAGTGTGGCAGTAATGGTCAACATGTGTGAAGAAAAGAGCCTTTGTGAATCAGATCAGATCATCAAGACCTTCTAGAACACAACCGCCTCCATTATGATAACAAATCAACAAGGGGCATGATTGTTTATGGACGAAACTCAATCCATTCGCTTACACAAAAAGTTATTCAGCTCTAAAAGGCACACCTCATCACTTAGCCAGCAGAAAGGAAGATATATGAAGGATGGATAGACCCTCTCTGATTGTCTCTCTCCACAGCAACAGCTTTGTGCCGGCTGACTTTATGTCTGGAGCAAAGTGGAAATATTTTATCGGCTGACAAGAGGATTTAGGGTTTTAAAGGTAGCATGGTTAACGTTGATCTCTAGCACCAGATCTAAAATGACAGAAGCCGTTCTAATCAGACAAAGGCTAGAGGCAAATTGAGCTTGTTGGTTTTACAGTAGACTGGATAAAAAATGTGTCTTTGCAACGCAGTCTTTACTTGTAGGAGAACCTGAATTAAGCAGAACAGACATAACATGCATACTTTAAATGATAAATTATTCACAGCCCTTTGCTTATAAATATGATCTTTTTAATTCCTGTGATACAGTAGATGAAACTTGGTTTAATAAGCCCAGAGAGTGAACAAAAAAGTTCAAGACTTCAGCAACACCTGTGTTAGCTATAGAACGGGAGGCTTATCATTAGTGTTCCCATGGCTGCACCTGTGAATATGACAGCCCATAGTCAATCACCTTACAGCAGCCACCAGGAGCAACAAAAACAGAAAGGCCCCTGTGCTTTACTCAATCATTTCTAAAATGCCATATATTGATGCATTGGAGTATGCCACAACTTCAAACACAGATTCTGCAGCACATAGAGACCTCGCAGCTCTGAGGGCACTGTTTTCCTGTTGAATAAGGAGTCCGTGCTGAGAAGAAGCATGGCCGCCCTCTAGTGGTAAAACAAAAAAAGTATATTACCTGTAATTTAACCAGCCATTCAAAAAATAATTACAGTAAATAAATACAGTAATTAACAGGGGCAGTGCGGGGGGAGACTCTACCGACTGTAGCCTGGGATAACGCTCTGATCATTTGATAGAAAAGCAAGTGCTACACTGCCCCCTAGTGTATACCATAGGCAAGGCAGCAGTGCTTGGGAGGCACTGTACTGTTTAGATTATCCATTGTCAGTGTATATGGGTCATACATCTTCTAATACATATACTGAACCTTTCTTTTGGATATATGAAACATACTGTACGCATACTGTAGTTGTATTCATGCATTTTAAACACTTGTATACAATGTATTACTAATTTAACACAGGCTGCAGGTAAAACATGGGAATAACAATAATGAAATTCTCAGGAGGACAACTTGAAAAACTATAAAAGGTTTCTAGGTTAAATTTCTATTAGGTTTTCTGTTACACTTACTGCATACCGATATTCATTGATGCATTTGAAATAAAAAAGGTAAAATGAATAGATAATCCCATTTTAAATGATTGTACTACAGTATTATTGTGACATGTGACAAATAACAAGCTTTAGTTTCAATCGTTTTGTGTGTGATTTCATTTAATACTCCACATGCTCCACATTCAGATTGCAGATATACATTTTAGACAATGACTGGCAGCTGAGAATTCCAATACAGCATTGTGAAAAGGAAAATCCAATATTATAGCTTGTAGTACAAAGTAACAGTCGTTTGCTCCGTGCGTTTCATGGAGTGAAACATGAGAAGATCTTTTTTTATATATCTGCAAAGACATGATGTGATTAAGGACTGGATGGTTGAAGTATGAATGAATTATTTCATCATGGCAATGTAGGGCGGGTGAAAGATGAATCATGTTCCTCTTCTTAAAGTGCCTTGAGGAGTTCATAGGACATGATATTTCTTTACTGTACGGATCTGTCAGTGATCAGAATAACTACATTACTAACAGCTTGTTATATTAATGGAGCTGATGGTGTGCTGGGGTTTCATTGTAAGCTGCTTTTTGTGCAGTGCATGGTTTCTGGGGGCTTGAGTTCACTGTGCACTGCACACATTGTCTCTGGAATATCTGGGATTATGTTATGCATTTTCAGTGAAATGGAAACACACTGAAATGATTTGAAACAGTAATAGTAATTCCAAAGAATTACCCTTTTGAGAAGTGATTAGAGGGTATTATTACTGTTTGGTAGTTGATCGCTAATGATCAGACAGCTACCAAGTCAACTTGGTAATGTCGGAGAAGCAGGGTTTTATTGTGATAGGAAATGCCTTTTTATTTAGTTTTCCTGCTATTTTTTTGAAGCTAGACATTCTGGAATGGAGTTCGAATTCCCTTTAATAATTATCAATTATCCCTTCTTTCTCCTATTGAAGAACCTGTGTGTCTTCTGCATAAACAGCAGCAAGTACCCTTGTTTGAACTAAAAAGAGTTAAACCAGTGCCATGTGTGGTTATGTGTAAGCATTTATACATTTAATGAATAGTTTGTGAATGTTTATGTATGTAGCACTAGCATTAGTGTCTTTGCCCGCACTTTTCTTGTGTTGAAGATCTTTCAGTTCAGTCTGGAATATCAAGATGTTTCAAAGATAAAGCTATAGATAAAAAGTCATTGCTATTTCCTGTCACGTTATGTTTAACAGATCAAACTCAATCCAATGGTTTTGTGGTACCTACCATGTCTGTTTCCAACAGTTATTAAATATACCGCTGATGAGTTGCACGAGTTAAACACACACATCCAACAGAAATTCATGTGAACACAATCCAGGGGTGGTTTATCCTGACAGGGTATAAGTTGATCAAATCAACGCCCTTGCGAACTTCCATTCATTTGGAAGCATGTGTGAACTCTACAAACTAACTCCCCTTTATTCTACATTTAATTAAACCAAACAGAGACCACTTCTTGAGTTTGCTTGCAGATGACAACTGAGTTCTGTTTGCATTTACCAGTGCAATGTGAATTCAAAAAGCAATTATTTCAGTTACAGTCCTTTCAAACCAGGAAATGCACTGACGTGTAGAATGTACAGGTAGTTGACAAAAAAATGGAAACACCAATGTAAAGTTACTTAATAGGGCATTGGGCCACTATGGTATCCTGCTCTGTGGCGTTCTCGGCAGACCGTTTTTGATGAAACTGGCTGCTCGCGCCCCAGGTTGAAATTTGTAGTCAATTGATCTACAGTTGCTCGCCTGTTTTGCCTTGCACTTCGAATTAATGCACAGATATCACGATCCTGGAGTATGCGCTTCCGCCCACTGTTGCCCTTTGCTGATGATGTCTTTCCCTTGGAGTTCCATGACCTTAGACGCTGTTGCTCGTGAAACATCAGCAAGTTGAGCTGTCTTGGTCACTGAAGCTCCTGCCAAACGTGCCCCAACAATCACCCCTCTTTCAAAGTCACTGAGGTCTCCTCTTGCAGCCATGCTAGCCATAATTATAGGCAACCAGGCCTGTCCAGCATTTTTATACATGACCCTAAGCATGCTGGGATGTTATTTGCTTAATTAACGCATGAGCCACACCTGTATGGAAGCCCTTACTTTCAATATACTTGGTGTCCCTCATTTACCCAGGTGTTTCCATTTTTTGTTCACTACCTGTACTTTGACATTATACACGTCAGCGCATTTCCTGTTTAGCCTCCACAGCAGCAAGAATGTTCAATAACTCTGGTTGCATACTAAAGAAATTGTTAGTTAGTTGAGTTGAAATGTAAAAGTTAAATGAATCTTCAGTTCTGAATCCCAGATGAATCCCCTGGGCTGCTCTGCAGTTCTAGCTGACTGACATAGATGAGTGCAACATACTGTAATGAATTGACCTCTCAGCCTATTGGACTGACTGGAAAAGCAAGGGCTGGACGCGAACCGCAAACTCTACGGTTCACTGTGGTTCTGGTAATAAAACAAAAAACATGCATTTAGCACTCTTCAGCTGTAATTACATTGTAGTTTTATGTGTGATTTGCACTGCAATATGATGGATCTTATTGTCGCTAAGTACATTAAGATTCTGATGTTGTGATGTCAGGGTTCAGTCGCAGGCTGTTGAATAAGGAAGTCAATCTTCAAATTTTGTGCTATTATGCTATAATTTTGCACAAAAAGAAAAAACACATGTCTTTTTAAGGTGCAAACACACTCCACACACTGTACATATGCCTAATGTTGAAAAGCATTTGCTGGTGACTGTTTCACTCTAATGTTGTTTATAATGCTCGGATGCACGTTGCAATGGACGCGGGTCACATTTTGTGTTCAGAATAATAAAATCAATTGTGTAACTCGCAAGATTTCCTATTTAAAAAAAAAAATGATTTCATTGCGCAAACTCAAGACAAACCAACCACGCAGTTATTTGTGTTACTTTGCTAATTGCATCATTAACCTTTATTTTGGTAAATGTGCACAAAAATGCTGTTTTACACTTTTCTGTCCACTGTCTCAATGTAGTATTGACACATCACAATGCAATTGATAGCACCTGTACGAAAATCTCAGTGTTCTACTTTCTAACGTTACACAGATCAAGTTTTGGTACGTGTACCACATTGTGACGATGTACCACTTTATAACACTACATTGGTATTTTCGGGATGGTTGGTAAGTGAACATTACATTTATTTTCCAGTAAAAGTGAAATGCACACATCTTTATTACTACCTAACTGTATGTGTAAACATGCGTCACGTTGTGTAAAACAAAGTGCTATTTCCTTTGAATAAATATGATTTCAGAGAGGTGACAAACTTATTTGTATTTGTTATATACGCGGTCAAATAAATGCCTTGGTTTTGCACTGTTGGAAACAAATGATGACACGGTCGGTTGAGGGACGGGTCATGTGACACGACTGAATTCCCTGCCTGGTGATAGGAGGCTCCAAGGTTTCTTGTGTACAGAGGGTATGCTGAAACTATAGCCTGGTGTTCGCCATTTCGGCTCATTGAGCCGTAGTATATGGTAGGCGAAGGTGACTCATTATGTGAGCCAAAATGTCGTCAGTTTCATACCCACCACAACTTTATAAACCTTGGGAGGCTCCAGCGAGAGAAGCGGACCCGCCATTTTCCTGCAAGCCAGATCTAGTCCATTTAAACCCAGTAGGGGAGGCGAAATAGAGAGGAGGTAGACAGAGGAAAAGAGAGTGTGTGGAGTAGGAATAGGACTAGGAATAGAAATAGGAACAGGAACAGGAATAGGAATAGGGAGGGACAGAAAGAAAGAACCTAGCTTAAAAAAAGGGATATATTTTCCATTTAGCCCGGCGTACAGTATACCTTTGCGTACTGGTTTTCGGGATAGTTGGACCAAGAGCCGCGGATATATATATATATATATTTTTTTTTTCCTCTTTTTGTGTGTTTTTTTTTTTTTTGCCCCCGAATACGACTGGAGCTGCCTGGTGGGTTTTTTATTTTTAGGTCAGGTGGTTGAACAGTGGAGCCGCCAGAGGATATTTGAAAATAACATTTCCTTAAAAAAATAATAATAATAATAAAAAATTAAAAAAAGACAAGAAGATATATATATTATATATTTTATTCCATATACAAAAAAAAGACGAAGATGTCGGGACAGAGCATAACGGACAGGATAACTGCAGCTCAACACAGTGTCACCGGGTCTGCCGTTTCCAAAACTGTGTGCAAGGCCACCACACACGAGATTATGGGTCCGAAGAAAAAGCATTTGGACTGTAAGTAGCCCCCTATGCGAGGGAGTGGGGTGTCTGTTAACACATAAAGTAGTCGTCTGCAGCAATGTGTACGTTTTTTTTTTTTTTTTTTTTTTTTTCTCATGATGAGCCTTCACGAGTACTGAGGCCTCCTTTCATTTTAGTATGTCATTTTTTTTTTAATACAGGAGCGTTTTGGTTGACAATGTAAAACATTGTGCAGCCGAATTTAATATTGTTAAAAAAAAACCAAAGAGAAAGAGATTGTAGTCTTCATGTACCTTAAGGTAATTTATGGGAACGAGTGTAAAACAAGTCGGTGCATTCCTTTCCTGGATGAGTGTAAACACACACAATTACAGTAACAACACAAGGTATCATGGAGGTTTCATTGCTTAATTATGTATGAAATATTGATTGCCTGTTTTTGGCAAACCTTGCCTTATAAATAATAATAATGAAAAACTATTTCATAACTGCCAGGAAAGTTTATACACAAATTGCTCATAATCTTTTTCTTATAATCGTATGTTTTATTGACCATGCAAACATACTGTAATCGGTTTACAGTAGTTTAATTTCTTATGTAAATCCCATTGGCTTAGCTTAGTTTGCTTTTTAAGACATGTCTGGAAGTGTTTTTGCTGTACACACATTTTCTCAATTTACTGGTGCACAGTATTTATTTTTTCAGTTGTGTGCAGTTGACTTTTAATGCTGTGTTTGAATGCCAGTGACTGATCCCTATAGATGTCCTCAACACTTGGTAGTGTTTTTTTGGCCAGTAACTAGTTCAGTAGTTGATTCTTTGTGTTGTATTTCCTCTGCATATTTAGTAGGCATATAGTCTTTTTGACCTGTGAGGAATTTAAACTTTTAAGCAAAAGGGAGTGACCTCCACGCTGCCCTGTGTTTCTTGTATAGTTATGTTTTATTTATTTTTTTGACACCTCAGTTAAAAAAATAACTTTTATATTGAAGGATAACTCCTTCCCCCACACTTTTATTTTATTTTTTTCAAATTATTATTTTCAAATTGTTATACATGTAAATAGAATGGAGCCCCCCAGCTTAGTTTCACATTTTGGTCCTCAGAAGAAGATGATGATAAAGAATCTTGTGCTGTATTAAAAATGATTTACTCTTGTGATTTGTATAATAAAAAGGCACTGACACGGTCAGGTTATCTCATGAATACATCATGTTTTCCAGTTCTAAACTATTTCATATGGGTAACTACATTTGTTGCTTAGTCATAGATATAACTATCACTACAATAGTGTGATAATTGCTTCAAGGTTAGACAATTGAAATGGCATGTCCCATAGTGTTTATGGTAGCTGGTGTCTTTTTAAGTCCCCTGAGGTGTTAAATTGCTTTGGCTAACAGTGCTGAAGATGACTGTCCTTTCTGGATACAGGCTTCATTTTCTTCTCAATTATTTCAAGTGGCACAGGGACTTTTCAAAATTGTTATTTCACAAAACATTAAATGAACATTGGACTCTGTACATAAAGAGTACAACTGGGTTTGTTGTTGTGTTGTTAGGGCATGGGGCTTCAGGGTTTTCCATCAGTTGGTCAGAAGTAGGATGCTGGCTTTTTACCACATCAATAGCTTTGTAGTTCCCACTCCTGATTAGCAGACAGACTCATGGTTTTGTGATGCAGTGCCTTTTTAACTAATTTCCTGTGAGAAATATTTTTTTGATTCCAAGATAAGCAAGCCCATTCTGTTTGTGTTTGGCATGCCTGAAATTTTTTTTACAGTTGATAGTCTGATTAACAGACTTGACTGATCTCTTAAGTCATTAGTAGAGTACAGAACAGTTTTGTTTGTGTAACCAGGGTTGTGGGGGATATGAGGCGGGTATATTTCTCCTGCTGGGAAGTATCAGAATCTGGGAGTTTGTTTGCATATCTGCCTTGACCAACGTATGTCACGCTGAAACCCGGTCACAATACTCTATCAACGCAAAATACAATGCAAATAAAATGTGAATTCCCTGTTTGAAAAAAAACCTGTGCTGGACATGTGTTTTTTGGCTTGACTGTAAAAAGGAAAATTACTTGCTGTACTTTAAACAGAGGACAGTATAAACTGTAAGATACACATATAGTGCATGTAATTATTGTCTGGCCAGCTGAGGAGTGGAAGTATTGACAAACCCATACTGTGGTTTGGGTGTAATCCAGGTGTTCTGTAATGGAATATTGACCTTGGGTACCATATTGCAAGCCTTAAGTAAATGTGGGTGTGTAAATGTGGCTTTGAAAATGCACCTACCTAAATTACATGTCTTCAATTGTGTTTCTCTTGTATTTGAGTACAACTGTAATGAAAAGTTTAGTATGAGAGCTCTGATAGTGCAATATGAAAACTGTAAAGAATCCTTGCCTTCTATGTTTCTCTATGGCTATGCATTGCAAATGAAAGAAACCAGAATTACTCAAATTAATAAATTACATATAGCAGTTCACAAAATGCAAGTTTAAATGTCAGGAATATCCAATGTGCTGAAAATGGCAACGATCAGTTTAGAAGGGTCAACGTTGTGTGTGATTTATTTTTTACTAGATTGAAATAAATAAAACCATTGTAAATAACACAATTTTAAGGATACATAGTTTTTACTTCTGAGAACAATAATACAAGTCTATCATAGGTCTATTTTATATTGTTTTAGCTAATTAGTAATTGTCTAATATCTGGATATTTGTGAATTTTGAAAAGATAGTAAAGAAAAGTCTCAATGTCTGGTTTATGTTTCAGAAACTAGACAAGTACCGTAGACTGCATACTGTAACCACACTAAAGTAAGTAGTGGGCTAAAAGAGGTGTTGGTATGGTTGGACAGTATGCAAATTGGGTTGCAGTTTAAACCCTACATTTATTTATTTTCTCCTGACTTTAATGATCCTCTGTCTACCTGCATGGGGAGGTGTCCTGTCCTGTACTTTTCTGTTCAATTATTTTAAGTACTGTACCATCAAGTGAACCACTGCAACCAAGTACAGTGCCTGAAGTTCATTACAAAAGCACCTAAGGCCTGATTGTACAGTGTTCTGTTTATATTCTAGAGTATGCTTTGCCTAAGTTTTCTAAGAGGTGCATTTCAATCAGTACTAAAACAACTGATAATTATACATTTTAAGGTATTGCTACCAGAGTCAACATCCTAAAGTAATTTGCTGAACAATTAAAATTCCTGACATTCCGCTAGTGTGGTTATGCAGTATATGTGCCCTGCTGTACATTTATTTGATGCATAATCTACAGTAACTCCACATGATTTGCAGGTTATGAACTTTACACCAGGAACTTGATGCGTTGACACTAAATGAGGTCATTCTACTGATGGCTGTGACTTTCACCAAGTTAGTTATTAACAGAAATGGTTCAAGCGAATGGCTGCTTCCTTGTGCAAGACAGCTTTTCAGTTCCATGTCCATACTGTTTATTGTTTGCTCTTCAGAAGGGGGAGGGATGACACAAAATGTAAGCTGAGTCCTCATAATAGGTTTACAGTAAATGCTGGGGAAGCGCTCTGTGTACAGTATGTAGTGTCCAGTGCCTTCTAATGTATGAAGGGTAACCAGCTGGCTGCCAATTGTTGACAAACGCAGTCAGCAATTTGCAGTTTCTCTGTACTTGCAAATAAAAACATGGCAAATCTGTCTGGAACAAAGTCATATATGGTTTTCTATGAAAAGTACAGGCATTAAAATTGTTTGTGATGGTGGGGTGGGGCGTGGTATGTATATGTAAAGCTGAGGTCGCGCTAGCGTTTCTTTTCATGCGTTCCTGAAACGCACATGCCCAAAATGCTTTGTCCCATCCATCAAATATACATTTTAACACAAAGGCTAATAAACTCCAGGGATGTGCATTTTGGTACATTTTTTATGAACGTTTAAACTCTATGGCACGTAGTAGTTTAAAAAATCTCTGTGTATAGATATACATAAAAACACAGACACACTTTTGTCTTTGTTATATATACTAACAGTAGACCGTTCGCATGACAACGGGATTCTAAGCACTGTTTGTTGCCTTCATCTACGTGTGTTTTAATATTATAGCGTTGCTGTGTCAAGCGAAGATTCTTGAAAAACTGTACATCCTGGGTATGGGGTTTTTTTTGGCCCAGCAGCTCTTTCTCACACAATACATCTTGCCGTCTCAATAAGCCACGGATACTTCATCTCCCGTTCAAAATTATAAGAACGCGTTTTTCATTTGCGTTTTTGTGCATTGCTACTGCTTACAACTGCATCGGTCACTGTAGTACTCGTAATCAGAAGTGGATGGCCTAGATGCAGATGAGCAATCTTCTTCCTGAGAATCCCCTGAAAATGCTGATTGCTTAGCAAAAAAACTTACGATTGACAACTGACTTGCTGTACACGCTGCACTAGGTATTAATTTTTATGCTTAAAAAAAACAAACAAAAGCACAACGTTAAATTAGGCGACTGCAAAAATGAAGTTAAAAGTAGGATCAGGGATGAACAATTCACGTAATTTGTTAGCTCTGTTTGAAATAAAATTAAAGGGACCAGAATTGGGCTCGGGCAAGGTATGAAGGTAAAAACAAAGATTGTTTTGCAATTAACAGCTTTTTCTGAGTTTTTAATTATGAAACAGAATCCTGAAAACCCGAAAACTTCAGCCCTACGGCGTGCGTGTGTGTGTGTTTGCATTTACTTTTTCCAAAATACTTGTTTTATTTCTTAGCAATATGGACCTCTGTTAATATGGGGCATAACACATTATGTACCTTAATCAATGCTGTTATATTGCAGAACAGTGTGTTGTTTTTTTTAAACAAGCAAGTATTTTACGGTCATTGCTGCAGTGTAATAGATTACCACGAGTATGCATGTCTGCGTTCCTTTCCATTCTGTGCGTCCCCGTGAACGCAAGACAAAATGTTTTTCCGCCCAATGGATTTATTTTGCGGCCAGGACACAAAATTTTGCGTTAATGCGACCTCTGGTAAAGGAAGTGCAAGGTGTCTGCTGTGACCACTAGTCTTTCTTTGTATGTTGCTGAAAGCTAATATTGGGTTAAAGAAATCCTGAGTTTTCAAAACACTGGCTATAAACAAAAAAAACAAAACAGTTTTAATATAAGTTTTGTTACTCGGTCAGTCTGATTTATTTTGTGATGATAGTTAACATGTTGATGTCCATGTGGCATAAAAAATGGCATTTAACCAATAAGTAGAGCCTCAAGTGTTGTAGAACATCTAGGGTTTCCCTAAACAGTATCTGGCCCCGGGACAGATAACTATTCTGCTAGTCTAAATAATCGGCACCCACGCAAAATAAACTTACAATGTGCTTGCTTGTCTTAGGCAGAGGGCTTCCTCATTTTACATTTCCATTTCATCTGGAGGAGGGGGAGGAACGAGCTGCAGTCTGTTTCACCTTTTGTGTAGTTTAATGCATAAATCTAACAAATGTGTGAATAAGTACATACAGTAGATAAGTTACATTTATTTTTTGAAATGTAGATACATGTTATGTAGGTATCAATTCTATTTTAATGTACATGGATATATAGTATTGTTGCAAACATTTACAGTACAGTCGACACCACTTAATCGGATACTTGCTTAAGTGGGATACAACTCTGAGAGACTGTTCTACCCAATGCTATTTATCTCGTTTAATTAGGATACAATATTTTCAAATGATGAACAGAGATCGCTTTTCAGAGCAAGACAGGTTTGCGTAGCACAGTGCAGTGAGTAAACTGTGACTCTTGAAGGAGCTGGCTGCTGTTGCAAAGAAAGCTGGCAGGTCAACATCGCAGGTGCCTCTACTTGTTGATGAGATGTGATTTAATTCTTTATTTTATGTAGAAATAAAAAAAAAAAGCTATTTAATTTTGTTTAGGAATAAAAAAAAAATTGACTCGTATTTTTTAAATGATGTATTTAACATTTAATCATAATTTGATGTGATTTCATTCTTTTCACTGAGAAACAAGAAAGTGTGACTAAGGTCGTCCTAATTGCCTCTTGTTTCATTGGGACAGCCGCTTATTCAGGATGTTTTTACTTCTCCCGAGGCTTCCTGATAAAGCGGCATCGACCTGTACACTTCAGTTTCTCATGCAAATATACTTTAATGTCTATGTAGCCTACATGTATATAATTTAAAGTTTACACTTGAATATGTCACCTTTTTATGTTAATAATCTATTTCTGGTTTCCACCTTTTGATGAAGTACTTTAGCTTTACCCTGCCTTCTCTAATGTGAATAACTGGTGTTCTTGCTTGAAGTCATTCTTCGTTTGGCACACAACCCTGAAGCTGCTGTACAGTACAGTACCAGCTAAAAGTTAGAATGGAAACATAAAATACTTTGCAGTAGTTTAACTGGAGTTACATTGCAATGCAAGGGATTTAGGTCCTACAGTAGCTCATGGGAGCTGTCTCAAAAGGATTTACTGAACCCAGCAATGTATCTACAGTACAGTTGCTCCCTCTGGCATATCAAAAGTTAGAAAGCCACAGTGAGGACAGTACTCGGCCAGTTTTATCCATAGACAAGGAAACTTCAATAGAAAATAAGTTACAGTAAAATATGTATGTAGTTTGATCTGAAACAGTGTTTAAAATAAAATATTTATTGACAAGGCAAGCTGTTAAGAAAATGTCTACTCCCTCTGATAAATATACTAGTGAACTCTTTCTTGGTTCAGAGATATCTGCATGAACAGTGAGAGCACTGTGTAGGCAAAAAAAAAAACAGTTCTATTGTGCTTCATTTTACTAAATGGCCAGCAAGAGAGGCTTTGTCTTTTCATTCTTTTGTCCCAAATCATATTGTCTTGAGTAGAGGTTCTGATGAATTATTAATTAGTTAATTATTTAAACAGCCTAGTGAAATACAAAAAAGCTACTTTATTAGCTGGTTATTCGGGGATTGTGCTCTGTACTGTTCAGTAGGTTTCTCAACGAAATGCTTAGAAAATCTAAATGTTACTTTTTTTTTTTTTTATAAAAGTTGTTTCAGTATTTCTAGATTATTTTCCAGACCGAAATACCAATTTTCTTGACTGATGCCTGTTGATCAGTTTTCACTGTTGCCATCAAGACTCAAATAATGTGTTGTCTCAGCTTATACCATGTTTTTTAAACCATGGATTTCCAATTCAAGCTGTTAAGTCGTCGTCCCCCCCCCATTGAGAGACCCATTAAGTAGGCAACCGTATAGCCTTATGGCTGTCCCATCAATACTCTTAAGTTCCTTTTTTGTAGCCTAGTACACAGAACGTTTAGTAAAACTACAGTATAGTGCACTTCAATTTATTCATCACCATTTCAACTAACGATATTCAAGAAATATCAAAAGAGAAAGCTTCGTGCATTCCAAGCATAACGATTTTCATTTGCCTAGTGGCCTGGCATACTTTACTTTAATTCCCATGACACTTTTTAATTGAATGTCCTTGAATGAGCAACTTTGTCAAAATACTGTACTGTTCGCTGGTTGCCTTGATTTCTGACCATGGAATCAATACAAAGTTGTGTGTGTGTGTGTGTGTGTGTGTGTGTGTGTGTGTGTGTGTGTTCATTTTTGCTACAGGTGTAAGACATGTTTATCTTCTGTATAAAAGACAAAACAGCTGCTACTGTTAGATGGGGCATTGCTAAACCTGTTGATCATAGTTGTTAATAGCAAGCGTGGTGCTGTTGACGGGTACAGTTGACAATTGCCCTAAAAAATGCTAGTGTACTGTACCTAGGCCTTGTATGAGATCTCTGACCAGGTAGGCATATTTGTGCACTGGGATATTTAGGCTTTGCTGCAGCTGATGATTCAATTAAACAGTACATTAGGTTAATAACCTTTAGAGTGGACTGCTGTCATTTGGACAGATTTAATTAGTATGATTGGCACCTTCTAAAAGTAGCAAAACAGTACATTAGCAAACCCATGTTTCAGTTGACAACACGCCTATGAAAACAGACAGGGACAGAACCTTAAGTGTGTTTGACAAACACGAAGCAGGATAGCATGGGAGAATGCTAGTAAGGTAATGACTGTCTGAAAGAAACTATAAACCAAAGCAGGTCTTCCAGTTTAAAACTGGACACTTGGGGGCTGATTTTATACCCTGCGTTGAGTCACAGATTTTTTACATTTTACAGCACTGTGGAGTCGCCTAGGATTTTGTCAGCCATCCCGGGATACCACTAAAAACAAGTGGTTGATGCAAGTCAGGTGGATTCCCTGGTACGATATGGTGTTCTAAAAAAAGATGTTAAGAGGGAGATTGTCAGACCCTATTCAATTTGAGAGAGAGGTTTTGTTCTTTCAAACTTCAGTTTGGAGAGCTGATAATCTTATCTAAATGTTTCCTTTTTTTTTTTTTTTTACTGGCAAAGCCATCAAGATTTAGGCCATTTAACCAAATGGCAACATTTACACAGGCAGCAACCCACTCAATTTTGCTTAATTGTGACTATTGATCTGTAGGCGGTTAGAGGTTAGTAGGTTTCTTTCCAGAACCAAGCAACATAATCCTCCTATTATTGTTGCAACCTAGGAACATTGCTTGCTGTAGGCATAGTAGTTGATTGAAAACAATGAATGGGAGTATCCTGTGTTGCTTGGTCAGTACAGTATTCTGAATATACTATTGCTTTAACTTACTGTTACAGTATGCCTGTTTTTGTCTGTGACCAAAGGTATCTAGTCAAAGATTTAGAAGCACATTAGATAAATAAGCCTATTTGTTCCCCTGTCGGCAGCCAGCTTTAGAGTATACAAGTGTCTGACAAGTAAGGTGAGGCTTCTCTTATCCTGTTGCATCAAATTTAAGTAACAGAAAAGTAAGACATTCCTTTTCCGTACATTTTTGGTCTACTGTGAGATCCTCTAGTACCTGCTAATCAAGCTCCCTGGTTGTTTGAGTTCAGGGGCTTGAGAAAGTGGATTGTAAGACACTGTAGTCTAAATGCCAGCCACTTGCACCAAGGGTCAAAGTTGATTCTGGTTCCTGCCCCCCCCCCCCTCAAGTAGGGATGTGTTTGGCGGGGTTTGACCCAGGTGATCATGCAAATCCAAAGTATGAGATTCGCTGTACAGTACTGCAACCCCACATATTCCTAGTACAGTGAGTTATAGAAACTGGGAGACTTTATTTACAAACAATGTAAGTGCTGGTTATTGCATTGCAGTCAGCAAAAACTTGTCCTGAATACACACGGGTGAACCACGCCAGTTTCAAAGTACTGGCTCCTCCTCTGAATCTCACAAAGATAGTACAGCAGGTGAATTATTTTTTTGTAGACTTATTTATTAAAACAGTATTTTTAATGCATTTATTAATCTGATGTCTACTAATCTGTAGGTACATTTTGCCCTTGTCTTTTTACTGTATCAAATTACCTTGGTGGATTTTGCCAGTGGTTTTGTTTCCAAGCTTTTTTTTTTTCTTTTTTTTTTTGTCTCCATGCAGTAGTGGGTGTGCAAATCTGTCACATACGATCTTTGTTAATAGTACCAACAAAAACATGTTGGTACATGAACTATTTTTGCAGCATGGGTGCAATAATGAAATGATGTTTTGTCATGTGGATTTAAGGCTGGCTTTTGTTTACTGTAGGTCACAATAGCTAAGTCTGGGATTAAGTCATTGTGGTCACTGGTGTCACGGATTCCATGATTTGTGTTGGTGTCTCTGATTTTTACTCCATCTCAACCAAAAAAAAAAAAGCGCTTTTTTCACGTTTGCTCTGATTGTTGACCTAGCTTCGTTGCCTTACTTTGTAATGTAGCCGTTCACACTACTCAATGCTTTGCCACATTGCAAACATTTTAAAAATGAGCAGAACAGCAAACATAAGCGCACTGTTACGAGCTGCCCAGTACCCCAGAAATGTGTTTCATGAAAGCGGAGGTTTGTTTTGTTCAACGTACAATTAGTCGTAAAGCCAGCTGTGATAAACACTTGGGAGACATCGTGTCACAAACGTAAAGCAGAGAGGCCTTTGAGATTCCCAGCTCTTGCTGTAATTGCTGTCAGGTGCTTGACAGTACCAGTAATTAGAGTTGACGCGGAAAGATAATTTTCTGCATACAAAAGTGTAATTCGGGATGACAGGTGCTCCATAAAAGCATCAAACCTCTCAATGTTACAACATGTTGTATCGGAATAACATGTAAACATCCCAAAATGTAAAATAACTGCAAACTGTACCACAGCAGAAGCAACAGATGCACACACTTTTTGAACTTCAAACGTGTTTTTTTTTTTTTTTTAAAGGTTTGTAAAACCTACAGTTTTTGTTTGCTGTCCTGTAGAAAAGCCACCGAATGTTACATAAAAAACGAACATTTTTGTTACACGCTGTGAAGCTTACAGATTTACAGGATAAAAACTTGAACCTGATGTTGTGAAAACCATAATAAATAAATATTTAGATTTAATTTCCCATTTTCCTACTTATACAGACTCTTTTTTTTATGTAGGTATATTGTATGTATATAAAAAAAAAAAGATCCCCGTAAGCCTTTGTGATGAATGACTCTTGCTGGCCGAATAGGCACATTGTATGTGTGCATAAAGACATAACTACAAACCCCGCTGTCTGCCTGTAGTTCTGTGGGTCAGCGGTTCAAATCCAGACCGCGGTAAGTGTAAAAATTAATAAATTAATAAATACAAAGCGTTACACCTTCATCTGTGATTTTAAACACATTTACCGTAACTGCTCAGTGATGTTTAGTGCAAATTTCCATGACAAAATCCTAGCGCTAACAATAATAGCCCATAGTGTAAACCTATGGCCTTCTAAAATGATACTGTGCATGCAACTCTGTCTATTTAAATGACACCTTGTTGTGAAGTAAGAGAAGGTATTTCTCTGTAGACT
The DNA here is from genome assembly GCA_030684275.1 of Acipenser oxyrinchus oxyrinchus. Classification (NCBI taxonomy): domain Eukaryota; kingdom Metazoa; phylum Chordata; class Actinopteri; order Acipenseriformes; family Acipenseridae; genus Acipenser; species Acipenser oxyrinchus. The sequence continues at coordinate 5,178,206 of CM060253.1, forward strand.
TTGAAACTTCAACCTGCCGCCTTACAATAAATTTACCGCAAAATAAGCAGCCTTGAACAGTGAAAACAAGTTACTGAAGCTATTTAAAAAATAAAAAAAAAGCCTGCAAAGATTTCTATTTTGAACTCCTTTGTTTTGGGGTTGTGTAGGTTTTAGTGAACTACACTACTATAATTTTGGCAATTTAACTACTGCCTGATTTGGTTATGAACTGATCCCTTTTTGTGCTATCTGAAGGGGCTGCTGTAGAGAGTTTTTTTTTTTTTTTTTTTAATTATTTTTTCTTATCTTTGCCAAATATATTTTTGTGGCACACCTCAAAACCATGCCCAGTGCACATCAATCAACGTAGTTCTGCTGTAGACCCAATGCGCCTTGTGTATTGCAGCTTAGTCCTCTGTTTGAATGTAGCCAGTTACAATATTAAACCGTTGAAAGCTACTTTAAGCAAAGCATGGAACTGAGAGTGCATTACTACTGTGTACGTTTACATTTTTATGATGTCATTTATAAGTTAGAGAACACTGACTGCACCGAGATGCCACAACAAAAAGGGTCCTGGGATGGATACAGAACCATCCTGTCCATAGCAAGTGTGGTATGTGGGTGTGCAGTACAGCATTCACCCCAGCTTGCACAGTATGCAGGAAATGAATCTCCGTGCTGACCCTAAAGAATGCTGAATATCTGAATATCAAATGCAACGTTTCCGTTTCTTGGGTGTTATCTCTGTTGCTCTGTTTGTTTTAGACTGCAGCATTGAGATTCACTAGTGTTCTTGTCAAACATTTTAGGAAGGAAGTTTTTAAAAATTGCTTTAGTCCAGATTTTTTTTTTTTTTTTAAAAGCAAATAACTACATTCTTTCAAAAAGTTACTGTATTTGAAAGGTGATTTAAATAACGGTAGCTAAGTTACTGTACAGAGGGCATCCGTGTAAATGCCTAGATCCTGCAGTCAAAAATGTAGTATAATTTTGCATGACATGTTTTTGCATTGTTTGTCAAAAGCCCTGTTAGAAACTGGGATTTGGAGCAGGTTTTTCTTACAGTTTATAAATAGGTACTGAAAGTAGCCACAGTACTACGCTAATACAATAGCATTCCTCAAGTGGCTATGAAGTTATGATTTGCACGGGTACTGTTACTAACTGAATTTCACCCCAGTGCTACTGTACAGCTACTGTACATTTTAAACATGACTGGCAATTACTCTTTAATGTGTTTTTTTTTTTTTCTTCTTTTTTATCAATATGGTCTGGTTATGGATGTCCAGATAGCTATAAATGAAGACTGCTGGGTATGCTAAGAAAAGCAATGGCTCAGAATATCTGTAAAACTTAAAAGGAACGGAAGAAAAAGTAGTTGTATCAAAGTGAGGCTTCATGTGAAACTGGTCAATAACATGCTGGGATTAGCCCCCTGCCGACAACACCATCATTTTGCTTGGATCTTCCGCACCTCGCTGAAGACCAGCCCTCACAGCTTCAGTGCCCAAGCAGGAGCATGTTTTTAGCTTGTGTGTGTATTCCCCTCAAGGTCTTTATCACATCATTAAGCATCCATGTGAAGGGAGTTCCTGTATACGATCTTCTCTGTCTCGCCGTTGCTATTTCAACCGCATATTTTTGTTTATTGGTTGTTGTCCATTAAAAAAAAAACAAAAAAAAACAAACCTTTTCACTATTGAATTGTTTTTACCTCTGCCCGTGAACTCCACACTTTGAGATGGTGACCCAAATAAATCCCATTACATGCTCCAGACCACCCACACCTTCCTTTTTTTATTTTAAAATATTTTTGTCTACTGTTTCCTTTTTCAGACCTGATCCAGTGCACCAATGAGATGAATGTTAACATCCCACATCTGGCTGACACATTTTTTGAGAGGACTACAAATGGCAGCTGGGTGGTGGTCTTTAAAGCTCTGATCGCAACACACCACCTGATGGTTTACGGCAATGAGGTAAACTGCTTTACAAAGCTGCATTGCTGTACATGTCTTGGTACTAAAATACCATGAATGCCATGGAATGTGTAACAGTCTGCAAAAGAGCTGTTAGATCATTGCTAATCTTTTTTTTTTTTTTTTAGGGGGGTGACGAGGGTTACTGCCTGTATCTAAATGCTTTTATTATCAAACATCCTTATCTCTGTGAGGCTGAGCCATTGCAATATCTAATAGACTTCCTCATGCGGTACCCAACAGACGAAACTACTGTGCTGCAACTCTCTCAAAGACTTGGGGGATATTATTTATGATTTAGAATGGCACAAAAATCCATCTGATGCGTATTAAATCATTGGGAGAATGAACCGTTTTGTTGGCAAAGAAAACATGCGAGAAGTTTTAGGCATCGATTCTCATCATTTTTTTTATTTAAGGAGTGTTATTGCTTATAACTAGAGTTTGAATTTTTCGGGTTTTTTTGGTTCAGTTCGCGGTGGGGGTGGGTTATCGGTTTTATTAATATTTGGTAAAATCGGTTATTAAAAATAAACACCACTCAAACGCATCCATTTTCAGTTTCTATCATACATTGAATGTACGTTTCACAAATACATATACAAACATTAGATTACTGTGTTAAAGTGAATATGTCCACATTAGGATTCTGGAAACGTAGAACTCTGCATGCATTTTGAATCCGAATTTACTGTACTGTAGTAATTAATCTCTGCATACAAGAAGTTAACATCTTTCCCTAAGATTAAACATTCATCATGGTACTCTGATTAAGGTCTGATATTTTTGTAGCTATAATAATAATGTTAATCATAATAGTAATAATAATAAGTAGAACAGGCTACATGGTAAGGACCTGTTTTGTTATGGTTTTACAGTCTCTTCATTGTTCTTTCATTGCAGAGGTTTATCCAGTACCTGGCTTCAAGGAATACATTATTCAACTTGAGTAATTTTTTAGACAAAAGTGGGTTACAAGGTGAGTTAATTGGAGTACAGTTTGAATTAAGAAGTACAGACTTGCAGTGTTAACACATCACGTTTGGGGGAGGGGTAAAAATGTTACCCCTTTTTTTTAATTCTATTTTTTCAAACCTGTATCTTTCGATTCTGTTATACTTTTGTTTGTTGTCGCAACTGCTGTGTCCTGTTAGTTCGCGTGCAGCACCACTGCACAACCTACTGACAGAAATGTTCTGTGGCATTCTATTTGTAATTGAATCGTAAGAGTGTTCAACTTTTTCTTGGTTGTGATCACCCAACACTAAACCCTCTATCCACATGCAAAAGAACATTCCATTCCATCAAATCACCATTATTTGGAGCAGAACCGAGTGACATAACTACCTTTCAGTATTCACAACTTTCCTGCATATTTCTACCATGACTTCTCTGCAGTAAAATGTTGAATGTATCCATCCAGAACAATTGTAAACACTGACTTTTCATGTTGAGTGACAGCCCAATGATGCCCATGGTTGCCCTACACCCTGTTGACAGTTTTATTTCACATTTTTCATCCAAATTCTGTACGTTCCCATGAAACTGTTGAGTCTAATTTATAAGCCATTGTTGCCGCTGAAAGGTAAAGAAGCCAGAAATGAAAGCCAATATTGCTTCCCAAGGCTAAAGTATACTAATCATGCCATGTTGTATCTTTTAGTGCTTTCAAATGTAGTGAATCTTCTCTCGCTCTCTATTTATTTGTATAATGTGCCACCACGCAAAATCTTTGGAACTTTCTATCAGTACCATTATTCAGTTACTTTAATGGTCTTTTACTCTACGCACTTGCAAAAGAGAACTTTATATTAGTACATATTGGGAATTGCTCAAAAAGTCGGTGATTTCTTATTCTGCCTGCTGGCACCTCTCATCTTCAGATAAGAAAAAAATCTATGTCCCTATGTGCTTCTCGGTTATTGGAGATCTGAAGGCAGTTGTCAAAGCACAGGAGTGTGTGAAATTACTCCAAAATGCCAAATTCCCCACATTTCCCCAATTCCAAGGCTTCATGCCAAGAATGAGCTGTGCATTATAATCAGCAGGATAGTACAATGTCTAAAATACTTGCAATTCTCCTCATTAATTCCTGACAAAATACAGGGATTTCTGGTCGTACTTTTTAACCAAAGAAATGCACATTATATTCTAGTCATAACACTTGTCTGACCCAGAGCTGATCTTGACCCATCAGCCATTAGTCAGCTACTTGCTCTAAAACTGTAATCTGACTTTCAGCAATGCTGAATCTGAAATCAAGCTGTTGCAAAGAGAGCATGCTTGTTTAAGCACCATTAGTCGCTACTCCCTGCTGGTGTTAAATGCTGTCAATTGCAAAGAGGGTTAAGAAAATGCTGAATGGACAACTCTTTTCTTAATTCTGTGTCTTGAACTGTGTGTAATCCACTGGTTCGTATCCACACTGGTTATTTTTCTTTGTGCAGGTGTTTCGTAGGCCACTTGGGAAGACCATAACTTTAAAAAAAATATCTTTATTAGTTTTAAATCGATTTGGCACAACTTAATTGCTCAGGCAGCAGGTGACAATGTGAGAAAATGTGAAAGTGTCCGTAATAAGACGTTGCTCAGTAAAATGGTATAAGCCATTTCAGTACATTAAGATGCATAAAATATATAGTTTACAAGAACTTTTTTAACCAAACTCTTTCTCCCCAAGGCTACGACATGTCTACTTTTATCAGGCGGTATAGCAGATACCTGAATGAAAAAGCAGTTTCATACAGACAAGTTGCTTTTGACTTTACAAAGGTGAAAAGAGGGTAAGAGCTGTGTGCGATATTTTTATTATTATTATTTATTTATTTTTTCAGTTCCCCAAATATTTATAATGGTGTCCTCCTAAGCTCACAAACATGTTTTTTTTTTTTTTTTACTTTTATTTTTAAAGGATGATTCTGAATGGTGGCCATGCGTTTTCTCCTCCACATCTAAAGCCAACTTTTATTTACTACTTGTTCCTGCTACTTGTTGGCATTACAGTAGCAATATTATCACTGGTCCCATTGTCTGTGTGTGTTTGTTTTTTATTTGTTTTTTGGTTTTGCATTTGTTGTTGTTTGCCTGGTTTTACTTTTTATAATATGTAGATGTGTTTATATTGTAATGGTATTGGAAAGTAATGCGTGTTTTACATTTTGCAGAGCTGATGGGGTGATGAGAACTATGAACACAGAAAAACTGCTAAAAACAATACCAATAATCCAAAATCAGATGGACACACTGCTAGACTTCAATGTGAGTTTAAATCAGTCAGCTGTATCCTGTCCCAGGGAAGACTAAATATGTTATAGTGCAATAGGTTACAGCTTCATTATCAGAGGTGTATTTAATGCCTCCTGACACACCTATGAATCAAGCCTAAATGTAACCAGATACTGTACAGCACACATCCAGCAAAAGCAACACCTGTCTAAACAGAACATCCGGGTTAGTTTCCTAATGTAGTATTGTATGTAGCCTACTGTTTAATGGAATACTGTTTATTCAATATAATGAATTGGTATAATTTTTTAAGCAGGTTAAGAGCCCATGGAAAGATTTAATTTCCAGGAGGGCTCTGGCTATTGCCCAGCAAATATAAATAAATTATCCATTTATAAACAAAAGTGACAAGGGACAGAACTATTTATAGTTTAACTTCATAATACCTGCATTTTGATTTTGCTGTGTAAAATATATCAGCTTTTGTGGTAACCAGGTAGGCATCTGTCTGAATTGAGTTAAAAAGCATGTTCCTTCCATGTAAAGTTGTTCAAGGAACAGTGAAACAAGATATTTACTGTGTATAGAGCAATTCGTAAGCCTGGTCTGTGGAGCACATTCAACTCTAAATGGATATAAAACTTTAGTTGAATGTAGATTCTCCTATACTTTTAAGCCTTAATCATAATGTAAACTAATAGTGGCTAGCGATTTAGAAAGGCTTCTTTTTTTGTGCAAATGCAGGAAGAAAATTCCAAAGACGTGTTGAAAGTCAGAGGGGTGAAAAATAGACATGGACATTTAAACAGAGATGTTGTCTTCTGGGAGTTTTTGCAAACTAGTTAACTCTGTTAATGGAAGCTTTCACAGTGCAGTTCAGTTAATATGCTTTGGGTTTTCCACAGGTCAATGCCAATGAACTCACAAATGGGGTGGTCAATGCAGCCTTCATGCTCCTGTTTAAAGATGCCATTAGACTGTTTGCGGCTTATAATGAAGGAATTATTAACCTGCTGGGTAAGTGACTCTTATCTTCTGAAAAGAGCACGTATTGATTGAGAGCTGCATTTCAATAATGTGAAAGGATGAGGAATTGAACCCACCACATGTTTTATTCGGGGGGGACTGCTATGCAGCTTTTAAATATTAGTAGACCTCCAAATAATAATGGATTTAGGATCATCCTAGTCCTCATACAAATGCAACCTCAAATTCCTATTTCAGATTCACAAATCTTATCACTTCACTTATAGTAGACTTACTACAACACATTTGAAATAGTTTTACATAATTATATAGAAATGTATTGTATGTTAAAGGCTAAAATGCTTCAAATGCCATTAATACATTTTGGGTTTTTTTTACACTTGCATTAGGACAGGATTAAAATGAGGTTTACACATGGTTTTGACCCAGCCTGATGGTGGGCTAAATACCACATTGAGGGAAGCAAACATTTTTGTCATGCAAGCAAATGCATCAACCAGGAGTTTTAAACAATGTCATTCAGATAGGAAAACAAAGGTATGGGTTATTTAAAGACACTGGAAATCTGCTTTATTGGCATGTAAAATCACTGTAGCAAGTCTTACACAATTTAAGTGCTGTATTCCTACTAAAATCTTCTTTTTTTTTTTTTTTTAAATTAGAAAAATATTTCGATATGAAGAAAATCCAATGCAAAGAGGGGCTTGACATCTACAAGAAATTCCTCACCAGAATGACCAGGATCTCAGAATTCCTGAAAGTCGCTGAAGTGAGTGGTATTTCTTTTTGGTTTAATATTTATTATAATAAATAAGAATAATCGATTTGAAAAACAAACTGCTCCTTTTATTTTTTTTATTTCTTTTATTTATTTCTTTTTTTTTACAGCAAGTTGGTATTGATAAAGGAGACATACCAGACCTTTCTCAGGTAAGTGGCCAGTGATGCTTTTTAACCTTTGAGAGTTGGACATTTCTTTTACTTTTATTTAGCTTGACATTTAAAGACTAATAAAGCTAATAAATATCATTTTTATCAAGTGTACATGGCCAAAATCACTCGCAGCCTTTCCAATCTTTAATGTTAAATGGCACTAACTTTTACACAAACGTTCTGCAGATTATGCACTGCCAGGTGCATGGATGCTTTAAGTGCATGTAGCCTTCAGGGAAATCTTCTACTGTTTCTTTTCTTAACTTTTCACGCTATACAGCAAATAAAGGTGTTGCCAGAGTGTATCCTCTCTCAATGGTGCATGCAATGCAATTGTATCAAATTGTTTCTCACAAGTGGTATTTTATTGTAAACTAATGGAAGTGCAGAAGTCATACATTTTGTGCAGCATGTGTTCTGTACACCAACAAAACTGAGATTTAAATACATCTTTATAATTGAGAAAGGAAGCTCTGAACCATTCTGATAACCCAAGGTTGCAAGTTCCTCCTCATCCATCATTTTTATGATGGCGGAGAGCTAATACTGCAGTGTTCTTGCTCAAGAGTGAGAGCTTGGTTTGAAATGCCCAAAGCTGGCCTTGTGGATGCCATTAGCATTGGAGAAACATGTAGCTGACCCATGCTTACCTTCCAAGTAAATATATTGGAAAGAACTATTATACTTTCATTTGCATATCTTAATAGTCCACTAAATAAAGCAAATAAGATTATTATCAAGCAAATAAGGGTTTATTATGCTTTTATCTTGTATGTTATACAGGACTGTGAAAGTATAATATGCACAAAATATGAGATAATGATATATACTGATTTATGTATTTCTTGCAATTACCACCTTTATCTTCTGTATTTTCCTTATCTTTCCATTTTCAGTTTACAGTTTGTGTAAGTATCTGCATCTCACTCTTTTTATCAATCTATATTTTTTGCAATTGCTTGGTTGTTGGTGTATTTGTGTTTTAAAATAATAAATACCTTGCACGGTTTTTCCAAAAATGATCACTCTGGAATCTCCGATATTGTTGTAGGCACCTAGCAGCCTTCTCGAAGCTTTAGAACAGCACTTGGCTTCTTTAGAAGGGAAAAAGGTCAAAGATTCCACAGCTGCAAGCAGGCAAGTTTGACTACTGGGTTTTAAATTATGTGCAGTTAAACAGTGTTCAGATGAGTGTTTAGTTTGTCCACGTGGACAGAATTTTACTTGGGTGGATCGTAACTCTGTTTTGAAACTGGATTAGTTTCATGTTATTTTGGGGGGGGGGACGGGACAGTATAACTCTTTTATCTTATTTATATTTCAATGTCTTATGACTTTTTTTCATTCTGTCACAAGTTACTGATCAGTTTTTAATATCCGGTATTTTTGGTATTTACACTACAGCAGATATACACATTTACATTTAGATCTCATTTAAAATCAGTAGTGTAACTTTTTTTTTAATGTAAGTTGTTGTTTTATTGCCATCTTCATGAGCAGTGTTAATGTATAAGGAGTAAACAGTGGTGTGTTTTTAGTTATTATTATTATTAGACTGCAGAGTCAGAAAGGACAGTAACATACAGCTTTGCAGGGTCAAGCTTAGCTTGGTTTGCTTCTCACAACGTGCCTGACCTTGAGAGTATTCAGATCATAGCTTTCCTACAGTTATCCTGAACCTAATGGTTTTAACATACAGTGCCAGATTCTACAGGGAAGGGGGTTTGGCAGGGGATTGGCTGTGTGGAAAAGCAGCTGTGGTGCCAAGGAAGCTACAGAGCATCTTTAGTCATCAGAGCAGCTGGAAAAAAAATGATGCTTTGAAGCACTGTTTTTAAGCTGCCAGAATAACAATGTGTTAATTCTAGAGACTGAATTGTACCATAAAAATTGATTTTATGGTTTAAATTGCAGTCTTGTGTTTTTCTTTGTTCTGTTTTGTATCCACCTCGTACCCTCGGCTATTTCCGAAAAATAATAAAAAAATAAATTTAAAAAATCCCCCTGTTAGTTAATAGCCTATACCCCCTAAATCAGTGGTTCCCAACCCTGGTCCTGGGGACCCCCTGTGTCTGCTGGTCTACATTCCAACTGAGCATGAGACCCTTAATTGAACTGATTGTTTGCTTAATTAGACCTTTTTCTAATTGTTTTCAGCTCTTAAACAGTTGCAGGTTTCAAGTTGGCTACGACATTTTATAAGTTACTTGGATCCTGCAACTGTTTAAGAGCTATAAACAATTACAAAGGTCTACTTAAGCAAATGATCAGTTCAATTATGGGTCTAGTTAAGTAACTGAGCGTTCAGTTGGAATGAAAACCAGCAGAGACAGGGAGTCCCCAGGATCAGGGTTAGGAACCACTGCTCTAAATGATGATATATTAATAGATAGTTGGACATACACATTAAAGCTTTCTCCCTGTACTGAATTTATAAATACTGACATATGTACTTAAGCACAGGTGGCATACAGCTTGTGCCACTAGAAACCACTGTGCTTCTCAAGCACTTTTTTTTATCCCTTTGGCACCTCCTCTGTTTCCACATGAATTACATAAAAGCTCCTAAATGAGTCAGTCTTGAGTCTTCCACACAGATCATTTTTTTGTAATGCCAAAGTATTTTTGTATGGAGAAAAGCAATTGCTGGCTTTGGCGCTGGATTGTAAACACAATGTGCTATATAAAAGAGTACTGCCCTGGCAGATGATATCATTGCTGCATATTGGTTAGATTAAAAACGATCATGCATGAGACTCATGGATTTAGTTCTTTTCAGAAGTCATTGTAGAATAAAAAAAAAAAAAAAATTTCCAAGCCGCGTCTTGTGAAGATATTGTTTTTCTAAGAACATAAGAGGTCTTTTAGAAGTGAAAACAAAGCTCTTTCTCCATCCTATAGGGATGTTTATTTTTATACAGTGAACCTCTTCCTATTGAAAGTCATCTAACTCTTCCTGTCTGACATTCCCAGGGCCAGCACTCTCTCAAATGCTGTCTCATCACTTGCAAATACCGGCATATCTTTCACCAAAGTGGACGAAAGGGAAAAACAAGTGGCCCTGGAGGAAGAGCAGGCGCGCTTAAAAGCACTGAAGGTACATTTTTGTTTTTTTTAAATTAGACTTCTCATTGGCTTCCGGAATGTCAAGTTTTTTTTTTTCTTTTTTTTTTCTATGTACAAGAGGATGTGTAGTCTCCAATTGGGCTTCCTTCCAAACGTATTTTACTATTTTTGTTCTGCTTACAGTTGAAGGATCCTCACCACCTGCAGATCCAAAGTCCACAAGTTAATCTCGAACGACTTGTCGTAATATATTTTGTTATAATGAATCAAGCATTGTTCTACTTTTTAAGTCTTTTTAAAAGTGCTTTGCTCAATATAGTAATTAGTCTAATGGCTTGTTTCCAGTACAGTTTGCCTGGTTTTCTAGCCGGGAGTAGCTAACACTAAGATCAATTTACAATTCATCGCTCAATGTTGTTTGTGTGACCTCAAGCGTACCAAATTGCTATAGTTTTATACCACAACGTTTACTTTTGAAGACCATAAATACAAATTTAAAAAAAAAAAAGAAAAGCTAAGCTTAGCAGTGCCTTTTTTTAAATCATGCTTTTTGCCAGCAGCTTCGAAATAGAGGGAGAGAGAGAGACACTTTTAACATTATAAAGTATATCCTTCAAGAACACCATTAAATGTAGTACTTTTAAGATGCTATGACCTTTGACCTTTCAAAAACTGCCGTAGCAGGAGTGGCTGTTTACTAATAAAAACAGTGGCAATCAAGTGTAGTTTTGCTGCCAAATACTGTTGTATGAACCAAGAGGTTGCGAGTTCAATGACCTAGACCATTCTTTGTGTCTAGTTAAGCCCACTGGTGAGTAGTTGTTTGTAGTTGAAGCTACATTTTTATTTTTTTCTCGAACTGATTTGATTTTGGATTCCATTGATATTGGACTACCTGTAAAGTTAACAAGTAAATGTGTTGAGAATATTCGATGTTTTGAATTTTGACTTGTTCTATCTAGGAGCAGAGGCTGAAGGAAATGGCTAAGAAAGGTCCGTCCTCCTCTGCCACAACAGCAGCCTCTCCTGTCTTGACCACCGGAGGGGGTATCTGTACAACGCCCGCTATAGACCTCTTTTCAACTCCCAGCTCCACACACAGGTCCTGATGACAAATCTCTCCTGCATGGATATCATTTTAGATAATTTTTTACATATAAGACCATGCAGGGTAGCACTGCCTGAAATAGTGTTTTAAGTTTTGGCATTTTAAGGTTAAACAAAATCTTCTGCTTGTGTCTCTCCAGCACCTCAAGGATGCCAAATGACTTGCTTGATTTGCAGCCAGCATTTCAAACATCAATGCATCCGATCGCAACTGTACCAGGAGCGAATACATGGGGAGGTAGGAAAGACTTCAAGAATACCAGAGTATCAATATGAACCCTTTACCAAGAATATACTTTTTGAATTGCCTCCTTAAAGTGTGGTGTACACAAGTGTTTGAAAAGGTTCTTGATAGATGCTGGCAAAGATGAGATGAGTTTTTCAGAAACTCTTACTACTCTTTTTCTGTGGCTCCTGCTATGGCACTCTTTCTGCCAGGGATCACTATACAGAGCAGCACAGGTCTCTTCATGGGCAAAATGTGAATTTTCCAGGAAATGAGTTTTTGTGTCCAGGGATGATAAAATGCAGTGCATTGCGACAGGGATGCGTATTGCCCTTTAAAATAATATATTGCTAGCCGTTTATCCAGTTCTGAAACCTGGCATGAACACGTTCATGAGAGTATAGAGTCCAGGTCATGGTGACATTTATGATGTGCTCAACCAATTTTGTTGAACTTATGCTTGAACCTTTGTTACAAGGTTTTTTGGGGATGTAGGGTGATCTGATAAGTTAGAAAAGTTTTGACTACAAGTGTTTCTCTCTTTTTGAAGATGTTTGTCATTTGCATTTTTTGTTTAGCATTTCAGAATATTCTAATTCTGTTGTAGTATTTGACAGTCGGGTAGAACAGTGTGCTGCAGGGGGGTGATAGAAGAATTAGGGAATTTAAAACCATTGCCTTTGAGAGCAAGAGTCTTTGGGCAGAAATCTATAATGTATACAAGTGTGTTTTATTTACGATTTTTATAGTTTTAAACTGTAAACCAATGTCTCATTTCTTGAGGAACTATTGTTTTAACAAATTGAAATGAATCAAAAGAAAGGTTGTTCAAAAGTTTGTTAGTACCGGGAAGTCAGACATTTAGAAAAATGACTGCTCCACAAAGATCAACAAAGGCACAGTTTTCCGGCATTCAAGCCAGTAAAGTTTGGGTTTGTTCCAGTTTTGAATTCTTTTTAATGCTACAGTACGTTTATAAATAAGCGGACGTTGCATAAAACAGTTTGTATGTGAAATATTTTTTACAGCCAATCAAACCGCAGCAGCAATGCGCAGTTATGTAACTGTGCCCCTTAATCAATTAAGCTTTGATCCATCTTGGCCATGGCAAAATCCTATTAATAAGATGATTGCTGTTATAAGCCGAATGACCTATGAAGTAATTATGTAATTTGATTTTTCAAAATCTCATTTTATTGTGTTTCAGAAAGCTACAGAATCTATGTATAGCCTAGAAACAAACATTTTTGTTAATGTTTTGAGATCAGGAAATGGAATGTTCTGTAGTATGTTTGTTTAATAGACTATTGATGCAGCTGCATTTCATTATTTTATCGCCCCAAGAACATTTTAAATCTAATATGGGTTTGGAAATTTAGCAATATGCTAAATGGCTTTTTCTGTTAGCGAAACAATCCGATGACTGCAATAAACCGTAAGAGTTGCTGTGTGGGTTCCAAAGGTCAAGAGTAAATGACTTGAAAGCATTTGCTTATAAACAATTTTTTTTTTTCTTTTTTTATTTCAAAGTAGCTTTCTTTCACAACCTTGTTGCAGCAGCTACTATTTTGCTTTCTGTTATGTGGAAGGAGACTGTGTTAAAGCATTGTTCTCAGAATAGATTACATCCGATTTACTATTTTGAATGCACTTTTGTTGTGGTTTGAAAAGGCTTTGTTAAACCTAGGGGATTTAAGGAGAGGAGGTGGATATCTAACCACAGTTGACTTCAATAACAGTTTATTCCAGGCCCCTACGGTTCCTATTTCTTAGCATGCCTCCTTTTTTTTAAACGCTCATTCTCCTGACATTCTGCCGTTGTCTTTGTCATAATTCTTCCGCTAATATTTTCCTTTTCTCTTGTTTTCTTTCCTTTGCATGCATAGATCCTTTTACTTCTACTGATGCTGTTGATGACTCCATTCCAAACTTAAACCCTTTCCTTGCACAACCTGTTGTCGAAGCCTCTGTTGTGTCTTCAGACGCTGTTAGTTTTTCTTCTAGGACACCCAGTCATGAAATGTTTGGTGGTAAAATACCTTTTCTCTCTCTCCTTCTTCTTTTGTTTTCCTTTCCTTTTTATTTAATTTATTTTGTATCTGTTTTCTTGTTCTGAGTAAAAATATATATATATATATATATATATATATATATATATATACATCACAATTTAACATGTAACAGTCCCATCTGAGTCTTGCATGTTGGATGATCGGATAGTTGTGATTTTAGTTATGTTTCGGTGTAAGCCCAACAAAGTGTTGATTACAAATATTCAAATACATGAAGATCCTCGGGTGTCATTTTTGTGCTTCATGCTGTTTGTAAAGATTGTGCAGTCAGTGTGCAGCTCCTAGGTTGGTAAATAAGTTAAACCAGTCAAGGTACAGTAGAGCATTCTGGGGTTGTCTAACTCTGTGATGGGAAAGCCCAGTCCCTAGATAGTTCTGTTCTGCTCTCTCTGAAATAAATGATTGGGTGAGGGATGGAGCATGGTTAATCAACCACAAACTGTATGCTAAAATAAAGTGGCTGTCTAGTTGTAGTAGTTTGTTTGTGGAATACAGTTTTATTAAATTATTAAATACATCCATGCATGTTTCCTTAATATTTAAAGACTTTTTTTTTTTATTGTTGACCTTCTTAGTTGAAATATCTTCTCCAGAAACATTTAATTTTGTTTTGATATGTAAATAGGCGTATCCATGCTAAGTAGAAAAAAAAAACAAAACAACTTTGTTCCTGAATGTGAATATTTTTGATTCTTTAGATCATTTCAATCCCTTTATTGATTCAAGCTCCACTGTTGCAACAAATTATGAACACACAGTTCGGATAGAGCAATTTATATCAGGTACTTAAACTGAAGCGGTATGTTTTCAGAAACTAGAAAACATAGACCTGAACTTGTCATAAGTTCATTTGCGGAGACTTTATTACAGAAATGTATCCTGCGGTCTGTTTACCTAATGTGTTCTACTTGTGTGGTGTTGGTTAGCTTTTTAGTTTTATTTGTCTAGTTCTTTCTTTTGTTGTTTTTTTAATAAATATTTTGAGTAGTTCTTTTGTTCTTTTTGTGTGAAACCTATACCTACTTTTCTATTATTTCCATTTAAGGTTTTCACTCTTACATTGTTCTCCTAAAACTCTCTTTCTCTCGCTACCCTTACTTGTGCCTGACTACCTGTCAGATTCCTTTTGTGGTCCACCAGCTTACCCTAGTGCTTCCCTCTTCCACACTGAGCCCTCTGCTGTAGCTGGTCTATTTGGAGGTAGGTATGTGTTTGTGTGTTGTTCTTCCGTCTGTACGGTACCTTTTACTCCTAAACGGTGAGCATTGAGTGTTTGTAATATTGCTGCATCGTTTGTGTTGCTTTTTATTTTATTGACACATGGACCTTGAAACATGTACATTTCGGGAGCTCAAGTTATTTCAGTGCCCCTTTCCTCCAGTTTCAGCATGCCATTCAAGCACAAGGGCGATGCTTTTAATTATTTCATAGAAAGAGTGCACATTCTTGTACTGTGCTGTGCATTTGGTGTTGTTTTGTCAGTAAATGTTCTTAACTGGCTGGATATAAATTATTGTTTTAACTGGGAGTTAAACTTGGGGAATGTATTGGGCAGAAGTGAACCGGTCACACTTCTAAAAGGCCTATTACCTTTTAAAGGGAAAAAAACACTAAAATAAATGATATGGAATGCTCAAATTAAACAAACTGAGATTTTAAAAGAGCTGAATTTGGCATCTCTAGGGACCAGTTCAATTCAAACCATGGCGTGCTGTTGAATCAGCTGGCTGTCTTGGGTGCCAGGTGGAATAGAAGCTGACTGCTGCAGTGTAGAGCAGCATTTTGCCATAGTCTGTCCTGCTGAATGACTAGCTTAAAGGGGATTATAGATACAGCATCTAATTTGGGGGAGGGGAGGGGGAATCTTACCTGTTATTCACTTACATTAGTTATCATTTTTATTGAAACCTTTCTTAGAAATTGAGTGTAGTACTGTATTTATATATTGACACTGAATTTACATCACAAAGAATTAATTTCTGACTCCTTACATAGAATGTATTTGTGTACTCTGTGTTCCAAGGTTTTGGTAAGATGTTTGATATGCAAACATCTTTATAAAGAGACTCTTTTTGATATTGAAGTCTGCAGGGTAGAAGCACTGTGATCCAGAAATGCCAGTGCAGCGCTTAATGTTTTATATACACAGTGACATGTTTAAATGCTGTACTTTCGCAAGGCGCTCGCTGTTGAACTGAAAATGTTATAGTTAGCTGACTGCTTATAATAAATGTTGAATATACCCCCCCCCCCCTTGAAATGTATTGGAAAGAACCTTTGCTGTTAGGTAGTTGCTGTGGGCTGTTAAATGTACAACTGGTTTAACCTGACACTCCTTCTCTCACACATTTTACAGTTAATGTTACATGCTGAAGCTACAGCGTGTGCTCTTTTACCAACCTCTTGTTCGTATACTGTTTGGGGTTCAAGATCCTTATTTTTCTTTTAAAACTGAAACATGATTTGAATGTAGTAGTTACTGTAGCAGACAGGATAGCACTGTACTGTACCTTTTGATCACTGTGTACTGAGAATCTCTTTTTCTCATTCTGGTATTGAAGGGTTCACTCAGTCTCCAGCTCCTCAGCCACAGACCTCAGCAGGCCTTAACGTTGACTTTGATTCAGTATTTGGCAATAAATCATCTTCTGCTAATAACCTAGATGCTGGGGGTAAGTGATACATGCATTATCATTATGGATCTGTATTTTGCAATTAGTAATGAACTTTCAGTTCTAACTGGGTTTTGTGAAACCTTTTTGGTTCACTTTTTCCTTTCAATGTTTGCCATTTAAGTCTCATAAAATACTAATATAATTTTTCATTACAAAAAAGTTCATTACAAAAAAGTGCCCTGCACTGATGTTTGGTTTACATGCAAGCTGGTCAGTCTGTGTCTTTTGTAGCGGCTTGTGCATACAGGGCTACAATACTATTGTGCACAGCTTTTTCTATTTCCCCCCACAAGCCAACAAACATTTGGGTCTGTTTTTTTAATGATGTGAACAGCAGCAGATCTGAATACTACCACCTTAAAACTAATAAACCTGATTTTCAGGGGGCCCTATTATACTTTATTTTTACTGTATGCAGTAATATGAACAAGTGAGCCAATAAATAACCCCTGCAAGGAAATCTCAGCTGGATTAGTACTGAATTGGTGTGGCAATATTCATATCCACCACTGCCTATATCGTTACAATAGACCCAGTAAACAAACAGCTGAATCCTGACATGTTCATAGCGGACCCATTATGCATTCCAAAGAACAACTTGGTGTTTTAATGCTTATCAATGCTGAAGGCTAAGGTTTCACATTTAGATCTAATCGGGGGTGATTGCTGGAAAATAAACCTGGCAGCAACATCTTCCATTTAGATCTGTCCATGGAGCTGATGAGAACTTTCCAACTTTGGTGTCTGTTTCAGTCCTCTAAAAATGGCTAAACTCTTAAACACCAGGTTAATCCTGATGCATTTAAAAATGGAAATTATTATTTGCCTTTCATTTGGGTAATCGCACTTTCATTTGACATTTTAGACGGTTTTCAATTGGATTTGTCAGAATTTCCCAAAAATCGAAAATATCAGGATAACTTTTCAACAATAAAGAACTAAAGAATAAATCCAGTTACGAAAGTTTCTGGCAAGCTATTGAGAAGTTATTGCTGTTCAAAAACATTCTGAAACATTGCCCAGATGAAAACAGACCCCATTGTTGGAAGCGCATGTTCTCATCCCTGAATGATGTATATGCTGGATTGTATTTTGCCATTGCACATTTTCTTCTTCACAGTATTATAGGAACTTTAGTCATAACTAAGGCTGTACATGTACGTTTTATAGATTCATTGTTTTAACCTTTTGTGTAAACAGTTGTTTCAATGAATAATTAAAATATAGTTATATATTTAAGGATTGTGCTGTTTTTATTTATTTTTATTTTTTAATGTTTTGCCACTTTAAATCTTTACAGTCTTAAGCTTAACATGATCCATTTAGAAGGCATGATAATGCATGCTAAAGGTACACAGGATTATTATGCTTTGGGCTAGCCTTAATTCAGATAACTATCTTGCCTCTAAGTCAGCTGTATCACGTTTCTGAGCTACAACATGAGCAGTACACTTGAAAAAGCTTTTTCTATAGCAAACAAGTGAACCTGTGTTTTTTTTTTGGGGGGGGGGGCAGTTTCTGTTCCATGTTTTTATAGAGCATGTTATGTACTAAAAAAAAAAAAATGTTGTACATTATTTTAAAAAATCACTTTGCATAGTAGATAGAAATATTGGTTTCGGTACGTAGCAGAGAAGCTAATGCCCCAGTAAAATGATGTAGTTTTGTAAATTTGATATAGTGGTAACAATGTATTATAGAGACTCCTATTTGTTTAAATATAAACATGTGTATTGAATGCTGTTACACTTTTACATTAACTATACCAACCCCCCCCCCACGATACTTAATCTTGTTTTTTTCTTTCCCCCCCTTTTTTATAAACAAAAAAAAAATCTTTGGGCCTTGGCTTTGGCTTTGGCTTTGCATGGCATGCATGACTGGGTGAGTTGAGACTTCAGACTTTTTAAAACAGTAGCAATCAAATTTGGATATCCTGTATAATATTGTGATGGTGTTAAACATTCTTTTCCCCTTTCCTCCTTTTCTGTTTTTGTTTTCCTCCTTTCCCTCTTCTTGTCCACTTTCTTTAAGATGTTTTAGGTGGAATCCTGAAACCAACAGTGACTTCTCAAAACCAGTGTCTGCCTGTTTCCAAGCAGCAGGCTGGCATATTAGTGTCTGACGATTTGGATTCATCGCTCGCCAACCTCGTAGGCAGTATGTATTGTATCTCTCTCTCTCTCTCTCTCTCTCTCTCTCTCTCTCAAAAAAAAATATTCTTTTCATCTGGTCTTACGGGGCAGTGTGTGTATATATATTGTGGTAGTCTTGGGGTTTGAAATGTTTGGTCTGGGCTGTCTGAGTGAAGGCTAGAGTCCTGTGTGGAATAAGAAAAAGAAAGGTACTGTGTGAACCTTGTAGTATATTCTTTAAATTTGTAAGCTGTGTGTGTAACAAATGTTTTGGCTGGTAAACGGCTTAGCTGTCCAGCAGTGCGTTAGTTAGGAACTGAAAAAACTTTAGTTTAGCAATCCAGTGGGAGTTTTGGTTTTTGTTTTATTTAGTTTTGTGTTTAATAAAAGTGCACAACTGTATGAGCCTTGGCCAAAGGCTTTGTTACAGTGTGTGTGTGTGTGTGTCTATATATAATATTACACACCTATATATAGTGTGTAAAGGTGCACTTAGATACACATTTTCAGTCTGTATTTTAGATGAGGAAATATAAATGTTTGTGTCCAAAACAAATGGTAGGATCAGCTGTTCAATCCTCGCCACCTGTGCACAGCAAAATATAAAGAGTGCTTTATTAAGTGGTAAAGGGCCACGCTTCGTGGAAAGCTAGGTTTTGTATATTTCTTGAGTCTGGAGTAAAAAAAAGCCCCAGCAGATGGCTCAAAAACTAGAAAGAGCCTTTTGTGTAAAGAGCAGCCGTGAGATCAAACCAGGGTTTGAAACTTCCACTCTCAGTGCTTTGGAACTGTCTTTGTTTAGGTATGTTATTGAAATGACCAGGTGCCAGGAGTCTCTGCAGTCAGGCTTCTGCTATATATGTGAAATAATGCTCTTTATTTATTTCAGACTTGGGGATTGGAAATGGCACAACAAAAAAGTAAGGACATATACATATTATATTTTCTATGTAGTTTAATTTGTTTATGCTCAAGTTTTTAGGGTTGTGTTTTTTTTTTCTTCCTTCCCTTACAGTGACATTCATTGGAGTCAGCCTGGAGAGAAGAAATTAACAGGTGGAACCAACTGGCAACCAAAGCTTGCCCCGACCACTACCTGGAATCCTGCAGCTATGGTAAGTGCATTTTATTACACTGCATAAAAGCATGCATTCAAAGGTTTGGACAAAAATAACAGTTAAGCATATATTAAATACATACATTGACGACATTTGAACCGATTTAATTGATACAGTGGGGCGCCTCATATCCGACCATTGCAGAATCTTTTAACAGATTTATCTGACGCTTTCCCACCACGAACCCCCAAGCCACAATCAAACGTAGGGTACTGCAATATTTTACACTGGGCTGGGGGGTGGTGGTACTAAATGGAACTCTTTATTTCATGTTTTAAAGTTCTCTGTGCCATTATGAAGTGATGACAATTGTAATTTTTCTGTAGAGGATTGGGAGTGTTCATTAATACCACCTTTTCACACGCAAACCAATTCCACTATTCCCGACAGGGTTGGATATGTGGCGTTGCACTGGAATATGTATTTTTTATTGTTATCTGCAGCCTGTTCTACATGCCACGATATTGCGTTTACAGTTGTCAGTCAGTTCCATATCAATATACACATTTGCAAGGGAACTTGCATACCAGGGAAGCTGATCTGAGCAGGCTGCATGAAATTAAATTGCTGCCTAATGATACATTAAAAGAATATCAGAACAGTATAGGCACAGGCCTTTTCAGTAGGATTTTTTAATCAGTGTTTTATATTCTTAAATTGGAATTTTAAAACTGTTCCTGATAGCACATGTTTGAACACTATCTAGACTTAAAGATAAATGCATTTACGACTTCATCTATTGTAGCAGCGCTTCACAGTGAAATACTTGATTTGTTCTTAATTGCCAGTTTGTGGTGGTTCTTGTGATGCCCGTGTTTGACTAGCTTGTCGAAGTCATAGCAGCGACAAAGGCATGAAGCAAACCAGTCTGTCAGCATTGTCTGCTACATTCAGTGTTGGTGTCGTAAATGTAAACTAAAGTTTTTCATTGTATTGTTTGAATTTCATCTTCTAACGTAGTGTTTATTGCATTGTATAATTGTGTTCCGTGGGGGGAAAAAAACAGAATGGCATGCGTTTCCCACAATACGTAAGTGACAAGTTGACCATTTTTACTGCTATAAGCTGGCATGCAAGTACTATATTAACCACAACTTCAGCATCAACTCAAACCTTTCAGCCATTACACATTTATATCACATGCTCTAATCTTTTAGCCTGCTGAAAATACCTCTTGGTGCTTTTGCCATTCTACAGAGCTTTACTGATGGAAAACTTGTATCTTTTTTTCTCGTCTGCATTTCTGGGAGAAAAAGCCTTTTTTTTAAAAAAAATATAAAATATCAGTGTTTTTAGCATGCACTCAATCTGTGTGCGAGAACAGAATTTTTAAAGGACAACTTTTAAATGTAATTAATTGCATGAGTACTCAACATGCTTTCAAAACATCTGCCACTAAAAGATCACAGGAGCACAGACCAGCACACAAAATAAAAACACAGTTTTGATGAATAGTTTGGCTCTTTTTGTGGCTGTTTTTAAAATTTTGTGCTGGTTTAAAAGTATGCAGTGCTTGAATTGTTTTTAATGTGTGTTGGTCTATAATGTGGGTGTGATCGGTGAGTTTCCTGGCATAACGTTTTGGTTACTGTCCTTGTTTTTTATTTTTTACTTATTGAAGCGTGTCTGTTAATGATGGTAAGTCAGTTTTATAATCTATTACAAGTCCTGTAGAGATGGCTAGTGAAATGGAGGATACACCATGAATGTTCCTAGAGTACTGTAGTTCTCCCACGAATGAGGACGGCAGAAAGGGTCAAGTGGGTTGTTTACAGCTGTCCTCTTGAGTGGAATAACTACTGCCCCCTGAATATTCCTGGAGTATTCAGTTTATGCAACAAGGATAGAACAGAAAGTATGTTTAACCCTAAATTAAAAAATGTCAATCAGCATAATTACTTCCCTTAGATCAAGCTCCAGGTCTGTGTAGCAATGCAATGTAGTTTGGAACAGTGTGATTCACCAGGTCATTCTGTAGCTGGATTTGAATGAATAAAAAAAATCATTAGGACCACTGACGTGAATGTTATTTGATCTCTCAGCGCTTGTATAATAGGAAATATTCTAATTCATCTTAATTTAATGGCAATGCAGAATACATTTTCTGGCAAATTTCGGCAACAATGACATACTGTGGCCACACGGTATAACTGGTAAGATTATTCCAATTGGTTCTGTCTGCTGTCTTTTTAAAGGTTGAAATGAATTACCATCTATACGTACTTGACATGTGCTGAAATTGTTCTAATCCGTCCGTTTCGTTTAGTGAGGAAACCCAGTGACCTTGCTATACTATAAATAAGGATGTTTGTATTAACTCTGTAAATACAAACAAGGAGGCTGTGTGGTCCAGTGGTTAAAGAAACGGGCTTGTAACCAGGAGGTCCCTGGTTCAAATCCCACATCAGCCACTGACTCATTGTGTGACCCTGAGCAAGTCACTTCACCTCCTTGTGCTCCGTCTTTCGGGTGAGACGTAGTTGTAAGTGACTCTGCAGCTGATGCATAGTTCACACACCCTAGTCTCTGTAAGTCGCCTTGGATAAAGGCGTCTGCTAAATAAACAAATAATAATAATAATAATAAATTATCATAGCCAGGAAATAGTTTCAGTTTGTAATTGCATTTGATTCCTGACACTTGTTAGTAACCACCAAACCAAAGTCCTCAGAGCATTCAAGCTGAACTCTGTTCCAATAATGAATCCCATTAATCATATGGACCTCTTGTCAAAGATCAGGCTAAAGCCAGCTTTATTCTTAGTGCAAGTCAAAATACAGTGAACAGGTTGCAAGATCTCTTGTGCTCCCAAGGGAATAATTTCAGTTTCCAGGCACTTATTTTGTCGCTGCCTTTTGTGGATGTTCGGATGATTCATTGAGCACCTGGTAACTTCTGCTTCAATGGGGCTTATGAAATGCCATTATTGGCTTTTTCTTTTTAAATGAACAAGGCCCAGAAGGTCCAATGTTGGAAGTGGATTTTGAATAATAAACTAGTGTGCACTCTGTACAGATCAATGCATCCATTTGCTACAAGCAAATAACTGCTGATTTGTTTCCCCCCCTTTCCACCAATAAAAAGACATAATCCTGACTCGAATGAAAGCTCCCCTGAAAGAATCCTACGTCTCTTGAAATTTCTTAATTAGTGTTTTTTTGTGATTGAATCAGCCCTTTTATTTGAATTCTGCAGCTGGGTGTTAGAACCGCTGAGGTTATCAAAGCCTTCCTTGATCCTCCCAATGCTTGTGCCATCAATCTTCCAATTTCAGAATTCCTTCAGAAGTGTTTTTGGACTGCCCTGGCGGTTTACCCCTAAAAAGTCTGTCTTAATACCTCCCAGATGTAAAATAAGCTGTGCCAAAATAAAAGAAGGAAATGAAAAAAGACTGCAGCAATATCAAGTGTATTCTGCTAACCTAGCATTGGGGAACAGCATCATGACCTACAAGAGTTAACATGAAGCTATGAAATATGTTGCAGGCAGCACAGGTGCATTTATTTATATTTTATTTATATATATAGTATACACTTACTAAATACTGTACTGATCTACAATAAGAAATTTGCCTATCCATGCTTCAATTTTTATAAACTTTTTTTATAAGGACCTTCACAATAATGCATTATTGTACACAATTAGAAATTGCTTTACCCATTGGTCCAATTTATTTACTCATAGGCACCTTCCGTTATGGCCTTCCCTGCTACCACACCAACAGGAATGATGGCATATGGAATGGTACGTATTTTAAGTAACATTTTATTTGTTACCGATAACTTAACTTTTTTTTAGATCAACCGTTTGTTTGCAAAAAAAAAAAAAGTATTCTATTTGTTTTGTTTGGAATATGATCTTTTTCATTTAGCCTCCTCAGATGGGAGCCATGCCTATGATGACGCAGCCAACCATGATGTACACTCAGCCCATCATGAGGCCTCCCAATCCATTCGGACCGGTACCCGGTGCACAGGTATGTTCAGTGCAGCTATATATCAAGGGGATCGCAGGAGGATATACCACTATTTCATATTACTGATAGTCGTTATAAGAAGAAAAATATATACAGTAGGGTACAAAATTATGAATCCTCCTGCAGCAGAAATCAATAACCAACAACTAGAAATTAGAAAGTAAGTAACCGTACAATACTTTGGCTTTTTATCTGGCAGTTAGGATTATAATCAAGTATCCTTTTGTATGTACAATAGAGGCAATGTATTATTTAAATCAAAACCTGGTAGCAGACCAGTTGAAATTACCCTAAGAATATGTGTAGAAATTATATCTGCGTTCTGGGCAACTATGGGGGTAGCTGGTTGGAAAACCCTATAACTACCTGCAAACTTAATTGATCCCATCCAGAGTGATCCAAACTCCCTGCTTGCTATTACTTGACATATCCCACACAGCTGAGAGCTTATAAAGGTTTACCCTTGCTTAAAAAACAGGTTTATGTACTAGATGCCTCTTTCGGTTTGTATGATTTTGTGTGAAGTTTGGCTCCCCACCCCATCCCAAACCAAAGCCCAAATTCCAAACCAAATCTGACAGTTCTGCAAGCATCTTGCTAAGATTGCTTCCATGGTCTGCTTCAAGTTATCCAACCTCTCCCTTCCACGTGGCAACTCCAGAGTGTATGTAACCAAGGCCACGCACTCTGCAAATTCAATGAAGTCTCTTCCAACCACAGCCACTAAGGTTTACATGCAAGTAGATTCTATTCCTGATATTCGGAATATATATTCCAGTCATGTAAACCTGGTATTCGGAATACGTTTGGCAGTGTTCTGGATGCCTGAGCCCTGAATGGGGGGAAATTCTGATAAATGCCACTTTCAGAATTCTCCCAAGTGAACCAAGAAGCACATGCGCATCCATGTTCGATTTCCAACAGCATTCTAAATACCACTGAAAAGAAGTACGTTCCCTGCTGTCGTGTATACCCAGTATTCAGAATACATACTCCTGAATACTCCAGTATCCAGAATACTTCTTGCATATTTAAACGTGAGTGAGTCTTGCATCACAAACAAGGTTTTCTTTGTCTGTCGCTGTTGATTGTGTGTTTTTGTTTTTGAAAGCTGTCACAGCTCCCTATTGCAGTAACCTTGCTGTTCACGGTGCTGTTTGTTTTGAACAGATTGATTTGAAGAGGTTATAAAGTGTTTGTGTCTACCATCACTACTCCCTGAAAACTTGTTCCTGGCTGTGTTCCTCTATTCCTTCACTGTCTCTCGTTCTCTCTGAACTAGCTTTCCGCAGCTTCTAGTCCTTCCAGTCAAAGTCCTCTCAGAGCTCCGGAAAAGGACCCCTTTGCAGAGCTCTCTCTCAAGGATTTCTTGTAGAGCGTCTTTAGGTACAGCATGTTGTGTGTGTGTGTGTGTGTACAGTATGTGCGTGCGTGGAGGTATTGCATGATCATTTTCTTTCTTTCGTTTATTTGCTTTTTTCAAACGTTTTCTATTTGGCATGTACATGCATATTACACACATTTCTGTTGGGGTGACGGGTAAAGGAAACGAGAATTGTCAGATTTTTATCTAATTGCAGATATGTTTGTGTTAATTTGGTCTTCCTGAAAGTTTGGTTTGCCTAAAACTATAATGCTTCAGAGTTTTTATTTATTAAACCCCCCTTGCCCTTGAGTGCCAGGAGTTTGTATATTTAACCATTTCCTTGCTGTATATATTCAGATAACTAACAAACAAAAAAACAGATGAGGTTTAAATGTTACCTGTGAATGTGGATCTGTGCTAACCCTTGTTCCACTGAAAAGTAATGAGGGCAGCAATAGCATGAAGTACAGTTAGCTGAGGTGATGAAGGTGGTTTTCATCTAATTGGATTCAGTTTTCAGGCCAGAGAATAGACATTTGCCATAGTGGGCAGGTGAAAGATTGAGCACTTTTTTAATTTATTTATTTTTTATTTTGAAGAATGAGCATTTTTAAAGATGTTGATTTTAAACTTTTTTGGGGGTTTCAGAGAAGAGATATAAAAGTCAGGAGTGTTTTTTATATTTTAATATTGAAAGTGGCAGTATTTCAAACTCCACTGTTTTTTTAGTTTTTATAATTATTTTTATTTGTATTTTCCTGTGAAATATTCAGTTAATGCTCAAAATGTAAAGCAACCAGGTTTGATCCAGTAGAAGTTGTTAAGATTTGAGTCATGGTGATGCTTCTATCCATCTGCATTGTGTGCCCAACCCAGCACTCGGCACACACGAGGGACTGCTGTTGTACTGTTGGTGGGCAGCACAGACACTAAAACAATAGACTTCTTTATTTTTAAATGTTTGATATTGTGGATGTAAAGGAGAATCTGATTTTACTTCACTATTTGACCACAAGGGGATGCTAGCAAGTGTAGAAAAAATGCCATGAACAAAACTAAAAGGGATATTGATTTCAGCCGTAATATCAATCTTAAATTCTTTGCTTTTCAAAGAGGCGGTTTGTTTATGGAGCTGCTAATAGTATCACAATTGTGTTTTTAAAACAGCTGATTTCTTTCTTTTGCTTGTTTTGTGGTCTTTCTTTACTAGGTTTGGTTGAAAACCACTTTGTTGTCCATATTATTAGTATTGTTTTTTTGTTTGTTTTTTTAAAAGTGAATTATTCTCCGAACCATATTCTGCTTGTTAAAATACATGCCATAGCTGTGTCACATCAGTGTTGCATTTGCTTTTATGGGCAAGGCTATTTTTTGGCTTGTGTGTCTATAGTAGTGATTTTTAATGACTGAACTTATTGTGGACTGCAGTTAATCAATGCCTCTTAATAGTGCTTTGCACACCATTTCACACCAACATGATGTAGTTATTGTTTGCAGAAGGAGTACGGTGGTTCAGAAACTCTATTAAATAGACTGGATACAGGGAATTAAAAATCTTACTACTTGACTTCACCCAAATGAAGTAGACTGTTCTTAATATTACTAAATAGTTGTGTAGAGTGCATTTACATTTTTTTTTGGTTTGTTTTCAGATGCAGTTCATGTAATCTGAAGGGAGACGATTCGTTCTAAAAAGACGACCAACGCTAAGCAGCAAATCTTTTCTTTAAGCAAAATTTACTTTGCTCTCTGTACTCTTCAGTAAGAATTACTAAATGGACATGTGAAGGAAAAAGGTGAAATGGCAGTGGGAAGAACATGAAGCAAACAGTATCTTGGTGGACTGATGCAAACGTTGTAATTCTTTGTGTCTAACACAGTAACCGTTTTAGCTGCTGTTATTGCCCACGATCAGTATCACTCCTCCAAAGTGACAACTGTCCAGATAAAAATGAGGGGAGGGGAGGGGAGGGGAGGGGGAATCAATCATGCAATGCTTTTTCATTTAACTCACAAATTAGAAATGCTAACTTTACAGGTAACTGATTTTCAATTTACTTTTATTTTTTACTGTGTACTAAGTTTGCAGTAGACATTCCTTGTGTATTTTATTGTTTGTTTGTATTTATTTATGATTATCTGTTGAAATATAAACAAAATACTACATAAAAAATACTTCCTTGTGAGTGATTCAGGATTATACATAGCTATGGTTGATTGTATCTTTGAGTGACTGATTTAAAATAAAAGTTAAATGAAATAAATTAAACACCTGTAAAATTGACTGATGGAGCACTAAATATTCTCTAAACCAGTTTTAATCATGTCTAGTACAGCTCAGTAGCTCAATCTCACAGCCGTACGTTTGTGTGGGAAATAGGGGAGAGAATACAATTTTATTAATCCACATAGTCAATTCTGTGCCTAGGATTTTGCAAGGGAACATTTAACTGACTAGCAAGCACTACATTTGTAATTCAGCAGTATAGCATTGGGGAAGGATCTGTATTGCTTTATGCTTGGCATGTCATTATTTTACATTTGACAATTATATGGCTGCCTTTCCAAACTAAATGTGAAGAGTTGCCTTCATGTTACGACCATCCTTCTACTTAAGTAGCACATAAAAGTAGTCACGACCATTGCAGCAGATGTAGAAGAATATGTACATTTTCTTTGGTTGCCACCTTTGAAAAATGGAGAAGAAATTCATAAGGGAAATAGTTTCTTTGTAAATTTTTAGTAAAGGGGTCCAGTTGAATATAAAGCTCAGGAGCACTGTTGATCGGTGCTTTGTGTATATATAAAGAAAATCTGTCCATTTGAGGGGCATAGTTGAGAGGATAGTCTGAAAGATGAAGGCAATTCTGTTCATTAATTTAGCATATTTGCTGCATTGTCCTTGCAGATTCTATTTTTGTTTATAAAAAAAAAATGTATGAAAGCAGAGATGGGTTGATTTTCAAATAAAGTGCAGCTTCCACAAAGTGTTCCACTGACATGACTCTTTATTTAATTAATGTCGAAGGGGTAAGTTAAGGGGTCGAGTTTCGGGTTCCGTTCAAAACAGGCGTTGGGCACTGTTCTTTTATATTAATTATTCTTAACGTCAAATCTAGACACAGTCCCTTACACCCAGGTTTGGTATTCAGTGGCTGCTGAAATAAGAAATGTTTTTTTTAAGCGTTAGTAACATCAGGCCACTCGGTTTCCAGTGTTTTTTTTGTTTGTTTTTTAATCAAATGCTTTCCTTCCAGGAATACCAGGTAGACCAATTATCATGTCCCATGTGAAGTCACTGAAATCATTTTGCTGTCTTTCCCTTGATTATTACTGATAAGGTACAACCAACTCTTATGACCACATAAATGTAGATGCATTACATTTACTATGTTAAGTGACTTGCCCAAGGCCACACAGTAATTCAGTAGCCAAGCTCAATTCATACATTTTCAGAAATCTCGGCAAGTTTAGAAAATTACTATAATCAATTTGAAACCGAAGAAGCAAAACCTACGAATACACTGTTGACTTACTGTAATCTTTAACACACATTTGTATCTACATGAAATCAAAATGTAAGGGCCCCTGTACATACCCTATGTGAACTAAATACACCTGCCATCACCTTTGTCTAAGGTGATTTTGTAGAAGTCATTTCCTTAATAAATATTTGTTTGTGCATCGACTCACTTTTGGCATCCCTATAACATGGAATTTCTCAATATTCTGTGCTTAGTTCATAATGTCTAATTACTTAGGTTATAGAACGTAAAAAAAAAAAAAAAGACATTCAAGAATCACTGAAATTTAAGATCTTGTAATCTTTCTTGTCCCCACTGTATAGGACAAAAAACACGACTTAAAAGACATGCTGCCTGTGGTACAATATTGTGGTATTCTATTAGAATACATGGCCATGTGCAGGGTTGAACGAGACTAATTCTTCAGGAGAATGCAGATTTGATCATCTGGCAAGTGACAGGCCACGCCTTCTGCTCGGGGATCGCTCCCTTGATGGTCGAGTCTAGAGGTTTAATATGGAGGCCTCGGCCTACGACACTAAGCAGCTTCAGCTCCAGGGGCCCCAGCTGTAGATATTGCTAAAGACAGAAGAAATATATCTTTAGAATCTAAGGTACTGGATAGATATAAATAGAACAGAACCACCCATATGTAATTATTATTATTTCTTCGCAGATGCCCTTATCCAGGATGACTTACAATTGTTACAAGATATCACATTATTTTTACATACAATTACCCATTTATACAGTTGGGTTTTTACTGGAACAATCTAGGTAAAGTACCTTGCTCAAGGGTACAGCAGCAGTGTCCCCCACCTGGGATTGAACCCAAGAGTCCAGATCCCTAACCACTGCTGCCCATAATGGTGATTTACGTGGATTATTAAATACTTGCATAGAATAAATCCTTTTTGGTTATATCTAAAAGATGTAGTACAATGTATTGCATTGGTAATACGGTTTATGACTTTGAAGTTCATCAAGTTGTGATATTTCTGCATGTGCCGTGGAACCACTGCTCTAACCTATGTATTTATTTTTGCACTGTGATTTAAATATGAAATTACAATGGTAAAATGTAGTTAAACAAGCCTGCTCTAAGACATGAAATCTGCTTCTTGTGTGTTTTTGAATTGGTTTTATATAAACTCTTACTTGAAAATCACCCTGTCTCCCGTACAGAAAAGTGCCAAGATCCATGGAGTCTAATTCAGTTGGTGTTTCTTCTCTTTCAAAATTTTCTGGCAAAGAGAAAACCTTTTTCTCCACTGCTGCTAGGATTGCACTTTTAGGTCTGGAAGGTGTTCTTGCTGTGTAAATATTAACAAACGAGGACAAATGTTGTATTAAGGACTCCTGTCTTACATTTCCAGTTTGGGAGCAAGTACTGTATACAGGTTTTTACCAGAATGATCGCTGAGCTCTAACTTCTCCAAGTCTTCACCAAGCAACCCAGGTTCAGCAATCTCCAGACCAGCTACCTGAGTAAGGAACACCTTTCTGTGAGAAAGAGAAATTAAACAGAAAAATAAGATACTCTGGAAGTAACATGTGGCCACATTTCCTGTAAATTAAAGTGATTGTTACCGAGAAATCTTGAGGTCCTCCAGTCTGCATTCAAAAAGCTGACTCATTAGCTCCAGGTTGTCTTGCTCCAATTTCTGAACACTGACCTCCATTACAGCCACCTCATTTCTGTAAAACTGTGCCTGGAAATGCGAGAGGAAAAGTTATTATTCGAAGTAAAGAAAAAAAAAATGAAAAAAGGTGCAATGCAAATAAAAAAATGATAGAAGAAAAATGAATTGAATTGTTTGTCATGCATCTAATCTGCTCCGTTAATTGGCTTCTCTATATCAGTTTATATTCGGTTTTGTAACACCTGTATCTTGCAGTTTTCAAAAAGCACATCCCTACTATAGAGACGAGCCGAGCTCCCGTGCAAAACCTTTTCAGCACAGTAGGAAAAAAATAAATGCAATAATTGGACCACATACA
Source organism: Acipenser oxyrinchus oxyrinchus (assembly GCA_030684275.1). Taxonomy (NCBI): domain Eukaryota; kingdom Metazoa; phylum Chordata; class Actinopteri; order Acipenseriformes; family Acipenseridae; genus Acipenser; species Acipenser oxyrinchus. The sequence goes on from CM060253.1 coordinate 5,208,581, forward strand.
ATACACTACCTCTCTTTTTAACCAGTCATTTTCTTTGACTTCTTGGCGGGTCTGTTTGTCAAGATGTCGAATTGCCTGCTGTAGAAAAAAAAAAAAAAAAACATTTAGTGTTGTGCTTTTGTCATATTTTCATGGTGTACTACAATGTTTTTTTTACATTTGAAAAGGGGCATTAACCCTTGTTTAAATTATGTCCCTGATTTAGGAGGATTATTCTGTGATTACAGCCTAGCGGAGAGACTGGGAAATATTGCATTTTCCTGACTACCTGAACTAGCAATACAATTCTACAAAGGAACTGATTTGTGAAAAGACCAAAACAATCATCATGCCATAAAACTAAATGGCCAAACACACACTTTTCTTTCCAGAGTGTATACAGAGATGCGGTACACTTCTGTGCACTTGCATTAAATACATTCTTTACTACCTCTGAAGCAAGATGCTTCTTGTCATCTATCTGCTTTTCTGTTTGCTTGTTTATTTCATTTACTGTTGCATCCAAGGATCGTTGCATGTGGTCTACAGAGAAAGAAAAACATCACCATTAAGCTTTTATATTAAATACATGCTTCTGAATCAGAAAAGGAAATAAATATATATATATATATATATATAAAAATTGTCTTAACTGGGAGTTCCTTGGGGAATGTATTGGGCTGAAGTGAACCCGGTCTGACTCCTTATATAGAATGTATTTGAGTACTCTGTGTTCCAAGGTTTTGGTAAGATGTTTGATATGCAAACGTCTTTATAAAGAGACTCTTTTTGATATTGAAGTCTGCAGGGTAGAAGCACTCTTGGCTAGAGATGCCAGACATATAGAGTAAAAGCCCAATTCAATCAACCTTATTGTTATCAGGGGGGATAACGAGATTAGAGAAATCCTGTTATTAAATAAAAAGTGATCTTGATTACATTAACAAATTGTAAAACATTTTTTTACCCTGTTTGTTGTATAATCTAATCTTCTTGGGTCCTACTGCCAACTGTGGGCAAATTGCCCACGTAATAAATGTACTAGTTGTACAAGCAATTTATTTGAGATTTGCTCATAGGGGTATAGATAATATAGGCCATCATGTCCTAATTAAAAAGTGGGCCCATTATGGCAATACAAACCTGCCATCTCCTGAAAGTCCTTTTGCATCTGCAGAAGTTCCTGTTCCAGCAGTCGGATCTGTTTGGCATGCTCCTTGCTCCCCACATTCTTGTAGTCCAGCCAGTACTGTTTCTCCCGACCTGCAGTCAAAACCGTCTGCTCCAAATCATTCAACTGGGAACGTAGCTCTGCTCAGGAACACAAATCTACTTACTGTGCAGCTCTGCTCGGGAACACAGATCCACTTACTGTGCAGCTCTGCTCGGGAGCACAGATCTACTTACTGTACAGCTCTGCTCGGGAGCACAGATCTACTTACTGTACAGCTCTGCTCGGGAGCACAGATCCACTTACTGTACAGCTCTGCTCGGGAGCACAGATCTACTTACTGTACAGCTCTGCTCGGGAGCACAGATCTACTTACTGTACAGCTCTGCTCAGGAGCACAGATCTACTTACTGTACAGCTCTGCTCGGGAGCACAGATCCACTTACTGTACAGCTCTGCTCGGGAGCACAGATCTACTTACTGTACAGCTCTGCTCGGGAGCACAGATCTACTTACTGTACAGCTCTGCTCGGGAACACAGATCCACTTAGTGTGCAGCTCTGCTCGGGAGCACAGATCTACTTACTGTATAGCTCTGCTTGGGAGCACAGATCCACTTACCGTGCAGCTCTGCTCGGGAGCACAGATCCACTTACTGTGCAGCTCTGCTCGGGAGCAGATCCACTTACTGTGCAGCTCTGCTCGGGAGCACAGATCCACTTACCGTGCAGCTCTGCTCAGGAGCACAGATCCACTTACTGTGCAGCTCTGCTCGGGAGCAGATCCACTTACTGTACAGATCAACTTGCTGTGCTGATACTTCTGCACTCACTGACAGCATCATTTGTCACAGCCCCCTGTCAGGATACCATTACAGTCACACTGCATTCCCCAGTGTCAAGCAGCTACATTTATAAGCACAGTATTTACAAGTATATCTCCATTTATGGAGCAGACTTAAGTTAAAAGTGTTATGGCTAAATTCTCAATGCTATTTACTCCAAATTGTCAGCAGCACATTTTTTTCAGAAAGGAGAAACACACCCAATAAAGTTACCAAACCAATGCTGTGTTTGTGATCAAAGTTCTAGGTTTAACAAACGAGACATCATATCACTATCAAAAACAGTACAGCCAGTGTCTCTGTCACCCCTGCTTGCCTCCCCTAATATAGATCATGTCCTAATTAAAAAGTGGGCCCATTATGGCAATACAAACCTGCCATCTCCTGAAAGTCCTTTTGCATCTGCAGAAGTTCCTGTTCCAGCAGTCGGATCTGTTTGGCATGCTCCTTGCTCCCCACATTCTTGTAGTCCAGCCAGTACTGTTTCTCCCGACCTGCAGTCAAAACCGTCTGCTCCAAATCATTCAACTGGGAACGTAGCTCTGCTCAGGAACACAAATCTACTTACTGTGCAGCTCTGCTCGGGAACACAGATCCACTTACTGTGCAGCTCTGCTCGGGAGCACAGATCTACTTACTGTACAGCTCTGCTCGGGAGCACAGATCTACTTACTGTACAGCTCTGCTCGGGAGCACAGATCCACTTACTGTACAGCTCTGCTCGGGAGCACAGATCTACTTACTGTACAGCTCTGCTCGGGAGCACAGATCTACTTACTGTACAGCTCTGCTCAGGAGCACAGATCTACTTACTGTACAGCTCTGCTCGGGAGCACAGATCCACTTACTGTACAGCTCTGCTCGGGAGCACAGATCTACTTACTGTACAGCTCTGCTCGGGAGCACAGATCTACTTACTGTACAGCTCTGCTCGGGAACACAGATCCACTTAGTGTGCAGCTCTGCTCGGGAGCACAGATCTACTTACTGTATAGCTCTGCTTGGGAGCACAGATCCACTTACCGTGCAGCTCTGCTCGGGAGCACAGATCCACTTACTGTGCAGCTCTGCTCGGGAGCAGATCCACTTACTGTGCAGCTCTGCTCGGGAGCACAGATCCACTTACCGTGCAGCTCTGCTCAGGAGCACAGATCCACTTACTGTGCAGCTCTGCTCAGGAGCAGATCCACTTACTGTGCAGCTCTGCTCGGGAGCACAGATCAACTTGCTGTGCTGATACTTCTGCACTCACTGACAGCATCATTTGTCACAGCCCCCTGTCAGGATACCATTACAGTCACACTGCATTCCCCAGTGTCAAGCAGCTACATTTATAAGCACAGTATTTACAAGTATATCTCCATTTATGGAGCAGACTTAAGTTAAAAGTGTTATGGCTAAATTCTCAATGCTATTTACTCCAAATTGTCAGCAGCACATTTTTTTCAGAAAGGAGAAACACACCCAATAAAGTTACCAAACCAATGCTGTGTTTGTGATCAAAGTTCTAGGTTTAACAAACGAGACATCATATCACTATCAAAAACAGTACAGCCAGTGTCTCTGTCACCCCTGCTTGCCTCCAGTACTGTTTTTCGCTGTTTGTTACCCTCTATCTTGCGCTCCTTGGTCTTCTCCAGCTCCCAGTTGTCCTGAAGGGCCTGCTCCACCTGTTCTTTGCTCACTACTTCCTTATGTTCCAGCTCCCGCTCCTGATCTTTTGCCTGCTTCAGCAGAGTCTGAATGTGTCCCAGCTGCTCCTCTTTCAGGTGTTCCTGCTACATACAGACAGCACACAGAAGTACTTTTCCTGATGAGAATATTCCTCAAGGAATACAGAACCGACATGCACACTCACGCTCAAGCTAATATTCCATTATTTTTTAGGAATACTCATACTCAGAATATCAGCGTTCTGTTACTCTGAATAACACAGGAGTACTTGCTCCCCATTATTATTTATTTCTTAGCAGACACCCTTATCCATAAGCACTTCATACCTGTGTGAGATCCCTGCTCAGTCATCCAAAATCTTCCATTAAAGGGAATAGAAGATTTTGCAGTATATTGATACCGATATAATGTAAAATGATTGTACACCGTGCTGTATTTATATATAAAAAACAAACCCCCTTCTATTTATGGAACAGATTGGGCTTCCCTACTTACTCTCTGGTTGTACCTCTGGTTCTTTTCCTCTAAAGTTTTCACTTCAGACTCAAACTCTTCTATTTCCTTTTCTTTCAGCTGTATTCTAAAGGAGAGAATGAGAGACACACACCTCAGGGGGGTGACTGCTCGTAATTTCTACATGCAAGTCTGCAGGTATTCAGCGCAGTTATGACTGTACTGTAGACCTATGCCTATTTTTCACAAGTCTGATGCAGCATTTAAACTGACTATACTTAAGGCAGAACAGTGTTTGCTGCTTTGGACTAGATGCCAGATTCACGATTAGAACAGAAAGGGCTGACTTACTGAAAACCCACATATGCTTCTGCTAATGTCATCTGGTCATCCTTGGCAGCCTTCTTTTTCTTCCCCATTTTCACCGTTAGGCGAGCAAGAGTTACTAAAGAAGCCAGGAAAAAAAAACAAAAAAACAAGTGTTATTAATATGAAAAGCAACTATGCCATATGTACAGTAATTGTGACAAAACATAGTGAATATCATTATAAGTTATATGCATGTTGTATTGCAATCTACAGTAAAATTACCATGACATACATGTGGACACTTCCATATAGTTCATATAAAGCCAAAAGCTTACTATCTAACTTAACTGTATATTAATTTATAAATATGTAACAGAGCCATTATTCTCTCAGTAGACCACAGCTCATGATCTCTATCTTTCTTGCTGTTTGAAATGAATGATGGAACTTTGTTTATTGTTTAGGGGAAGAAGGCACCTCAAAAAAAAATAATGATAAAAATATAATTCAGAACCATGCAGAAACATCCATGTATATTTGTACGACAATACATTATTTTAGACATGCAATTTTTCGTGGGTGACGGTGCCATTTTGTCTAATATATGCAACTCAAAGAATTAAAAAAAAAACACGTACCGTAAAGTAGGTCTTTATTTTTTATTTTATTTTTTTAAGTACATACGTACAGTAGTGTCGTAGGCGGCTTTATACGGTATTTCAATAATAGCTCCAAAAACTTAACAGAAATGTATCAGCTGGTGACGGATCTCTATTTATTATACCCAAATGATTCAGAATCAATACAAATAAAAAAAAAAAACAACAAAAAAAAACAATGCCAAACACAGTTACTTTAGCTGTTCAATAAATCCCTTGAGGAAAATGCGTCTGCTTTGTTTTAAAAAGAATGTAACCATGTGACTTGGCCCAGCGTGCACCTGCTCCCATGGCAACAGCAGAGGAAAATAAAATGTAAAACTCAAGGCTGCCTCCTGTCGTTGAAAAGTAGTTATTTATCACCCTTTATTTGGTTGTGGAAAGTTAGGGTTCCAGGGGGACAGTATTTTCACGGAGACCACACACCCTATGCTGCCTGTTCGAGCTCAGACATGTTTAACGTGCCTACTAATGTAGTGAAATCATTTTAACGAAGTGACTATTACTGACGGGCTGTTTCATAACGCAATTTGCTTGCAAAACATATCTTAGCCGTTTGATTCAAGACTTAGGCATAGTTTTCCAGAAATTCCACCAGCTAGTTTATATGATTAACATAGAATACCAGAACATATATGTGCGCAGGTTTACAGCAATTACATTGATTTTGGATTGCGGACAGCAATTGATTAAACAGCTTTTTTTTTTTTTTTCTTCAACCAGCATTACGTTTGACCAGCATCCCCAGCTGAAGACTAGGACAACTCAGTGTAGGCCATTGATGGGGCCCAGGGCAGAGAAAACAAAGCATTATTATGTATTATCAAAAGCAGTTGGCACATTCGCCTTCAAATGCATTTTAAAAAGCCTTTTCAATCCGCATTCCTCAGGAACTACACCTACAAGATAAATATTGACCAAACAGATCATATTTAAGCGATATTAAAGTGTTATTTCCAGAGAACCTCTGCTGAACTGTGCGGGTACTGTATATCAAAACCGGTATCAGCAATCCCTATCAACACAAGATCACTGCCATGGTGCACACCCTAACACCACTGTGCTGTTTACAGAATGCTTAGGATAAGCAAAAATAGAGCTTATGGATACTTTGATAACTAATAAAGTAAAGTTGTGCTATTCATGTGGAGATTGTGTGTAAGGGGCTGATTCATTTGATCAACCTATACTGTTCTGGGGATAAGCCACAAGTGGATTTTATTGGAGCATTTTACTTAATCCTGGCCTGAGATAACCACAAATAGGTGATTGATGCAATCCAGGGTGATTTCTGGTGCTGTAAAATGCTCTAAAAAAAAGGGCTGCTTTTTAAAGCCTTACCAGCAATAACCAGCGAAAACATGTAACTGGGAGTGATCTCAGCAGCCCTTATTTCTTTAATTGCTTGTACATTATAAGTGATAGAATTAACCGGACTCCCAAAAGGCTACGATTATTGACCGAGTATCTCCTTCATCAGCTCTTCCTTGTTGATGACTTTGTCAGTCTCTGTTCCTCCTAATTTGCATACTCACCCAAGCAGGATCTGACGAGGCTGACTGAAATGTTTCTTGTCATGTGCAGGAAGCTCCTTTTAAGAAGAAAAGAAAGTTGGCGCACGGTATAAACTGGATCATAAATCAATTAAATGATTTAATTTGATTGAATCTACCCAGGGAGTAATGTACACGCAGCTTGACATGCAGACTGTTGGTGAGTTCGCTCCACCTCGCTTTTATCCTCAGCAGTGTTCCAACACCCTCCCTGCCTTCGACTCAGTGTGGGCTGCAGAACCGCAGGGGGATCTTCTGTAGTTCAGCTGCTGCTTCTTATAGTCCTCATTCAAATTGTGTCCCCTTCTGCAGTGATTGCTTCCCTCTGTCTATCACACCCAACATCACACTGAGCACGATAACTGCCTTGAATATTCACAAATCTTCTCAAAACCTTTATAATAGACTTCAAGTTTCCGATAGACCCTTTTTTTTTTGCCAGTGGGTATAATATGATGCAGAAACAGTGATATTTATTACAGCACATACACAGGGTTCTGTGTTTAGTTTATTACATGTTTTCTGCTTTTTGTTTATACAATGTTTGTAGGGCTGATCCTCTTATAATACATTTTTATATATCTTCACCCTGTTATTCTAACTTGGCTGTCTTTATAGAGGATGTTTTTCTGTATATTCAAGTATTTAGAAAACTGACTTTACCAATGAAATTACAGCGATCGTATTCCTGATTTTTAATGGGATAATTAAATTACTGTAGCCTAATAAGATTGTGAAGCTATTTTTAAAAGGAGAGATGCCTTTGAAACTCAGTTCATTTAGTATGTTTTATATAGTAATCATAAACTCCAAATCAATGGTCGGGATCTCTTTTTTAATTGTAACATTCATCAGATTTGCTTAATACAATTTAGATGCTATTTTTAAAACTTTGTTTTTGGCCAACATTTTGTATTTTATTCCTCTTATAATGCACACCAAATCAAAGATGGAGATGTTGTTTTTTTTATAATTCAATTTGCTTAATTAAACTGGGGAAGGGGGTGGGGTATTTTTAAAAGTGCACTTTTTATATTAATATTTTTTATAGGGAACTTCAAAGCGAAGATTGCCTGTGGATATATTTCAAGTAGAAGATTCCAAATGTAGGAGGACAGATAAAAGTGTTACTTTGGGATCATGCACTGTATGGGAACTTGTGATTTCAGAAATATTATCCTCAATCCTACACATCCATCCTGTATGCTTTCTACAGGTCACTAAACATAAAACCCAGTGCTGTAGTTTTCTTCAAATTTTCCAAATTCACAGATGGAGATAACCCATTGAAATTTCCACACTTGTACCTCCTGGCTCAATGTGTCCCGGTCTCCCCTACATGACCCTGTACTGTATTGACCAGGTACTGAGGAATGTTTTTAAGAGAATATAAAGGAATTTTCAAAAGGGGGCCCTAAAGCTGCCGACAGCACAATAAGATCTTCATTCAGCTTTTTGGGATATTCATTTTTTTGTTAGCCCCAAGCAAATGAGACCAAAACCATCACTGACATTTGCCATTCACATATATGTAAAGATATCCGTAGTCTAAAGTAGGACAGATACACAATTCTTCTCAGCCTGGAACAGGACAGGCCAAAAAATGAGGTCGCTGGACCCAAAACACAGCTTTATTAGCAAATGGGCAGAATAAGTAGAGCATCAGCTGACATAAAGTCCCATATGCCTCAACACTAGAGTGTAAACATGAAACATAAGGGTGGTTCCTAGCAACAGCAGAGAGCTCAAGATAACTAGGAGATACCTATGGAACATCAGGAAGGGAAATAGCCTTCCCCGTGGGCAGGACCATGGCCCATTCCCCAGAACAACATGGTTGTTTCACATTTTAAACACAGTTACAGTGCTTCCCCTTTATAAGGCGGTCCTGTCAACCGCAGAATTGGTTAGAAGGTGGCATAATAGTTGCTTCCATTCGCCCCATGATGCCTTTCCACAGGCACTTTCATACTCGTTAAACGGTGGTACAGTAATAGCACAGTTTGGTAACTATGGCTCCAGTCTATAGGGGTATACAAGGAGAGCACTGTACGAGTAAGGACAAAGAGAAAAGAGAAAGTAATAGGCTGTGTTCTCAAGTATGTACTGAGCACTTCATACCTGAAATACAGGATCAGTGTGGGCCCCTAAGGCAAAGATGAAACCTGGTAAGTATGAAATTATACAAACAGAAAAGTCACCCAGTTCATAGGGTGGTGGAAGACTGTATTACTAAGGACTTGTACATGAGCAACAGATACAAGAATAAAAAGAAACTTTGAAATACTTTTTTTTTTTGTGCCTTTTTTTTGCAACCATGTAACCTACTTAGGCTGGATTACCAGAAACTCTAATGTATATTACCGGGTTAGAAAAACTCAATAAAGTCAAAAATGTGTCAAACACTTTTGTTCTGTGGTTTATTCTACTTGGTTTTTGAAGCCTGGCAGCACTACCGTGTTGTGAACTTTTAAGTTTACATCCAAATATCCATGAGCGTGCAAACAAGACAACCCTGGTTTGCTGATATCTAACCCCAGCCTGACAAACAGGATGAGTGAAGCCCGCAGTAAAATGACAGATACGACAGTGAGGAGGAGGGCAAGTTTGGCCCCTGGGTGTTTTTTTCACCCCATAACCTTTAACAATATTTGACATTCCATGACTAACATGAGAACAGATTTAACTTAAAGTCGCAAGCAATGTAAGGGTGCAATGTACTGCTTCATTTTGTCCCTTATGGAACAAACAAATATTTTATATTTTTCATATATAGAAATTGGCCCCTTTTTTATATATTTAAAATATATGGGATATATTTAATATATCCCATATAATATATAATATATTTTTTGTCTGTAATCCATATATTTATTTTGAATTACAGACTAATTAAAGCATATGGTGCACCATATATTTTCAACATATAAAATAAATATATGGATTACAGACTAAAACATATTTTAATATCCCATATATTTTATATCCCATATATTTTAAATATATAAAAAAGGGGCCAGTTTCTTTATATGAAAAATATAAGGATCATACTTTTCTACCACATATTAAAAATACATGTTTTTTTTCCATAAGGGTTTTAAGATAATTTTTAGAGAATGTTTTTTTGTTTGTTTTTTGCTGTTGGGTTTGTTTAGGGAATATCATGATAGAAATGGCTTTGGATCACAAAGAAATGGGGAAATCACATATGAATAAAAAAAAACAAACAAAAAAAAAAACATTACTCATGTCTTGTAATGATACATACAGTGTAGTGTGTGTTCCCTACCCCTCTATAAACCCTGGTCCTTGGGTTATTTATAGAAAAACGCAAATGTGAAGCCAAAAACACAAACCAAAAGCCTCTCCCAAGATTGCAGAGTGTTTTAAGAAGGAAAGACATGAATGACCATTTGCATTCTGAAAACTGGCAATTTGCTTACAACACTCCAGCCTGACATTAAAGTGGTTGGATTTTTGAAGCATAGTGGCGCCTGTTTGTTGCTGTCTTGGGCCCCTGTGAATGTGGTTACCCATTTCATTTGAAATGTTCTTGAGCTACAGCAGACAGACACCCTGCTCCCTTCCCTGCTTGTTTTCTACACAGTTCTCAGTGGAAATCTTGTTTTATGCACTGCCATTCAGGCCAATAAGGTATTCAATATAAATTTAATAAGGGCATTTTACAATTGCGGTTCTTTTGATTTTAACTAAGCACACAGTGCCACTCCATGGCAAAATACTGTAATTGCAGCAAAATTCTTAAAAAGGCAAAGTCACTGCAACAGGCAGTGTTGTGTGATACAGTGCTGTTACGGATTCTCCCTCCTGTTAGTGAGATGAGATGAGGTTAAAAGCTCACAAATGCAGACAAGCCTGCCCATTTTGTGAAAACGGCCAGATAATACAAGGATAAGAAAATATTTAATGCATGCCTGGCACAAAAACATGCATAATCCATGTAGTGGAAATCTCTTGTGTGAAACTGATTCATCGACCAAGTATAACCCTGGGATTGTGTGTGAAATGCTTCTTTATCCTTGTATCATCCTTGCATAATGCTTGCTTTAAACGTGTGTGTGAACTATGTGCATGTCTTACTTGATTCCAGCATGATCCTTGTGTTTCTATTGGTACAGTATGGGTGGTCAGTGGCTGCAAATTCTTATTGGCTGTTGTTGCAAAGTGTAACTGTGCTGTGTCTGTTTGGAGCGGCTCTTTTTGCATGTGGCTTATTTGTTTGTATGTTTGAGATTGGGTTACGTTCACTGGGTGTGATGTATGCGATCTTTATGTACTTGTGTGTAGGTGTGAGTATATTACTATGGAATTTCTGCTTTCAGTCAACACTGCTGTGTTGAATGTGCTTAATAATATATGGGATAAAAGGAATGCTGTAGGATGCAAATAAAAATGAATAAACTCGGTGAAGCACAGGCAAAATGGGATGCACAGTATTGTTTTATGTTACCCCTCCTGAAACTTCCAGCAACTGCTGGTGAGCTGGGGAACAGGAACACGTGAATTTTACAATAGAGACTTTAAATTGTTGTTTTTCTTTTTTTTTTCTTAAAACAGATTAACCAGCTCCTCAATCAGAATCAATTATCTTGAATCAGCATGACCAGTCTGGTTTTTAAAGTGTTTCCTTTTGTGCAAATAAAAACAAAACCAAAAAAAGAAATTGTATAAAATAGATTATTTTAAAAAATCAGATTTAAATGGTAATGATTTATGGTTAAAACATTACATATATATATATATATATATATATATATATATATATATATATATATATATATATATATATATATATATATATATATATATATAGCAGCCCTGTACATTATTTTGTTTATTTTAGTTTAGAACGGTTCTCCGCCCCGTGTTATTTTGTATTTGTATTATGATTTATTATTTGCATGACGGCGAGCGCCGTATGTTTTATTAATTACCTGGGGATGGGACTACCCATCCACGCTACAAAACAAAATCGGCTAAGCCGTCAAAATACAAAACAATAAAACATACGGCGCTCGCCGTCAAACAAATAATAAATCATAATACAAATACAAAATAACATTGGGCGGAGGGGGAACCCCCGTTCTAAACTAAAATAAACAAAACAATGTACAGGGCTGCTCGCCCTGTTACAATATTACAAAATAAATGCAGTTTCATTTGAATAGCCCCTGGCTTTCTATTAATATAAGTATAGTATGCTTGAGCAGAACATATAGTAAAGGAGGCTGTGTGGTCCAGTGGTTAAAGAAAAGGGGCTTGTAACCAGGAGGTCACTGGTTCAAATCCTGGCTCGCTCACTAACTCGTTAAGCAAGTCCCTTGACCTTCTTGTGCTCTGTTTCTCCAGTGAGACTTGTTATAAATGACTCTGCAGCTGATGCATATTTCACACACCCTAGTCTCTGTAAATTGTCTTGGATAAAGGTGTCTGCTAAATAAACAAATAATAATAAAACCCAACAAGAAATATAGTAATAATAACATGCAGTATCTCCCCACAGTAACTAATGTCTAAAACAAAGCATGCAATTACAGTATGTGCATGGTTATGTAAATAGCTTCAGTTTTTTTTTTTTTGATTTTTACTGCTGTACTAAATTTTCCATCTCTCTATCTCATTCCCGTTATGTGGGTGTTGTATATGTCTGTGCACAGCACACCACCTCACCTTCCTTCTCTTTTGCTTCTAACTTAAGTTAGGGTGGCAAAGCCCTTGTGAGCCGAGTACAAAAACCTCCCTCTTTTTGATGCAAGTCAGTCGAAGCCAAACCCAGACGGCTGAGAATCAGCCTCCACCGTACTAAGTTTTCCCTCAATGTAGCTGATAAGGTCAGGCAGAACCGGGAGGGAGGTAAGTAAACTTTTACTGTGCTTTTCATCCATGGACATACAATAACCCTGGGAACGTATCACGTTTTTTTTTTTTTACGTGGATGTAGACTGTATTTCTTTAAGTAGGTTAAGTCACATTTTGGAACATGTTAACAATAGTTACGTTGATGTCCTCTGTGTGTGAAAAAAGAATACGCTGCTTGTCATAACATGAATGCAACTATCCAGGCTTAAACCGTCAGGACCGGGGGAGGCTTTGAACACTGGTTTATTGGTAATAACAACCAGGTGTGGAAAAGATCATTAATACAAGTTTTAAACAACTGTGGCTGCTTGTGAAAGGTGCTAATAGTATTTTTTTTGGGGGGGCTACTATTGGATTCTGATCGATCCTGTTCTCGAAACGCGTCGTTTTACGCACAGATGTACAGAACATTAAATTAATACTTTCGGTTTACAGCAGCTATGAGTAAACTCTGTGAGTTGTGTTTTATTTAATGTAAACGGTAGCCGGTACATTATAACCCGATTGATAAAATAATGAGGATTAATGAAATGGTACTACTTTACATGACTTTTCATAGTATTGTTGTAACCGTATCAGTAGTCTTATCGGGGTAATGATATCGGTGTGCTGTGTTACATGGTATTATTCCTGTCTATGTTTTCATTTAACAATAACTGTAATAAGACCACTTGTAATAACAACAGTAACGTTACAGTTAAACGATTGCCATTCAGGAATCCTGCCTGCTTACTGTATTTGCTTATTTCATGAATATTGGATGATTGTAAATATAGCGATGTGGTCCACAGCTTCCACAGTTACATTGCCATGACTTTATTTGCAGTCATCTTGTCATACCTGTTTGGGGTTGAGAAAGTCCACACCCACTTCAGAGATCCAGGAGCTGACAAGAGTACTGGAAGGTGTTCTTTTACTGAAAGTCTTTGCCATAGAAATATTAACATACAGTATGACTCTTGTATTTCACCCTTATTAAGATGTCATGCATACTACAGGGTCCTCTTTAAATGAAGTGATAGCTCATCCTGATAGGTCATGGCAACTTCCTGCTTTCAGAGTTTCTGTTTTTGGAGTGTAGTGACAGTCGCCTTCCCTGGTCAGTCATTTACTTACCCTCTTCAGTTATTACTTTGGACAGTTGGCAATTGCATTGTGTGATACAGGTGCTCTAAGGTGCAGCCCTGATAAAAGTTTCCCATTGTAAAATGCATAAGCAAAGTGTAATAAAGCATAGTTAAAGCATGGCTAGGTAAGCCTTGTAAAGCACAGCGAGGCAATCAAAAACATGACAAACCAGGGAAAGCAAAACACCCACTTTTACAGTGTACGCCTATTTTATGATGTAACAACCTACTGCCCTGGGCCTTAAATAGTGTAAAGTGGCCACATCCTGTGTATTCTGTGCTGCTGGCAGAACTATAATTACTTTTGTGCTCTGATTTCAAAATCAAAACAGTAGCATCATGGATGATCTCATTACCATCACTAAACGCATAAAAACACAGGCTAAACAGTTTCTCATGAGAGTTTAAGGGTGCCAGTATTTTGATCCACATTTTTAGCAGATCATTGAAACACTCAGCTTTTGTTCTCTTCAACGGCTCCCAGTGTGAAGGGACGTTGCAGGAAGTTGTTTAACTAAGCGTTTTTAGTAGAATTCAGTCAACTCGGAAAGCATGCATGGGGTGTTTCAGTGCAATTTCAGTCGTTTTGCTTCCTGGTGACTCACTTGATATGATCAGACCTGCTGGTTGTGTCTGGCATGACTTAAATTGAATGTAGAAAGTGAACGAGCTGAGGTTTCCTTAACGAGGAGGAGGCTTTCGTGCACTGACAAGCTCTTCAACCAGCAAAGAAACATGTTGCTTAAGAAGACATGGATAGCTCTGTAGAAATCAAAGGCTTAAGAACTGCTGAGCCTGCTGTCCTTTTAAAATGAGCATTAATAACCAAGCATTATACCCGATGGAGATTAAGAAAGGTGTCTTGATGTATGCTATAGTTGCATAAGCATGTCCAGTTGTACACATGTAATGGTTTCTATTCACTATACCATTCTACAGCTATGACCTAAAGCTTTGCATGACCTAGAATTTTAGGAGTAAGACATAAAACTATCTGAACATAATTTAGGTATTTTATTTAACATCATGTAATCAAAGAAACTACACAATGATATTAAGCCCTAACAGTAGTACAGTATTTTGATATGCCACATTTTTCCATTTTTGTCAGTTTTTCATTAAGTATATGGAAGACTACAAAGCAGTATGTAATTAAATATGTTAACATAACATTAGCAGGTTTCATTCGACTTTATGAAGCAGAATGAGTTCATTCAATAGGGTGCTGCAAAACTTTTTTGCCAGAGCTGTAGCTTTCCAGAAAGCACACTTTGCTGGCCAGTTTGTTTATTTACCTTCTCGTTAGATTGTTTTACATGTTGGACATGTTAAGCTTCCTCCCCATTTGAAACTACAGTATGTTAATCTGGGTCTTTAATATGGCAAAGTTAAAAAAATCCTGCATCAGTAGGCATATGAGAAATATCACTGCACGCCTTCTGCATACGTCTTAGTTTCATGTTGCAAGCTAAGCAGCCTTGTCAGCCTGCAGCCTGAATAGTTGTTGATGTTATCTTAGATTTTTGTGTACATCTATTTCTTGTAATTGAGTCTCTCATGATAGAAGTAGCGCTAATCGGATATGCTCTGCTTAGCACTGTAATTATGCAGTCGTGCTCCATAAAGCAATGTACATGCAGTACCGGTATGTTTTAGAACCTGGAGTGTTGAAAGTAAAACAGTTAAAGCTCCGACTGCTTCAGGGTTTTCTAAATAAACTGTGTTTTTTAGTCTTGTTTCAATATACTATAATAAGAGGATTTGAATAGCTTAATTCCTTAAATATGAATTCTATTACAACTGAAGAGTTTATGCCACTACATTTGTAATAGAATTCTGAACAGATATAAGACAACCAAATCCACTAAAACACCACGAGGAACCTTTACCATACCAGTATGCTGTACTGAAAAAACTTTAGGAGACTACAGCACTACAAGCGATAGCAGCGTAACCCGTTCTGAGCACTGCGTGCTGGTATGGAATGTGCGATGTTGAATACACTGTGGTACTGCACTCATCTTTCATTTCAAACTGCACCGCGAGGGGAATTTCTCACAGAAAAGTACATTTAGCTTGTAACAGAAATCCCTGCAGTCCTGCGCTGTTTTTTAGCTGGCCATGCTAGTTGAAGAGCTGGTAGTTTAAGAAGAAAAGGCAATCAATCAAAACTAACAGTGCTGTAGCAGGTATGAGGGTATTGCCCACTTTGCTGTTAAATACATCAAGCTGCTGTAAACTTATAACTAACTATCCATCTGGAAATACTATAACCTCCATCTATAAAACAGCAGTTGATGGAGGTAATTACTTTTACCAGCGACTGAGCTTGTATGATATATGCATGTATGATCAAATAACAAAGTAGAATTGTATAACTAATAATAATAATAATAATAATAATAATAATAATAATAATAATAATAATAATAATAATAATGTGAAATGTGCTCTGTTTTCATTATTATTATTATTTTTTTAATATAATGAAACCTTGATATAAATCATGCATGACTCAAAAGAATGTGTTTGATAATGGTAGTGGAATTCTGGAAAGGTGAGAATTCCTTTTCAAGTTTTGAACCTGATATACCAGTCACAAAGCATGCAGCGTTGCCTCTGAGCTACAGTAGATTACACAGCAGTGCCTGTATAGGTAATCCTACCCATTGGGCTTTGCATTCATGCTGCTTTGTCCCCAGAAGAATCTGTCAGATGGTGCCTATGATTTTCTGTTTACAATCCAAGACATTCTTTCAGATACAGCTCTGTGAGGAATAAATAGAATCACTGATCTACTGAACTTGAAGCATTGTCATTTGTTGTTGTTTTTTATATTTATGTGTAAATGCTTTTCTTTTGGCAAGGCAGGCGTACTGCAAATAAAAAACATGCAAACAATCCCCCAGCCATCTAGTGAATGGTGGACACCCTGTGATCAGACAGTGGTAAGAAACCAGTGTTCTGTACGTTTAAATGAAATGCAAGTCTTTATTTTAGACCTAGAACACACAGTCAATGAGTTATCAAATATTCTTGTGCTTCTCCATATGCAGATTCATTTTTGTTTCTTTGTTCTGATAATTACGTTTGTAGTTGTAGCTGGCATGGATGGACCACTTGCTAATTGTAAACACACATTTTTTGTGGTTTTTTGTATTTGTAGTTGTTTTCATACAGCAGTGATAGTGTTTCAACCTTGCTGTCACCCATAAACTCCTGACTGTGGGTTACTACCTTTCACCACCTCACCTTCAGATGACTTCAGTAAATAATCAACAGAAAATCATTAGAATTATGCACGGTTACCAAGTTACCAAGAAATGCTTACTGTGAAGCATAGAGAATGGGGAATGCTGTAGAAACGGCACAATTCCCATGCAATTGCACCATGGTAAGCTTGTGGGGAAACGAATCCCAGAGCAAAACCTTAAGTTTTGATTATTAAACTTTTGGTTCTAACCAGCATAATCAGAACAATGGATAGAATTTACAGTATGTACTCCAAAGTTTCATTTGAATCACTGAAACACCAGTCAGTGTCACACAACTAAAAAAAGGTTCTGAGTTAAAGTCCTAGGTTGTTCTTTTAAGTTCTGGAACTCAAATGGTTGTTCTTTGTCCTTTCAGAAAAAAAAAAAGTGCTAATGACACTTTGGAGTAAGTGGGTTTATGAATTGCCCCCGCTGTTCAGTTTTCTGCTGCATCACAAGCATGTTCAGAACTTCCGTTGGGATGATACAAACACATGGCAGACATTCAGACTGATGTCTTGTTTATGTTCTTTATCAGATCGGAAAGACTTTAGGGGATCTTGAAGCTTTTCCAGGAGCTGAGAGTGATGTTAATGCTTTTTAATCTGAGCTCTGAAGGTCAACAATGGACTTGGGGAAACCTTTTAAAAATATACATGCAGGGATTTGTAACGATACTGACCTGTAGAGCATGTGTACATATAGGGCTTAGCAAATCCTTGTGTTGTATCAGTTACTGGGAACACCTATGTGTAAAACAGGTCTCTTTTGATCAGCTATTTTCGTGCAGCCAAAGTCAAACCCACTTATTTGGTTATCATGAGATTTGCAAGCGCTGCTGTGTTTGCTCATTTCTCTCTGTCTTTAATTACTTGCCTTCTTTGTTTCTGGATGGAATAGGATAACAGATAATAAAAATGCATTTGTAAACCGTGCTGACAAGTAGAACATGACTGGTACTGTTTACCTTTTGGGACCTTTATACTGTAGACCTTGCATTAATTTTAATGATGTTTGCCTGGCGTGGGTTTGTGTGCCTTGTTTATGGGCACTCAGGTTTTTTTTCAGAGAACTTTTGCTCTTCTATTCTGTACCACTGCAAGACTTTAAATAACGAAGGAACTGTCTGAAACAAAGTCCTGTTGTGCAGTGCACTGGAAGAGTCAAGTTGAAGTTGCCTACCCCTAATCTAAACGGTGGTGAAACTAAACACCTCTTAAATCATTACAATACCTCTTTACATTTGAAATATTATTACAGACAGACATGGATTAAACACAGGGGAGTCCCATGCTCAATGGAATAGATATAATACTGTGAGTGCAATCCCATTTAAACAACAGTGTGTGCTACAGTACCTACACAAGGTGTATCTATTTGTGTCTGTTGTAGAGAGAGAGATCCGCCTAAAGCCAGATACAAACCCTCATTTTTTGTGATCTGTTTTTAAAATCATGTGATTGAAGCTTCGTAAGATAACAGTAGAACTTCTCATCTCCAGAGTCCTTCCTTGTAAGCATGCCTTTGGGAGGAGTTTATATTTTTGTACTGCATATCCCCCTGCTACTGCTGCTGCTTCTGTGTCTCCAAATCGTTTAAGATGGCAGCTTCGTATTGTAAAGGCAACTTCACATTGTCACTGAACCTCTCAGCCACGTTCCATCACATTGTTCCTCTGGCTGTATGAACAGGTGTCATTTCTTTTGCATCATGTCCACAGGGATGCTTGCTTTTTGCTTTCATCTCGGCACCAGATAAGTTGGCCAGTGTTGGTTCTAACGTCTGTAAATCTGTGCTTTTAGACAGCGTGAGGCATTTACAAACAATGAGCTGCTCATAAATATGTGCTTGCTGTTAGCGCTCGGTGTTCAATCAGGATACAGCAGCTTCATTTTTGTGCTTTTTGGAGAAATTGTGCTTTTTGGAGAAATAAAAAGGTTTTATTGTCTTGAGTCTTTTTCAACACAATACAAGAAGACACTTTTCTTGTTTCCTAACCCCTTTGCACAGCTCACCTTTATAGAAAGCTGTGTGTGAAAGAGTGAGGGATGGAAATAAGACTCCTATTGCATAGCAGTTTCAACCATTCACAAGCTTGATTAGCCACCATGTATAGGTAACAAGCTCAGGTGTGTCTTATTAAATTCATGGTAAAACCAAGAATGGATCAAATTGCTATGCAATGGGGGTCTTATTTCCATCCCTGGAAAGAGTGATGCGATATCACTCATTAACCCACACAGCATCAATAAAAATAATGTTGTTAAAGACATATAGAAGCAATAGGTCCATGTGACCAGCTCTCTCTACTGGTTGGTGAGGCATGTCATACTGTACCTGAAGTAGATGGGAAGTATCTGTTTGCTTTTCCGAACAGGAGCAGCTCTGGGAACATTCATGGAAGTGTGTGTGTGTGTGTGTGTGTGTGTGTGTGTCTGTGTGTGTGTGTGTGTGTGTGTGTGTGTGTGTGTGTGTGTGTGTGTGTGTGTGTGTGTGTGTGTGTGTGTGTGTGTGTGTGTGTGTGTGTGTGTGTGTGTGTGTGTGTGTGTGTGTGTGTCAATCATACCTTTAGCAATAAATTGTCATTCAGTTCCCCACAATGTTTTCACTTCATACTTCAAGCTTGGAATTGAAATGTTAATTCTTATCTGTCCCCAGCCCCAATGGAATACAAGTATTAGAATTTATTTCCAGACACACTGCAGCAGTGGGTAATTATATCCCAGGTGGCAGGCTGACTCCAATTAATGGCCGCTGTATTCAACACTTCTTTTAGGAAACTAGTAACGAATGCTTATCTATACAACTGCAGTACAATTACTGGTAGGCTAGCTATGCTCTTAGGACAGACAGTCAGATGGTCTCACCATCAATTAGTGTAAAACTTATAATTTTTGGAGGAGTTCTTAGTAATCCATACCCTTAAAAAAAACAACTCCAAATTGTAAATATATATTGCATGTTTATCTTAAATTTTAATTTGGATTATTTGAGAATGAAATCGATAAAACTTGCAATGTTTCTGTGGGTCTGGGAAACTCATTCAGTCGAAATGCTGTTGCTGGTTAGAGTCTGTCTCGTTCTATACCATATAAGGAGAGGCTTAAGTACTCAGAAGAAACATACAGATTTGCCACAGTCCAATGTGACATTATCACATGCTACAGTATGTTATGAAAATTCATACTTTGAATGTTTTTTTTTTTTATGTACAGTTCTACTGTAAATGAAATGTTTAATTGAATTCATTAGAGTAATCATAACCTGTTCATGGTGATTTAATTGCAGATATAATTGATGCCTGGGGGAGGGGAAGATTGCTTATACTGCCCAATATAAGGGTAAAGGAACTACTGTAGTTATTAAAAACAGAAATACAGTAAGCACAATGCATTACTTGGTGTTAGGTTACAAAATACCTGAGCTGTGAAGAATGATATGTGTGGGGGTCTGAAGAACAGTAATGCATGATAAAAGGTTGAGGCTGCCATGAAAATATATGGGGCTCCTCCTTTTCTGTCAACAAGTTGTACTGACAGGCTTTGTGTTCCTCTTGAATAAGTACAATGTCAAAACCAACAAAGCACGATAACTTCAGAAAGGTCAATATTTGCTCTCCTTACACCACACCGTGCGCACTGCGGTATTTCATAACCCTCTACTGTATATTCTTGAAAGTGTGTAGCCTGCATTGAGACTTCACACCCCGTTGAATGTTTTTGTCTTGAAAGCATCTTTCACAGAAACTCAATGCACTGAAAACTTTAAAAGTCACATAAAGGCAGGACACAGTACCTCAAACACAGACAATACAGACCAGTTGATTACTCAAGTTTTAATATCATATGCCATCCATTACTTCTGAAACTGCTCCATTGTTCTTGTACAGTCACACTTAGCAAACAATAGGACACTCCTTTTCGTAATTTCTTGAAACCTCAAGAATTCTTTATATAACTCACAAGCTAAAGCTCTGTGAATAGGCACAACACAGAAGACGCAAATCTCATAACACAAAGTATCAAAATAAAGTAGGAGAATGGCATCAAGCAAAAAATGGGGAAAAAAATACATAGCTGGTACTAGTTACCTTACCTAAACGGAATTAGCACACTACCTAAACAGAATTACTGTAAAGAGATTATCCAGGAAGAATCACCTCTGGTGAGACAGTAGGTTTCATCCAGTATGGAAACAAAGGATGCTGTAGCCCCGAGGGGAATGAGTATAAATCATCCTCTCTCTCCAGAGGCCCTCAACGATGTCATTCTAGTTTGCGGTAAATACGATTTCCAGCAAAACCATTCCAGGTCTTTTACTTAGCCAATTTATGGATTGACGTGACAGGCAAAGCAGTGTTATGGGTTTTTAAAGTTTATTTTGTTAAAAAAAAGAAAAAGAAAACAACAGTAGAAAAAAGGCTGTTTTGTACTTTTTACAAGTTCCTGGTACGAGGGAAGTCAGAATAATTCGATTGCAGCACAAAAGGAGCCTTTATGTGGGAATCTCAATCAAATGTTTACAAGGCACACAATTCAAATGTCTTCTGATAGTCAGCTGACAGTATTGTGTCACATGTTATATTCAATCACCGGGGATTATTGAGTGCCGGCTCCATGCTGTTATCTAATCTAAGGCTTTAAGTGGGGTGATGGTATTTTCACTGTGGACAGTTGCAAAGATTCTGCTACTAGACGAATGCTCACAGTTTCATGCCCAGAAATATGCTTGGGAAGGAAAACATTTAGAAAGCTGAGAAACTCCCCAGAGGACCTATTCCAACAAAAAGAAAGACAGAAAATAAACAGCATGATTCTGCATCAATACAAGCTGTCAACAGAGACTCACTCATAATTACAGACACATTTATTTTTTATCAGCGGTCCACATGCTATTCCTTAAATATTTGCATTGGATCGGAAAGGGGTTGGGTTTACAATACAGTTGGTTGCATCATTTCCTGCTGTTATCAACCCATTCATTTGCATAAAAGCAACCATTTTAAATTGCAATTGTGTTTATAAAGAATAAGGGCACAGTCACGGTGAAGCATTATTAGATTTCTTCTTTCCCAGACAGCGGGTTTCTGAATGGGAGATAGTTTGCCCATAAAAGGGCTTGTTCTTGGCTCATGTTGGTCAGTGTGCTTACAAAGACAGATTTTTTTCTATTACCATGCAGGCAAAGTTAGTCATCCACCCTAAAAAGTGACTCGGCTTCTGGTTTGCTGGTAAAGCTGGGGAATGAACTCAGAGATGGGGCTTGGTTGTTGTAATTTCCCCAGCATTTTGAAGCAGGAATAATTGCCTGGTATACCTGTCAGGACTGGAAACACAGCAAACAACATCCTGTGCGTGCATCCAGGGTAGCAAAGGAGGTGCAAAATATAAAGGCAGTTTTTCTAGAACAAATTTAGCTGTTTAGTTCTTGCTTGAAACAATTTAGTTAGTTTTATTCTTTTTAGAAAAGTTTCCTTTGCTTTTTGCACTTGCATCAATATAGGGCCTAAAATGCTGATTTCACAGAACAGAGTGCGTAGATCCATCAGATTAAAGTATTAGTGCTGTATAGTAATGGCAGCCTTTCACCAAATGTAAGAAAGATACTTAGGGGTTGATTTGATCAACCTATACCTGGCATTTTACAGGAGTGGGGAATCACCCTGAATTGCAGCAGTACTGTATTTACAGCTGAGTCGAGATTAACCCTAAAAATAGATGAGCCATGAAATCCAGGAGCATGAACCAGTGCTTTAAAACGCTGTAATAAAATCCAGGGGCTGACTTATCCCCGGAGGGGTGAACATTGAACAAATCACTTACTGCTTATAACATGTAGGACGAGCCCTGCATTGCTACAAAGCCCATGCAATAGAAACGAACAGCAAACAAAATAACCCCCTCCAGTGTGTGTGCATCCCTATGCCAGCAGTCGTTTGTATTGAATCCAGTGCCTGTTTAAAAGTGAGTAAGAACACTGGAATGCGGAAGGCTCTTCTGTGACAGGTAACTCGATACCTTTTGCAGAGTCACTGGCTGCTGCTGCTGAAGGAAACAATAGATTTTGATGGGGTTACAGTGTTTCAGTACAGTATCCCCTTCTTTATACTCCTGCCCTGCATGGAGATCGTTTCTATTGCCCAAGCTGAGCGAACCCTGTTGTAACCGTAGCCCCCCCCGGCTGTGTAATAATTATTCATAACCACACCTTTGCTTTTTTGCAGAGAATGTCTCTGAAATGCTTGCAAGGGAATTCACTTACCCAAAAGAGCACATTGCAGTTAATTGCTTTGATTACAGTCAACTAGTTTAGATCTTACACCAAACTTTAGCTTCCTCAAAGGTCTAGTACGTAAGCCTACAATTTTCTCCCATAAATTGTCTTCCAAATTACAGTGTAAGGTGTAAATAATACTGTAGCAGGGACATGTACCCCAAACCAGTATATTCCTGCAGCATACTGCAGTACATATTATTAAATCCTTGAAACTTGCAACGCTATTTTCTAGGGTGCATGGCCAACAAAAGTTTGTGCTATTGCCCCCAATCTGGCCAATAGTCAAATAACTTTTGTCCTCTGATGTCACTCAGCAGTTAATAGTCAAATCACTGCTGCCCTCTGACACCACAGGTTTAATAAAGATTTGGCCTGCAGTATTAAACTTAGAACGTTAATAGGTAGTCAAAATAAGCACAAGTACTGACTTGCTCTATAGCACTCCTAACTGTGTTTTGTGACACAGCTGAGGCGTTTTCCTTTCAGAAGAAACTCCTGGTCCCCCCAGGAGTAAACAGCTTTGTTAAATAGGGGCCGGGGAAGAAAAATCCACGGAAAATAGGTTAATAGTTAACACTGCCACGCTTCAGCTGGGTTGGCTTCCTCAAGCATGAAATTAGGTGCATTAGCACATTTCTTTTTCGGTTTAAGTTACTAGTTAAGCCAGTAACAAATATGATTTATTTTGATG
This sequence comes from Acipenser oxyrinchus oxyrinchus, assembly GCA_030684275.1. Taxonomy (NCBI): domain Eukaryota; kingdom Metazoa; phylum Chordata; class Actinopteri; order Acipenseriformes; family Acipenseridae; genus Acipenser; species Acipenser oxyrinchus. The sequence goes on from CM060253.1 coordinate 5,232,451, forward strand.
GATGCATTTATTGTGCTTTACCATGGTTAACCGTGGGTTTTACTGTGCTTTCCCATACCTGTGTGTGATTTGATATGGTATACCTGTGCTTTACCATGCCTTCACTTTGCTCTTATCCTGGTAGACCATAGTGAATTTATATAAGGGTACAGTTAAAGTATGAAGAAGCATTGGTTAGGGCATTATATTGTTGTCTACCAAGACATCTTTATTAACAAGCCAGGTTACTCTGGACAGTTTTAAGGTCTATTTTCGGATAGTGTTTTATTATTGTGATTATTAATAATAAATTCATGCTTTTTATTACTTTATTATTCTTTATTTCTTAGCAGACGTACAGTAGTGACTTGGGTCAGGGGTTATGTGTACTATTTTACAAAGTGTGTGCTTCAATCAAATCATACTTTACCCTTTTTTTGTCAAGACTTTTCAATGCTGTTTGAAACCCGTTACAGGTAGACGCTCATTTCCTTCCCCCCCTGTGATACTGAGGCAGAATTAGCAGGAGTGAACCAGTTTGATTTAATAGCACTGGTAATCTACATAAACTACAGGCATGTAGAGCTTTATTATTACAGCCATGCGACTACTGTAAGGAAATAAGAGAATCTGATTTTTTTTCCCAGTGTTTTTCTACTGGACTTTGAGGTTGATTTGATCCACCTATACTGCACATCTGGATGTTACTGAATGATTTTACCCCTAAGAACATGTACTTTACATTGCTAATATACTTTGATAAGAGTAACTACATACATGTGCCTTAAGTTTCTTTTCAGTGAGTTTTCTGTCTATTCAGATAATAGACAAATTCAAGACTATTCAAATAGCAAGTTGTGGATGTAGCTTTGCAGCCATGATTTTAAAATGTTACCAGTTTTTTTTTTTCTTTTGTTTTTAAGTGAGTGCCCAAAACTGGGTGTTCATTTAATGAAATAAAAGTGCCCAGAAACGTGAGCTAATTGAGACAAAACCAAGAAACCATACTGGACTGTACCATGCAGCTGCACACCACAGAGATAACTGCAGGTTTGGTTACAACTGAACTAAACTGTTTCCCTGTTTGCAGATACTGTATGCTGCTGCTGTACCCCTTCCACAACACCCCAGATGCCAGCCGGAGACCCCCTGGATGGATCATGTGACCTGCATGCTGAATGGAATAGGGGCATACAGTACACTGCGGGGTCACATACCGAATCCTCCTCATTAGCTTGAGGACCTCCTGGCACCCAGGCTAATCATTATTATTATAAAAAGGCATATTCACAACAAGTTTTATTTTTCAATCATACCTTTAGTGATTAGGCATTCATTTTTTTTCTTTTCTTTTGGTAAACATTGCTGTTGGGTTTGGATAGTTTTTGAAAAAGGAGCCAAGATGATTGACTTGAGTTATCTGACGGAGGAGGAGCAGGAGATGATAATGAAGGTGCTGAAGAGGGATGCGGCGTTGAAGCAGGCGGAAGAAGATCGAATCAAGTGAGTATCACGGTGATACCCGCGTTCTGTAAGCTGTGCGAAACACAGTGCTGAATACCAAATGCAGTAAAAGCGTTACACAGAAAGTATATAGAGGATACTGAATTTTAAAGTTCTTATAAACACACATATCGCTGGCAGTATTGTTTGAACTACCGAAGCTCAGCTCCGTCCTGAATGTCAGCAGCACACCGCTGGACTGGAATGTAATCAAAGACACATTCGAAACGAATCCCGGTAAGCATGTTATTCCACTTAAGTGGATTAACAAAAATGTATCCCATGCTAGATATACCCACGCTTGTGGTATAAAGTAAAACATAAGCAGCTTTGACTCTCAACAGCTTTGACTTCCAAGCCATTTGTACTATGAAGGCAAATTGCCCACTTCACTGTGGAAAACATACCCAATGTGTTACTTTATCAAATGAAATATGCATTACTGATCCATAATTACGGATTTAATCCTTTTTTAACGTAGCGTTGAATATACAATGAAGGCAACGCGCTGCCACATGTCGTTCACACGTAAGGAGATCACATGACTTTCATGCAGTAAAGGGCTCACTCACACGAGCGTTAAACAGATTCATCATGCCCTCTCATAATTGTGCACTAACCTTTCTTCACATGACCAACAGAGTTCCTCTCATCCTTTTGGGTTAACTCTCAGACTGCTGGAGTGGGTTCTGTTTTAGACAGCTCCTGGTTAAGTAAGATGCTTAGCTCTAAGGATTTTAGGAGTCTTGTACAGAGACCTAAAAAACAGAACGTGGTGATTCTACGATGGTGTTCCGTATCAGCTGCAGTTCTGTGTAGTGGCTTTGAGATCGCAACGAGGTATTGTAGTGGACTGGAATATTTTTTTTTTTTTTTTTGTCATGTGAATTGAAAATGCATTTAAATAATTAAGTGCCCAGAAAATATACAGTATGGTTTTTGACCTGGGCAGACAGAAAACTAGACGACTCTGTGGGCATTGCCAAAATAAACAGTCCGTAAAGGAAAATCATGCGGCTTTGTCTTTGGTTAGTTATGACTTCCCTCTCTCATTGTTTTCTCTTTCATATCCCAATTATTCTACATAGAATTGGACATTTTTATACTCAGGGATAATTCTTTTAACTTATTTTATTCTTATAAACTAGGGGCTGGTTGTTGATCCCAGTCTTTTCTTTGTTGTTCTCAGTGGATTTGTTTGATACATTTAGTAACACACATGTTGATTTTAAAAAGCATTGACGCTAGCACTGTCCAGAACCCTGTCCCCTCTGTGTACAGTTTAGTTCTTCATGATATAAATGCCATTTACAGTAATGCTTGGTAAACCACCAAGGTTTGCAGGAAATGTTAATTTCACCCAGCCCAGTAAAGAATGCTGTTTCTTCAGTTTTAGAACCATCAGGATGCTGGTGGTACAAATAGCAATAGCAATACAGTAGCGATGCAGAGCAGCAGCATTTTTGCTTTCAAATCAATCAGAAGAAATTCCTTCAATAAATTCCTCTTTAGGGAATACAGTGACATGGCAAGTTGGATAGGTTATTGGAGTTGGGATAGTCATGTACGTGTATCGGGCACACAAATACCATGGCCCTAATGTTGATTCTGATGTAAGTTTATTTCCTGCAATTTATTAAAACATGAAAACAAGCAACACCCGTACTAATAAGGTCCTAGGAAATCCTGTGTGAATACACTTATCCTGTTAATGATTAGCTCTTCCAGCAGGTTATCTGGTTTTTCAGCTGCCTGCTATGTGCAAGCAGGGGGCAGATGTGGCACTGTGGGTGATTTCCTGCAACTTGGTTGTGCACCATGTTGTGCAACACAGTCTGTAGACCCAGCTTTGCACACATACATAAAAACAAACAAAAAAAAGTCCTGTGTCATGTATTTCTTACATCTTGCCCATGTAAATGCAGTCCTGTTACGTCAGGATTCTTTTTTTTAAACGTGACCCAAATGAGTGTTAAGTGTGACAGCATCGCCACAGCTCATATGGGTTGAACATCAACCACCACACGCACATCTAGAGCACTGATACAGTATTGTTTGCTGCAGTGTTTTAATATCTTTGGTGCCAGGTTACAAATTGAAGTCGTTAGTGGAAGTCATCTTGTGTTAACAAATTTTATTTTATACCAAAAAATATAACTGGATCCCCCCACCCAAATAACAGCATTTGATGACTAGGCGATCTATTATATGTATTTGTGGTGTCTTTGAGTGCATACTTTATTAAGGAATTAACTGTATTTAATGTCATTTCTAAATGGGGGATTTTGCATGCCTGGTGAAATTACTGATAAACTCATTTTCAGCCCACAAGCACACTGTATTTTCTGTTTTCTTTTGTACAGTATGTGCATGCACACTGATTATATTAACTTGCCAGTTTGGTAAATGTGATATTTGTTTTTCACTTTATTCTAGGAAATTACAGAAAAGCGAAGAGAACAACAAACTAAAGTATATGTCAGGCGAGTGGTTTTACGAAGCCAAGTCGCAGAGGCACAGAGACAAAATACACGGAGCAGACATCATCCGAGCGTCAATGAGGAAGAAAAAGCCAGTCACGCTGTGTAAGTGTCGCACTGCCCACATTAAACACTTCACTTCAACAAATGCAACTGTTCTGTGAGCAAACTGCTTTAGAAGTGACTCACGGGCAAGCTGCCTTTTTCTGTTTAGCTTTCTAAACTCCCAGCACTGAGCTGCTTGAACCAGCTTTGATATTTCACCCTTCACTGTCATAAATGTTGGTTATGAAAATGAATACACACTAGAAATGCATTATGCATTGTATAGCTCCATTAGGCAGTTCATGCCAATATTTCATCATGTTTTTATGAATGACACAGAACAGAAGAACAGTGGCGTACCTAATAGAACAGTAGAATAGAACAGTGGAATACGTAAATAGAACAGAACAGTGAAATACCTTAATAGAAAAGAGCAGTAGCATACCTAAATGGTAAATAATAGACATAAATAGAACCAAATATACATAGATTACCTTAATGTAAATGATCTAGTCAATATAGATATGAAAAGAGGTTTGGGACACCGTTATAGCTGATTCCGTCTCTAAAGGGGTCCTAACCTAGTATTGGAAATCGTATTCAGTACTTCGCAATGCCACAGGAATGTAAACGCCCTGCTGCTTGGTTTTTAAAGCTTGGTAACTTTTAGTGGCCTTGTAAACCGCTGACAAGCTCTGCAACTTTTAAAAGAAAAAAGGAAAATCACATTTTTTCATAGTTACGTAAATAACATAACTTCACCCAGCATTACGGAAATCCAGCTTGAGTAGCCTTTCATTAACTTTGATAGTAGGTTGCTGAAGTGTTCGGTGCTGGAGAGAAACATTTCAGCTGGGTCTGTTCCTCTGTGTTTGTTGGCAATAAAGAATGACCGGCCAGTGATTAAAGTGTTTATAGTACATGATTCCAATTGCTAAAGGGGTTTTCTTTAAGCCATCCAAGGAATACATGCTAAAAGGTCTTCACTGTAAAAAGATGTGATCAGCCATACAAATGCGTGACATGGGTGTAGGTCATAATTAGAAGAAATGTACAACCATTTTTCCACTTTGACTACCTATTTCTCATAATCGGTGTCTTAAAATTGCCTTGTGATTTTACTGTGCCTATATCAGTGCATACATGTGTAGTCTATGATCAGGAACTGATGCACTGTATATGCGTTTGAAGTTAGTAGGTGTGGTTGATTAGGCATCTTCGAGTACGGCTTACGTGAATGTTGCTGGCGTCTCTCTCTGTCCTGACATTGCAGTTGAGCTGAGCCAGAGCAGAGGTGAGAGGCCAGGCTGGTCGAACAGTGTGAACAAGGACCTCTTCATTCCTCCGGAGCTCATAGGCCTGGTAGAAGAGCCGGAAGAGGAGGAGTGTGAAGAGAGGTAACAGTGTCGTTCACTCTGCCTTCAAACTGCTTCCGCTCCCACAGGCACTAGGATCAGGCGTGTGCAGATCACTTGGGCTTTCTGTAAGGTTCCTCTGAGGTACAGCTGATTATTCGTCCTGAGATTCTTAAATAAAAGGTAATGAAACCCAGTAACTGCAAATCGATGTCTTTGCTTCTCCTTAAGTTACCCTTTGCAGTTTACAGAATAGAACAGTTTGAGCTACCTTATACATAGGTGAAACATCAGCGGTTTAAATCGGGGTGACCAACCCCCAATTATGAGAAAATATACTCAATCACTGTTGGGTTGTGTTGCCTGAAAGGGAAGCCTGACAGAGCTTCTGTGTGATGACAAAAGGAAAAACATTAATAGCAGGCTTTTACTACTCTGTCTAGAAACAGTACAGTGATACCCACACTTGAAATACAGCAAAGCCTTTATTGTGACTGGAGCAAGCTGAGACAAAAAACGACCTTCCACCAGGACAGCCAGTCAGCCAGCCAGTTTTGTTCGGTCACCTGGTTAATCAGTTCAATTTAATATTTAATACAATTTAATAGCTTCTTACAGGAGCCTTGAGTAGTTCAGAGCAGTTCTGAAAACAATCTAAAAAAAGAAGAAATACATTTACAGCTGTACTGTACTGTATTAGGTGCTCCCTCCCTCCTCGCCAGCATGCTTTTCATTCTATTCAGGTGTGTGTATTTGAGGTGTGGATGTTCAGTGATCATATACTTAGAACTGTGTGACTCCTGCTAAGTAAATAACAGAATCAGCCATGAGAATGAAGGTAGCACATTGCTAAAGGTGTGGGAGAAGCAGGGAGAGAATTAGTCACACTGTGACCTAAAATGTATATGAATAGATATAGGTACAGTATGAAGGAATCACTTATTGGTGGCACTCACTAATATTGATAAACTGGGCCACGTTAACAAAGCTTTCACTGGCATTCTTTAAAAAAAAAAAAGTGTAGTTCTGTAAGTTAACCACCCCCTTACCACTTGGCTTGCATACTATCCTATTTTGCCAAAATGCTTTTCAATTACTGTAAGTGGTAATGGAGGGTGTTTGGTACGCAGTAACGACAGGTATACAAACAATTCCACAGATTCGCTGCAGAAAAGAGAGTGCCAATTCCGTAGCAGTTTGAATCATCCCTGCTTTTACTGTGAACTTCATTAGCTGGTTAACCAATACTCATAAATCTCATTGTAAAATCTGGAATGGATAAAACTGCCATGCAGAGGGGTCTGAATTCCATCCCTGCTTATAATGTGAATTATAGGCAATGATAGCATCGAGCTTCCAGTACATTGGTGGTGTTTTAGGGAGTGACACCCATAATCAAGATGCAAGAATGTAAAACATATGTCCTTTTAAAAGTCATAACTCCACCTTGGCAACTAAACAAATGTCAATATTGTTTTAAGACATGTAGCATATTTAGTTAAGGTAACCTTGCACAGCATCTTCTTTAGAGACACTTTCCATTTTACTGGGAAGACAGGTGATACCACGCACATTCATTTTCAGCCTTTACCTGTGTGATTAGCAAAAAAAACACCAAACAGGATTCTCAAAGCTCAGAAGCACACAGGCACCACACCCACGCACAATTCTGCCAACAGGCCTGTAAAACAGAGATTAAATAGAGTCAACATACTCAGGCATTTTTTTGACAGATTAGCAGAAAAAAAACACCACATATTTAGGAGATATTTGATGGCACAGCTACAGCCACAACAAACCAAAAGGGAAGAAAAAAAACATTACAAAATCTGTGTGCAGCTAAATGTAACTAGAATATTATTTACTGTTGAATAACAGCCCCTCTCTGAACCTGCAGAGATTCTGTTCTGAAAGTTCTAAAACTGAATCTTCCAGAAATCAGTTACTGAACTGACTGACATCTTTGTATACCAGACTAAGAAATTTGTGTACAGTAGTACATTTATAGTTCAGTGTTTAATTTATGGATGGTTCACCGATAGTTCTTAACACTGAAACCTAGAAATAGAAAATACTTTCCAGATCTTAAATATACCCCAAACACAACCAGGCACCCGAGCCAGACCTTAATAACTGCAACAAAAGCATGTTTACATAACCACATATATGAAATCAGCACGAGTGCTGACATGTGGCGCTTTAAAAAACAAAAGGAAAAAGAAAAAAGCTCCTCCCTTTGTTTTATTTTTTACTTGCAAACACATTGTTCATTAGGAGGAGCTTGAATGTGCATTCCTTATCGGCTTGGGTCCTGGCTGCCCCAGCTCCTATCTCGGTAATCTGCCACATTTTTGGGGAAGGGCGGACATTTCTCATGAAGCCAGAACAAATGAGCATGTTTACTGTGTTAGAATCAGCCAGATGTAAAGGAGTACCATGTGCTTCAAGTGCTCTGTAAGCTGCTTCAAAGGTCAGCGATGAGTTGAAACAGAAAAACAAGCACTCACATGCTTTTATTTTCCTTTTAACTGAATATACATTAAAACGGTGAGGCACATAATTGCAGTACTGTCCATTTTTGCATGGGTGCTTTGCATTTCTACCAATGCGTAGAGTGCAGAGCACTGAAGGTGTACTTGCTAAAATCCTACTTTCAGTAAACTTTTGTAATATTTTTACAACTCTCCCAATCATCGTGCAGATTTAATTATCACTTTTCATTGAAATCATAGGCTGGTCATAATCTCAGAGTAGGGCCACACCCAGTTTTCTTCATGGCTGAAGGAGCCATGCTTCTGCAGTAGTATGACTCAAATGCATGAATTTCACTGCAGACCTACCTCATACAGCATGCAAGCAGTAATAGAGCTATGTACAGATACAGTGTTCCAGCAGCCAGGACTTAAAAGCAGCAGCACTCTAGAAACACCTACTGACTCTGAGTGTGCTGCTAAGTGTCAGCACGTCTTTTAATGTCTCTAGATTGCTTTACGACAGTTGCTTTTCTCATGCTCCTTATAAAACCTGGTTTGCCATGTTTAATAATATACCCATACCTCGATATGCTTTACAATGCTTACCTTTGCTTTACCATGCTTTCACTATGTTTTATTACTCTTTGCTAGGTTTTTACTGTGGGGAACCTTTCTAAGGGCTGTGTTCTCAGAAAGGGTGGGGGAGATAGACTTCTAAACATTCCAGTACTCTATCCTGGAGCTCTTTTGTTGATTTACTCTGAGCAGATGTATTTCATTGTTAGTTAACATTTCGTTAATGGCCAGTTAATATGTAGTGACTTGAAAGAGCAAGGGTTGGGAGAGCATTTCAAACTGTTTAGAAAACAGATTACTGACCATTAATAAGAAAACGAACATCTCTACTTGTTAAAATCTCAGTAAGCTTGTTGTTCACAGTGACGTAAAAAGCTCCAATTAAAATAAAGTGCAAATACATTGAAGTAAATGAAAAGCTTCAAGATCTGAATTTGTTTTCCTTCTATTTGTTTTAGCATCATTGCCAGTGAGATCAACGCCACACAACAAGAAAGACTGAGACAGGCAGCACCGTCCCCAGTAAAGGTTTGGGCCGTTTCAAGCTGTTCTCCCAAAAGGACACACATGTTTAGATTCCGGCAGCTATTGAATAAACTTGGTACAGACATTCCCTCATTATTCAAGAGTTCTGATTTTGACACCTGACGTTGTAAGTGTCATGTAACATGTACTGCATGGTTCCACTGTGTATCTTCTCTAAACTAAGCAGGGATTCTTTTACTTGGAAAGTAAGAAGGAAATATACATATTGGATATACCACGCTTTTGCTGTATAGCACAATTAGCTGTATTTTTACCCTAAATTGATCAAAGCAGTTTACCTAAGCTAAACTGGTAAGAACCACCTCATGATGCTTGAAGAAGCCCTTATTGCATTGTTGCTAGTCCTGTCTTGATGCTTCAGTATAATTGATCTTTGTTTTATTTTTATTTTTTTCTCAGCAAAGACAAAATCCATTCAACGATTCGTCTGTCAGAGCTGATGCCCTCAGCGAGGGACGAGACAGCAGATTAACAAATGGAAAAGTGGCATCACATGAGACATCTAAAGGGGGTAAATGAATGGATTTATGTCATTCAATAAATCTAATATACCGTCAATCTGCGCTAAGATAAAGCAGTCTGCAGTTTCGTTTCCCATTCGATGCACCATTATATATTGGAAAACCCTTAATACAGATTGCCGCCCTGTGCACTCATATGCAGTTACTGTGCACTGTTTGCCATTTGTTTTCCCAAGCTCTACTATTTAAAGATTTAAAACTGCCACTTGCCGTTATTTATCCCAATTTACTACACTGTAATTGAAAGTGGGTCCATATTTTTTTTTGTGTGTGTTGGGTTCAGATTTTTGTTTTTTCTAATTTGTGCAAGCCAGAATTGAAAACCCTTAGTTAGCATTTGTATTTTTACCAAACCATTTTATGGCCAAAAGGCTTTCCACTGAAACTGTCGGCTCTGCTAGAAATAGCAGCTGTGGGGTTAGAAATGTATTCCAGATGACATGATGATGTGCCATGATGATGATGATTTTGAGATCTTAAATCCCTACATTCACATATAAATTGCGTGGCATTTTACTTTCTCGGTAGTATTTACTGTAGTCTGTGGTAGAGGACTGTAAATTACGTTTGGTATGTTTTTTTTTTTTAATGCAACGTTTTATTAGGTGGCTTACCTGTGGTTTGCAACAATATGTGTGTGTGTGTGTGTGTGTGTGTGTGTGTGTGTACGTGCGTGCGTGCGTGCGTGCGTGCGTGTGTGTGTAGGGGACTGGGGTGGGGGCACATAGTCTGACTATGATTTATTGTGACTGAAGAGATCTTGATGCTGATTTCAATCTTGTCTTATCAGTATGAATACATGCAGTCTGTTTCTGAGACTACATAAAGAGATGTCATGTATTTATGGTATTCAGAATTTGGCAATTCTGCATATTCCTAATAATTCACATGGAATATTCTATAAAAATTCACAATGCCATCGCAATACAGGCAGTGGCATATGTCATGCACATGTTATCTAGAATGAGAATTCCTGATTTATTGACCTACTTTCAAATTTCTAAAGGTGAAGATTTGCATTTATAAACTACTGCCAATGTCATATTCCAAAACATGCTTGTAAACTGAAATAAGCCATTTAAAGAATATTCTGAGAATATACAGGAATTTAATATAAAGTGTCGACCATATTCTGAATACCTTATTGTTTACCATATTCTCACACGTGTCGGGCCATGTGAATTGACAGGCTATTTTCTAGCTAGGGGTGTGGAGAAAACTTCCCCTTTAAGACCCATGTTCAGTTACAAAATTCAATCAGTAGCGGCAGTGTGCTCTATGGGAAAATCCCATTCGAAGTAAAGTTAATTTAACATCAGTGTTAAAGGGAAGTGTATCCCTATTTCTAGAAAATATTGGCTGAAATAAAAAAGCCTTGTCTGTGTATTAGTTCTCTGGCTCCGGTACTTTTTCAGTTACCACCCTTGTGAATTTTCCAGGTGATCCTCCAACATATAAGATTACTAGGAGCTGCTGGTGACAGAAAAAAATCAATCCAATTCCTGCACAGCCTATTAAAACACCTCAACATGTTTGCTAGCAGCAACTGGGGATTTTACAAGGGTTGAACTACCATACCCACCCTTCATTCCAGCTTTAACAACTACCATATTCATCAATCTGTGTTTGCAATGCCTGATCATTCACAATTCAGGTCATTGAAGATGTTATTTTTACTTTATTATTTTAACTGATCCAAACTCTATATTTAGCACTTGATCTGTATATTCTATGCATTGTGGTTCAAATTCAGAAGAGAAAACAAAGTTTTCAGAAGAACCTGGAACTTTATGACTTTTTAACAAGTGTGTAACATAACAAGGTATTTAAGATCCCATTAAGGTTAAAAAAAATAATAATTAACGTACAACTTGGCAGACATACTAAAAGAATCCCTTGCAATAAAAGTAAGTGTGGTTAGCTGATTCACTGAAAAGCCTGTAAGTAACCTTGCTTTCCTCTATATGTGTCCAATGCAGCATGCACTATGCTTCTAAACACCATATAACTTGCTTGTTTTAATTTCCTGTGGCTTGCCATGCACATGAATGACTGCATGTTTCAAATAATATTATCACGTTTCATATTAAGCACATTACATGGTAAGCACAGACAAGCATCAGATATGAAACGCTTTCGCAAATGTCCATACCAAATATACGCAACAGTTCTTCAGTAGAGATGCAGGCAAACAAGTAGCTGTGCCTTAGTCAAAGGCATCACCATAAACCATAGATATTACTCCTTCAATTCAAAGTGCAAACAGGTGGGGTTTAAATTGTCAGTCTGAATTGCCCACATCTCCTCCCGTATTCCTTTGCTTGTGGCATTGCATCTGAGATGAGGGCCTGTGTCTTTTAATGGACACACAATCAACAGTGATGTGCATGGATGAATGCAACTGGTCTTAAGGTGTGATCAGGTCTTCATTAGTTTTTCTTGGTCTTTGTCCATTAACATGTTAAAATCCAATGTAACAGGACAACAAACTAGGCCTTATGTGTAAAAGTCAATAGTGTGCCATGCATTAGCCTGTAGTGTTTAGTTTGGTATGCAATTGCTGTTACTAATAATGCTTAGAGATTATGCTCAAGAAGGCATGTACCACTTTGCAAAGACAGATAAGCTGACATGCATGACCAGACTGGGCCGTGCGTGCAATTCAGATATTCCCCATTTAACCTGAAACTATCCACAAGTTTCTTTGAGGAAATTTATTTAGACGATGGTTGTAGGAATTGGTGTAAACTCCAACAAACAATCAACTATCTTTGTACAAATAATATCCAGAATTACAAGAATTTAAAGTAACTAGACCAAACTAGATCTCAAAAGGTTTGTCAGGTAAACTAGTTGTAATAAATACATTTTCACAAACACATTTTAATCTTCACAAACAAAGCTTTCAAGACCTTACCGTAGTCTTAACACTTAGTCCCTTATAGTCTGTGCTTACGAGATAATGCAATACTCATCTTCTTGCAGTTTCGTCTTGCCTGCTGTCCATGGTAACACTCTCTTGGGTGTTACTTTATGCATCAGGTTATATTCTGTTGGTATGTTCATGCCAAAGCAAAGAACCCCATTGTGTACTGTGCCTTACATGTCCTGTCATTGTGTTTTATCCATCCACATTGTTCCCCCTGTTTTTGCAGACCAGTTGTCGTCACCCAGGGATACTGAATCCAGTATAGATTTACCAACTACAGAGAATTTCAGGCTGTCCCAAGGAACTGGTGCACAGGCTCCGGTGCCTAAAAAGAGGACCATAGTTTACGAACCACAAGACTCAGAGTTAGGCAATGAAAGCCCCTCACAAAGACAGCAAAATAGGAGCGACCTGAACAGCTCCGCTGGCCTTCCTAAAGGCATCTTGAAGCGCAATTCCAGCTCCAGCTCCAATGACTCTGAAATCAATCGTTTCAACAGCGGCGGCATTCAGGAGCCCCAGAGATACAGGAGCATTATGTCACCAAGTGTCATCCCAGAAACCGTGGCTGAGAAGACCCTCCCGAGTGAGCAGAACGCAGAGGGGTTCTCCCAAAATTCTATTGATAGAAAGCAAGTGAGGTTCTCGCCAGGAGTCAGTCAAAGGGATGCCTCAGGGGCAGCCCAGCTAGTGGACGGAAAAGAAATGGGGGAGCATGACTTGCTAGATTCAGAATTTGCTAGAACTGCCAGTGCCAAGACGGCTGACGGACCTGAAGGCAACGGGTTGCTCCAAAGCAAAGCTTTTTCAACTTCTCATGCTCCTGAAACCCTCGAAGTTCACCTTTCAACCACTGACAAACCTCAGCAACTTGAAGAGACCGCACTGCCAGCTTCATTCACCGCAAAGGAACAAAGTCTACCCCTCCCGGAAAGCTTGTGGCAAGCACAAAGTGGTAATAGGTTCACACATAATTATCAAGCGGTGGACACAAGTGAGAGTCTGAGAAAGAGAGAAGTGACAGAAATGGCAAGAGTTGAAATAAATCCTCCCCAAATCACTGTTGGTAAGCCAGTTAAAACCAAATTAAGAAGTAAAAGTGGAATTCAATCAATCAATCAATCAATCAATCAATCAGAACTGATCATCCTTTAATTATAGCAACACTGAATATCGGAAGTTGTATTACATGCTCAAAGGCATACTTGAGTATTATAGAATAGAGTTAAAAAATAAAAGTAGACAGATGTTTTAGCAGGGTAATGCGCTCATCAGTGTAGTCATGTAGCTTTACTTCAGAAGGTATGATTGATTATGTACAATACAGGGGTAGATAGCAGCTTGGACATTACATGTCCTTACAGGTGCAAGTATTAGGACAGGATCTTCAAGACCATGTTCAATCAGTGAGTACAACACATACACCAGTAACAAGTTTCTTTTATGATTTTGGAAAACATTCACATTCATTTTTTTTTTTTTGGCTGAATCACTTGGCATAAGACTCAAAAGCTCTAAAAACTTCAAACATCTGCTTTTGTTGATTTCCATAATTCCGTGTACTAACCAAAAATGACTAACCATTCATACACGTATAACATGCCTCACATCTATACATGGCAAGTTTACTAATGGTGAGTGGTGGAATGACTCAAGATCCTTTCAGTCTTCTTTGATAAAAGATTGAAAGGATTTTTTAAAATTTTTATTTAGAGGTGATTCTTATAGAAGTGGGATTGAATGTTGTGGTTGTCATTCTTAATGTAGTATTAAAAAAAAGTTGCAAATGAAAAATATAATTTGTCTGTTTTGCAGATCAACATGAATATCATGCTGAATCCCCTCCGGTGTCCAGTCTACAGTCTGTCAGTGCTGTGAAAGGTAAGCCTGTAAACGATCGGGTGCAAATCCATGACAGACCCAAGCCTCCCAAGCCTGAAACACAAAGTTTGAATCTCACGAGGGAGGCCAGCGAATCCATATCTAAAGTCCTAGAGTGGTTCAGCAGGAGCACTGAAAAACTAAGGTCTTCTGTTGATGAACGGGAGTATGAACCCAACCTTGCAGAGCCAGAGCTTGATCTAGACCCACGTTTTGAAGCCATTTCCTCCGAAAGGAGAGGCGAGGTAAACACTGACTTTCCCCAACATCGTCCTGGCGGTCCACAGTCAAACGCGCTCAACTCTTCCACTGTTCCAAGAACTTTTGAAGGGGATGTTGAGGAAGACTATAAAAGAAGGTCGCCTGTGGTGGAAGAAGATATCATTCCTGAGACAAAGAAATGGGAGGCATCATCACTATTTGACATGGTCCAGTCCATTGTGGACACAAACATGGCAGGTCAACTGAGGGAGGAGCCATCATCCTGTAAAACACTTGAAAGAAATGTGGAGGAACAGTCTTCTTTCCAAGTAAAAACCACGACAGAGGATTACACAAGAAGCACACCAGTGGTAGAAGAACATATTATTCCTGAGGTGAAGGAACGCGATGTACAATCACTGTATAACATGGTCCAGTCCCTGACCAATATAGAGATGGCAGATCAACCATGGGAGATACAATCTTCCGGGAAAACACTTGAAAGAAACATGGAGGACCAGTCTAATTTGAAAATGAAAGCCAGTAAAGAAGATTACACAAGAAAAACACCAGTGGTAGAAGAACATGTAATTCCTGAGGTAAAGACAAACAATGCATCATCACTATACAACATGATCCAGTCCATGGTTGACATAGAGAGGCCTAATCAACCAACAGAAGAGCCATCAGTGGATGAAGGTGTTCAATATGAAGCATTCTCATTTGAAGAAAGTGACGTAGAAGAAGAATCTGAACCTGGAGGCACATATGATAAAGTTAAGGACGCTGAAGAATCTTCTACTCCCTCCCTACAATGGAGAACTTCATTTGCTATCCCAGCCTCCAGTGAGGACCAGACTGAAATCGTACACGCATCTAAATTCTACTGTGACAACTCTGATATCGAAGATGAAAGCACCATTACTCCAGTAGAGGAAGGCAAGAACTCCATTTCACGAGAAAATAAACCATTGACAGAAGTTGATTGCATAGAGAATAGGGCATTCATCCCTAAATCCATTCATTTAGGTGGGGAAGTGTACACAGTGCAGTCCAGTGACGAAGATAAAAGCATGGATAATTACGATTTAGTGTATTTGTCAAAATATACTGCACATGTAAAACAAAGCAGTCCAGTACCCCTTGTACAAAGCGTCTCAAGCAAAGAGGACAGCCAAACTGGCAAAATAAGGAACCTGAAGTCCTTCTGGGAGAAGGAGAAAAGTGAACCCAAAATCATTGTGGTCAAACAGAAGGAAGCCAAGGAAACTGATGAATCTGGAAGCAAACAAATACAGTGTCCAGGAGTCAGCTCAGCTCAGTCAGGTAAAAGATTTACCACCTCAGAGTTAGATCTCAGGATGAAAGAGAGTGAACCTGACCATGGTTTTGACAGATACAGGACATCCTCTGTTTCCAATCAAAAGCCCAATTTCACAGTTCAGACAATGAAGGATAGAATGCAAGGTGAACATAAGGATCACATTACTAGCCCCTCACAATTCCGGAACCTCAAGGACTTCTGGAGTAAAGGACCTAAAGACCTAGGGAGGCCAACTCTCATAACGATGGCTTCCTCTGACACTGACAATACATCTGGTGATCTAAAAAGCACAAGTCCCGCTAGTCATGGGCCAAAGATTCAAGAAACAGTTGACCTGTTGCGTCAACAGCAGATGTCCCCTACAGAGGAAAAGAAGATATTAAATCCCCGTTTTTACCCCAAAGTTCTGCCCACGGACGCTGCAGAGATTCAGGTGAAATCCTTTCGAGGGGAACAATGCCAGATTCCCAGAGATCTTTCTGAACCTAAGAAAGAACAGGTGGTGGAATATGGGGAGAAAGCAACACATCCTCCCAGCATAGATCATGATGCCCTAAACATGAGTTTGCAAGGATCGCTTTCAGAGGTCTCCAAGAGTACACTGTCTTCTTCTCAAGATCCATTTGCGGATACCAATTCTGAGAAAAAGAAAAGTGACATGGCATCAATGCATAGCACGGAGCTGTCCTTGGGGGATGAAGGCATGTCCTATACAGAAGAGCCATGTTTCAGGGGAATCTCTGAGCGAAATGACAATGCTTATCATCCCAAAGAACGGAAGGAAAGGGTGCAAGATGAAAGCAGTGTTTACCTCCCAGAGGCGCTCGAGCCCAAACTGAATGTGGTTCCAAGTTTTTTAAGGTCTAGCACGCCTGTGAAAAGCGAGGACAGTCCAAGCCAAGCAAGAGGAGGTGTGCTGCAGGCTGCTGCTTCTTTCAAACACAGAGAGAGCGAAGGCGACGAAGGCTCATTCCGGGGCACAGCTTCTGACAACGCCTGGTCCTATACCGGTACTGAGCATTTCAGAAGTTCTGCTTGTGAGCGTTACAATTCTTGTTTCTTTTTCAAAGCGGGAAGAATGTGTGTATGTGATTTGATTAAATAATTACAGATATGATTTAGGTGGAAGCAGGGTTCAACGCCCGGGAATGAAAAGGGGTCTGGAAGCCTGGTCTTGACACCTTATTGATAAAATAATAGAAATAGTTGGAGACTACTTTTTGTTATATAGTCATTACTCTGCCTGTGTATAGAACATTTCACTTGCGTCTGACTGTAGTTATCCAGCATGTGCATTCACAGATCTTTCATTTCAGCACAATGCAGGGTTTGGACAAAAAATGTAAACATGTTACCCGAACACTGTTGACGAGACCTGACAAGTCGACAATTGACAATTACTCAAAGATTACAGCCTTCCTACATATTGCAAGTACTTGCAAGCATTGTTTTGTCTAACCCCTTACATGTCAGTGTTAAAGAGTAAGTAGTGGGGTTCTGAAAAATATAGCGTTCCACGTCCCCACGTGTTACTGTTTAAATAACTTACCTGTAATTGTTATTTTCATTGTTAACATCCTGACAACATTTTACACTTACAACTTTAAAGTCTGTTTCAAAGCTGTTGGCCGCTCTAGTGCACTGGCTAGTGTAAGGATTATTGCCCACATTGTCAAACAGGTAACACAGCAATAACGATCCATGATGTGGTACGGAACAGAAAAGCCAGAGCACTTGTTATGTTTTTTGGGTTTTATAATGTTGCAGCTAACTTGAAATCTGCAAACTGAAATCTGCAATGTTGCAGCTAACCTGAAATCTGTTTAAGAGCTGAACACAATTAAAAAGGTCTAATTAAGCAAATTCTGAGTTCAATTAAGGGTCTCATTAAGTAATTGCGAGCTCAGTTGGAATGAAAACCAGCAGACACGGGGTACCCAGGACCAGGATTGGGACGCCCTGATTTAGAGGACAGATCTCAAACCCCAGTGCACTGGAGTGGACACTTTGAAAAGCTTTGAAACAGACTTTAAAGTTATAAGCGTAAAAAACTGTCAGGCTGTTAACAATGAAAAGAAAAATTACAGGTACGTTATTTAAACAGTTGAAGCAACACGTGGGGACGTGTAACACAATATTTTTCGGAACCCTGCTACTTACTCTTTAGTGATGTGCACTACACAGCCATTATAAAAAAATTGTGAAAAACAAAAGGTAGCTTTTCTCTTTTCTTATTTCACTTTCTGGATTATGGATAGTACCAAAGTAATTTCAAAGTCAGCCTTGTGTTGTTAACCCTGCTTCTACATTTCAAATGGATATTAGATAATAATCTAACGAACATAAGATCTATCCAAAAACCCTTTGAGACTTACATTTTCTGATAACAAGTCAATGTATTGACACAGAAGTGTCTCTACGGCTGTGATTATTATTATTATTATTATTATTATTATTATTATTATTATTATGAAAACTGAATCATATTTATCAATACATGATTCACTGATGCAGGTTTTTGTATTGGTTGTAATGCAATTATTGATTACAATCTGCACTATTAACTTGTGATTCTAATGAGTGATTTCCTCTGTTTTTTACTATTGTATATAATAATACTTCTGGTCTCTGGGTAGAGTGAGTCTCGAAGGGTTTTGTTCACTGGGCATTTTCTAATGAAGAACCGATCACTTGATTCTGCTTTTTTTGCCACAAGAGCATAATTTGGGTGCTTTGATGGTCTTGTTTTTCTAAATCAGTGCAGGGTTTTGGGCACTCCTTGTGTTAAAAAAATCCTTTGCCAGGCCATAAACCAACACATATATTGTACAGGTATGGCCAAACGTTTTGCATCACTCTATGGAATTAACTTATTTTGCTTCATAAAGTTGAATGAACCCTGCTAAATAACATTACGTTAACATATTGAATTAAGTACCGCTTTGAAGTTTTCCATGTACTTAATGAAAAATGTGACATTTTGAAATCTAACATGAAATATTCTACTACTATTATGGCTTCCGGTAGACTTTTGCAATATCATTTTGTAGTTTCTTTGATTACATAAAATACCTAATTCTGTTCAAATGTGTGTATATATATATATATATATATATATATAAAAAATTATGTCTCGATCCTAAAATTCTGGGTGATGCAAAACCTGTGGCCATAGCTGAACTACTAAGTGCATTTTGTAGTGATTCAGAGTTAATCAAAAGGTTGTTTGTCATATATCTGGTTATATTCAGGATAAGCAAAAACTTATTTAGAAACATCTCCTATTTCATAAAGTTAAAATCTACAGGTATAGTCTGTGTAATATTACTTTTAATTTAAAATAGCCTTCTATTGCTTATGTAAGGAAATGGCACGGGCAAGGTGTGTATCTTTGATTGGTGGTGGCAAAAGTTTCTTCAGCCTGTTGACCAGATTTTATCATCGGAATCTGTTTTAATGATCTGAACAGTGTTGGTAATTAATACCCCTTGACCTCAGCGGTGGAAGACAAAATAATTACATTTGTGGTACAACAAAAAAACTTTTGAAAAACTGTCTTTCAGTTTTTATTAAAATACTTTTAGCAGGGGGGTCATTCCACGGATTTTAAAATGACCCAGAAGCTTAAGTTCGTATTCTGTTTGATAACAACAGGGAGTAATAAACACCACAGCTGTTTAGATCAATACAACTTGGAAGTAATAGTTTGGAAAACATAACTGTGGCATATAGAGCTGTTAGAACACAAATAGTCCATAAGGGTATTTTAGATATTGTAGCATTTCATTAGATTTACAAAATATACTCTGGAAATTATAGGCTTTCTTCTGACGTGACGTATTGGAGTATAAGATTAGAGTGCATCAGCACCTGTGCTTTTCCTGTAGTGCATTAGTTACTCTCTCGAAAGTGTTTCAATGCAAGCCTTACATGTTTGCAGAGTTCATGTTCTTTAATTTGTGGCAGGTTTTGATGAAGAGAATAACCCTGTTATGATGGCCCTGAGAAGAAGTTCCTCAAAGCCCATGTCTTCTTCCAAAAGTCTAGAGGATATTACGTCAGCCTCGTCAAGTGAGCATACGCCCTTGCCATTGCCTTAGCATATAGGCTGAGCAAACCACAGTCACTTTCAATCCACAAAGTATTTTTTTAAATACCAATTAACACTCACCCCTTAAAAAAAACAGGTAATAGTTGTCTGATTGGGTTTAGTTTCTGCAAAGCGTCATCTGGTGGCTAAATGTTTCTCCTAATGGTAAAGTCACATCGGATTCAGCACCTTTCAGTTTATCACATTCAGTTGGCCAGCATGGCTGCATTTGTAGTTCACATTTCTTTATTTGAAGCTGCCAGGAGAATGAACAGGTATATATTCCTTTCCCACTGCAGTGCTTACCTGTTCTGTTTTGTCCCCTAATCCCTGAAGTGTGCAAGTGTTTTGCCTCACTGTTCTATTGATGTGGGGAAGAAATATACAGCTGCACCATAGTTTCCCAAAAGAATGGATGAACCAGAAAGAAAAATCTGTTTAGCCCTGCAAAGAATGAGCAAATGTCCTTTGAATAACTGTTGTCTTTTCCTCCTTAACAGACGAAAGAAGTCTAAATAATGCCAGAGGAGAATTAGTACTTAGTGCAGAAGATGGTAAATATTTCATTTTGTCACGTTCCTGTACTTGTTAATATATGCAAGGGTTTCATTATTTTTGACTATTTGTCCAATTCCTGGTTTATCCTGTACTTTCTGTATTCTAGCAACTGTTCAGTTTTCTTTATCATCAAATTTTCTTTAATGAATCGTTTACACTTCTAAACAGATCAGCATTCCAAGGTTCAACAAATCCCAAAAGAAATCGTGTCAGGATGTGAGTACGACACAGCCATCCTCTGTGTACAACAACCAAGACTAATATAATTAACCAAACTCTGCTAATGCTTGGTTATGTGCCAGTTTAAACTAATGCCAGCACTTCAAGCCTACATGTAGCCATTCACACAACACTTACTCACTTCATATGCTTTAACAGGAGGAGTTCTGGTGTTCGCTATCTCCACCTGCCTGAGTAAAATGCACTAACAGCATGAATGTTACATTGCTGAGACAAGCATGTATTTAGTATAACAGTAGCTTCAGCATTGTGGGGTGCATAAAGATGAATGTAGTGCCTGCACTGTTAGACAGCCAGTGAGTTATTGGTATAGCATAAATAAGGTGCTGAGCTGACGTTATACTGAGTTTGATATGAAAAATAGCTTTCTAAGAAAAGCAGCATATCCAGCGACACAAGTGTGGAGCGTGAAACAATAAAGCAAGGCAGCCTACAGTAACCTAGAATAGAGTGTTAGCAGCAAAATAGCTAACCGTGTTTTTGGTCCCTGAGTTGTATAAACACTGACAATGAATTTCAAAGAGAGGATCACGGCTCTATCTTTTAGATCATTTTGTGACTAACAGTACCAGTATGTACTGTTTTCAGACGTTGGAGGGTGATGAAGTATTTTCGGTTGAACATGCTCAGTCATGCAATGAACAAACTTTAGCCATGATTCTAAATGCGCAAGCGTTGTTGCACAGCAAGTGCTGAGAGGTCTGAAGTTTAATAACTGTTTTTGTATTCAACACTATAGAGTTTGTCTTTTTTATTTTTTAATGGATCTCATTTTGGAATCTAGCCTTCATTTGTTGAATTCCAACAATATAATGACCTGGCGAATCACACTGTTTCAAATTACACTGCATTGCTTGAAATAAGACTTAAAATGACCACGTTTTGCTGTTTAATTTAGAATTTTATATATATATTTAGAAAACCACTTGCTCCGTAATGATGCAACCTAGTTTAGGACCTCTTTTGCACAAGTTATTGAGAGTATTAGAATCTACATGCGCTCATACATTGTTGTATGAACATACAGTGGTTATAGGTCATGGTGATCTGTGTTTTCATGATACTATTTACACGATGTATGTTACTAACATTCTAGTTTTGCATAACTGTCCTTAATCTACTACTATATATTTTTCAGTCTGAAGTGGAATTACTTTTGTTTTTTTTAGAGCTCTGCTGATCATCTGACTAATATTGTTTGAAGAATTAATCAAAACATCATGAATTTGTATGTAACCCTATCCCCCTTTAAAACTGCTGCACCAGGAGTAGGCTCTCGCTGATTATTAGTTCAGACTTCTAATGCAGTGCTGCAGCTGTTTATAGCAGCTGACGCAGACACAAGCTTGATAAAGCAGAGAAGTGAATGGCTGTTTTCAAACCTCTTGCAGTAATGTCTCCGAAGGTTTCTGGAGTATGCATGCATAATTAATAGGGAATGCGTTAAAGTGTGCTGTGCTGTGGTTTAGTTTCCACAGTGCCTTCCCACCCAGTCTCGCTCTCTTTGGATTCAAAGAAGATGAAGGAAATGAGCATGTCGGTGCCTGCTTTCCTGCAGCAAGAGGTAACATTGTCATGATTGATTGTACTGGTTGCATGGCATTTTATTATTGAACTTTAGAAATGGTATGTATGGTATGTGTTGTATATCGAGTCTTGTTTTATGAAAAAAAAAACCCCAGCCCCTGCAACATTCTTTAGAAGTCAATTAGAACAGAGTAATCAATTAATGAGGAGGCGGGGTGAGAAAATGTCACAGGTTAAAGGATTGATAACTGAGAGTGTGCAGCTTAAATATGAAGACTATGAAAATATGAATGCTGGCTCCGGCTCAAAACAATTACCTTTCTAGTTTTTTTTTTCTAATCCTGAGACTCCATTCATAAAAGTATGTAATCATGAATCATCTTTTACCACCTTAACCTGATATCTTGGACATTGTAATTCATTTTTCTCCTGATATGATATTAATATATTAAGTGGCACATCTAACCTGTCGTGCAGTTCTCTATTAGCTGAGCAATGGCTGAACCCCTTACACAGCTGTTCTTATTGTTTATATGCTGTCTTGTAGAGCGATGGGACTGACTCAACCTCAGAAAGCAGTTTCCACATTGGCAGACACAAGAAGACCGCCAGCTCTCTAACCAATCTTAGCAACTCCTCTGGCATGGCATCAATGTCCTCTGTATGTTGACCAAACAACCCAAAGCTTCTTCTAACAACACCCAAGCATAGCTTTTTAATTGTGTCTAACCTTGCTTTTGTTTTATTAATGTAGACCAGGAACAGACGGTGTTGATGTATTATTCTAATCCGAATCATACTTTTATATATTTGGCTAGACTGATACTGACCAGTAATTTGCCTCTTTTAGCATGGTTAGCAGGAAGCTTCATGCTGCCGTTGCTTGTTTATTTCTCCTTGCTCTGCTCTTGTCTGAACATGTCAAGTAACGGACCAGTGTATGTACAGTATATGTAACTGTCATTCTGTTAAACCTTCCGTTTGACCAAATGACTATATACTAGATACAAAATATCGATCTGGTCTGAACCCTGACATTTTCGTAGCTTGTTTAAGTGCCTGGCTTGACAAAGTGACGGTAACTTCTATACTTTTACGCAACTTTCGCACATTTTTCTTTTTGGGAATTAGAAATATACTGTACAAAAAACTCACAATGTTATCTGAAGAGACTCTACCTGTATTAACATTATTTATTTCTGCCGAGGAGGGGAATTAGAAGCATTGTATTTTGCAGATCCTGGGTCTGCTTCTTGCATTGAGTAGAAACATGATAATAATCAACCTGCATATTTCTTTAGATCCTAATCTGCAGAGCTGTTTGTGTTTAATAAATAAGTTTCCAATACAACAGTATGTGCAGAATGTAATGTTTTTTTAATGATAAGATCCACACACTGCAGTTGAGGTTGTGGTATGTTTTTCATTTGGGTTCAGTCTCTTTCTTTGCTGCTGTTCTGTAAAAAGGATACACTAAGACTTGTCAATTAAGAGTCACCCCATTAGAAAGTAAATCGCTCCAAAGGTCAGTTAAATGTTTGCTGTTTACTGTCACCCTTACATCTTTATAAAATTGCAGTTGTTTTAAGCTTAGCTGGTTGGACTTTTCACCTCAGCTGCTCTCTGTTCATTATGTATTCTGTACGAACATCGTAAAGCATGAAGGGGGCAGTAAAATAAAAGGGGCACTGGAGTTATTTAGTCATTGCTGTTGGTATCTGTGCTGTGATCCCACATCCATAGGTAAACGTATTCTCATAAACCACTCCATGCATATTGTACAGCTCTTTTATGTGCTATTCTTTTCCCGATTTTCCCTAAAATGCAAAAGGTCAGCAGTAGTGTCATGAGTATCTACAGTGGAGATTTCGGAAACGTGGACGTCAAAGGGAACATTCAGTTCACCATCGATTACGTGAGCCAGTTGAAGGAGTTCCATATCTTTGTGGTCCAGTGCAAGGACCTGGCAGAGGCAGATGTAAAGAAACACCACTCACACCCGTAAGCGCTGGCCTCTCCTATTCTACCGTGTTCCAGTACATCAGCAACAGCAGCTTAAACGCAACGCCTTGAAATCTTTTTTTTTTTTTGTTGAATTTTCCAGGTATGTTAAAAGTTACCTGCTCCCCGACAAAGCTAAAATGGGCAAAAGGAAGACAGCGGTGAAAAAGAAGACTTTGAACCCAACCTACAATGAGATACTGAGGGTGAGTCGGGGGGAGTTCAGGGGAAGGGGGTGCATTGAGGAAAAAAAGCCTGATTTCTTCAAGTCTTTGTAAAAGTTGATCTTGGCGTAGAATAGTATCAATTTAGAATTGTTTTATCAATGCATAGCAAAAGGACATTATCCCTAGCCATGTGTGGGCACGGTAGTTGCTGGGAAACATGTTAAAGCGAGTTAAGACATTAACATAAAAAACACCATTCTGTGAGTTACACATTTTTGAAAACATTGAGGTCCTTACTGATTACATACAAACTCCTTGGGCTCTTCTAATAAGAGTGATTTATTTCCAGTGGGGTGGCTAGCATTGTACTTACTTTGGTTACCCCCCTGCAGTACAAAATTGACAAGGAGACCCTCTTGACCCAAACACTCAACTTGTCCGTTTGGCACAATGACACTTTTGGACGCAACAGCTTCCTGGGTGAGGTGGACGTGGACTTGTCGACATGGGACTGGGACAACAAGCAGATGAACTGGTTCCCTCTTAAACCAAGGGTATGATTCAGAGTGCAGGCTTCTGTCACAATGATAATGAACAGGCCTAACAATGTCCTAAAATAGCTAACAATAATAACTACATTAGTTAAGAGACATCTGATATTTCACAGCCAAAAAAAATCTACAGTGTTTGAATGGGCAACTTTGAGTATTTAAAGTCCATTTGTCAAGCGACTATCAAGAGGTCAAGTCAAACCAACACGACCCCCCAGCGATCTCAAATAAAGTCACGCACAGATTAGAAGAGAACGTTTTCTGTATTCTATTAGGTAACAGTTATAGCAACTGAGCTGTTACAAATATTCATGTTTTTGAAATAATTCTATGATCAAAGTTTGATCCTGTGTTCATTTGGATTATTCATGTTTCCTGATACAGGCTCCCTCAGGCAGCCAAAACCTGGAGCACAGAGGGGAGATGAGAATAGCCCTCCGCTTCGTCCCGCAGGTCTCCCAAAGTGAGCAACTGCAGTGATAGAAAAAGCAACGGCGTTACAGCAACGTATCGCAAGAAAAAATACAAATCCTGCATATTTTAAAAACATAATAGACAGAATAAAACATAATATAAGTTTGTAACAATACAGCTTTTTGTGTTTTGGCTTCACTCTTTTGAAGCAACAACAGCACCACAGAATATACAGACCGGCCCAGTGTAGTATAACTGTATTAGAAAATGTACTTTACAGAACAACCTTTTGAATCTGTTGCAGCTGAATCTTAAATAGCCCATAGCTTAATTTAACATTGTTAGTAGGTTTACAGACCCCACTTACATTACCTGTGAAACCTGGTCTGTGGACTTAGAATATACATTTTCACATATTTACTATGATTTATTTTAACACTGGTGTCTTGTTGTCCAGGTAAAAAGAAGCCCAACACAGGGGAGGTACACATCTGGGTGAAGGACTGCAAGGGCTTGCCAGCGCTGAGGGCAAGTGGCCTCGACCCCTTCGTAAAATGGTAAACTGGACTTCACTCATGTATTGAATAGAGAGTGGCAGTGTGCTGTGGCCCTTATTTTTGCCAGGACTGCCACTGTAGAAATGATGTATCTCTGTTCCCCTTCCTCATTGTGCCACAGGAGTCTGTTTTGATGGGTTAAATGCAGTTCTGTGTGTTTGAAATTTGTCTTGGTGTTAAAGGAACCAAGACAGTCTAGAACAGTTTCAAGAACATTTAAATGTTGATCTAAAGCAATGGAGTATATAAATACCAAAGATTACCCATTAGATGAATGATTTAGCCATACAAGCATTTATTTTGAACACCTAGGGGTGGATACATATATGAACAGGAATAAGGGAGTGGCCACAATGTTTAATCAACGAGACATGCCCTACATTACTGTAAGAAGGCAGTTGTATCATATACAGTGAAACACAAAATGTTAAAATGTAAGACCTCTGAGGTCTTAAAAGCTTGTCATGTCATTATTTTTTAGTTAGTCCAATATAAGGTATCACCTTTCCATCTCTGTGTGTATAATGTAATTAACTCATGAATCTACTTTCTGTATAAAACATTCATTTTCAAAAACAAAAAACACAAAAAAACAAAACAAAAAAAAAATACCTAAAGTTAAGACTTGCGAATAAGACCGAAGCGGCTGAGATCTTGAGCTTTACATCTCTCTCTCTCTCTCTCTCTCTCTCTCTCTCTCTCCAGTTCGGTGCTCCCAGACACCAGCAGGAAGAGCCGTCAGAAGACGAGGATTTTGAAGAAGACGTCGAACCCCCTGTTCAATCATACCATGGTGTATGATGGGTTCCGGCCTGAGGACCTCAAAGAGGCCTGTGTTGAGTTGACAGTGTGGGATCACGACAGGCTGGTCAACCATTTCCTGGGAGGACTGAGGCTTGGCCTTGGAACAGGTATGGGATTTGTATTGCACTGTCGGGCTTCATATCTGTATGCGATTGTTATAATAAAGCGTGTAATCATTTGCAAGCACACATTGGCTTTATGTGTTGTGTTAGGTAAACACCTTTCTAGTCCAGCCTTCTTCCTGTGTGGGTTTAAAAATGGTAATGTTTTGGCAAAACAGAGTGCACAGCTATGGCCAAAAGTTTTGCATCACCCTGTAGAATTAACTTAATTTTGCTTCATAAAGTCAAATGAAACTGAATAATGTTACCTTAACATATTGAATTACATACCGCTTTGTAGTTTTCCATATACTTAATGAAAAACTGACAACAATTTAAAAATGTGACATTTCGAAATCTAACATGAAATACTGTGCTACTGTTATGGCTTCCGCAATATCATATATATATATATATGTTTTAATTATGTCTCAATTCTACAATTCTAGGTGATGCAAAATTTTGGCCGTAGCTGTACATGTTAAAAAAAAAAGAGATGAACATGTAACACTTAACGCGGGTGCAAGTCTTGAATAAAAGAGCAAACAAAAAGCTTGGTGTTGATGCCCACAGTATTTCAGCTCCTAATCTCTAGCTGCGTTTCCAGGTAAAAGTTACGGGACAGCAGTAGATTGGATGGACTCGATTGCAGATGAAGCAATGCTGTGGGAGCGAATGATGGACTTTCCCAACGAATGGGTGGAAGACGTGTTGCCTCTGAGAATGTTAATGATGGCAAAATAAACAGAAGGACAATTAATGATTGTATTGTTGAATAACAGCACAGCAAGTCTTGTATCTGTCAGTACACTGAAAATGTTTTTTTTTTTTTTTTTTTAAAGAGAATCTAACTTATGCTTGGAACAATTATGTATTGTGTGCAATTCAAAATGTCTAAATATTAAGCTATAAATCTTAGCAATAAGAGGGTTTTAACAAAAGAGACATTCCTGAATTGCTATTTGTAGGCAATTTTAAATGATGTATCAAGACAGGATATGGTTTTAAAACTGGACACAGGTTTTATAAGTTCATAATGTTTACTTGACTTGTAGATAATGGCTTTTTAATTTTCTTTTTAAAGTAAACATGTCTGACAGGTAACTCCTGTGACAGTTCTATGTTTGTTTTTTTTATTATTATTTTTGGGGTAGTATACAGTGGATTTATTATCGGGGATATAAAACCAATACAGTACAAGGATTATTTTACAGGAATAATATTTTAACTGACAAATATACCTAAAAATAAAGTTTCACAGAACTTTAACTTCTTCAAGTGTACAAAAGGTTATTTTCTCAATATACTTATATACTTATATGTCTCAATATGTATATACAGATCTTTACTGATGGTTACTGGGCTCAGGAAGATGTTTCCTTGTAGGTAACTGGACTTTGCTTTTCACTGAAATTATAATCTATCTGGGAATCTCTTTAGTGAAGATACCAAAACTACACACTTATGCCAGAGGTCAAACTTTTGGGGTTTTCCTCCAGCCAATGAAGAGCATACTTTTACAGCTTTAACCCGCAACACAGTTTGTTCATCCAGTCTTTCTAAAGTGGAATAATCCAGTTGTCCAAACTCACCTATAAAAAGCACAGCAGCTTCAGCACCATATTTTCACAAGAAAAACCCACAAGATAAATTGATAGTTTTTAACCTTCTATGCGGCATGCACTTTTATCAAGCAGCTGTAGTTTGCCAACCATCACTTGAACTTTAAATGAATTCCAATGGGTTGTGAACGTTATTCTGTAATAAAGCATCCCTGAGCTTGTATGAGTTTGAAAACCTGCTGCCACTGCACCTACTGCTGCTGATAACTAACCATATAAACTGGCAGCTTCATATTTCCAGTCTTGTGGAAACAAAAAATGGCAGGCAAAAAATGTAAAAGTTTAACACCACCCTTCACTTCATTTCCCTAAAAAGACACTACTTAATTAGTTATAGTGGAACTGTGTATAATAATACGAACATCTGAAGAAATCTCAGAGCTTTTGCTGCTTTTAAATACACTAATAAACTAAAATGAAACAAATCTACTGTCCTACGTGCATCGTCATGAGTGAGTTTTTTTAAAAATTGATTTTCCATTATGCATTATCATTTCCTTTCTTTTACAAAAATTGAGACCAAAGTGGAGTGAAATGAGTGAGGCTTGGCATGTTTGCCTTGCAAGGGCAAGCCTATTTCACTTTGCACATGCTATGAGCGGCTGCTTGTCATGAATGAACTATCTCCGGCAGCTGAGTTGAGTAATCACATGAGTCTTCTCGGAATTATAACGCAGCCCAGGCAGCACTTTGGAGTAGCCAGCCTTGGACCAACTTCTTAATGTAATGTACATTTATGCATATTAAGTTTCCAGATGTTTCTATGAACACATACCCTGTTGGTATTGTTGCCCCTTGTTGTAATGGTGAATTTGATATTGATAATTAACAAACAAAAACACATCACAGCCCCATTCGAATAATTAACATACACAATGCGCATAATTTGCTCTTTTTTATGCTTTTTTATGGCCAGTATGGTTTCTTTGCAATTAAATGGTGTACCGGTATGCCCAAGATAAGTTAATTAAGATCTGTTCTTCCCCAAATCAAAACTATTTTAACTCTATAGGGTCCACCCAATGTTAAATATCCCACTGGCAAGCAGTGGAAAGGAATATCCACTAGAAACTGTCCTCAGGGCTTCATGTGATTCTAGGGCATGTGCCAGGCACTCCCACTTTTCACTTCTCAAGCTCGGTACCTCTCCGACATCAACCCACCCTGAACCTAGTCCAACCTCAACCCTAACCTCAAGCAACCCCTGCGCTAAAACCTAACCCTAACCCTTAAGTATCATCTGATGCCCTGAAGACAGTTTCTAGTGGATATTCCTTTTGTGCTGGCTCTTTAACTCTTTTTACTCAGGCACTGTGAGAGACAGCCTTGTGTCATTAGAAAGATGAGAGTCTTTCTGCGCAGATTCTGTGCAGAATCTGACCAATTTAGCCAATGATCTTCTAAGAATGATCTCTGTGAACGCACCCATTGGCTAAATTGGTCAGATTCTGCGCAGATTCTGTGCAGAATCATCACCTTGAACGCACCCTAAGCTTTCAAACAAGGTCCTTGTGTATTTCCGGTATATGACCATATTAGGAGATAGGGTTGCTGTAGACCTGCCTCGGTTCAGTAAACAAGCATTTTGACACAAAATCTTTACAAAATAAGAGAAATGGCGACATCGAAGGCAAAAGGACCTGTTATCCGAGTTTATGGATCAGATGCACAAGACAAGCGCTGTTAGGGGTATGTAGCCCTGGTAGCAATTGCTGGTCATTCAAGCTACAGTGACCAGCCCCATCTTGTGCCACATGATCACGGTGCCTGGTACGAATATTTTGAATGTTTTTTGTTTTCTTTTGCACATTTTCAACGAATCCGTTTTTTTGGTTGATTTTGTATATGTGGCGATAATTCCCTTATTTATTATCCAGTTTGTTCAATTTCCCCCCCCTTCCATGTTCGCTATATGTTGGAAGTTTCACTGTAAATTGTCAGATTTGAGCTGGCCATGCTAAAATATAGTTTTACAAACAATAAATAATGTTTTATTTCTAAAAAGCGTCTCTCTTTCTGTGTTTTTTGTTATCTGTATTGAACAGGGTGAGTCTGACTATTTCACTTTTTTATTTTTATGAAAGCCTAGTGTGTGCACATTCATTTCGTGAATGGCATGTACCTGTTACCTTTACAGTTTAAGAGTTATAGCCAGACACACATCTAAAAAACAGACGAAAATGGCTCAAACGCTAAGGGCTAATAAACGCTGTTGTATTTTAACCTGAGCCCCGTCCCAAAACAACCCGCGGTAAACTACACTTCCCATAGTCCTTTTCGGAGGTAACATCATTATATATATATATATATATATATATATATATATATATATATATATATATATATATATATATATATATATATTTTTTTAAGAAAAGTGGTATTACATTTTAAAAACTTTTTTCTCCGAACAAATCATTATCGATCGTGAAACTACACGGGATTACATAACTTAATCCGGGTCATCGCCGCCATTTCCCTACGTTTAAGTAGGGAGAACAACAAATCAGCAGTCTGGCGTTTGTCTGAAGGGAGATGGTACAAAAGACAGTTTAACACTGCTATAACCTGCCGAAGAGGTAAAGATTGTAATACATTTGTACTTTTTAAACTAAGAGACGCTTAATTGAATGAAACAACGGCGAATTTTTGATGTAAATCTACACGGACTACATTGTGCTTTGTCATTGCCATCCACTTGCTTCACCGATTCTGGGCATACAAATAACTCATACTACTGCTATTTGTGAATTGCATTCTGCATGAGGACTAAGTAGTTCACGATAGCTTTAGTGAAGGATTTAAGCGAATTTTCATCTTTTAAATAACTGAGCACGTACTAATAGGAAGGCCTGTGAAAGGCCTTATGCTTCCGCACCCCCAGGCTATTTATGTGCTACACAATGCGTCACAGCCAGCGCATAAGAAACTCTAAACTGAACAATACAAATAATAATGTTTTGGATGAAGACATCAAAGTTGGTTTGATTGATGATTTATTTTCCAGCTCTGGTCCCAAAATATGCCCGGAACAAGGAAGGAGGGAAACTAAAACGAAAGAACTGCAACAAAAACATTGTGAAATGATAACCAGGAAAAGAAAGCGAATCAAAGAAGCTATACAACTTGAAACCACATCTTCCAAACCTGCTTCTAAAAATACGGTATGTGACGCCTTTGAAGTGTCTGAAAAAACCACTCGGGTTAACCAGCAACAGCAGTTCTCCCATGTGACGAGTGAGGAGCTGTCGGGACTGGAATTTTCGGATTTGTTCGACATTGAAGATTTTAACTGGGAACTGGATAAAGACCCCAGTTCTCCGCTTTTCGAAGTTGGGCTGGACGGGTTTCCACATCATGCTCCTGATGACACAACAACGCAGCTGGATTCTGAC
This sequence comes from Acipenser oxyrinchus oxyrinchus, assembly GCA_030684275.1. Taxonomy (NCBI): domain Eukaryota; kingdom Metazoa; phylum Chordata; class Actinopteri; order Acipenseriformes; family Acipenseridae; genus Acipenser; species Acipenser oxyrinchus. Next base: position 5,264,292 of record CM060253.1, read on the forward strand.
CTGAGCTCGTTTGGGTCGCTGCAAAACCTAATGAACTCGGAAGATGGCGCAACCGATGCTCAATATCGGTTCCAAAAGCAACAGAGAAGTGGGCAAAACGCTCAGCAATCTACAGCAGATCTACCAGGGAGGAGCAACCGCAACGCTATTGCTGCCAGAGTGAATCGTTTGAAAAAGAAAGAGTACGTAAACGGATTGGAAAATAAAGTTACCAGTTTGGCGACGGAGAATAAGGAGCTGAAAGAAGAGAATAAACAACTAAGCAAGAGGTTGGGTGAGCTGGAAGACGAGACGAGGTACCTCAGGGCTGTCCTGGCTAACGAAAGCACGTTAGCCCAGCTTTTAAGCAGACTCGCCGGTGGGAATGGGATGAAGCTGTCTACCTCGCTTTTCAAGGAACCCAAAGAGAACGACCACGATTACGCGCTTCCCGGGAAAAAGGTGAAGTTGGAGGAAAAGGAAACGTCCGGAGGGGTTTGTCTTCACGTCGATAACAATATCGTCTCTGTGGAATTCTGCTCTAAATGTGCAGAAAGCGCAAACTCGTCGCATAAAATGTAGGGTCAAGTACTATTAACTTTTTTTCTTTCTTTATCCAAACCTGAAAATGAACTTGAAAAAAAAAATAGCAGAAATATGTGAACTATTGGAAGACAGATCACAAAACACTGTAATTTGACTATTTGATCTGGTCTTCTATGTTAAAACATGTAATGAGTATCCCATATTGAGCATGCTGTTATAACAATGCTTCATTACACGTTACTGCTAAACCTGTTGACAGTTTTTTCCTAGGTGACTGTCTTGCCATGCTGTGTTGGTGGGGGTTACAGAACAGCCATGCACCTGACTCCATGGTAAGGATCAATTAATGGAAGATAATGCTCATGGAAAACTGCTCCGAGCTAATGAAACTTTCCACCTAGACTATATGTTAGATTTTTTTGTTTTGTTTCAGGACTGATGTGGTCATACACTAAAGTGTGATAAGTACCTACTTGTTAAGTACCGCCGGGTCAGAAATTATCAGTTTCCTTCTAGCATCCCGATGGGCTAGTATGTACAGATATATTAGGAGTTTAAAATGAGATATAATGCAACTGCATTTTATTTTCAGAGCTTGCATACATTGAGCTGTGTAATACAGTGTTAGTCTGGGGCTATTGGGCACTGCTAATTTCAGTCCCTGCATACAATTTATGTAAATATTGGAAAGATACCCTAAAGTTTGTTTGGGTGATTGTTATTTTTGGAAAACCGTAATTTGTAACCAAGCTATAGGTTAATCATATGTAAATAAATGGTGTAAATGTTAAGATATGGTGAGGTTTCACAAAGAGATTCTTTGACTCTGAATTTTGTATTCTGCATTTAATTTGCTTACATATTATTGACACCAGTAAAGTACATAGGCTGGTAAGATTTTAAAAAAAGAAAACAGACATTTCTGAAGCAGTAAGAGTCTGCAGACATGCTGTTTAAAAGCAGTCTGTTATGGTGTGATAGATGCACTCTTTGTGAAACATCACTATGTTTACAAAGTACAGTTTCATTTAGCATCCTTGTTTTTCTTTATGCTAAAGTGGATACTGCTGTGGTGGAAGCTGAAGAAACGGGACCTGCTGCTGGCATCTTGTCCTGATTTTTATTAAAAGGTAGTATAAGATGGATTGTAAGTTTTCACAGCTTTTGCTGGCATAACCAGGCTTATAGTTATTGAAGGCAAGGTGGGCGGGCGGGGGCAACATTGGAAAAGTAAGCAGCTTCAGTCACCTTTCAGAAGAGCGCTTTTAAGGAAAGACACACACCCTGGATTATTTTATTTAAGTGGTATAGGGGCATGCACTTTAGTCACATTCATAAGTTTATTTGTTAGTTAGAGATTGGAAATTAATGGAATTAGTTTTATGGTTCCTGAAGCAGGTTATTTAGTAGTTTTACTTAAAACCGGAACACCTATTGGCCCCAAGTCTAAGAATATGGAGGTGTATCTTAAAGTATTTCTATTGCTCTATTCTAAGATACAATCTGTGGAAGAGAACAAAGGTAAGAGGAGGAGGAATTGTTCAATAAGCACTTCGGCACCGGACTTAAAGAATGCATAGAACAGACCTTTACCCATTTTACTGTTTCACAGTTAGACTGGCCAATACCATTCTTTGGATGATGCGGTGAAAACTAGTTGCTCCTAATAATCCCTATTGATAGCTCTAACGTTTAAAACAGTCTACCAGTTAGGCCAGTTATTAAATGTGTTTTTAGAGTCATTCAAATAGTATAGTATGCTTATTTAAATTTCAGATGGAATTTCATGCCAGCAAAAGCTGTATCCTTTTTTTTATAATTTTTTTCCCCCCCAAATTATGCTTGTATCAATCGGTTTTTTGTATATAAGTTGCATCTGATGTCAGTATTTCTGTTTCGAATTGAATTATTCTGGGAATCAATACAATATGTACGTTTCACAATAAAAGTAATTTTGGTAATGCATTTATTGGTTCCTAAGTTATTTAAACATCAAGTGAATCGAATTAATGTGTAGGAAGGAAATACAGGTGTTACTAATTTATGCATTTTTATCAGTTTTGTAAATATCGGGTCTACACTGTCCCTTTTTTTATGCACAACAAATGTTTAAAGGCTTTGAATTAATGCTTATTTCTCTCTCTCTTTTTCAAACAGCAAGCATTCTCTGCAAAAAAAGCTGTAGTCTTTATTCCCATCATTATGGATTAAATTGTGGTAAATGTCCATCTTATGTTTTGTGCTACATCTACAGTTCTATAATGCATCTGTTTCATCATACTGCACAGTTGTAGCTGTGAGCTGTCATGGGGGCGGGGAAGCATTGTTTTAGCAGCAGTATTGATTTTGAATTCAGGGACCACTACAGTTGTTTTTTTTGTGTGTTTTACCAGGTCTATGCATTAAGTCTGCACTGATTTTCAGTGCACAAAGTGCTTAATATACAGTACTGTGCAAAAGTTTTAGGCAGGTGTGAAAAAATGCTGTAAAGTAAGAATGCTTTCAAAAATAGACATGTTAATAGTTTATATTTATCAATTAACTAAATGCAAAGTGAGTGAACAGAAGAAAAATCTAAATCAAATCCATATTTGGTGTGACCACCCTTTGCCTTCAAAACAGCATCAATTCTTCGAGGTACACTTGCACAAAGTCAGGGATTTTGTAGGCATATAGTCAAGTGTATGATTAAACAATTATACCAAACAGGTGCTAATGATCATCAATTCAATATGTAGGTTGAAACACAATCATTAACTGAAACAGAAACAGCTGTGTAGGAGGAATAAAACTGGGTGAGGAACAGCCAAACTCAGCTAACAAGGTGAGGTTGCTGAAGACAGTTTACTGTCAAAAGTCATACACCATGGCAAGACTGAGCACAGCAACAAGACACAAGGTAGTTATACTGCATCAGCAAGGTCTCTCCCAGGCAGAAATTTCAAGGCAGACAGGGGTTTCCAGATGTGTTGTCCAAGCTCTTTTGAAGAAGCACAAAGAAACGGGCAACGTTGAGGACGGTAGACGCAGTGGTCGGCCAAGGAAACTTACTGCAGCAGATGAAAGACACATCGTGCTTACTTCCCTTCGCAATCGGAAGATGTCCAGCAGTGCCATCAGCTCAGAACTGGCAGAAAACAGTGGGACCCTGGTACACCCATCTACTGTCCGGAGAAGTCTGGTCAGAAGTGGCCTTCATGGAAGACTTGCGGCCAAAAAGCCATACCTCCGACGTGGAAACAAGGCCAAGCGACTCAACTGTGCACGAAAACACAGGAACTGGTGTGCAGAAAAATGGCAGCAGGTGCTCTGGGCTGATGAGTCAAAATTTGAAATATTTGGCTGTAGCAGAAGGCAGTTTGTTCGCAGAAGGGCTGAGAGCGGTACACAAATGAGTGTCTGCAGGCAACAGTGAAGCATGGTGGAGGTTCCTTGCAAGTTTGGGGCTGCATTTCTGCAAATGGAGTTGGGGATTTGGTCAGAATTAATGGTCTCCTCAATGCTGAGAAGTACAGGCAGATACTTATCCATCATGCAATACCATCAGGGAGGCATCTGATTGGCCCCAAATTTATTGTGCAGCATGACAACGACCCCAAACATACAGCGAAAGTCATTAAGAACTATCTTCAGCGTAAAGAAGAACAAGGAGTCCTGGAAGTGATAGCATGGCCCCCACAGAGCCCTGATCTCAACATCATCGAGTCTGTCTGGGATTACATGAAGAGAGAGAAGCAACTGAGGCTGCCTAAATCCACAGAAGAACTGTGGTTAGTTCTCCAAGATGTTTGGGCCAACCTACCTGCCGAGTTCCTTCAAAAACTGTGTGCAAGTGTACCTAGAAGAATTGATGCTTGATGCTGTTTTGAAGGCAAAGGGTGGTCACACCAAATATGGATTTGATTTAGATTTTTCTTCTGTTCACTCACTTTGCATTTAGTTAATTGATAAATATAATCTATTAACATGTCTATTTTTGAAAGCATTCTTACTTTACAGCATTTTTTCACACCTGCCTAAAACTTTTGCACAGTACTGTATATTTAAAAAAAATTACACCAAAAACGTAACTGTTAGACCAGGCTAGAGGTCCAATGTGAGTTTTTAGAGGCATGTTTTAAGCACAAGGTAGTAACAGTATCTTACTGAGAAACATACTCTTCCAGTCATCACTGAGTCTACTGAATAAAAATAATGATTGACCCATCATAATCGTGGTCTGGCACAGTGTAAAAGCAAGTGCCATTCGTCTGCAATTAACATCCAAGTTGAGGAAATATTTTAACTGCTGAAAAAGATTAATGTGTCTACTGATTCACTTGATGTTGAGGGTCCTTCCTTGAACCATTTAGTACCTGTCAGTGATGTTGGTATCTAGCAACACATCTAATGTGCTGAAATAGCTGCCAAAGTTGTCCTTCTGCAAAAGAGCAACCCACGTCTAACCTTTTTTTTTTTTTTTTGTTTCCCAATACATATTTGTAAACTTTCTTCAAACACACACAATTGACCTCATCAGGGGCTCTGCCCACCGTAGTTACTGTTGCTAGGCCCGACAAACTGCAAAATGACTATAGAGAAGGCTTCTGTACTTGACATCCCATCGACTTTCTCTTATTGTCCGAATGCGAGACAGAAGGCAAGGCAGTATGTGTCATCTAGATACATTAAGTGTAAAGCTCAATACAATTAAAATTGAAGCTGTAGTTTACCGCTCAGTGGAAATATGAGACTCCACACAAAATAGTGTGTAAAGAGTTTGATTAAAAACGTGCAATACAGTTATAAAGCAGGGTAAGAAATCTAACTTTTATAGAGTAGTAAGTGAATAACATTTGAATTAATTGCCGTTGTGTTGTAAATTTTAATATGTTAGCTAAGGCATTGCTTTATTTGCTGCAAACGACAATGCTAAAAACAAAATATGTCCCCGATTCCAGGTTTAATCATTTCTTACTTCAAAAGCTTGCAACACATGTTAATAAATAAATACCAAAACCGATGTTACGTTATCTCGTCTAGCATACTGTGGTCGAAAAGTTAAATGTATGCATGTTCAGTCGGTGTTGAAAATCAGTAAGTATAATAAAATACATATTTTACTAGATTTGAGAAGTGTAATTTAAACCACCATTGCCATAATAATAAAACAATCATTGTCGAGCAAAACTATGAATATAATCTCATTAATATTTAGTTTGTAAACTTCGTCCTTCCCACGCATTACTGTGTCATCCCTATATAACTAAGATTGTTCTTAGCGTATAGTGACAGTTTGTCATTAAGATCATATTTTCAGTACATTATTTTTAACATGTCCATCTACCTAAATGAAAGGGACACCAGGAATGTGTGCCTTGATTTCTTTTTAAAGGACAATTGTTTTTGTACCCTAAGAACTTTGGGGACTCGTGTAGTAATTTACATTTCTGTAAAGTTATAGACTTTAAAATAAATTAATATTTTTGGATGTCTAATAAATACATATATTCTTACCTTAGTGCAGACAAATAAATGCTTATTCCCATGAACTTTATTCACATTCAGCTGGTCTTGAGGTCAGCTGCATAGCATAATCCAAAGCTGGCATTTTTCTTTTTGTGACCTTGGTTTCGGAAAAGGGATGAACTTCACTCCATGAATCCTCTCGGGATACCTTGTGTCTGAGTTGCAGGTACCCTAGGCACATCAGTAGTTTAAGTGATAGTCTGACTGGCGTCTCAGTGTATTTCTATGGCACTTATTTGTTTGGTTGTTGGACCACGGAACAGATGTTCTTTGGTCGGGTGACGTCGCCAGCGTAAGGTCAATTGGTGGGCAACATATACAACTTTTTTATGGTAACCATCCGTTCAGGGTATGTGAAGTAAGGATACCCATAGGGGTCTAACTTGGGTTAATTTGACCCCTCTAGGCATTTGTACATTTCATACCTGTAAAGAAAAAAATTGGTGTAGTCCCTGATCAGTTTTGCCAAAATGTGAATTTCTCTGTTGACACATACATAGTTATGTCCAAAAGTTTTGCATCACCTAGTGTTTTAGGATTAAGAGAAAAAACAAATGTAGACCTTTTATTTAACATTATGTGATCAAAGACGCTACACAATGATATCGCAAAATCTACCGGAAACCATAATTACTAATTTATTTATTTGAAATGCCAACATTTTTCAATTTGTCAAGTGTAGGGAAAACTACTAACTGATGTAGTTCAATATGTTAACATAACATTGTAAAATGTAAACCGAACAAAACACAAATGCATATAAAACAAAGTGCACATTTCTTTCAGCATTCATGAGTGCAATTAAAGATTTAGAATTGCTTTTCAATTTTAATATAGTAAGCAGACATGTTTCAAATTACAGATTTACCACAGAGTTTATATGAATTATGTGGCCTGCCATCCAACAGTTTAGTCCTTTAACACTTCTGTGTCAGATATAGGGAGTTCAAGCATTTTCATGTAGATCCCATAATGCCGGGAGCTCAAGTATACTGCAAAGAGAGCCTGTAGTATGAACACAAAGCTCATTTTCCGCAGAACGGGTTGTGTGACTGAGATCCAGAAACGCATTACATTTCCCTTCTCTGGCATTGGAGCAGTGTTGTACCTGGATGAAAATAAATATAATTAACTAGCAAAAAATAAAACAGGTTGTTGTACACTGTTTTCTGTCATTTAGATCAAATTCATCACTGCTTTCAAACTTCTGTCTTTACCTAACAGATGTAATGGTCTTGGTGCAGAAGCAAAATCTTTAAGAATCAAAGTAAGTGTGGGTCAAACAACCAACTACTCAATTCAAAGCCAATCTACAGGTAATGGTATCTTGACACTTAAGGATACACCCAAATTGTACACGAAATAAGTGTTTAATAGAGCACCATCTATAACCATACTGTGATGTGCAACAACAATAATTTACAAATCAACTGACATTTACAAATTTTTAGGACAATTTTCACAATAGTCCACCCTTGCCTGTAAAGAAAAAAATGTAATCCACTGCTGGCATAACCTACACAATTTATTTATGTTCACTGCATTTTATATCTGATGCACTGCATCACTTTCTATTGCTCAAATAGTTACAGTACATCAAGCAGCTGGAGAAAGTACAGCCTTTCATTTGTAGAGGCCAGGGTTCAACCTCAGAATCCTATTCATTTAATCAAGTTACAATCCCCAGAACAGTAGATTACTGATGATATATATATATATATATATATATATATATATATATATATATATATATATATATCTATCATATACTTTAGTCAGTTTTTAGGACCCTTTGTGGTCTTTGTTAATTGAAACTACAGGACTATTTTTTTTTTTTATCAAATGATTTAGAATACCAATTTAAGTGAATGACACAGAGATTCCACTTGTTCTATCTATATAATCTACTGGTAACCCACCTTGTTGCAAGGCCTGCATTGACAGGTAAGGCTAGCAGGACTGGATAAAAGCCACCTATGACGGCACCAACCAGTCCACCTCTGACCATTGCACATGTAGGGCAGTTAAGGTCACCTACAAACAATAAAGATAATTACTTCAAACATCACAATGAAATAATTTATTAACATGTGAAACAACGATTTACAGATGGAACACTGCACTAGGCTCTACTATTTTGGTCTAAAAATAATGATCAAAAAACGATTTACATTCATGTGAGATTTGTACACATGCTTCTCGACTCTACATGATACAATTATTTTGCCATTTAACATCTTAAAAGGAATCTTAAGGTTTTAAAATCCATTTTAAACCTTGATTTTTCAAAGACAACTACAAATAAAAAAAAAAAGTTGCAGACTTCCTGGTACCTAATTTAATTACTTAATGTGCTTTATAACAATCTCACTCCTATGGTCTGGCTGCAGTCAGCCCATGTCACAGAAATGAATGCAGAATTCTACCTTGAACAAATGTAAAAAGAGTGGAGAACCAAAAGACTTATTAAAATGAAAGGCAGTGATACTGGTAATAAAATGTTAGAAAATACTAATACAATGTGAGCATTGGCTATTTTCCAAAAAGATGTATTCTAATTTGGAGCACACATTTATCTGTTGACAATTATTGAAACTGTAACCTAAATAATTTGTAGGAACAGCATAAATACTAACCTGCAAGTAAAGGATTTGACACGGCAGCATTATACATTGCCACAGTCGTCAAAAACGGAAGAACTGCCATCGGTAAACTGGAGGTGAACCGGGCTTGAGTTACATTTAGTAACCGTCGAAAAAAACTGTTTGCTATCAGTCCTGAAAAAGCTCCATTTATTCCAAGGTAGATGGGCCCATACGCAAAGAATTTCCTAAAAAGCAAAACACTTTTTAAGCTCAAAAACTTGCTACAGGAAGTGCAGTTTCAGTCTGCATCTCAAATGAATTTAAAATTACAACATATAAAACTTATCCACACAAACAGATTATATAAGCTAATAATATTATATATATATATATATATATATATATATATATATATATATATATATATATATATATATATATATATATGTAAATTTAACATTTAAATACATGCCTGTGTTCTATTAATTCAAATCATGGCCCTCCTCACTGGCATTACAACCTGTTATAATAAACGTATTTGCTTCTTACATTTCCTGGTGTTTATGTTTAAAAGCAATTCTTCATAGAAACTTGAGTAATATAAACTGAATAATATGAAATATGTTACAGCCTTATGTGCTCTCTATCTTACCGAAAAGCACCTGTCAGATATTCCCAAAGTTTTAGCTCATAGGGGCGCACGATTCACCACTCTGCCCCCTTTAAACCGGCTTGCCAATACCTACTGTAAATCAATACAAATCTTACCTTTCGGTTTCTGGAAGGCGTTCAAACTTTTTCAGAAGTAGTTCAGTAACCACTGATCTGGGTGGGATCTTGGAAACATCCACTGCCAGTGGCGGTTTTGTATAAGTGTTATTTTCTGACATCTTTGATTCCTGATTTATTTTAATGAAGAGGACAATACTGTCATAAATAAAATACACAAAAAAATCCCAGGACAACTTCACAAACCTGCCTGAATGTCCGTGTTTTCACATGGCGCTCTCATTACTCTAGCAAACTGGTAAACATGCAGACACTGAAAGGGACAGGCTAAACAGTTATACGATATATTCCTCTCTTAGCAGCTGTGGAACTGCTTGCACAGTTAATTTCGAAAGTTTTGTATGCACATATGCTTGTATGCACGTATGCTTGCATATGTGCATACAAAACCGCAATGCACCATCCCATACAGTCCCAGTCATTACTTTTATTTTTAATAGTGGCTAAAAAAAAGTCACTATCGTCTTCAATTTGTGATGCATACAATTATTACTCTGGCACACAGCAATCTACATGCCACCATATATTAGCAGTGAGAATAAAAATAAATAATAACAATTAAATAAACAAATAAACTGCAATGTCACTGTGCAGAATCTGAAACAAAACGTGGCTTCTGAACATAAACACACTTTAGGGGCTTGTATTTGTGTACGTAATCATACATCATACAAGCTGCATAATTTTACATAGAACCAGTGATGATGATGATGATGATGATGATGATGATGATGATAATAATAATCTCAGTTTCATCTAGGCTACCTGGAATTTGGAAGACAAACTAAACTTGAAGTTAAACTTAGTGCTGGAAGGTGTTGCTGATATATATATATATATATAGATATAGATATAGATATAGATATATATATATATATATATATATATATACCAAAATACATCACGTCACTGCGTGAGGGCTCAGTACTATTGGCGCTGTGCAAATTTCGTATTAATATGGCTCCCCAAACCTGAATTTACTGTATGAACTAATGACCTTGTCAATTCCCTGGTTGCGCTGAGTATAACTTTTCGTAACTAATTAACAATGTTCTGACTCAAAAGACAGTTACTCACCTTACTGTAACAGTTAATATACTGCTTTTCCCAGTACTCTTCAGCACTGTTTTGGCTATAAAGAGGCGACCATCCGCTACTCACATCTTGACGGGCGCAGCCATGTTAGACCACGTGACCAACGCGGTCAACTCTGAACTTGAATCAGAGTAACCGCCTTTACGGCATTCTGATTGGTCAATCACTCTGTATGCTGCAGAAACCTCTTCAGATTGGCTTTTGAGTCGTCAGTCACCCCCGTTCCCCGTTGCTAAGGCGAGTCTGCTGCTGCCTGCTCCATGGAGGTTGCCGGCAAGTAACGTGGATGGGAATGCGAAAGTAAATACATTTTTTTGTTTTAAAAATAAAGATAATATGAAAGAAAAATATTAAAATGCAAGATACCAAATTTAATTTAATGATTGCATTATATTACAGCAAACCTCTGTCTTTTCCGACAGGCGTGGCGTTGAGTTTCTTTATTTGACATAGAAATACAACAGAATGATAGAAATCCAGTTGTTCTGGAGACTTAATAACAATAATGTTTGCAAATGCGTGTATTGATCATTTGAAGGCTGTTCTTATGTGGAAAACGTAATTTTACCTTTATGTAAAGTCAGTTCGAAAATATACTAAAAACGTGAAACATATAGGGTTATCATATTTGGTTACTGATTAAATAATAATAATAATAATAATAATAATAATAATAATAATAATAATAATAATAATACATTGCAGTGCTTCAGTCATGCGTGTACAACAAAGAAAAAATCGTTTATCTTTTTTATGCTGGATATATTTGTACTTTTTTTTCTGAATTAAAATGCATTTAATTTGAATGTAATGTGTTTCATTATGATATTTCGGGGTGATTACCTGTCTTAGAAACGAGTATTCGGGTAACTTTCTTTGTTTAAATGTATAGTGAATACGTATTCTAAATATTAACGTTTGCAACATAAGTTTGTATTTTTGATAACAATGCATTTTTTTTTAACAGAAAAGCACCCAGAATTTGGCAATTAACTTTGTGAACAAGTAACTTAGGGCAACATTTCTGCGTCTTTAGTCAAAAATTGGATTCCAAGTACCCGCAGGAGACTTTTTTCCCCTGCTCATACTACGAGCTGTAACGTTAGTTACTGTATACTGTGCCTTTAACGTTTACTGTAACTGTGATTGGGTTCCTTTTATAAATCCTCCGCTCGTCAGATGGGAGGATCATTGACATCATGGCAGTGGGCTGTTCGTGATTACCTAGAAGAACAGTGATTGGAACCAGGGTATCATCATGTTGGACAATTTGGAGCAAGGAAAGTTTTTCATTTGAATTAAGCGGTGGGAAGTTAACATTGAAGTTACCTGAGGTCGTCTTGGAAAATACAGACTGTATACAACGTTATGGGAGGCCCGATAAGACATTTAATATAATGGAAGTACTAAAAATGAATTTGCTTCAAACAAAACAGCAGTGGAGACTGTGAAGCTAACCACTGCATTTCTGTTATATTTAAGGTCACATTTTGTGTTGCAACGTCAGCACAGAAACCGGAGCCGGTGCCCGTTGGCTCAAATCTGTTAATTCTGCTTCATGTGTTTCCTTCTGTGTGAGTGCACGTTTTGACATTGTGAAAAGTGGGGAAGAGTGCCTGAAAACTTTTTTTTTATGTTGTGCTGAAAAGGGTCGGGTTTGTTGTTTTATTCTAAGAACAACTCTTAAAGGAGTATCAGCTTTGAACAAAATAGAAGCTCTGGAATAAAAGCAAGGATGCCAGTAAGAAAAAAAGGTGAGTTGTGTGCATTAGAAATTCAACAATATACCCATGTGGATGCTGCTTACTGTAGGACTGCAGGCAGATTTGTGTCCCGTGTTGGCCTTGACTGTAACACAAACTCATTGCTTCTGTTCCACTCCAAAGTGATAAATAACACACCCAGAATAAACCTGCAGGTGTAGCCACTGTTTGTTTTTTTTAAGACACGTTATATATTTTGTTCATACTTCTGCTCTCAATCTTTTGTTCCTGCAATTCCCCACGAATAGTTCCAGGTTAATAACATTTCAAAATGATTTTAATTTCTAATAAGAGATATTTAACTCCAGCTACAACCACTCGAGGATTTAGCATATGTTTATATGTTCCTAAACGCTTATCTGACGAAGGTAGACACGATTAGCCATCTCCACAGGGATACGAGTTCTGTTAACTATTATCCTGAGAAAGAAAGAGCTGAGTGGCAAAGCAGAGAGTTGTTTAATTTAGGGGAAGAAGTACCATCTGTTCTTTATTGATACATTAGCAATCAGAATAGAAAGCCCTAGATTGTTCATTCACATTGATCACTGTACCCCTATATGGCTCATGTACCAGTACCTTGACTACAAACCTTTTTTTTACATTTTATTTCTGAACAATATATATATTTTTTTAGTTGAAGGTACTTTTTGGATTTAGGCGACATTAGAGTACACGAAAGTACTATTCCAGGTTAGCAAGATGATTCATAGTGTTATTTAATTTTAGATTTTAGATGTTTAACCCTTGCCTTTTTGAGGCCCTTCCATTGTGTAAAGTTTGTCATAAATATGTGTGTGTGTGTGTGTGTGTGTGTGTGTGTGTGTGTGTGTGTGTGTATATATATATATATATAAATATATATATATATATATATAAATAAATAAATAAATCTCTAAAGGTTTGAACAGATAATGCATAATGCAGATAATGCAGTATGTATAGTTCCAAACGTGGATGCTGAAAAATATAAACATTACATGTATAATTGTAAATACTTACACAAATGTTTGAGTTACAAGTGCATCAAATCAATAAAAAGCAATTCTCTGAAATTGTTACATTTTTATATTTCATTTGGCACATTTTCTAGATTATTTCAGTTATTTCATTACCTTTCAGTAACCAGTATGAGAGAGTTTTTCCCTTTCTCACACATACACCTTTCTGCCATCCCTGCTTATTACTAACAGAATGATCTGCTGAGTCCTCTGGTCTGCACTACTCTTCTGTGACATCTCTCTCTGATACTCGGCTCTTACCAATCCTGACAAGTAGATACCTGATCTCATTCCTAAGTACAGCTTTTTGCAGTCGAACAAAGTGCCACACCAGCCTTGATTCCTAAATTATGTAACAGATAGAACAGGTAATTTTTTTAAAGATATAACTATATCTTAAAAGAAAAAATTATAATCGCTACCAGTGGTTTAATCTTAAAAAGGCTTATGATCATTTTCTTGTTTTGTTGAAATATACCACACCCAGAGACCCAATAACAGTAACACCCCTTTTTACTGACATTAATGATTCTAACTTTACATTTATTGTGTTTCCCAGCAAACAAGAGGTTGAGTTTAAGCACTGTATATGATGCAGCTAGTGCTTATAACACCAACAACATTAAGCCACAAGTTATTCAATAAAATGTGAATAAGGATTGGAATGTCTCAGTGCCCAGCAGCATATAACATGTATCAATGCACTCTTTTCCACCCCACACATATCCATACACATATCTTTACTGAGCAGACTTTTAGTTAGCCGATTTAGGAAATGTTGTGGTTTGGCTGCTACACTCGCAGGAGTTTTTCCTAAAAGGTTCTTTATAATAGGTGACCTGCCACTGAAGCACATAATGCATAACTGAGCACACTGCTTGAGTGGCAACAGATGTCACTTGTCCATTGTTGAAGGTTTCTGATTTAGGCTACTGTAGGACATCTGTTGCTTGTCTCAAAAAGTGGGACTTGTCTGCAGGGTGGATCCGCCATGACCCGGTTGTGTTTTCCAGTGGTGCTTTTTCTACAGGCGTTGAAATCCCAGGAAAAAACATCTTGAGGGACACTTTGGTGTGTGTAACCACTGTGTGGAGGGGCTGCCCGAATCCACATGCATCCACACTCTTTCCCCTTGTGAAGTCATAGAGATCCTCGACTTGTTTTCCTATTGTTGTTACTGAATAGTTGCAAACAACTGAAACACAGCTTATAGTGGTCTAGTGGATCACATGACACGTCAGGTAGCCACATACATTTGCATACATTACAGTCTGTGGCTAGTCAGTGTATGATGTGTTATTGTTGTATTATGGCACTTCATTTCATAAAATCTTGTTTTGCTCCTGTTATTTAGACACAGTTCGGGCTTTAGTGCTGCTGGAAGACTATTGTACCAGACTAAGGAAACCTGAAGAACAACAGCTAAAAACTGCCATCCTGAGGGTGATGGGCATCTTCAAAAGCAGCTTGTTTCAAGCACTGCTAGGTAGGTAGAACTGTGCACCCAAGAACGAACTGATATGTGAATTTTATCATCTGGAAAATAGTCCAGGGCATGATATATAAAAATGTGAAACATCTTGCCAACAACAGCAAAGTTATAGGCCAAAAACTGACATGTTTGCCCAGAGGATTGAGGAATTAGCTTTTGTGTATTCATGCACACCATTAAAGAAGAATGACGAATAAGAATTTACAGGTCTTTGGCTTTCTCTTTAGACTCCCTATTTTGTTGTTTCAGGATCATATTGATCAATAAGTGACATTATTGTTGGAAAATAAACATTGGAAACAGATTGTTGAACTTACGCAAATTGAAGATTATGAAATGTGTGCATATTTTACAACTCCCTTTCATTCTAAGAATAGGCTAACGATGAGTGTAACATGTATATTTTTTTAAGAATA
The DNA here is from genome assembly GCA_030684275.1 of Acipenser oxyrinchus oxyrinchus. Taxonomy (NCBI): domain Eukaryota; kingdom Metazoa; phylum Chordata; class Actinopteri; order Acipenseriformes; family Acipenseridae; genus Acipenser; species Acipenser oxyrinchus. The sequence continues at coordinate 5,279,466 of CM060253.1, forward strand.
TGATTATGATTCCCAGAGACTTGTCAGGTATGTTTCTGGTGCTGTAAACCGTAGTATTAATCCTGCAGAATACTGCAAATAAAGTAAAATGTTGATCTTTGCAACATAAATAATGACAGTACCCTAATATGCTGACATGTTCTCCCAGCTGCACCTAGAACTTTATGAACAGTAGTTCAGGACAAATTCAAGCTTCATGTGCATTTTATTATTCATTTTATTATTCAGTACAACTCAGTATAATAACCACCCCCATCATTTGCTATAAAAATATTAAAGCTGGTAAGAAAAGGTACTATTTTGTGCAATGGTACAATTTGTGCAGTTATTGCTATGCATTTTCATGTTTGTATTATTTGTCTAAACTTCTTTTTAAAACGACAATGACGTTGTGAACCGTTACAAAGCAGAAGGCGATCTTAATCCGGAGAACTGGACAATACAGCGGTGTTGCAGCAGAATGCAGATTATCTGTTGGAGCAGAAGATTTAAAATGCTCAGGTTGTATTAAGCAGGCTTACTGTGACAAGGTTGACAGCCTTATATCTCGTGTTGCTTGCCTTACTAGTTAATGAAGATTGTTTTGCTTTTGTATTGTGAAAAGCAATATTAGAACCCCATATAGGAGGCTTGGTGGTCCAGTGGTTAAAGAAAGGGGCTTGTTACCAGGAGGTTCCAGGTTCAATCCCAGACACTGTCTAATTGTGTGTGACCCTGAGCATGTCACTTAACCTCCTTGTGCCCTGTCTTTTGGATGAAACATAAAACCGAGGTCCTGTTGTAAGTGACTCTGCAGCAGCAGTTGTGATGCATTGTTCACACTCAAGTCTCTGTAAGTCATTGGATAAAAGTGTCTGCTAAATGACTAAATAATAATACAGGGGTTACAACAAATCAAAGTGCAGGGCATATCAGCATTTACAATACAGACACACAGAAACATAATTTTTACATAAGCTATGCTCTTCTACCTTACATATTCCCTGATAGTTTTTTTTTTTTTAGTATGTGTGATGGAAGTTTCCTATATACAAATATACAGCCACACCCATCTGTCGATTTCTAGCTAAACAGTACCAAGCATAATCATATTTGCAATAAATCTACCTAAAATGTTTATTGTTTCTGTTGTCAGATATTGATTCATGTTCTTAAGATTTTTGTATTTAAACCCTGTTTTGAGAAATACTGGTTTTGAATACAGTACATGATCTGCCATTGAATAACAGTGTGGCATTGTGGGCAAGACATTTGGCTTTTTTGAGTCTTAGTCATTCTAACTATAAATCCACATTCTCATTAAGCATCTTTTGGCATTCATTAAAAATTTAATGATGGGGTCCCCCAAGTGGCTCACCTGGAAGAAGCAGCGCAGCCACATGGTGCGCTGGGTGAGTCGTACAGCACAGGTTTGCATCCTGGTTGTGCAAAGTAGGCCAGTCTTCGCTGGGGACTCCAAAGGGAGGGTCGCATTAGCTCTGGCGCTCCCGTGGGTTAGGGAGGTAAAACCGGCAGGGTCTGTTTCTCCTCATCGCTCTACAGCAAACCCTGCTGGCCAGGCACCCAGTGAGCTCAGAGCGGACATCTGCAGGATTGGCCTTTGTCCTCCAGAGGTCGGTAGCTCGCTGACATTCGCTCTCGAGTTCCTGGGTGAAAAAGGAAGCTGGCTTGGGCGTGGGATCGGAGGATGCCCACTGAATCTTTGGGTCAAATTGGGAGAAAATCGGGGGAAAATTTATAATTGGACACAAATTATAATTTCTTACAAATGTCTGTCAACATCTTCCACAGTTTGCTTGTTTGTTGTGTTTATGAGTTTTGTAGGACATCAGATTCATAGAAAGCTCTCTGCTTCAGCAACAAAACATGTAAATAAAACCACTGGGCAGAGAGAGTGGAAAGGCAAATGCACATTTTCAGATGGTAAAACATTTTAACAGTATAAAACTAATAAGAAACTACTCAAAAACAATCATCGTAAGGCACTTTCTGGATCACATAATATGTATGCTTTTGAGAAAACTATATATACCCGAGTTCTTCAGCTTGTATGAATGACAGACTGAAGTTCTGTTTTTCGCGAAGCGTGTGTTTTGTTTTTGCTGTTTATGACTGTGTATTGAGAGTAACTGCTCCATCTAAGAGAAAGGTGGTTTATAAGATGGTCCTTAAAAGTCATTTATGGTAAGTGCAGTAGTGAAGCACCCAAGTGTGATAAACAAAATGGTTTAGGCCTATAGTGTATGTTGCAGTTTGGCAGGAACCTTGAAAGAACATAATTCAGCAGTCAAGCTTTCATAAATGGAGAGGTAATGATGTTCTGTTTACCTTAATGTCAACAGATCTGTATTCACTGCCTATACCGCAGCTACTGTCTAGAAAAACATTGATCGGAACAACTCTGAATATTCATTTGTTACATCTGCTCTTGGTATTACTCACTTATTTTTTGGACTTGAGGTATTTGACAAAAAATATCTTTGAATGCTTGAAGCTTTTGCAGAGTATCAACCCATCATCCCCTATTTGTAATGGAATCTGTTTGGTTTATCACACTTTTTTCATTAAGGAGAGTGCTTTCTACCATTTTAAAGGGAAGCTTTCTGCAATGTAATCTGTCAAATAGAGACTTTTTATGTATGCATCTCAATAAACCCCCCTGAAATAGATGTAATCATCTTATCAAGCATTTGGTAAAAAAAAAAAAAAATCACAGCTGCTCTTGTTTCATCTAGTTTAATATCCCTCTCTTGAATCACTTGGAAGAGTATCTATGTAGTGTACACATGTAAGCTATTGAAAATATCTTATGATGTCTCACCGTCTTTGCTGCAGCACTCTTCAGAATGGTGATCAGTATCAAACTACGGTACATAATGAAATCACAACTGACTGTGTTTCCCAGCTAGATCCTCAGTTTGTACTTCCAGTCTGCCATTGGCAGATACGTTTAGTTGGCCATTGTCATTTGCAGCACAATTCGGTATGGTCTTTCTCAGTTCCTTTGTTTCAGAGACAACCCTTCCTCAGGGAGTGTGTTTTTAGTATTGTAATTAAAATCCTCTACCCAGAGGAAGACCTGTCCCTGAAATGGAAGAGATGGGAAATGGAACTTGCTCAACTGCACGAATGATTTATCAGTAAGGTTGGTTATAAAATGTATTGTACAGATTATTCCCTCCAGTGGTCTAGATGACGCTGAGCTTTTAGACAGTCTGTTTTTAAAAAGCTGCAAAAGTAACAAAGTGGATGAATTTGTAATTGTATAAAAATATATTGCTGAATTTAGATCAGCAGTAAGGACTATATCGTGTGTGTGAGTTTGCCAGTATTTGCTATGTTCTTCAAACATCCTTCCAGTTTGTTTTTAGGAGATTCAGCTGGTTGGTTATGTAAAGAAGGTGTTGAAGGGGTGGGGACAATTTTACAGTCCAGGTGAGGTGTCCTAGGAGGTGCAAGACTACCTGAATGTAAGGCATGCAAACTGAGCTATCTTAAACCAATTGCAATGTGGCATTATTTACTGTTTGTTTCTAAATTGGGGTCAAGCTTTTACAAACATCATCAGAGCATATGGAGTGGCAAAAATTGCGCCAGTAATAAAATACAGCTGCTGAGCTTTAATTCCTGTGCTGAACATGACCTCTGAGAGGCATAATGGCATAATACATGCTGATACATGTAGCACTCAAACGAAAACTGGTGCTACTGGTAGAGGTACTGTGCTTTATTGATATATGGTATTTTTTGTTGATTTTAACAGTAATAAATGAAGGAGTTGATTGGGAGGGTTAACTTTACACAAGTACAGCTGTGGCCAGATGTTTTGCATTACCCTATAGAATTAACACATTTTGCTTCATAAAGTCAGATGAAACCTGCTGAATAATGCTACAGCTGTGATGTCAAATTATTGCTGTAATTTGACATCACACTGCTTTAGCTCTACATTGCAAGCTGCAATTTTGGAAACAGATCACGTGTTACCAGGTCAAAAAAAGAAAAAAAGAAGCTGACAAAGTATTGTCTCTCAACACAAAATATCCTCATTTACATACTTTCTGTTTCTGTCAAATCAGGTTTCAATGTACATCGGGCAGACTGCTGGCAGATTTACTTGCCATGGTTATCCAACGCAAGTATTCAGATTCTTTTCATTCAATTGTTTGTTAATTTTTTTATTATTATTATTATTATTATTATTATTATTATTATTATTATTATTATTATTATTATTATTATTAATAAAACAAAAATATATGTGCATACACAACCATATTAGCTTTCTTCAAGGTCATAGAAAGATGACTTGTTATTAGATTACCTTTTGTCATTAAGGTGCTGACAGAAGTGATTGTAAAAGTTGGAAATGAGTATTCTTATGGCAAATGTAGCAGTTGTGAATAGCTGAGTATTAAAAAAAAGACTTTATTAAATGTAACTGTATTAAATGTTTTTATTCCCCTTGATTTGTTACACCTTTGTAATCTGCAAAATTCGAAATAATTTATGTACGAGATGATCAGTTGTAGAATTTGTAAAGAGTGACATCTTGTGGTAATATTGCAGTAATACAGCTGACTTCTTTTCCCCTCCCCAGCATGTAGCTTTGAAAAGTGACAGCACCATTCTAAAGAATAGTGTTATCCTTTAAGAGATTTTTCAAAGTAAAAGAAAAGTATTGAATTTCTTACACCTTGTGTTTCACTCCCCTCCTGCAAACACAATATAAGATTAGCAACACTGCCAACATTCCACAATTCTCAATTTAGGTTCCTAACTTTGTTGGGGGTTCTTTTAAGAATTTTAACACTTCATTTGGGGCAATACATTTTTTAAACTGTAATGTGTAAGTCCAGTGTTTACCTTCACAAAAGATACCCCTGTGTGTCTGATCTTCCTTATTTCTTCCATCCAGTTTTTTTTGGCCCACAGGCATAAATATGAATCGCGTAAAAGAGCCAATAACGTTTCAAATTACCCATTGAAAGCTAACGGAAAGCTTTTCTTAAACACCCTTATGTTGATTTAATGACTGAGAAACTGTGTAGCAACAGTTTTTGACTGAAACCACTGCAAGAATAAAACAGGATTCCAGGAGCATGCAGTGTGAACTGCTGGCATCCGGCTAATTGAGATTATTGACCACTGTTTGTGTGTGGGATTGCTGTGAAGTGTGACTGGGACCTACTGACAATACATATTGACTACTACAGTAATGTGACTGCTGACCGTACAGTTGGGACTACTCCATATAGTACAGGCTTTTCTTGAGCCATCATGGTTAAATATGAAGTCTCACTTGGCTTTTTTTTTTTTACTGTAATATCAGTAATACATGTCTGGTTGCAATCGCAAAACATAAGTGAATTGCATGCTTGCCTGCACATGATACAGCTATTTATTTGCTGTTATTTGTGTGTTACAGTAAGTGCTGCAATGCAGGTGCAGAGCGTGCTGTGCCCCTGAGCTCTTGCACTGCATGTGAAGTGGTGGTGTGGTGAGGTGCAAAACCACACTGCATCAGAAAGTCAGTGCAGAGATTTTTTTTGTTCGTTCCTAAAACCTGTGTGAAAGCTTGAATCAAATGAATTTCTCTTTTTGTAAATTTACTATAAGACAGAAATCAGGATTTTTAAATGTTTGTGCTCCGACTGTGTGTGAATCCACTGCTTTTCAATCAGCCATTTTACCCAATGGGGGCAAGCTGCTGTTTTTACATCTCAGACTTGCAGAAGTGTGACACGGAGTTCGGTTTCATAAAAGTTCAGCTCCCCATTCTCAGACTTGACCAGTGGCAGGTCCTGGTTAGGATTACAGTAAACCTGTCTAAACAGGTAAAGTCTTGGCCACACTTCAGCAACATTTTTGTGTTGATTTGTCCGGAGCCGTGTGCAGTAACGTGCACACTTTCAGCTGCTTCTCAGCAATTACCCCAAAACTTACTAATCTCAGATAGCAAAATTACCATTTCATCCTGCAGTGGGACGACTGGAGTGACATCTGTACAGCAGATCCTATTAAAAGTTCCAATCCTCACTTAGCTTTTAGTGCTGGAGAAAAAGACTGGGTCCACAAGATATTAGCAAACTTACCTAGCTGTTGGAGTTTATATCGATTTGCAATCATTATGTTAAACCATTTTATAAACAAGAAACCCTCATGATATCCAATGCAGTTTTTTTTTCCTTTAGTTTCTTTGTTTGAAGTCTCAAATCTTGCCAAAAATGGAACAAAGTGCAGTAGGCTTTCGAAATTAAAATAACAAGCTCAGGCTTAGTTGTTGCTATGGAAACTGAAATATGCTGCTGAGAAGCCCAGTGTCACAGAAAAGCCCTGAAGTATGTTAGGCAATGAAGGTCTTACAAAAATGGTTACATCTCCATCACTTTGTGACAAGCAGTGGTTTCTTGACAAAACCCTCTTAAGTGCTAATTACTGTGCCTGCATGTGAGTGTGGTTACTTCATCCCTACTTTAATTAAGCTTAGCCTTTTGTATAGGCTGTGTCACATAGTATGTTTCAAAAGACTTTTGTAATGAAATTATAAAACATTTTTGTCACACAAAGCAACAGTCTCTGTTTAAAAGTTCAGTCAAATTTGCTTCGGTATCCTGCTTGCTCTTTGTGCTGGTGTTTTTATTATTCATGTTAAATCTTCTTTACCACAATGAATATCCATTTGATTCAGTAGGCTTATATTTACAATATTTTAATCATCCCCCGTCTGCCTGATTTTTTATCTCTGGATACTCTGGACCTTTGAAATGGCAGCTTCCAAGATTCTGTGCCCTGCTGATGCTGAGCCATCACCTCTAGAGGTTGACACACTGAGGGGAAGGAAGCTAGGCCCTTGGCCAAACTAAAATCCCCCAAAGCATAACCCACCCTTCACCATTGCTCTGTGTCATGCATTATAAAATAAAACAGACTAGATAAACAAACCGAAATGGAGATTAACTCAATAACTTCCCAACAAAAAGTGTGCCGAAGGAAAGAACCACCTCACTCAAGAGCACCAAACGTTTAATACCAGGTCTGTATATTCTGAAGAGGTAACAGCATGTAAGCAATGCTTGAGGGCCTTGAGGAAACATTCTAAATGTGTGGTATTGTGGCAAATATTAATTAGAAAACATGTTTGTTACAATATTACACTAAAATACTGCTCTATAGTCAAATAATTAGATTTAAAGTAAGACTGCAGAACAATTCAATTCTCCAGATGGCAGTGCACACTGTAGCTTCTTCCTGTGGAGGGTGTCATTTGCTATACATTTATAGCAGCAAGGGATAGTGCTGAATAGCATGAAGAATAGCATTTACCAGTACCTAATCTGTAAGGCTGGTTCATATATCAGTCTTGCGACCAACAGGAGACAATAATTGAAATCACCCTCAGCCACGTTTGCACGATCCAAGTATGAATTTAGTCTTTAAGGGTTTCACATTTTTAACATACCAGGCATCATAATGGTATAATTATAAGTGCACCTTATACAGAGAGACAAATTAACATATAGCAGTAAAGTACAGATTAATTTTTATAACAGGCACGGTGGTTTGAATCAGTGCAGCTGGGTACTATTAATCCTTCACATGAGCCATTCCAGAGTTTTATCCTTTGCCTTCTGGTTACTTTAGAAATTAGGGTATGGCTGTAAGCAGACTGGGAGAATGCAGAGTTTATTTGGCAATGAGGCAAATAGTTAATCTTCAATGCAGTGTGGACAAATGTTGCATTCTACATGCGATTTGCTGTTTTACATTTCACTAGCTTCAAGTATTCTCTTTCACTTTATAATTGATTCTAAAGCTGGTCTAGGAAATATCTTAGAGGTACAGGACAGTACTGTATATGATTGGGTCCCCTGTGGTGGAATCAAGCAGCACATGTTAATGTAGCAGTGGGGAACCCATTACTATGCTGCACTGTATCTGTGACTTCCTGGCAGGCTTAAGGGAGAAGATAGAGAGAGAGAGTACATGAAACACTACCTCCGACATGAGCTAACATAAGGAACGTGAATCGGGAGAGAATAGCAAAGCACACCTAATGTTAAAAAGCAAGGTCCTAACTGAGAGCTGCTTGTTTCATTGCAGTTTTTGGGATCATCAGTGGAGCAGGGCAATTTGATCCATGTTTTCAGGTTTGATACCTGCCTTCTGTTTAGGATTAAATTCAGAGTAAAATGGAATGGCAGAAGGCACAGATTGGTTGTCACTTTTTTGGCAGTGTATGTACTGTACATGTTGTCTTTGAAATATGAAGCATTGAAATCTGGACATTAATGTTGATGTATTGTTTTTTTTACCACAATATCTAAGTTTATATGCATTTTGACACAAGTTGATTGTTATTTCATGATAAAAAAAAAACAACAAAAAAAACACTTAGAGGTGCTTGAGCTAACACTTGCTTAGAAAAGCCTTAGCACAGCTTTTTTCTTCTTTAAAGTTCTGCTTCCATTTACTTTTATAATATATCAAATCATGCAATTCCTACAGTACACATAGTTCCCTCAATCTTCCAAAATATCAGTATTTTGTATTCCAGTCACAATGTGCAGCACCATCAGTGGACATTCATATAAATAAGAGTCAGAACAGGAATACAACTTCCTGTATTTGCAGTTTATAGTGAATTGGTGATGGTTCATTAGAATTCAATAGGACATATTTTATTTGCATGTAATAACACTGTAAATCTTGCCAGGGTTTGTTTATTCCCCTCTTCCAAATACGATGCATTCATTATCCTGAATGCAATTGGAATGCTATAGAAGAGCTAATGAGCTTTGGGCAGCAGAATTGTGTTAAAGTGAAGCATGGCTCAGAGAGGAAGAGAGAATCACTGAATGATTCTCCTCATATTCCAAATATTCATTTTATATGGAGAGAATAGTGTGTGATCTGAATAAAGATGGCATGCTACACTGCCTGTAAGAGTGCAGATTGACAGCCACTCTATGATTGTGGAGGAGGCCTGGATGGAAACTTAAAAAGAAAAAAACGAAGCAGGCATTCTTGAGATTATAGGGATGAGCCCCACGCACCATCACCCACACCACCCACCGGTTACGTAAATCCCCAAAAAAATGAAAATCCCTTTCTGATATGCATTGTGTGAGTTTGAATCTCCCTAGGTGCATAGCCTGGTTCCCATGGAAACACAATTTGTAAATCTGCATGCAAACAGCTGCTGATGCATACCTTACAGCAGAGTGTAAGCTTTGGGGGGGTGTGGGGTGGGAGGTGCAGTATGGTGTAATCAGAGTTTTTAGTTTGGGCACCAGAAAAAAGACTGGGGTCTATTTGGTTGATCTGAACCGAGGCAGATCTAAATACTGCCATGCTTAAAATTATTCGAACAAGGGAGCACTGAGAAAACCATAGCCTCTCCAACAGTGTGTGCTGCGTGTCTCCTAGGTGTAATTCTGAGAGGTTTGGTCCTTATTTAATATTTAAACAATGGGGCTAACTAGACCCCTCTATGTTGATAAGGGGGAAGATACGTCTGCCGGCGACGTACACATTGGGCAGAAGGAAAGGGATGAAACTGATGTGTCAAATGATAGATGAATGCAGAGGAAGCATTTGTATGCTTATGGTGAGTTAGTGGCAGAAACTTCACACCCTATACAAGTGAATGGTCCGCAGAAGCCAGAAGACTTATTCTTTTGCACAAAAATAGTTGATTCAACTGTAATATGCAAGCCTTCAGCAACAGTGGCAGGCATTTGAGGTCAGCAAAACAGTAGGCAAAAGCAACAAGTGATATTTGGTGACGGAAGCCGAGTGTTGAATTCAGAACCTTTAAAGTGGTGGGAAAAGCTCTGCGGGTTCATCTGGTGTACGGTGCAGTTAATGGAGCAGGTTCTGGTTCTGTCACCAGTTTGCCAGGTTTCCTCATCACATGTTATTAATACCGATAGACAGTCATGCAGAAACCTTTCCTTTTACTGGCTACCAGGCTGTTCAAACATCCTCAATTAGCAACTGTGTCTGTAAAGGAAACCTGGTGATTATGAAATGTATGAAATTGCAAGTAATGAAGACATCCTTAAGAAAGTCACAAATTCAGCTCCTGTGGAGGACCTGTGTTGAGAAAATGAAGGCCAGGTGCATTAATCATGTATTCAATTACTGATGTTCATTTTCCTTACAGGATCGGGTGCATGTTGTCCCAGTGAAATGTTAATTGAGGAGAATATGGCTAATGTTTTCCACATCAGCTAACCTAAGGGGTAGTGTACAGCCTTGAGCACTAATAAACTCTCATGCATATTTCACATGCTGTCACATTCTATTTTGCTTGAATGCCCTCCCCAGCTGAAATGCAATTCCAGGAGCTCCTGACTTTTAATTGTTCTCTCTTACTACTTATCAAACTGCCATATTTTTATACTCAGATCTAACCAGAAGTATGCACCATCTCCACCCGCCAGGCATTTAGTACTTGAAATGTAGCTAGTGCAATTGTGACATACAATCTTAATAGGCAGATGGAGCAGATAACTTGTTGTTTTATTATCTAATTCATTATATTTCATGTCCCATAATTCTATAATGTATTTTTTAAACACATTTGCAATGACAGCACTTAAATCATCAACTTAAATGACTGGTAATTGAGCAGTTTGTTTTTATCACCCTGTTTAATGAGTGCAGGTCGGACTGGGCTGCTTTGGATGAGCATGGTTGTAGATTATAAGATGCCGTTTAGGGCCTGTGGGCTGAGATCCATTACAGTTTCAACCTTTTCATGTGTTCTGCACCCTACATAACCATTGTTTTTTAAAGAACGTTCTGCTTTTACAGGAGTCTTGGAAAACTGGATGCTTCATTGATTGGTAGTTGTACCAAGTCTTTAATGTTTTTTGTATGTTCTAGTTGGTGCCATGGAGCTTTCAATGCCTATGCAATGAGTTTCTACTTTGAAAAGAAAAGTTTGACTTTGTTTGATCTTTATCAAGTAGCAACCCAAAAACTAAAAGCAGAATTGTAGAACTTGAGCTGAAGGTACTGCTGTTATGTACAGGTAGTGAACAAAAAAATGGAAACACTTGGGTAAATGAGGGACACCAAGTATATTGAAAGCAAGGGCTTCCACACAGGTGTGGCTAATGCGTTAATTAAGCAAATAACATCCCATCATGCTTAGGGTCATGTATAAAAATGCTGGACAGGCCTGATTGCCTATAAATATGCCTAGCATGGCTGCAAGAGGAGACCTCAGTGACTTTGAAAGAGGAGTGATTGTTGGGGCGCGTTTGGCAGGAGCTTCAGTGACCAAGACAGCGCAACATGCTGATGTTTCACGAGCAACGGTGTCTAAGGTGATGTCGGCATGGAACTCCGAGAGAAAGACATCATCAGCAAAGGGCAACAGTGGGCGGAAGCGCATACTCCAGGATCGTGATATCCGTGCATTAATTCGAAGTGCAAGGCAAAACAGGCAAGCAACTGCTGATCAGTTGACTGCAAATTTCAACCTGGGGTGCAAGCAGCCAGTTTCATCAAAAATGGTCCGCCAAGAACTCCACAGAGCAGGATACCATAGTGGCCCAATGCCCTATTAAGTGACTTTACATTGGTGTTTCCATTTTTTGTTCACTACCTGTATAAATACTATTAGTGCTAAAGGGAGGGATCTATTGCAGCACAGTTTTTCAAACTGGAGAACAAGGATTAAAGTGGAAATGTTTCTTTTTTTAATAGACTGATTTCTTTGTGCCGGTATTACATCCGTGGCTGTGATAGTAGGTCATTGGGAAATATTTTATTCTATTTATGTTACATCAGAATAGCAGCGAGTCAAAGTTGATAAACACTGTTTACTGGAACACATCAAATGGTAGAAGTTAGTGTGGGAAATGCTTTTGACTAGAGTGCAGATACACACTCGCAGTAAAATGTTTTACTTTTTACAAACCATTTGGAAAGAGCAGATAAATCAGCATTACAAAATTCATTCTGTGAAACGTTGTAGTGGGCTGCATGTGCAGAATGTGATGAGGAAAAAAGTGATGTGTGATTTTCAGTGCACCCCAAATGAACCCACTGTTCATTCTTACCTGCCTATGCGTGCTTTATGGCTTGTGGTTGGTTACTTAATGGCTATGTCCTGGGAACAGGTCTAAATATTATTGTTAACAAATTAGACGAGACTGAAACCTATGGAAGGATGTGTATGTAGTTTTCTAAATTCTGTGTTTCTTCAATCTGCAACCACACTAAATCACTGCCTTCTAGTGTAGTTTTACACAGAACCACACAAAGACCGGTGGTAGTTAATTTTGCACATTGTGGAATGTGGATTGTGGGCATTGGTCTTTTTTTCTCCTTTTTTTGTTATGTACTCAACTCTCACAAATCTGATTTAAGCTACTTTTGTGAAAAAAGTCTCTCAACACATGCTGATTTACCTTGCTTCATACCAAGTTTTCCACGTGACTGTCAAAGAGGTTTCAGGTTTCATTTATCCTTCCCTGCACTGTTATATGAAAGAGAAAGCTGAGCATCGACATTGGACAGAAAGCTACTGTACCTAGCAAAAAAAAACAACCTTCCACTGTTGGCAGAGAACTAAAGTAGGGCCAGGGAGGCCATGTCGAGGATAATAGCGGAATCGCAAACAGTATTATTTTTTTAAAGAAAAGCCACCATCACGGGCTTGGCAGAATCAGGGAGACAGCGATGGCCAAAAGTTTTGGATCACCTAGAATTTTTGGATTGAGACATAATAAAAAAAACTATATGAACATAATTAAGAGATTTTATTTAACACCATGTAATGAAAGAATCTACGCAAGTCTACCGGAAGACATAATAGTAGTTTATTTGTACTGTTTGTAATGTTTTTAATATGTATTCGGAATCCGTTACCAACAACGACATAACCACCAATGACGTTGCTTCCATGGAGGTAGGAGTTGCTTCAAAAGTGGTTTTGACTGGAAAGCCAATGGCTGTTGCTATGTGTAAAATTGAAATGCAATAAATGTAATATGACAGAGACAGTAGAGAACACCAACCAATTCAGCAGAATTGCTGATGGAACTCAGCATGACACCAGGTTCAGATAAACACCAGAAGTTCAAATACTTGGCCATGTTACCCGAGAATGAACTGACAGTCTTATTTTTAACATGTTTCCCCTTACAAACTGATACACACGGGGTAGAGTGAGTAGGTAAAAAAAAAAGATCTCTGAGTAAGGGGTTTAATTCCAGCCAAGGCAGGTGAAGTTTGATCTGGTACATGTTGGGGGCTGATATGAAAAAAGTTCTTATGGTGTCTGGGATTGTAATAACACTGCTCCAGGTCCCACATGTGTTGCTCCTAATCTAGTAACGGTAATATCAAGGGGTTTTCCTTATGAATTGTACAGTATCAGCTGCCCTTAACAACCAGAAAATGTAATGTGTGGTTGGATTGATTAATTGACGAGGATACCTTGAACTATAATTACTGCAACTCTTAATTATAATAGCTATTTAGTACGATATTTGATTGGAGCAGTTTAGAGAGTATTCTCTGCAAATTCTAATCATCATCAATCAAACTTGCAATTATGTTATAAAGACTTTAGCAAGTTCACATGAACATACTGGAGCCAACTTACTGTTATTGAGCCAAGTCTGCGTGAAAGATTGGCATTCCGAAGTGTAATTTTGTAATCTGATCGATGGACAGGGGAGTTCCAGAAGCTTGTGGGAGTTAGAACTGCTGGAAAAGAAGAAACAGCAACAGGAACTTTCCTCAGATTATTTCTATTGGATAAATGGCATGGGGTTTACATTTGAAAATGAAATCTAGGTTACACTGTACTGCATGTTATCATGAATCTAGGTTACACTGTACTGCATGTTATCATGAATCTAGGTTACACTGTACTGCATGTTATCATGAATCTAGGTTACACTGTACTGCATGTTATCATGACACAACCTACAGCCGGTATATATATCTATCTTGTCCCCCTGATGCACCACTATCTTCCCAGGTCTGTTAAATTGGATTCATAATTTAGTTTTAGGCATGTTACAGCTGGTCTGTGTTTGCAGCGAGTCGTTCATACCAGAGATCTCTGTCTCAGGAATGTAAAGAAAAAACATACTGGGCCTGGCTCCATCACTAACATTGCTCTCGAAGCTGATCCCAAACACTAGCTGTTGGATGCCACTCCTACTGTAGTTTAAATAGCTCTGGTACCAATGTAATGCTTGCTAACATGGCTAGAACAGAGTGATAAACCCATATAACGCATTATAAATCTTTCTAATCTTTTACATCATTTATACATAATGGTGTATATTGTGGTTCAAATTATCTTCAAGGAGCTATGGTTTAGTTTCCATTATAATGTTTACACTCAATGTATTTTTTTTTTTTTCATAAGCTTACTTGTTTGATCATGGGAAAATACCATAGTGATTAGGCTTATATATACTGTAACTCTGTGTTAGTGGTGTGCATTCTGTTTAATATAAACCTGCTTCATCTATTTAAAATGTTTTGAATTTTGTACCCAGACAGAAGGAAAAACCCTTCTGTGCTGTTACTTTTTTGTATTGTAAATTACTGCAACATTCATGTGTATATGAATTTGAATTAATATTAAACATTCAATAAATGACCCTTGCACTTTACATCAACACCTAGTTTAGTCAAACTTTTAAATGTTTAACAATTGGATAATGTTTAACCATTGAATCTTTAATGCAGTACCACCCCTCCTACTCCACGTGGACGGTACCTTTTCATTTCTGAGACCTTTGTTTGTTGACTGCAGTTACGTGACTTATTCATCCAACCAGGTAAAAACGATATATGTATTCAAGATTACACATTGCAAGGAGCCAATACTGTGAATACTGTAATTCATTGTGTTGCATTAACCAGATGTTAACCAGTAACTACAAATAAGTAAATGAATAAAGAAGTTCTGTTTTTTCTTTATATATATATATATATATATATATATATATATATATATATATATATATATATATATATATATATATATAAAGATTCTGTAGTAAAGCGATAATTAAATTTTTAATGCAGTCACTTGTTCACACATTTAGCCGAGGAAAATTCAAAACCCTTCTAGCAGAAAAATTCAAAACCCTTCTAGCACACTGCTCCCTCATTAAATGTTTTTCATGCCACACTATTTGTGACACACGGCTTCTGTACTTCAGCGTTAAGTTGCATTAAATCCTATTAAAATGGCAAAGCCACTGTGATAATGAAGGTGCAGTGTACCTTTCACAATGTGCATGTCATTTCAAACTGTCAAGAACAATGTTGTATTTTTTTTATATGGTCCTGTGGCAATACATTATGTAAGATATGGACAAAACACACTCCTAAGTGTGTTATTCAACTTTTTAAAATAGTTTTACGAAGGCAGAACAAAAGCTAGGTTTTAGTTTTGTGTATTATTTATATTATTTGTTAATTAATGTTATACTCTGTGGTAATGGTAGGCTGTTAATAAAATGCAACAAACTGTGCAGTTCA
The DNA here is from genome assembly GCA_030684275.1 of Acipenser oxyrinchus oxyrinchus. Taxonomy (NCBI): domain Eukaryota; kingdom Metazoa; phylum Chordata; class Actinopteri; order Acipenseriformes; family Acipenseridae; genus Acipenser; species Acipenser oxyrinchus. The sequence continues at coordinate 5,294,997 of CM060253.1, forward strand.
TGTTGATAATGCAACTGTTCATGTGGAGAAATGGCCTTGGTGGGGTGGGAAGTGTATCTCAGTATCTCATTTCGTTCAGAAGTTGACGGAGAACTTCAGTTCCTTTGCTTTCATTTACTGGTGTTTTAAGCGCACCATTTGATACCCTGTGGGGTAGTTTGTGTGCTCACCATTTCGGCTGCGGTTGCAATGTCAGAGACCCCTTCACTGCACTGTTGAAGAGTTCCTGCTCCCCACCCCTTAATCTGAGCTTAATCTGTTCAGCAGTCATTTCTACTCTACTCCATCAACAGACCAACATTCTACCAAGATTTCCCCCGTGCTTTCAGTGCAAGAAAAAGCTCCTCTGTTATAGGCATGTTTCAGTTGTTTCGGTCTTACAATTGTAGTGGCTGAAGAGAGAATTTTGATTTGCCACCAGCCATTTTGTGTAAAATTACAATGTTCTGCAACATCTGTGACACTTTTAGAGAACCAGCAACCATTCAATCTGTAGGGATCCAATGTTGTGCTTAATCCTCAGGCTGCAAGAGCATGAAACTATACACACTGCACTGTCCTAACTGAGCCAGTAGCTGATTCATGAATGAATAGCAATCATGAGTGGTCATCTTAATGGTACCTAGTTTTTTAAACTTAACACTGTTCCTGGTTGAAAAGTCTATCTCTGTTATAAACGGAAAGTTGAATCCAGTAAGCCCATTAGTACCAATCACTGAGATGAATTAGAAGTCAGCTGTTCAGTGGGAATACTACACAGGGTTGAAGGTCATTGCTGGAGCTGAAGTGAACAGGAGGCTGCCTCGGGGATTAGGCTGTTTACTCAGACTGTAGTAGCGCAGGCATCTGGCGCTTGTATGCTGCTTTACTTCAAGGGACAGGCACCACCAAACATTTCCATGGAGACCAGAGAAGTTTTGCTTCATTGTAAGTTGTATAATTCAGTTTTCCTTTAAAGGTGTTTGTCGAAGGGGCAAGTAGAGCATTATTTGACCTGACGTAAGATTAATGGAGTGTGCCCGTGTGTAAAGTCCTAAACTTAGTGGCATTACAGAAAGCTAAAAACACAGATTTAAATTCAATGTGTTCTGCCTGTTGTAGCAAAACTCCTGATCACTACACTTTGAAGGCCTTGCATACATTTAAATGAATTCATTTTTTGTCTACAGGAAAACTGGGGAATCCAATTATTATTTTTTTTTAAATAGAACCAGTAGAAATGGAAAATTGAGAAGTAGCACTAAATGCTTAAGCAACTGCTGTGCTATTGTTCAACCACAGTACTGTACACATTCATTAGTCTGTCATAAATATGAAAATAAATGCTCCTTTACAAGGTTATGGTTGGTTGGATCAAGAGAAACAATAACTTTTTCACCAGTATATGTTTATGTTATCCTGAGATGCTAGTTTTTTGCAATGCTTCACAAAACTTACTGGTAACAGCACTGGTTACTTAAACAACACTCAAACCTGAGTTGCAACAGGTAAAGCTAATAGAAATACATACTGGATAGACCGAAAACATCAGTTCCATTTTACCCTTTTTTTTTTTTTTTTTTAAAAAGCATACATTTTGTTGAAAGTTGGAGTAGCGATTTTTCATTTACTTTCAATTAGCATCATATCTGTTTTGGATTTACTATGAAAGTCCCTTTAGCTTGTAGGACTTTTGTAAATAGTTTGTATCTGAGAAGCATTGCATTTGAAACACTGTATTTACTGTAATTCTGTGAAACATGAAAGAGTTATAGATTTGAGTTATCGATTTGAGGCTGTGTGGTCCAGTGGTTAAAGAAACGGGCTTGTAACCAGGAGGTCCCCGGTTCAAATCCCACCTCAGTTGTGTGACCACTGAGCCACTGACTCATTGTGTGACCCTGAGCAAGTCATTTAACCTCCTTGTGCTCCGTCTTTCTGGTTAGACGTAATTGTAAGTGACTCTGCTGCTGATGCATAGTTCACACACCCTAGTCTCTATAAGTCGCCTTGGATAAAGGTGTCTGCTAAATAAATAAACAAATAATTAAAAGGCACGTCAATTGTAGCATGATTCTTTTGTTTTGATTTTCTACGCCAGCATTGCTACTGAGCTGTTACCGTGTGACGTTGATTCCTATTTGTATTTGTATTTGTATTTTACAGTTGGCATCAGATACTGCAGGCAGCTGTTTTTTACGGGTATTGTCTGACAGTGAGTCACTTTCATGTTGGTGGCGCTGTGTTAGCAGCAGTGCTGAGGATTTGCATACTTCAGCATGTCATTAAACAGACAAAATGATCAGCTGGAGACTTTTCATAGTGACAGTGATAGTTCATATCATAATGATCTGCATGGTATACTGGAGGCAGACATCCAGAACACCAGGAATAATATTAGAAATGAATTCATTTGCATTTTATTTCTTTTTTGTATAATGGGATGTGCAAATTGTTCATCTTCAATTTTTATTTCAACGCCACCCCCTAAACATTTTGAGCAGCATTATTACCATTCATTACTCCAGATTGCTGCAGATGTTGCAACATTATTGCTTTGTTTTTCACCCTGCATTGACGAATAAGCATTGGAATCCAAAACAAAATGTAGTGATTACAACGAGTAACAGTTTTGTCTCTGGAAAATGTAATAAAATGGAATGGTTACAGTCCTTTTTGATTTTTGTACAGGAGCATGTCTCAAATTATGTCTCAGTTATAACTACACTGTTTCAATAGAAGGCCAAATGTCTATAAATAAACTGTGATCATTGTGTTTAGTAGTATGAAATATATAGCGCATCAAATGACCCATTCTCTTGTTGGATGGCTGCTAATGGATTTTTGAAGACGCTGTAGTAAACGCAGGTCTTCAGCACAGTACATCGTGTATTCTGCAGTCTCAACTGATGTTTCCAGCTTGCCAGTAATAAGTGTTACTCTGCTTGTAAATTAGGTTTTAAATCCTCATTTCTGAAAGCTGTCTCAATTAAACATTGTCTTGATTAGTTGTTGAGTAGTGTATTCTTGTGTAAAACTTAAAAAAAAAAAAAAATATATATATATATATATATATATATATATATATATATATATATATATATATATATATATATATATATATATATATCTCCCATTTCCTCTTAGTATTTTCTATCATGTCTCTATGTTGCACATACAGTTCGGGTGAAAGGTACCCAAAGTGGAACTAACAGCAATCTCTTTGAAATCCTTGGAAAGCTAACAAGTTGCTCTTGCTTGTTATTCGCTGTAGCTTCTAATTAGTGGATGCCTCTGTTTCTTGAGACTGTCTTGCAAGGTAGAGAATACTTTGATTCAAGCCTTTTGCTCCTTCCAATGGTACAGCACTGTTTCCCCTGTGACCTAACGTTTTTTAAAGTACAGATTTAAAGATGCTTTTTTTTTCTCTAGTAAATTAAAATATATAATTTGAAAAATCCAGGATGAAGCAGAAATTGTATTAGTCACAGGTAACAAGATACGACAAAGGAATTCAGTGGGCCCGATTCACAAAACTGCTCGTAGATCTTCAGTCCTCCTCCCACGCTACTGAGAGTATTATTCCCATTAAAATTAATAGAAAATATGATACGTTAGGCTTATATAGAAAATCCCTTTGGATCTACAGTGCAATGCCACCATTATTTCATCCTTTATTATTGAACCTATCTGACTTGTATCACTCACCTGGTACTATAAAGAAGGTGGACAGCAATTGAATTTCTGGTATAAATGGCATGGGAAAGCAAGCTTCAGCTGCTCTGTAAAATGTGCTGGAGTTAAATACAGAAATAAAAAGGTCATTTTCTGATTTAAAAGTGATCTGTTATATACAGAAATGTTACCACGCAAATCTATAGCCAGCAGCACTCACTAATATAATGCCACCCACATCCCACACCTCCATGCAGAGACAGCAACTCAAATTCACCACCCAGCTTTGATAATAATAATGAGAGAGAGAGAGAGATGCTACAACACTACAATAATTGATTTGGTTCCACATCTTTTTTAAAAAGCTATTAGAGCAAATAAATGGCATAGCTAAATAAAACAAAATAAGACAGTAGACCAAATAAATCTTTAAAGACTTATTTAGGACTTTGACATATTTGTGATCTACAGTACAGCTACTGTATTCCTCTAAAGCTTTCGTTAGCTCAGTACAAAGAATTAGAAGATGTATTTCAAGCACCATCACGGGCAAACACATATTTTTGTTCTGGCAGAAAAATACCCCTTCTGTTAGAAAGTTTTCATTGTGTCAGGGAATTCTGTAGGAACCTTTTTTATTAGTAAAATGGGGAATGTTTGTTGTGTGGTTATAATTCAGAACAAGCAAAGCTGTAGTCTGATGAATGTGCAATTCTTCTGTAATTCCTGTCAGCGTGCCACTCCTAATAAGCCCAAATCCTTGATTAAAAAGACACTGTCAATGGAAATGTTCACATCTAACCATGATCTCTGTCTTGTGTATAATTACAGATGTACAGGAGTTTTATGAAGTTACATTACTCAACACACGCAAAAGCTGTGAACAGAAGATTGAAGAAGTCAATCATGTAGCTGATAAATGGCAGAGGACTATCTCCCCCACCGCAGTCCTGCAGCATCATCACAGAGGCCAAGAGGTGATGTAACTAGAAGGCTTCTCATTTGCATAATCCTTCTAGGCTATTTAAAGGTGCAGTACCCACGAAGCTTTAAATTAGTTCTTAAATACTAATGGGAAACTTTTATAATGGTACACTTCTATAAGTTTAGTTGCTTTGCAATGAGTGGCATCTCTGTGGCAGCCTACTGACTCTCTAGCCAACCTGTGTTTTAAGTGTTACTTTGTTGTCCTTGCTCACCCATAGGCAATTTCAAAAAAGGTATCAGAACATGACCTGTACTGATGGCTTAGGTATTGGCAGGCTGTAAAGAGACTTGTTAGCAGACAAGATATGTTTTCAGATGACTGCAGAAAAGGCTACACTATGGAAGAAATCCTATTTTAGTATAAAATTGAGACTGATTGTGAGACTCCTGCACCTTTAACTTTGCTAACTGTCTCCTGGCTTTGTGAGATAACATTTGCAATCGAGTTTAAAATGTGAATTTACTTTTACAGATTGAAGAGCCAGCATGCGAGATATTGTTTGCTGCACTGTGAATATCTTTGCTGTGACAGTTAAATCAGCTCCAGCACTGTTGTAAAGAGAAATGCAGATGATATATTGACATTACAATTTGAGGAACCGCTTGAAGAGAACACATATGCCTTGAGAGGCAGGTTTGAGTTATGGGAATGGTATGTGCAGAATATCTAACAGCCGACAGGCGATCTTTGTGTGACACTGGATCTTCCTCAGCAGGACAAAAGCCTCTCTTAAACTGTATTGATTTCCCCAAATGTGCGCTGTATGATTTGAGAGTCACTGGAGAGGAGACGGGGAGAAATTAAATGAGATGACTGTGCCTGCAGTGTCGACAAAGTTGTGTTGCTAGTGATGTCATAGTGATGCAGTAATTCACAGACATCTTAAGAAAAATATGAATTGTGAGATCAGTTGAAACATATATTGGGTTTGTTGAAATGGCATGCTAGTTCATCATTTCATAACAATCTTTAAAATCATTCAATGAATGGTAGCAGCACAAGGTACATGAGTGTCTCTAGCCAGAGAACATTTAAAAGGGACTTAAATAATAAAACGAGTTTAATGATAGTGCTTCACATACAGATTACACCAGTAAAGGTATTAAAACACATCTAAATTAAATTGGGTGCAGTAAGAATTGTCCTTGTCATGAAACTCTCTGACTCTTCAGAGTTTTACTAGCATTAGCAGGGCCATAGACCCCTTGTAGTCAAGTTTTGCAGGTCTTTCCTTTGATAGACACAGAGGTTGGTAGCAAACATGAGGAACAAAGCTGGTTCTCAAAAGACTATGTACTCTCATTAAGTGGTATGATATTAGTAATAAAAAAACATGTCTCATTTATTGCAAAAGTATATTTTCACCACAATTTCAGTTGTTTTTGGGCCATTCAGATTTGCAGGGGCTGTTTGGTTTCATCGGTGTACATGCACTAGTGTGAAATAATCCACTTTGGTAGTGCAACAACCACTAGTCAGTTTGACAGTAGACTCCATTCAAGCATTCTGAGCCCTTGGCTAGCAAAGTGCATGTTTTACAAGTAGAAACACATGGTTATGACTGCTCTGCTGGAAAGAGAGCAGCTTTTCTAACACCCTAGGTGTATGCAGGGGTCATATTGTTCTTACGAACTCGCTTTTAAAGCACGCACAGTAGAGTTGTACTGTCAATTACAGTGAAATTCCTTGGACAGTGATATGCATTGCTTAGAAAAAGGTTCCCTCAGCCTTGTGGGTATCATTTTAAATATTCTTTACAGAGACTTGTTAAAAGTAAATAAGATAAGGTGGCTATTTACATATGTCAAGTTTCTGCACAAGACATTCTCAAAGAGGCTCAATGTGCACTTTGCATCAAATTTCATGAGCAGGGGGCTAACACACTGCATGTCTTTCTGTTTAACATGCTGTTCACCTAATAGCTGTTTTAAAATTACTGTAACATCCAGTAAATGAAGATGAGAAAGTGCTAATGCCGTAGCACACAGCTATCTAGCTGCTTGATTCCATTCCGTTTCTAAGGCAACTTAGAATTTTATGTCAGAGCTATGTTGTCAATCCTCCATCTGCTGTAGTGGTAAATCCTCATTGTATAAAAAATCTCCTCGAGCTACAGAGTGGGAAACCCTTGATTATTCACAATCCGAAAGCTCTGTGCTGTGAAGAATAAGGTGTAGCAGAGAAAGGTAAACTACTCAATGATAAGCCTCAGTTCCATGCAATATAAATAGGATTTGAAGTGTATGGCCCCTGAACTGTGAAGCAACTGAATTGTCGATCTGTGGATCAACGTGGCCTCCCATGAGCACTTCCTCCTCTTTATGATTTTTGAAAAGAAAATAAGGCACAGTAATTGTTGAGTACGTTATTATATATATATATTTTTTTTTAACAATGTTAATTTTAAACAAGGTCTGTTTTTGGTTATTATTTTTTTAAGCCTTATTGTTACTGGGGAGGGAAAGGTACCTCTACAACTGTAATGTCAAAATCAGTCAGCTTACCTTTTTACAAAAACCTATGTGTCTTGTCATTTGTCTGCAGTGGTGTTCTCTCTAAACTGGTCCGGTGACTTCTCAGCACTCTGACTCTGAGGCTCTGTACAGACATGATGAGACGTCTCAGAGACATATTATAAATAGTTAATTTAACAACACAGGCCTGAAAACATTCCCCACAGTTTTGTGAATAGGGCCAGTAATGAGAGTTTAATTTGGAGTTTTTTATGGTTTAAGTTGTAAATGTCGAATCCTGGTTGATTGAACTCAAGAATGCCAGTTCTGTGTAGTAGAAGAATCAGAGCCACCATTTCTGATACCTAGGTTGCTATTGCTGTATGTGTCAGTGAAGATCTGGAATGAGCATTTTATTTCTGAAGGAAAGTAGTTTCTTAAACGTGTAGTTATAGCTTTCAGTTTCTGGTAAAAAAAAAAAAAAAAAAGATCACAGGCCAATGGGTTTGCACAATATTATGTTTTGTTGGAAGATTTCTTAGGATCATGATGCCTTAAGCCTTACAGTTTTCATTTTATTTACAGCCAAGAGAAAAAAACTGTTTGGAATGCTTCCTACCTGAACTGGAGCAAAATGGAGAACAGCAACCATTTCAAAACCACGATGAAGGCAGCAAACCAGAGGTAAGCAATTACTGGGGTTTGATTCTAGCTTGTTGTTTTTATCTGGTATTCTTAGCCTGGCAGATCCTAGTGAACTCTTCAGGGCCCAGTATTAGGCGCATCATTGGTTTTGTAAAGGCTCAAATTAAGGGTTGTTCTATGCATTCCACTGATTTGAATTTTAAAAAAATGACATACTTTTAATTCAAATTAAAAGTATGTCATTTTACATATACATGCTGTAATCTTCTTTTTTTTTTTTTTTTTTTTAACTGCAAATTGTAATATTGTTTGATGAAATGAAGGAATCTAACTAGCTACAGCTATGGCCAAAAGTTGGCATCACCTAGAATATATATATAATTTAGATCTTTTATTTAACATCATGTAATCAAAGAAACTTCTCTATGATATCGCAAAAGTCTACTGGATTATTTCATGTCACATTTTTTAATTTTTTTCAATTTTTAGTTAAGTATATGGAAAACTACAAAGCGGTATGCAATTCAATATGTTAACATAACATTATTCAACAGGTTTTGTTTGACTTTATGAAGCCACAGCTGTATTCAGTGTGTGAAGGTCTTTTCTTTTTAGGAATGAGCTTTGTGGCTAAACGTTTGGCCATAGCTGTAGATTTGTGCATGAGTCAGTTTCTTTTATAAGGGGATTCATTCATATAAAAACTCAGTGGTAGAATATGTAGTAATGCTGAAGAAACTTAATCAAGTTATTTGACAAATGTTTTAACAGAAGTGCAGATATGTCTAATCGCAGCCTTTATCACTGGTATTTCTTCATTTTTAAAGTTATTAAAAGGTATGGTTCCTGATTATCTTAATACTTCGGTCACAAAAGGTCAGTACTGGCTAAATTATTATTTGTTTATTTAGCAGACGCCTTTATCCAAGGCGACTTACAGAGACTAGGGTGTGTGAACTATGCATCAGCTGCAGAGTCACTTACAATTACGTCCCACCCGAAAGACGGAGCACAAGGAGGTTAAGTGACTTGCTCAGGGTCACACAATGAGTCAATGGCTGAGGTGGGATTTGAACCGGGGACCTCCTGGTTAGAAGCCCTTTTCTTTAACCACTGGACCACACTGCCGCTATAGTTTGCGATCTCATGATTCTGGTAGTTTGGTAATCCCAAGGATACGGACACGATTAGGAGAATTGGCTTTTTCTTATCAACTCCAAAAAACCTGGAACACGTTTTCACGTGGTTTAAGAATGGAATTTGATAGCCTCTCTTTTTTTGGTTATAAAGAGCATATTTACTGAATGCATTTACTGATTTGCTGAAAACTCCATGCCATTGATTTTCTTTTAGTCCACATTGAAAAGAAAAAAAAGGTGTATTACTGCTCCTTTGTTTATTTGTTGTTACTGTCTAAGGCTGGACCATATGAATTGTCTTGTTTTAAGTACGATTGTGTCTGTGTATGACAGGATCCCCTTGTAAATGAAGCCTCAGCCTCAAAGGGTTCATTTCCTGTATGTATAAATAAATACATCAATAAATATACAGAATACAATTTTAAACGTGTCATATAAAAATTAATCTGTTACTATGAACATTTTAACTGTCTGCATCTTTTAGAACCCAGAAAGACATCATCTGTGGGTTTGATAACAGTTAGTTCTTCCTGGTAACTAAAATACAACATTGGCATTTATTTACTGGGGTACACCTCACAGGGCATGCATCAGCATTAGCTCTCTCAGTGGTTTTAGTGAAGACACAAGACAGCTAATGTATGTAGCTAGAGTCTTTTGGCAGATTCTTCAGTTTGGAGCTGAGAAATCTGGAACACTGTCATTATAGATCTTGGAACCTTGGAAGCTATTTCACTGCAAGGCAGCAGCACCACCAGTAATTGTCGTGTCTCACCCACACCAGCTGCTGTCACCTGCTTTGCTGTGCCTCTGCATTATTAGAATTTGGTCCATATTCAATTGGAGGCATTAAGAACTATTACTGTATTTGTAACAAAGCTAAACAACAGTTTATAATAAAACAAGACAAGACAAACAAACAAACAAACAAACAAAAAAAAACACGAGTTGCAACAATGGCTGTGAATGCATAGAATCAATTCTACTGTTTTATATTCAAACACAATTTATTTGTTTTTAAAAACTCAAATTGGTTGTCGTTGAATGTCTTAGTTAGTTTTGGGTAATCAATATGTTGCGGACAGTTAGAACAGCTCAATTTTTAATATTCTGGACATTTGTAAACAAGATTGAATATCTTACTCCACATATAAATAATTAAAATGATAAATAAAATGACCTAGCTTACAGCCACGTTAGGACACTGGAGGTGGGAGTGTAGCCACATTAAGACAAAGCTGACACAGGTTTAAAACGTCTACATGTCTGAATGACATCATTAGACTTCATGCACCTTCACTCTTGGTCATTATGTAATCTCACAGGGAAACGGCAGCCTGACCCTCCAGCTTGTAGGGCTGCAGTGTGTTAAATTGAATTGGCTTAATCGCCAACAACTGGAAGACTTTCCTCTTGGGATTGACAGAGTAAAAGTAAAGTGTGCGGTTGTATGTTCAGACTGGACAACCCTCTAGACAAACCCAGGGTGTTTTTGTTAGGAATTATGGAGATATAAATAGCCCAAGACATATCAGGGAAAAGCAAAAGGAAAGGAAATTCTACTGCTCCCGGAGAAAAGCTGGAAGATGTCAGCTACAGGCTTGGGATCTGAAGATAACGTCATCTCAATTTTCCATGTCCTTGCTTTTCAGAAATCATGGTGCTGGTGTAATTCTCTATTGGACCCCACTGTAGGGTTTCTACCAAGCAGGAAAACAAAAAAAAATGCTTTCTTCCGTTTTGTTTTAATCCTGTCAAAGAATAAAAGTGCAGTTTTCAAAACAAAGGAAAGGGAAATGAACATTTCTGCATCCCCCAAATATAAGCACCTATGACATTGCGCTATTTTAAAACATGTTCCCGTAATAACTGGCACAATGCATATCACGCAATATTATTAAAACCTTGTGGGGAAACATGGCAACCATTAATGGGCACAAATGTCAAGGAGGAGATCGGAAAAAAGTAACCTCCCTCGAGATTCGTACATTTAATGAAATGGAGAATTCAAAAGGTCAAGAGACAGGAAACACTGTCTTAATTAACGCTGTACAGCTCGCAGTGATCAATATTACATCATATGTGTGACCCCTGCCATTAACTGAAACTGTATTCTGTATATTCAGTGAAGCTGGAGTTCACAATGACCTTGACAGTGGAGCTAAAACTATTTTACTCCTATGACAAGGTACCCTCAGACTTTTAAAATACATCCAAATTGTAATCCCCTTGCCTTAAGAACCCAGCAAGGAATGTAACATAAAACCCCTTAAAACAAAACAGATTCCCATGATTCCCTGCCCTGCACTCTCATTTCCATAGCGGCCTGGAGAACCATCCATTTCTACTGGTATCCCATAGCCAGCAGTGGGATGCACTGCACTGCCACCTGCTGGTCTTTACGGTATTCATATCTTTAACTATTACTGAAAGTCAAAATAAGCAGCATACCAGTGCCGCGCTACATACCTTAGTGTCGTATTTAGTCACTTCTCCAGTATGGTTATTATAACTGCATTTTGTGAATAATTTCAAGATAAATTGGCAAGACGAAAATTATTTTTTTAATTTTGTTGTTGTTTTCATTTTTGCTTTTACCGATAGTGTACTCTATTATCTATTTGTGAAAGTGTAAAAGAGAAATGCATTGATATTCCTTTTAACTGTAAAATGAACCAGTGCAAACAAGCTATCCCATTATCCATTGGTTTACTATGGTCAGAGCTGGTAGTTGTGCAATTTTTAAAATGGTTAAGCTGATTAAATTAATCATGTGCTGGGGTTTTAAAACACCAGTTAACTCTTGCTGGTCAATAAGGTCACCAATGGTAGTAGTACATTATTATTTTTTTATTTTTTTTATTTTTATTCATTGTTTTGAAAGTTTAGTGTTCCTAATCCCAGACTCATTTTTTTTATTACTATTATTTGTTTATTTAGCAGACGCCTTTATCCAAGGCGACTTACAGAGACTAAGGTGTGTGAACTATGCATCAGCTGCAGAGTCACTTACAATTACGTCTCACCCGAAAGACGGAGCACAAGGAGGTTAAGTGACTTGCTCAGGGTCACACAATGAGTCAGTGGCTGAGGTGGGATTTGAACCGGGGACCTCCTGGTTACAAGCCCTTTTCTTTAACCACTGGACCACACATCCTCCTCCCTCATTTGCCTAGATCTTGATTGTTGCTGCATGGACCTAGCCTAAGTACACCGTGGGTATGTTAAAAATGATGGGTGCATGATTTTCTAATTAGTCAGCATGCATGCTCCCATAGGCTAATCTGGAGGTTGGCGTCCCCTCGACAGCTCTGTAAGGGACCAGTGCTAGGACTAAAACTGCAGCAATAAGTGAACTTACTGCAGTTTTTTACTACTTACTACATATTTGAAGAACCCAGGGTAATCTGTAACCCTTTTGAGGGAAAACGATTTCTAAATGAATGCAGAGAAAGGTTTGGTCCAGTATAAATGCAGCCCATGGTTGGAAGACAATACCTCCTCTGAGACCAGGGCCTCTCTGTGTCTTTAGAATCCACAGTTTAAAGGATGTTAACTTTTTTTTTTTTTAACTGTTGCTTGCTCTGCCTGATTTAAGTCTTTTAACTTTTGTATAGATTTTTCTCCTCTGCAGCAGTGACCTCATTTTAGTGAAATGGTGATTGTCAGGTACAGAGACAGTTGCACAGGGTTTGTAATATTGATTAAGTGCTTTAGCAGAGAGGGAGAGAGACTAAAAGACTTCCACAGACCTGGGATTATATTGCATGGTGCATTGAAAAGGTGAACTGTAATGTGAGTGTCTGACAATTCCCCTTGTTCCTGTCAACAGGCCAGTTGGCAGTGTGCTTTCCTACAGTGAATAGCCTGCATTGATTTGCTAATTCTCATCAGTCAGGTTCCTCTCGATCTCTCTCTCTCTCTCTCTCTCTCTCTCTCTCTCTATTTTGCTTTGTTTAGTTTTTTTCTGGTTTTGAGTGGGACGCCTCTGGAATAGGGGGGCAGAGAACAATTTCGCCTCGATATGATTCACGTCAAAAACATCAGAGTCAAGCTCTGCACAAGCTTCACAACAAACAAGGTAGGGGGGCTTTCAGGGTAATCCTGCTTTGGGATCCTTTTTTAAAAAAAAACAAAAAAAAAAACTTTACAGACAGCACAATAAAATGTTTCTGTTTTTTTTTTTTTTTTTTGAGCAGCCCTACTTTGTACTACTTTCTTCTGTATTTTTCTTGTCTCGTTGTAAGATTAATCTACTTCAGAATGCATAGACTAAAATTATTTTCCGTCGAGATTGGAAATGTAACTGTCCCAGGCTAATGGATAGGACAATGTGTTACCCACAGTAAAAAAAAAAAAAAAAAAAAGAGCCACTTTGCTTTACCTGGAAATAACATTTAAAATTGCTCTTATGTACTGGTTAAAAAAAAAAAAAAGTTTTCCTTATCAGGAAAACAATAAAAAAATGATTGATTTAGTTTGGTAAAGCCAGATGACTATCAACAGTTCAACAAGTAATACTCTTACTTTTAAACATTTCAGCTGAATTGCAAAGGCAGTATCATTCAGTCCCTGTTTATGGTCATTTGTGCTCAATAGCATTTTCACTGGTAGAAAAGAGACGAGCATGGGCTTTTCCTATTGGAACAGTTTTTTCTGTTTAAGGAGATACAGCACATTTAATTACAAGTATTTATTCATAGATTTATAAAAAAGAGGGTAAAAAATGCTATGCAGGCTGCACAGACCTTGCTCTTTCATTCAAGCACTCTCTGTGTTATGTTAAGAGAGTCGTGTTTCTAATAAATAGCCTTTCAGCAGGAATGTAATTGTTTTGCAGAGCTGAGAGAGCAAAAAAAAAAAAAAAAAAAAAGTTGGCAAAAGAATACTTTTGAATTGGATATTGAAACTGCAAATCAGGATCTAGTATTACGGCCGGGGTCTGAAATCTGATTCCTTACTCTTCGTGACTGCTGTAGCTTTTTCCATTTTTAGTGTATTGTTATTAATTTTCTCTTAAAAAAAAAACAACAACAAACAAAACAGAAGGCATTTCTAAATCAAAGGAGTTCACCTATTCAACAGTGCATTTCTTCGGCTGATGAAGCGAATAGAAGTTTGCTTTGGATGATGTCTGGTGGGCTTTAAGATCGCGTTAGAAACATGATTGCTGTTAGCACTGTGGAGGAGGACTCATGTTACTCAGAAGGGGCCCACTTCGAATAGCAGACTGTGTGAATTTCTGTTGTGCCGGCTAATTCTACTGCTTTTTTTTTATCTTGCTAATTTCACCGTGATGAATGCGTGCAGAGGTTAAGATTTTCAACAGAATGGACTGTCTTTGTATTGTCACAACCAAGGTAAGAACCAAGAGAGAGAGAGACAGAGAGAGGGAAAGAAAGCGAGATAAAATATCCATTTGTTTTAAAGCAGTATCTCTGTTCACATTCTACATTGCTGGTGCTGAGTGCCTGTAAATTACTAATGTTTTGTCATCTGTGTCTTTTTCTGGCACAATATAATTTTCATCTTAAAGGGGTATTGTCTTATTTTATTAAAGCATGTCTTTTGTTATTCTCAGCGCTGTAAGTGTTATTGATTAGTTAAATGGATGTTTTGAATTGTAGAAGGATTAACCCTTCTCTAGCTTTGATATTCAGTGATTTGAGGAGTTGTGAAACTTCAGACAGGTGCTGTATCATTTGAAGCAGAACACTGTCCTTTGACAACCAATCACTTGAGACCATACTAATTAGATGTCCAGTCCGGGTAAAGAAAATTAATCTGTCTGAAATGATTATTCTTGAATCCTTGAATTTTACAGCACTGTATTTTATGTTTTTTGTACAGTAATAAAAAAAATGTAAAAGATAGCAATTAAAATTATAATTATTTGTTTATTTAGCAGACGCCTTTATCCAAGGCAACTTAGAGACTAGGGTGTGTGAACTAAAATGAAGTTATATGCTGCCTGTGTATAATTTAGAGCTGGTGACATTTTAATATTTTGTAATATTCCACATCAGTACATCCGTAAGGATTAGACATAAAAAGAAGAATGTTCATTTCAAGAACTGAATAGTGCTTTATGAAAGGTTTCTAAACTTACTATGCATAATGCACAGGAAGCATGACCATACCTTTTCCTGATGTCTCTTCTGTGTTTCATGTGGGGGAAAAAAAGCTTTAGTTACTGCTACAGAGAGCATGTTGCTCTCCAACTAACTGTTGTACTTTACTATTCAGCAGAAGAACACAAGTGTTTTTGATACCAGGGAAGCTTTTATACTGGGAGCTTAAGCTCCTTAACAGTTCATAAGATTTGCATCTAGCATTCATTTGCATTGGGAATATTATTTTTCATGTTAACAAAAATGAGTATAGGTCCAATTCACACTAAATGCTTTTAATTATTGTTAGGAGTTAATTAAGTAATAAGCACTTTGTAGATGTACATGTAGTGGGGCAAGTTAATTAATGACCTTAATATTAACCCTCACTGTACACAGTAGATGTATTCAAATAATAACTATTTTTGATTTAAACCATTTCTATACTGCACACAGTGAATCTCATCTGAAAAAGATATATAATAATGTTTTATATCGATATGTTTTTTTTTTTTTTTAGAAAGTATGACAATAAATTGAAACAAAAAACAGAATAATGGGGCCACAGACTAAAAGAAACAGCCCTGGGTATCTTCAGAGAGGAGTCTAACACACTGGGCACCAGGACTATCTCCTGTGCTGAAGGCACGCTTCAGTGTAATGCAGTGGGGATTGCTTCCCGCATCAATAATTATGAGATTATGACATTGTGTTTGGAATGCATAAACTGAGGGTGGTGTGTTCCGGGATTTTCAGACGAGAGGATGCTTCTGATTTGCAGCCTTGCTAATGGGGGATTGAATGTTTAAAGTACCTGTAAAACTTGGCTTGTAGTACAAGTGGCCTTCGTGTTCATGGCATACTCATGCTGAAATAGTGCAGTGCAATGCAGCCAACTTGTCCATGGCACTTTACTACCAAGTTTTGCTGGTATGGATATTCAGTGCAATTTAATGCTACATTTCTCTATGCTGCTGGATAGATTTGCTTCAGTTTCATCTCATGCACTGCTATGCTCTCAAGTGCCACACTGTATGAAGTTATTTTTCTTGTCAGTTTCATTATAGAGCTCCTTCCCTTCAAATTGACTTCACCTGGTGGAATCAAATTGTTTTCAAAGCTGTGCTAAGTCTTCTGCAGGTGCAAATGAAGATTTGTTTGATTGATAACTAAACAATACAAACAAAGCAAATCACTCTGATATGGCTTTAAAATCCGTTTGAAAAACTCTTGTGACATCCCAGGTTAACCACAAAGCTCATTCCCAAATAGAAAAGACCTTCACACAATGAATACAGCTATGGCCACAAGTTTTGCAACACCCTATAGAATTTAACTAAATGTTGCTTCATAAAGTCTAATGAAACCTTCTGAATAATGTTACGTTAACATACTGAAGTACATACCGCTTTGTAGTTTAACATATACTTAACGAAAAACTGACAAAAAAATGAAAAATGTGACATTTCAAAATCTAAAATCAAATACTGTACTACTATTAAGGTTTCCGATAGACTTTTGCGATGACATTTTGTAGTTTCTTTGATTACATTATGTTGAATAAAAGATCTAAACGATGTTCATATAGTTTTTCATTATGTCTCAATCCTAAAATTGTAGGTGATGCAAAACTTTTGCCCATATCTGTACACATATACCTGGCTTTACTAACAATGTATGCATTGTAAGCGGGTGGGAACTGCATACCTGCAGCAATTCACTGAAATTATGTCTTGACAAGCACAAATTTACTTCTTATAAGTATTCTTTCAAAATATGTTAATTGTCCCGTTTCTTATGCTTAATTATACATTTCAAAAGGAATTAACTTCCCTAAATCTTATCCTTTTTCCCCTGGTCTCTATGGTAGCAGCTAGAGTAGAAAGGAATTACTTTGATCTTACATTTTGAGTGGCATTTTATTTTTTTCTATGCACTGCCCTTGTTTAATTGGATTGATTTATTTTTAAGGGTGTTCAATAGGCTTGCTGTTTCCTAATTTGAGAAAGAGGCCTGTCTTCTAAGTTTAACTGTTGAACGTTGGTATCATTTGTGCTGGTGAGGGTACAGTATAGATTAAATATGATTTAAGAGGAGCAGAGTCATTTATTATTTGGTTTTGATTTGGGCTTGGGTGAAGTGAGGCTTGACAAAGTCGGGCTCCTTATCAACATTGTTGGGAGAGGTTTCTAATGTTTAACTTGGGGCAATGACAATAATGCAGGGAA
This sequence comes from Acipenser oxyrinchus oxyrinchus, assembly GCA_030684275.1. NCBI lineage: Eukaryota > Metazoa > Chordata > Actinopteri > Acipenseriformes > Acipenseridae > Acipenser > Acipenser oxyrinchus. The sequence continues at coordinate 5,312,214 of CM060253.1, forward strand.
GCTGAACATGAAGCGCTGTTTGACTGCTGATGCATTACAGAAGAATTCCTCTGGCTCACCACAAATGTTCCTCATCCTTCATATTTAGCTGGATGAGTTTTACATTTTGACTGCTGGTGGCCTTGCTTGTTGTTTTTGGCTGCTTGGACTTTAGACTGCCAAGTTTCCTATCAATCATTGCGATGGTTTGGTGAGAACTGGGCGAAAACTCCCAGAACTATTTTCCAAGTCTCTTTCCAACTATTTTCCAAGTCTCTGAACGGACGCTGTTGGGACCTGGAGGCTGAATGTATAGCTAAAGGGTTTCCCCAGTCGCTGATTTGACTCCAAGCCTGGCCGGTAGTTGGCAGGGTATTAACCTGTCTGCCCCATTTAGTTGGCCCTTGTAACTTCTTGTTTTATGGCACCAAATCAGGGATCACACCATTTCTACACTTGTGACACTTAATACAATCTTGAGGTCCCACCAGGACTGAGAGGGTTAAAGCACCCTCTTTAGTGCTCAAACATGGATTCTCCCTATGTATAGCTGTCACAGCTGAGTGTAACAATTACCATGTCCTCCTGCAACACTCTGCCCTCAGTGGATGTCAGTAATGCCACATTTTTTCTATTTCTTACAAATGTATTTCTTACATCTACTAGGTGCAGAAAGTGGTAAGTGTTTTAGCTTCTGGCGACCTAAAACAGAAAACGATATGAACTTAATCGAATGAAGAAGAAAAGCAAATAGTTAAGATGACTGTGACATTCAACCTGGTCTCAATGGAGCTCTCATAAATAATCCTGTCCAATCCCCAACTAAATCTTTGTACAACAAAGTGTAACCATTAACCTGTCCCCTCTTCCTCTAATGTACTTCTAGGTTATAGATGATTCTGAAAGCTATATTGAGGCCTCGGGGGGGGGTGGAATGACACCGGGATGTGAAGACTGTAACAGTACAAGGGATTCAAAACATAAATAATACATTAGTTAGGTAACTAGAATATTTCCCACCTATTCCAAGTTGCTCTTTATGCTTAAAGTATTCCGTGCTGTACTTTCCAAGGTACTGCATGACATGTTTTTCTAATTACCACCAACAGATTCCAAAATGTTTCTTTCAAGATCACAACATGATCTAATCACATACACGTATATATTTTACTATATGTATATCATACTCTGATAAGCATTCGCTTGATACTTGCGTGTCATTTCCGTTCATATAGTTCTGTTAGGTAAAGCAGGACGTCTTAAGACAGGGAAACCAGGAGCCGTGGTGCACCTACTCGACAGCTTTGCAGTCATTTTGAAGGGACAACTTTGAGTTGCTAAAACTCTTGTCCTACAGGGATTTTCGGAACAAAGGGAGGCCAGAGAGAGTTTCCGATTGCCTAGTCATATCAGAGCTTAGACACTGTTTCAAGTGGAGGTGTCAAGCACTGTCTCCTGTGTCGGCTAGACTTTGAGTAGATTACATTGATTAATTGGTGAAAACCAGTGTCTTCGAATCTGCAGACTCAAACTAATTACTGAGAATACCAATCTGTCTGCAATATGATCTACAAGTGTATCACAGTTGCTAAGGATACCAGCATAGTTATCATTACACCTTCACGGGATGAAAGAGCACATTTTTAGGGAGTGTTGATATTCAGTCTGAGAAGCTGTTGTTAAATTCACATTCCTTAAATATACATGTTTTGCAGAAGGTGCCTGTCGGTTCTAGGATTATCTCAGAAGCCTTTTACCACTGAAACCTTTAGCTCATTCATTCTTATGAATGGATCATTATTTCATTTAATGCCTGTAATGCATCAACTGCATTCTATTTTATGAGAATTACAACACATATCTCCCTAAATCACTGCATCAAGTAAACAGATTCCTTATCTAAGTAGATACAAATGTAAAAGACTGACATGTTTGCTCCAGGTAAGACATGCAGGTAATGCCCTTATAAAAGTTTACCACAGTATTTTTGCACTGTATTTTTTATAGTTTTGCCATGCTTTTCCCCTGGTTAAACTATGCATTTACCGTAGTTTACCCTGGTTTGCCATGTTTGTTTATTAATATGCTTACCATACTTAGCTTTTCTTTACAATGCTTACCTGTGCTTTACTATGCTTTATTACATTTTGCAATTCTTTTACTTTTACAAGGCATTTGAATTTGACTAATATCAGTCGATACTGAACTTTCTGTGGTGCAAGAAATGCTGTCATTGGACTCTAAAGTAGTGGAAATGTGTGATATATAGTGGTGAGTCATGGTACACACAGTTTAAAGCTGATGGGCCTGTCTGGATGTGGCGCCAGGGCTCTGTGCCAATGGGTGAAAGGCACTGGTGGTTCAGTTATGGTTTGGCCCTGCTTTTGTTGGCACAGACCTTGATCCATATAAACTCAGTGATGTTTTGGATAATGCTGCTATGCCAATGGTCATGTAATTTGATGGCAGTGGTTCACATGCGTTTCAGCATGATAATGCACTTGGTCATATTGCATGCAATTAGTTCTATGAAAATAAAGTCAGTGTACTGCAATCAAGATTTATATAACAAGGGCTGTACCAGTCAGACATGTTATACGCGGGTTGCGTATTGTATACTGACAGTTATGGTGCAGTATACTGTTGAGGATATGTATCCTGTTACTTACTTTATCTGGTTCCAAATAAATAGCAACTATTAAAATAGCCTAATCATTTCAATCTTTAAAGGCTATTACAATATATGTGTTTTGCATAGTTGTGTGTTATTGTTTTTATATACAAGTGTTGGACTTACGACCTGCACAGACCTTTCTTTTCCTGATTCTCAGTCATGTGGAAAATATGTGATTGCTTTGCTGCTATTAGTAAAGGAAAAAAGGTCAGCAGCATCCATTTCCTAGGAATGATTCTGGAAACGATTGGAATATAATACGTGTTTATCTCAGTTTAAGTGCCGTTCAAGATATGCCATTGGAAACTGCTCCTCATGGTGTACTGGTGTCTGTCTGCCGACACTTCATCTTTATGGCATTAATGATTACACTGCAGAGGCTAAAGGTTTTAAATTTTCATTGTGATTTAACGACACACGGGGATGTATGAAACCTGTCAAATACAAGAATGCATTGGTGGTGTTGACCAGTTAACAGTTAACAATGTTTGGGGGAAAAAAATAATACAAAATATTAATGATAATAAAAAAAAAACAGAGATTGCACTGGGATGTAATATTCATTAACCAACAGGGTTGTTTTCATGTATAATTGCAGTCTGGTTTCAATGAACTGTCTTGCTGGAAGCCACTGAGCATTTGTATGTGTGTGTGTGTGTGTGTGGGATGTGATTCTGTGTAGATCAAGGAAGGAGCGCAGTAGATGTTTATTAAATAATGATGATGCGCTTTACATTCATCTCCTGTCCAAGTCATGCAGCACATTGATACCTTGCTGAGTTTGTAATGTTGGAAGGAAGCTGCTTTTAACTCTTCAAAGTCAATACAATGTGTAAAAAAACAGCATCGATAGAGGAAGGAATTTTGTCAGTTTAGATCAAATATACTGGTCATAACTGTTCACTGTGAATTTTTTTATCAGGCAGAGGTTATAGGATATACATGAATAAAGAATTAGTAATGCGGCATGGCATAGTTAGGACATTTAAAACAAGAAGATAAGAACATTTCAAGTCTGTCAGTGTAACTCTCTACTATGTGTTATATTTAATAGTGCTTATGGAAAGGACATTGTTACTCAAGCAGTGGAGTCTTTAGGGTGCCGTTATCATCTGATAACAGAATGGTTTGGGTGCAGTTATGCACTCGTAAAGAATGGAAATACTGCATGTGACTGGTCAAACTGCTCTTACAATGCCATGATATCATGTAATAGCTTAAAAGTGAACTGAATTGTGGGAGACTCAATCTTTCCGTTGTTGGATCATTAGTCCTCTATAACAGAAACACTTGTGTGAATACTGTAGCAGTAGAGTTAAGCCATGCAGGTTTCACCCATCTATCAATGCCCCACTTAACTGAGACAGGTTACTGGTAACCACTATTATTCCACATATGGTAGCCAGCAAGAAGAGAGGATTTAGAATTATCCCACTAGGTGGGTTGCCAGTATTGATAATAATTACAGTACCCACTCCAAGTAGACCCAGGTCATTACCACCTTAACTTATTTATAGCGATTTCCATTATCACCAACGCAGTACTTGTTTAGGAACTGTTTCACCGCACACACACACTTTATAAAATGTTATACTGTGCATGCAGCAAAGATTTCATTTCAGCATTAAAATAGAAATGGATTGCCATATTGAAACTTTGCTAGTTTTGGTAAATTTAAGTATTGCGAAGATGTTTTATTATTTAATTTTATTTTGTTTTTTTTCTGAGTAAGGTGTGCTGCTTTTTTGCTTTTATCAGTTTTGTTGGCAGCAAAAGACAGACTTCTTCAGGAGCTATACAGTAAAGGTTGTTTTTTGGAGCCACGTATAACCATGTACAAAATGCAGTCCTTTTCACTGAAGAAAGGTAAAAAAAAACAAAGTGATCAAAGGAGGGATTGATTGCAGATTTCACCCTCTGTAGGGATTTAATGATCTTAACTGCTAAATATAGATTTCCAAAAACGGTGCCCTGCTGTGTACAGTTTATGGCTGGTAATGTGAATCACAGACTCTTTGCACAGCATGTGTGAGTTCTGATATACCTGCACAACTAGGTGCTGCTGTAAATGCTGTTTTATAGGGCTGCTGTTAGAAATCCTAATCAGTAATTGATATACAGAATATGTGGCCTGTTACAAAACGTGTATCTGTTTCATAGAATTGTATGAAAGATAAAAGTTTTATATTACAGTAAGTTGGTTACTTATCATACTTTAAGGTGATTCTTGTTATTACACTGTAATGTAATAATATTACACTGAATCATGGGTGGACCTATTGCCTTTTAAATATGAAGACATCTTCCAGGATTCTGGCTGTCAGTTTAAAAACATAATACACACCCAGAACAATAAACAGGATAATGTGAATGTTAAAAATATCTTTCAGATGACAACTTTTTTTTTTTTTAATATTGCCAATTGGTTCGTTTGTTGCTTGGAAACCGTTTCCCAGCTCTTTCTGTGGGGAATGTATTGGGCTTCCTATGAAGAGCTAGTTCTAATTGTGCTATAATTGTGTTTCCAAATCTAATGTACTTGATAAAAGTTTTAAAAAATCTTTCCTTTTTTGTATTTAAAAACATTGATATTTAATTTGCTCTTTTATCTCCTTGCAGTTCTACCAAGGCCACAGCACACTGAGCATAATTATGTTAATAAGCCATTAGTGTGTGCAGCCCCCAGGTTAGAATACTTTTGATTGGGAGGGCACGACAAAGTTACATTTGCAAGCATGCGTTTAGTTTTAGGGCTGTGGATGTAAATTGACAATTGGCATATTCCTGCCTGACAGATGCCTTTCACAACAGATACAGTGTGACACTAGTTTTCCCTTAATCTCCGAGTCTTGTCAAGTTGTTGTTAATCATTACGGGGTAATTGTCAGTAAGAGAGTAAGAAATAGGCTAGTGACTAGAAAACAGCTGTTGAGGAATTGTTGCTTCACAATAAGATGACGTTTGTTAGAGCTGTAGAGAAAAAAATATTTCGAGGCTCTGAGGAGCGCTAGTCCCCACTCAGATCACAAGTATATATCTTGTGCTGTTTTTTGTAGGCAATCAGTAAACTGTTTGGCAAGACAATCTTCAAAAAGGTTTAGTACTCTGTGGACTTGCAAATGTCAGACTGAATTTCAATAAGAGGAGTCATTTATGTAATACAAAGCAAACCAAAAATGTCAGGAACTGGAAATTGCTTGAGATATACACAGAAAATAGAAATTCATGGAGGGACCCTAATCACATCCTTGATTTATCCCTCCTCTCAAAGATGCAGTGTCCCACAATCAAGTCTTGAGTACATTATTCTGTTAGACTTACTTGCACTCCTTTTTGGTTAGTTTCATCTGATAGCTACTTTGTCACTGTTGGTAAAGTGGATATGCTTCTGAAATAATTGTCTTTTACTTCCTCTTTCCAGGGCCATTAACAATGCAGGTTTTTAGTTTTGTTCCAACCAGGTTTTAAATATGCTTTTTTCTTTCTTTTTAAATAATTTAAATAATGTGTTTCCAGTGTACACAAAACACAACACACACCTGGGAGGTTGTGGTATTTACCAGATTGTCAGTCTCCTGCAGGGCCATAGATTGGATATTGATCGAGACAGGAAGAGCTGTGAGCTTGGACAAAGTGGATTTGATATTCAATTTCTTTCTTTTCTCTCTCTCTCGTTCTCTCTCTTTCGCTTTCTCTCTCTCTCTCTCTCTCTATCTATCTATCTATCTATCTATCTATCTATATACGGGCATCAATATGAAAATTGTATATCGATATTGTTCATGTATATCGAAGTCTTCCAAAACACAGAAAAATATAATAACACAATTGCAATATGAAACATGTATACATATATACGTTAACATATATTTAACATGTAGAAAAGCAATAACTTACTTTAACTTAGCTTTGCTTCTCAGTATCCATGGAGAAAAACAAGGTCTTCTTATATTGTTTTACTATTCCATGCTATCATCAACTACCTCAAAAACCGAAATATGTATATACGAAATATGAATAGGCTAGAAGTAATTTAATCTTCTCTGCATATAAATACCCGAGACATCTAAAAGTATTAAGTATGGTGTCATGCTGAATGTTGCATTATTTTGAGATGTACTTTAATGTTTTAAAAGTACATCTCATTTATAATACCAAAAGTTCACATTTTAAAAATGCATTAATAACGGTGTAAGTAATCATGGAAAAAATACAATGAACCACACTGACGCATGCACATATCTCACATTAATCCCAATAGTGCTTAATGCAGCATGCAAATAGCATTCGGTACTTTGCGAAATGGTTAAATAATACTTTATGTGTGATGTTTGCCTACCAGAATAACAATGGTTGGTATGTAAAGGGTTTGTTGTATCTTAATATAAAATAAACTTGATATTACTGTGTTTGTATTTTTAGCAGTATTAGCAATAAAAAGTATGTCTCCACGAGCGTACGTGATTTTTTTTATCCTATGATATCACGATATGGAAATTATTATCGATATCGATATCATATCGAAATATCGATATTGGTGCCCACCCCTAATGTATCTATATATATTGCAATGCAGTCATATAACAGACTATCGAATTCAAATTGAAAAAAAGTATAGGTATGGGAAAGTTCATATGAATACAAAAACCACATTTCACCACAAAAAAGACATTGCAGTTTTGGAGAGGGATCAATGAAGAACAACCAGGCTAATCCCTGGGCTAAAATCTCTGAAGAGCTGAGAAAACTGAATCTGTTTAGCTTAGAATGGAGAAGTGTTAGTGGAGACTTCATTGACCGTAAAAGGAGTTGTCAAAGTTACCCAAGCCAATATTTTAAGTATAGCACATAAACCAGCACCAGAGGACATAGCTGGAAATTGAGTGGAGAGAGCTCTTCTTTTAAGAACGAACTAGAAAGAGCTGGGATCATTCAGCTACTAGTTAGTAACTAGACAAGCATTGATGGGCAGGATGGCCTCCTGTGGTTTGTAACTTTGCATTGTGTTCTTGTGTTAAGCAAGTTCAGCACAGCACTAGGTGTAGGGGTAGACACTTCACTGATAAAACAGAACAGCATTTAAAAAAAAACATTATACCTATACTCTTTATATATGTATGTATTATGTAACCTGTTTCAAATACTGAAATGGATTTTAATATCACTGCAGTCTTTGCTATTTCTAAACCTGTTTATTGTAAGATTATCTCATATCCCCCATTCTCATAGCAGCTAAACCCCTGTATATTTCTCACTTTATCTAGGAGAGAACACAATTCCGTATTGGGTCTGGTCTTTGTTGATTAAGAGTCTTGGTAGTGGTGCAAAATATATATATATATATATATATATATATATATATATATATATATATATATATATATATATATAAAATATAATATAATATAATATATTTGAGAAAAAGGAAAACTGCTGTGTACCAATATGAAAAAAGAAAAAAAGAGAAAAGGATATTTCAGGTACTTAAAAAGGTAGAATAATTGATTACAAATCCTTCATCGGCTGAATACAAAAAACTGGCAAATAAATATAATATATATATATATATATATATATATATATATATATATATATATATATATATATATATATATATATATATAGCAGGAAATGGGTCTGTGGGTCATTGATTGATCTGTCCCAATACTTGTTGGAGGTATTTGCCAACATTCACTAGGATTAGGGATTAGGTCCACTGCCTGCCAGAAAAACCAATTGATCCATTCACTTAACATAAGTGCATACTTGTAGTATTGATTGCAAATGATAGTCTTACGAGGGTGCCTTCAAGTTCATGTCCCTACTTGTACTGATTACTAAAACACAATGGACGTGTCAGACTAAAGCTTTTACTGTCAGTACCTCCTGCTGTCCGCATTGTATCATACCGATGCAATGACAGCAGGATAACCTCACACCGTGGACCTTTAAATGGTTCTGTTTCTGAGGTGGATGCCTTTTCTTTGTAGTGTATGAGGTTGCACAAGTTAGCAAATGCACCAGTTCTAACTTCTATCATTACTGCTTTGAATTCCTGTAACCATGGCAATAGCACTGTATCATTTTCTTTCATAATGATAGAAGAAAGGTGGGCCTTGATAATGTTATTTATAATTATACCTAAAAAGGTCAGAATGTGGTGCTTGAAGATATGTCCACTATTGATATGCTTGGTGGTGTGCTATAGTGATGTGTGTTTTTTTTAATAATGTGACACCAGTAAAATACAGGTTTAAATAAATAAAATAAATGTTTCTTTTATGAATTTATTTTAAAATTTAAATTAATATAAGATGTGTTTAGGAAAATAATTAATGTCTTTGCTTTGTGACCGAGATATGGTTTTATTATTCATACTTAACATTGTGTGTAAGACAGTAAGATCCAGTTTAGGTGAAATTTAAAAAAAAAAAAAAAGATTGCTGGAATAAAATATGTTATACAATTATTGCTGCAGTAGGCATTTTACATTTTTTTTTTAATGAAATGTCTAAAAATGAGCTCATTCAGCTCACATGACGCTGCTGTTGCCAGGCAGACCGTATCCTAGCAACATGAGCAGCTACTGTCTGTAAAAGTTAGATCAGGGGCATTCTTGAGTAAAAATAATAGGTACTACTGACATTTATTGGGTTGCACCGTGCTATTATCTGCCTGGAAAGAATGAAGACAGTAATTCTGGCACTGCAGCCAAAGATTGTGCTGAAAAAGTTATTTAAAGTGATCCGGGAAGATAGGAAACAGCACAGCAAGTTTAAAAACAAATGTGTGCTGCATATAATTGTATTTGAATTGGTTCATGGAGCATCTGTCTCTTTACAGATGCACTGATAGAATTGGAAAACGATTTGCCTTCTAGATTCCACTGTCTGCAACTCACTTCCCAGAATAAAACAGTGACGTGGTTCCTAATCACATCAACCACCAGAATCTTCTACAGCACGGTTCACTTTTCAAAGCTGTATGCCGCTTTTTCATATTCCTTTACGATGTGTACATTATTATTATATTTTCAAAATAAAGTGAATATACATTTTTTTTTTCTAAGATGATTTTGATAAATGTAAAGTTCAGTGATCCTGTTGGTTATGATTGTAATTGGAGACAGTTCTTGAGCCTTCTCGATTGATGGGCCATTTTTTGTTTAACGGTACCCAAGAAATGAAGCGTACCTGCTGTGATATTCATCACAGCCTTTGGTACAAGAGGTCCTATCTTGTAGCCTTTTTGTAAATGTGTTTACTATCAGACCTAAATGGCAACATGCAGTCACATGCAGTAAACGGTGCTGCATGTGTAGTTTGATAAGGGTAATGCTATTTTCCATTAATAAAGTCAAACATGAAACTCAACTACCTGCACTTAGGACATATAAAGACGTTCATTAAAGACTTCTCATCAAAGCATTTTTCTAAATGTATTACTAACTCTAGGATAACATTTTGATTATAGCAGCACTAAATAAGGTACATGTGTTAAGGGTAACTGATACTGTGATTTTGGGCATTTTAGGTTTGGTTCTTTGGTTATTTATTTTAAAGTCGCTATAAGGATGAAAATGTTATCCTGGAGCGAACTTCATGAGCTACCCTGCATACCCTAAAGAGATTACCAATGTCCTCCCACGTACAGCATTGGAAAAATGTATGAATATATTAGCCGTTCAGTGAACGTGTCACCCCCCCACCTCTTTGGATCATGTATGAATAAAGGATTCAATTACCCATAACCATCTTCCCTAAAATGAGTTGTATGAAAGATGCTGGACAGCGAAGAACAGGAACCGTTCATATCGTATTAAAAAACACAGTGGAGTAGCATTCACATAGAGATGGTGATGTCTGGAACTTGGAGTTTCATTTGGAGCCTCAGCTCATGCAATGTAGAGTAGCACATGGCTAATTAACAACTGGCTGTTGGTTTGATTGACTTTCTGGCCGGAGGCGGGCCATGTGACTGGCACACTCTAGTATGGGCACCAGGAAGCTGCTTGTATTGTTATTAAGAGGGCTGAACTAACTCTCAGCTTTCAATGCACAGGATGTCTATTGAGGTTCATATTGAGCCTTGGCTCCTCAGAGCATGTACACATAGGCCTTCATCATATCCAAAGACAAGGCTTGAAATAATGTAAAACTGATAGTCAAGTAGCCAAGCATTTCAGCTAATGCCTCCATCAGTGTAACTGAATTAAGTAAAATTTAAAAATGATTTTTCACATACAATTTACAGATTAATTTCCTTGAAAAACAGTTTAAAATGTCTGTACAGTATGTGATGCCAGTACTGAAGGTGTTAACATACATAACCCATTGGGTGGTATGAAAAGATGATGGGATGGGAAGCAGTAGAATATGATTACTATATGAAGACTTAATCACTCATGGGGTTATTTGTGTCTTATCATGCATTACATCTGCACGTTCAACCGTTTCCCATCATTTAATGCATCTTGGTGTCTGTTTTTTCCTAGTGCTCAGTAATGGAATTCAGTTGTTCAGTATGGAAAGCAGAAATACAGCTCTGGTAGACAAGGACTACTGAACTACTAGCAATTTCGACTCCTGTGGACTTTTTTCTGTCTTTGCAATTGTAAAAATAACCAGGGAGATATTTAATTAGAGTGTCAGTGGATTCTCCCTTGGCAATTTAATATTCCTTCCTCCTTGTATTCACCTGGTAACTATGCTGCTACCTTCATCTCAGAAACGTAATTTTATTTAGCTGAGATCCCAGTCAGATAATCTCCGAACCTTCTGATGCACAGCACACAAGCTGATTTATTGCACCTCCTTAGCTGAATCTTTAACGTGCGTGTTTTCATTTAAAAGGAGGACCCAGTCCTCTCTATTTCATTGTAAAACAGAAAAAAATAAATCATAGTCATCTTTGCACACAAAAATAAATCTGTGAACAATATGTACAGCAGTGCTTTCCAACAACAGACTTTAACAAGGATTAGTTGTTAAAAAAATTACTGTTGTTCCATCTGTGCTGATGAAATATGTGCTCCAAATATAGTACATCTGTAAGAAGGTATTCCACATTCTAATGCTGCTGCGGAAACTCGGCAGTCGAAGCATTACAATAATACAACTTCTGACGATGAGCAACGAGATTTCAGGACCACCAACATTAGACATAAAGCCAGAGAAATGATTGCACTAGAATGCTTTGTCTCAAGGAAGGGTTCCATTCTAAAGAATTCATTAGAAATCATAGTTTTGCAATTGGCGGATTGTACCCTACAAATCAGATAAGAATGCTTTTTTTCCACAGCAGCAGTTCATGGTGGCATACTAACTTTACAATCTCTTTGTAGTATGATCATTATGCCTACCGTATATATTATATAAAATAAATGCGTACATTGTGCCAGTTTGATTTGCTATTTCCTTAAAATACAGTTGTAGCTGGAGAGATATGTTGGTACCATAATGTATAAATGGTAATAGTCTTGCTGCCAGTCAAGGGTTGGGAATATAAATATGTTTGTAAAATGCTTTTGGCTTTAAAAGAAAAAAAAAGTTTAAGTGAGCCTTAAACTACAGTATCTGAATGCATTTCCTGTATTTGGAGTTGCTAAAAAGAATCGCATTCTGTGTTGCAGTCATTATCTTTCCTGCTGTAGTATTTAGAATGACATTGTCTACGGTCCACTATGAGAAAAATACGCTCTGATTACCATAGAAATTGGGTTTTCATGGGTGTATTAAGCATTTAGCTGAAAAAAATACAAAACAAAAACTGAATATAAAAGTTCTGTTGCTTATTTCTTAAGAGCTTGTCCAGATAGCAGTTTTTTTTAACCATGACTCTGAAGCTTACCACTGGTAGTTAATATTATTTGGAGACAGTAACCTGAAATCTGTAAATAATATACATATACTACCACTAAATGATATAAAGGCATTCATAAGCCATAGTATCAATTTTCATTGATGAAGTGTTACCATTTGATTTAAAAAAAAAAAAAAAAATCTTGTGGGATCAGCTCTATTAATAATAGCTGTGGATATGTGTTACATGCATAATTTCTGTCGTGTAGAATAAAATGCAGTTGATAGGAAAGTAAAGTCCTGGCATCCCCATATTTGGCAATATACTGTAGCTTCCTCACAGCCTACAGCTGATTAAGATATTAGGAGAATATTACATAATGTTTAAAGGGATATTCCATTTTTAAGTGGCATAACATTCTCCTCTTCTGGAACTTCCAGCACATCTCCTTCATTCCTACACGTTTCCAGTGTGTCTTATTCATGGTTCATGGAATCCTGCACGCCCTGATTATGCAGAGTAACAATTTCAATGTGAATTCCTCACTTCTCTTTTTATGACTGAAATGACTACACAGCAAAGGGTGAAGAGATTCTGTTCTTGCCGTTGCTGAATTCTCTGCCTGTTGAAGGCGTTACGTGAAAATGCTCAATATACTGTAGCAATAAAAAGATCTGCAGCATTAACTCATTGCCTGTAAAGCATGTCTCTCTCTAAAAAGTCACAAAAACAGAGATCAATATAATAACAAACTGCCACAGAGAATGCTTGCCTCTGCCTTTGGAAGCACATGCTCAGGGATGTAATTTGTTTATGATCGGTGCTTTACAAAGAAGCTCAACAGTGGTCCTTATGCTCCTTGTTTATTGCAATGTTTATTGCATGTTACTGTGCTCTGAGGACTAATGTGAAGGTAAGGAGACACAACCGATTATCTGCATAGAGGGGTACGTGTGAACAAGCTGTGGGAAAGTCTAATGTCTACCTTTTGTTTAAAGGAACAGTTTAGCAATGATACTGTACAGCACAGTACAGGTGGTTATGCTCTGTGCTTCGGTTATGTGTGTTGTGCTTGTTGTCTGCAGATTGAGCACATGGTGGATTGCATGTTGACTGACCTTGTATATGCTACTTTACTTAAAAAATATTAATAATCATGGTGACCAATTGAGATGCGTATAATCAGGAATGGTCAGCTTGTTTTGAATGCATAGCCCTGAATAATATTTGTAGATTTAGCCCGTAATTAAATAAATATCATGTGTAGATTTTAATTAAAAGGGAATGCATTTCTGGATTTTGTCAGGCAAGGCATAGCAGTGAAATAGTGTATCTAGCCTTTTTCTTTTTTTTACGAGATAAAACAGCCAGCTTACCGTCAGTATCTGCCTCTTGGTAGTATGAAGCAGCTGCTCACTCTCTCTCTCTCTCAGTGCTTTCTAACATTCATTTTCTCAGGTTAATCAAGCACACAACTTCAAACCAAGTTAACGCTTTTATCCCCTTGACAGGATCAGGCTTTGCATTTTCAGCAGGAATCTCTGACACTGAGAGACGGATTTACAGACTAGCAATTGGATTCTGCTTATATAACTTGTGTGGACAATATTTTTCTCTCAGCCTAGCACAAAAGGCAATAGTTTAGATTCAGACCGAAAGGAGTTGAATTGATTCGGCACTGCTGAAAAAGAATGCTTATTCATGGCATAATGATTAAACAATGTCTTTTTTTCAGTAGATATCAAAGCGCACACTTCTTCTGTAATTGCTTTCAATAGCAGGCTTGTTTAGGAGGGTTTAAGTAATGAAAGGGTGACTGTGTGGATTGAGATAGGCAGTGATTTGATGTCATGTTGTAGTGCATCTGTGATGGAAAACCCATGTTCTGTATTCATTAAGACATTCGTTGTGATTATACGGGGTTGAGCTCCTCTTTAATTATTTTATAGTATGATTTTAATGTATTCATAGCTGTGTTTTTGTCCCCGTCCCCCCCCTACCCTCTCTCTCTCTCTCTCTCTCTCTCTCTCTCTCTCTCTCTCTCTCTCTCTCTCTCTCTATGCAGCAAAGAAGTATGTTAGTTTAGATTATTTTTAACATAAAAAGTGCTAACGGAAGCTATAATAGTAGTACAGTATTTCATGTTAGATTTCAGTTTTTTTGTTAGCTATGTGGAAAACAACAAAGCGGCATCATCTATAGGGTGATGCAAAACGTTTGGCCATAGCTGTATATGCACTGTAGATTGAGGGGGCATGATAGAGCAGTTGCTGTAATGTTTTAATCTCCCACACACACACTTTGTTTCAAGCTTTGTTACAGTAATTATATGAATCCTTTGCTTTCTTGTTTTCTTTCATTTAACATTATTAAACTGGGCAGTTTAATCTGCAACGGAATCCATTCTGTCCTGCTAAGAGCTGAATTGACTGTTTCAGACCCATAATAACATGTGTTTCCATCAATACCGTTCAGTTGGTAGCAGCATGTGTAAAGGACACATGCCAGTTGCCCGTTGGTTAATAGAGGGGATCATATCTTACAGAATCAGATGTAAGTGCAAAGTGGAAGCACATAGCAAAACAGGAGCGCCCTGACAATCTACAGCGAACAGTGGTGAATACGACAGTAAAGAATGAGGGTCACTTTTCTGTAAGAATTCAGTCAGGTGAGACAGCTGTTTACATCAAAGTGAAACTATTCAAAGCTTTTCACACAAGGTCTCTCTTTCTGATAAATTGTCAGCAACTTCAGAGTTTTCTTGTATTTCTGGTTGGCAGTCATCAGGTTTGGAGAGGGGCTTAAGTTTGCAGAGGTGGGGTGAGTCAGTGCTCCAGAAAAAAAAAAAAAAAATTCTGTCAGCAGTAATCACTCCCAGAATTCTTTCAGCAGGAGTAATTTTAAATTTCCCACAAACTGCAGCAATACCGTTTTGTGATAATAAAATAGGTCAGGGTTTACCCTGGCTTTATATAAAACATTGCACTAAAACAGAAAATATCAGTATAATTTGTATAGCCCTATAGGGATTTTCATGAAAAAAAAAAAAAAAAAATCAATTTTCAGGTTTCCCTTCTCAAATAAAAGATATAGTCCATTACAGTTATTACAAGGCAGGAACTAAAATCTTTTATTTTTTATTTTTTAATGCAGTGTGTGGTATAGACTAGTAGTGTAACAATTCCATTACTTTCTTATCATACATGGTTGTGTACTGGCAAAATCTGCATTTCTTTAAACTCTTCCACAGATAAAATTAAAGTTTCTAATTATATACCTGTATACCATTTACTCTGAAGAATACACATGCAATATATGGCACAATATACTGTCATTTGTTTAAACTTTCCAACAACACTGCGATACAGTCAACTATACCCTGCACTATTTATCACTGCAACAAGAAAGCCGTGTTTTGTATGACACGTTTAAATTATTATTTTTTTTTTTACTTTTTAATTCCAGGTTAGCACCTTCAGGTTCTTCAACATTGCAACTGGCACCCTTAAAATACAAGTCGAAATTTTCTTTGTGACATGTTTTACAAAGTGCGATCTGCCTGCTTCATCTTATTTGCGCGACACGTGTGTTTACTTTGTGAGAGAGACAGAGGGAATGAATTGTAACCATTAAGTGTGTGCACCGCAGCACCAATAGAAACCAATATAAAGCGCATGTTTCTGCAGCCCTGTTGTGTGAACTGTGCATATCTGTGCAGAACTTCAGAAATCTGCTCTACAAGAACGCTTTCATTCATTTCTGAACTGCTGTTAAAGCGATAGGGGTCGTATTTGTTTTTCCACAGCTGTAAAACAAATCCTCAATATTTTTGTGAGGTCGTAAATGGCTGTTTTTTAGTCGGGAATTACGACGGTAGGCCACTTATGTGGAGCACTGGTGAGTGTCTGTATTACAGTATATACTGAATTCTAGTAATGCATATTAGCAAAGTTTTGAAACAAGTGATGTGTAACTTTAACTTTAAAGGCAATTGTGCTGTGTCGATAATCTTTTTATTAATCTTTTTATTTTTATATAGCGCCTTTCATAGTGGACCACCATCACAAAGCGTTTTACAAGATACGAGACTAGAGTGTGTGAACTATGCATCAGTTGCAGAGTCACTTACAACAACGTCTCACCCGAAAGATGGGGACTAATGAAGAAAGAACACAACTCGTTTTCAAATCAACAATAGGGGGACCAGTTGTGAAATTGCTAACAAACAAGCGGTTTGAAAAGCATTCGTTTTAATGAGGAATTGTGTTTCAGTTCTTAAAACACGTATTAATGGAGATTATAAATATTCAGAGAAAAGAATAAACTGTTGCGAATGTGTGAACTTCATCATCATAATTTTAAAAGGGCATGTACAGTTTTTCTTTGTGCAGCCCACAGGCGTTTGATTAGGTGTCAAACACATGCGGTTACAAGATAAAATTGCTGTTTATATCCAATTCAAGTATGTCACTAATGCCTTGTTCTGCATACATAGTTAGTTCTGTATGGTCTCTGGAGCTTTTTTTAAAGGAATTTCATTAATTTTAAGTAATCCTAATTTGTAACCCTCTCATTCTGTGCAAGACAAACATTTTCTCTATAGTTCCAGTGGCATTTTCTTTCTGTGGTTAGACGACTCACAGTTAACAGTATTTAGAAAGACAGAGCTTGTGGTTTGGCTGTGGTGATGAAGATGGTGGGTGGCTCTCATCATTTTTACCCAATTTGAGCTGATTTGTGAATGTAAGTGGAGCGGAGGATTGAGAACATTTCAGGTGGGTGAAAACATCTGAACTGTCATTCACATTGAAACAGGAAATCATTTTACCAGGGTTTTCTTATGTGTTCTTCCTCACAGTTCCAGAATTACTCATTCACTAATAAAAACGGCTATTCAGCTATACAAAGTCAAGTTTCTATATACAATACACAAGGCAGTCAGTAGATGCTCAGTAGTCCCAGTCCTTGACATTTCTCTCTGGCAAATCAAACTATATAACAGTAAATCATGAGCCAGATTTAGGTTTTGTCTTTTTGTGAAATTTCAAGTAGATATTTTTGTATCCTAAATTGAGCTGACTTTATTTCTTGCATGCTTCCTGGCAGGCATGGTGCTCATGTATACATCTTTTGTATCCCTATGCTAATATTTCACTGTGCATATTTTCAGACTGTATCCAGAACTTCATAATGCACTAAATTTTAATTCGGCTCCCCTCCAGGACTGCAATATTGCAGGAGCAGTAATAATTAAGCAGTGGTTATTTATTTTTCTACATTTTTTTATCATTTACACACTAAATATTGTCTCTATGTTCTCTGATAAATACTATATGGGGTTGAAAATGATGTGGACTGCTGATTTGCTAATTTACCCTGTGGCTTGGAAAGGCAAATGGAATAGCTTGTGTTATTCACAGTTGAGTTGAGCAGTCTTATCCAAAGACATACCATGGGTTGGAAGGCACTGTTGTTTAAAAAAAACAGTGACCTTGAGAAATTAGCCTAGATGATCAGTAATTGAGTGAATGTGTTTAACGAGACATGCAAATATCTTAAGGGCTGATAAATTTAACCAAACACAGACCCCTGTAGGTGCTGTAAGCAGACACAGAAATATAACTATGTACCTACATTGATAAAACTGATTTAAAACTTCAAAAAGCCTTTTTAATTGTTTTGTAATGGACAATTAATTCATTCATTATTTCATCTTTTGTTGCAGATAGGTTTTTATGCGTCCATGTGTTTTTACTTTCTAAGATTTGAATTGAGCAATAATACCTTCAACACATAATTGACCACACTGGCTGTTAAACATTCAGAGGCAAGTTAAACCACATGACGAAAGGAGTGCCCTTCTGATCCCCTGCTGGGGAGGAAACCCCCTGCTAAAGGGGATAGAGTGGAGACAGTCATGTACCCCTACATACTGTATGGGAGTCACAGATTTCTCCATATACTGTGTGTGAAAACTGCTTATCCAATTGTCTCGAAACTTGGTATGAACATTATTTAGCATACGTTATTAATCCTAGAGGACGTGACAGTTGTGCTGTAACATTGAGATGGCCTTGATAGACCCTTTTCATATACAGGTATCTGAAGAATTGCTTATGCAATTGTCATGAAGCTTGGTATTAAGATCATTTAGCACAAGAATATCACATTCTGGAGCTATAGAGGTGTCTGTCTGTACATCTATCTATCTGTATAGCTCACTTATGGTTTTGCAAATATTTGGATAATCGCTCAAATTGTGATGGAACTTAGTAATTCTTATTCTTTAGTATTCTGTACATACTGTTTTTATTTGTCATAGCAATCAACATCATCCTCTGAAGGCTCTTGTTTTGAATGTTAAGCTTTAGCAGGGGATGTATGTTAATAACATAGTTTAATTCTCTGAATAGCAGCAGATCCAAACCGTACTCCACATTTATTTTTTGAGCAGCACATGTCATTAGTATGTCATATTTCATATGGTATATAAAGTAATGTGAAAATTGGCAACTTGGCATTCTGAGCAGGTCAATGCTAGTTATAGATTCACAAAATAATTAATCAGTGCAAAACTAAACTGGGAAGTTTACACATTAAAAGGTGTCACCCTTAGCCCAAAATAAGCAACATATCTATATTCTTATTGAACAGTATCTGTGTGTTTTCAAACTGGTAAAATTGTAAAACCTGAAAGAATTAAAGACAAATTTAATGTTTCATGTTAGCATTTTTTTTCAAGATGGTGCTTATACAGAATGTACTTTATTCTAAATCTTAGTTCAGTTTTGCTGCAAATAACCTGCTCTGAATGATCTGTTAGCAACTGTACTGCAGTGAAATGCAATTAATAGCTGACCTTGCTTTCGAAAAACACTATTTTTGTATTTCTACAAAAAGTTTAAGTGAGTCATTAATTTAAATTGTTTGTTGAAATGTTAATGGCTGCTTCATAGTAGACAGACACAACTACAGTTTCTGCTACTACCATTGTTGCCAGCTCAATTAATCCCAACGCACGTGTGATGGGGTACACCTCGTCCCTGTATTATTTGTATATTTTGTATTATTATTATTATTATTATTATTGTTGTTGTAGTTTTATGCAGGCGGACAAAGCCGTCTGTCTTAGTTATTATTTTAAGATGACGGCGAAAAGCCGTGTGTTTGTTTATTGTGTTTAATTATTTATTTAAAAACCTCGTGCAGCCGGTGACCATCTCCCGAGTTAATTCATTGATTAATTGTTGCTAATCGGGAGATGGTCACCTGTATAAAACCGGCAGCTTTTCTGCGCTCTGGGGAGAGAGAGTTCAGGGAGTAAGGAACGAGAGAGTTAAGGAGAGAAAGAGGTGAAAAAGAAACAACTGCTATTGTGCTGGAACAGCCAGCACAATATTTGTGAGTACAACTGTTTGTGGGTTTGTTTTGTTTGGCCAACGTGCCCTTTTGTTTGCTGTAAAGTGTTTTGTTTATTATTTGATTTATTATTAAAACGCGAGCGCAAACGCGTCTTGTTTCCCCTACCTACCTTTGCTGCCTTTGTTTTGTGTTGCTTCTTCCTGGTCCGTGACATCAGCCTGCAACCACTCTGCCACAGCACGTCACAGTAGAAAGGTGTCAGTTTAACCATTTGTTTTCCACTGTTACCTTATATAGTAGCCATTGTTAATAGAGTCTTTTATTCTGTCCACATGCTACTACCATTGTTGCCAGCTCAATTAATCCCAACGCACGTCACAGTAGAAAGGTGTCAGTTTAACCATTTGTTTTCCACTGTTACCTTATATAGTAGCCACTGTTAAGAGTCTTTTATTCTGTCCACATGCTAGGACCGACTAATACTGAGGCCCCCTTTAGAACTGTTTTATTTTCTTCCTACAAGACACACGCATGGTTCAGTAAAAATCACCCAGTGTGGTACTATTTGCTTTATTAATATCGTGTTGGTGTTAAAAGGGTAAAGTAAACGACCCTGGTTCATTTAATTTACTGCATGTCACCTAATAACCAGAACACTATGTGGATGAAATTGAACACACTGTGCATTGCTCATTTACAACCCAGCATTCAGGAACTAGATTGGGCTTAACAACACTTACCTCTTGGAAGTGGTAGTTTATTCCATTTCATTATTGCAGTTTGACCTCATTAAAAGCGCATTGGAGCTGCATTAAACTGATGTAAGCTTTGTAATGCTGAGATATCTGGTGATGCCAGGTTATTGTGATGGTATTGTGATTAAGGAGGCTGTGTGGTCCAGTGGTGAAAGAAAAGGGACTTGTAACCAGGAGGTCCCCGGTTCAAATCCCACCTCAGCCACTGACTCATTGTGTGACCCTGAGCAAGTCACTTAACTTCCTTGTGCTCAGTCTTTCAGGTGAGATGTAATTGTAAGTGACTCTGCAGCTGATGCATAGTTCACACACCCTAGTCTCTCTGTAAGTCGCCTTGGATAAAGGCGTCTGCTAAATAAACAAATAATAATAATGATGATGCTAAAGCCACCTGTGTGTTACAAACCTTTCATAAAGCATGGGGATAATGTCTTTTTAATTATCGGCGTGTGTCTTGATGCATTTTGTTTAGTTTGCTTAGTCGTGTTAGTAGTTTAAAGGCGCCCGGGTTTGAGCCCATATAAATGAATGGGATTTATTTGGGCACTCCATTACAACACACATACTCTGGATGCGGGATCACACACAGGCTTAATCTGTCCCTCGCCTAATACAGCCCTGAGGTCATAGTACAGAACGTCTGTCTTTAAATCTGTTTATAATCTAGGTTGAATGGCTTTGAAATAGTGTGCTAAAAAAAGCCTCATTTGTTATGAATATGATTACAGATTCGGGTTCAGTCCCACCCCAGATATTCTCTAAATCATAGCATTTCTCTTCCTAAAGCTTGTGTGTTGCACAGGTTCGCAGAAGCTGTAAATTTCTTCTCCGCTGATGCTCTAACCTGCACTTTTAGTTCCATCTCTTGGATGTGTAGTTTCTACAGTGTGCAAGTATGCCGTATAGGATAGTGCAGCAGGGGGGAAGACATTTGCAGCTGTCCTATATCTGGAAAGCTTCCTGGCAGGCATGAGAGAGAGAGAGAGAGAGAGAGAGAGAGAGAGAGAGAGAGACACAGAGAAAGAGTATCAATTATAAAAGCAGCCACGGAAAATAATCCCAATTTAACGAAAAAGAAATATAAAATACATGGAACAAACGAAGAAGAAAAACATATAAGCAAGATAAACAGATAATGCACACTAAGGTAAGAACACATGCAATGAATCACAATGGAGCAGTCCTTTAAGTCGCTGGGATATACTGAGGTCTTGTGCTGTCATTTTAGAGAGCCGGACCTCAGTTAGATTATTGCTTTATATGGCAAACACAGCTGCCTGAAAGATGACATGTGATCTTGAGATACTTTCCTCTAGTTTTTGTATTAACCCATTGAGAGCCACGATTTATACTGAAACAGGTCCTACAAGGAAAGAGGAAAGATCAAAACACACGTGTTTATTTTGTTAGCATGACATTGATGTTTTCGTTATGAAGCCTTTACAAAAGAAAAAAAAGAGATTGCCATTCTATTCAACATATATTTTAAAGTATACATTTATTTTTGCAATTTACCTATCAGTAAAATGCAATTTATTTAAAAAAAAAAAAAAAAAAAATTCTGTAAAGTGGTTTCTTCTGGGGAAAAACACTTGCACTTGCAACATCCTGAAAGTGTCAGAGATTCATACTTCAATGGTGTGACTGTCGACCGATGGGAAAGTTACATTTTTTGCTGGATATGAACCAGCCTTTACACAAAAGAATATGTGTACTATTGGAAGCAGTAAGTTAGTGAATGGCTTTTCTACAGTACAGTACATCATTTGCTGTCAACGTGGCCAAACCATGAACTAACGGTAACAGTTAAAGGGAGCACTGTGTGCATGTGGGATTTTGCCATGTTGTCTCTGGAATGAGTTTTATGTCTGCTGGCTTGCTCTGGCACCAGCACTTACTCTGCTAGATTTTAGAGATCAGGGGCTGGTGTAACGATGTCAAATAATGGGGCTCTCAGTGACTTGAGTTGGGAAAGAAAGGAGATTAGCACCGATCAGAAGCCCATAATGCCATGACGTGAAAGGCTGTTTGATGTGATTCTTTTTATCCAGCTCCACTTATTCCATTATGCCTGTCTACATTGTCTATAATTGAGTTGCCTTGCCCTATTTCTTCCTGTTCTTTTTTTTTCCCTAAGAATGTAGACGTTATTATAGTATCTCATCTCATGTTACTGTGTCCTGTGCAGTCGATATCCCTGTATGTAGGGGGAGAGAGAAAGAGTTTGGGTTGCGTGTTCAATCTCACTCTTGTTTGTTTGTAGTATAGCTGTTCTCCAAAAATATAGACACACTGTAACAGCTTTGCTATAGAAAGAGCATGAGGTAATGTATACATCTTTTGTGGTGCATCTTAACCCTAAGTAGGCAGGCTGCCTGAGGATGTCACACTGGAATAAACAAGCTAGCTGGCTTTTACCAACTTTTCAGAACATAAAAGAGAAGAATGTAACATAGATACTGAGTAGGTGTAGAATAAAGCAAACGCCTGGCATAAAGTCACTTTGCTTGGGGTACATCCAGACATGCAGTGGCTTAACTAGCTGTCGTAGAGTGCTAAACTTATACTGGCAAAAAAACATGCCACGAGTTACACAAAGAAAATTGAACATATGGAGATTTGTTAAAGCCCACGTGTCAGGATTTTGTCAGAGGAAAACTAGATTCCTACAAGAAGACTGTTTTGTTGGGTTTCGTTTGAGCTTTTCGCTGAAGCTTTTTTGTTTGAAGCGCTGCTTTCAAGTGTAAATGCTTGTCATTTTCACAACAGCAATTTTAATAACGACAACAAATGCAGTCGACAGACAGTTCCTAATTGGGAATGTTTTTGAAGTGCAACTTGAACGTTAAAAAATGCATACATTATGAATGGTCTTTCTTTTTGAAAGTTCTGATACTTTTTCAAATCAGATTTTGTGCTGTAGGCAAATTCTTACTTAAAGAAAAAGCGTAAACAGCTGAAAAATGTTCCACAGGGATTGATAAATAATCCACCAAGATGACTTTAATTTGACATGCTGTTTTTAAAATATTCCTCTCTAGGGTAAACACTGAGCTTCTGAGACATTTTCCTTACTTGACCTTTGTTAGCTGAATTTGTAAATGAAGCCACACGGCCTTCCAATTACTTTCCAGGAACTGTGTACAGAACTATTTGTAGCTGTTTTATAAGTCACTGAAAAATGATTACACTCGGGCCATATTTTAAAATCATATACCCCAGTATTCAGTTAACTTTTTTTTTTTAAAAGGACAAAACAGAAAAGTGCTAGTTTTACAAATTCTGAAACACTTCTTAATGTGCCTACTGTACCCCAAAGAACTTGCAAGGGGGGGGGGTATTTAGTTTTAAATTTCATATGCCAGCATTTCAACTGCCTTGTGTGTTTTTATTGGATTCAATGCCCCACATTTTTTTTCCCCTCGCGATTTTCATTCTGCAAATCAAGCTCTTCAAGACGCTATTCTCTTCCTTTTGCCCCAAAATCAAGCGCAGTGGAGGTGGAGGGAGACAGTGGTGAGGAAGAAAAAGGTAAAGAACAGGGATATTTAAAAAAAAAAAAGTATGCTATTGTTTGAATGACAAAAATAAAACCCTTAATGTGTGGGCCACTGCCTCTCTATTGAGAATTCATTTCACACACCGCCAACACTGCTGTAGGGTGTCCTACATCTTTCTGAGAGATTCTAACTGCTGACTCAACAGAAAAAAAGTCTATTGTTAATTGATCTCATGCAGACACTGTAAAAAAAAACCAAGAAAACACTGAAAACACAACTTCTATGGTGACAACAACTACAGATTTATAACCACTGTTTGACCACAGCTTCTCTTTTTATTTCTAACCACCAATACATCTGGTACACCAGGATGAAACCATTAATCTTGCCTCTAGTGGATGTAAATGAGATGCCCATACAACATGACCAAAAACAGGGGAAAGGTAATTAACATATATTATACCCATCCAAAGGTTCCCTTTAAGCTAGTGATTGAGTGGATATTGTTAAAATAAAGGGTAATGTATATAGTGTAGTGTGTCAGTGGCTGAGCTCTGAATTAACACATTTATACTGATGCAATACTGTCAACAGTGGCAGATCTTATGTACCACTGGTATGACCTAAAAAAAAAATACAGTGGGATGACAATACTGGCCTTGTTAGAAAATGCACATTCAGTTGATCTAAACAGCGGTATGTCTACAATGTGGTAATAATAATAGATCATTATTGCATCCTGTGCTTATTATCTGCTTTGTCAATTCATATCTATGACATTCTGCAGGGGGCCCTTCATAATGATTTAAATGACAGGGAATCTAAATTCCGCTGCTGCTTTTAACCCAATTGAATAGACCCTTGTGTGGTACACACCAGAATGATCCACACACCAGGCAAATGTGGGTTCAATAAGCGATGTCTATTAAAATAAAAAGCTTAATGGCCACGGCCAGCATGCTGATTTATGATGCTTATCGGGTTTACTGTATAATTACATTCTGCAGTTGCAGAGAGCCAGAGCAAGGCTGAACTAAATCTGTCAATCTATTTCTGAAAGGCCACCTTTTGTAAAGCATCCCCATCTTTGTTGAGATTTTTTGCACAATGCTTCAACCTCCCACGGCATCGTGCCTCATGCTTAGGATTCCAGCGACAGTCAGGAGCAAGATCAGTAGTAAAGCTGATGCTTTGGCAAAAGTATTTCTGTCCCAGGGAGGCAAAAGCAGTTTTGATCCCTCCACGAAGGAGCCTGGATACAGACCCTGTACTGCATGGTAGCTTTATCTGATGCAGGTCTGTTTCTTTTCTATATTTAACCCAGAACTGGAATATACTGTACAGCACTCCTTCAACGGCTGTGAATTTGTGAACAGCCTTTTGCAGTACAGCATATAGCCCTACTGTATGTGTCTGGAGAGCACTGTGTGTCAAATGACCGTTATGTGCACTGGCACCTCGCATTCAGTTTTGTGGATATTATTAAACGTTGAGAAAGAATTCAGGACTGTAATTCCTGTAGTGATGTCATTGTTAGCTACACACTTGTTTTAAGGGGTTAATGCTTAATCCGGTGCTAATATATAAGCTGAGGCTTTTCAGAGAAGTCAATTTCTGCTGACAGCACTACCGGTATACATTAAATAAAATGAGGGAGAAAAAAAACAAACAAACACATTTTGTAAAGAGATAAGCAGCTGCTAAGTAAGGAGCAATTTAATTAACTTTTTCTTCCAATTAAAGTCCTTTAGAATTTAACATTGTAAAAAAAAAAAAAAATCAATACCCACTGTTAATCCACAGATTCTTTTTTTGTTTGTTAAAGCTTTAAAGCTTAGCTGCATAGATTTATATGCGCTTTTTCCACCCTGAGTAAAATAAATTGCATCTGACATACAATGTTCAGATGAGTTTTTGTGGACAATAAGCCAGTTTCCATTTTTGTACATATTCTGGTGGTTGATATGTGTGTGCCTAACAGCCAAGGCCATTGGTGAACCAATGTTCTGTTCATAATGGAAAGTTAATTATAGATATATTAAAAAAAAAAAAAAAAAAACACAATCAAATAGTCATTTATTTACTCTTTTACTTTCACCTCGATTGAAAACCAATTGATCTTCAGTCCATCTGATCAGGAAGTGGGTTGCAGCTGGTAGGCGACATTCGAAAGGGCATTCAAATTGAGGGAAAAAAAACAGGAATATAATCTTTTCACCTGCCTTACTGATCCTGATTGACCCATCTCTCAGCAATCGACTCGCCTTGCCAGCACCAGCTTGGGCTCGTTTCTATCGCAGTGTGTGAATGTCTTCTAAGCGACATTGAAAGAAGATAGAAAAGATGCATAGCATTAAACTAAAGGCGATCGGCTACTGATTTAATCATGTGTAAAAAGGATCCCAGGGGTCTAGTTCAGTGGATCATGCTCGGGTGGCTTTGCACCCTTTGCCACAGATAAAGAGTTAAGCAGCAAAACAAAAGCAGTAAATTACAAGAAGTCCAATGAGGTTTACAAGTGTCATTGCGGTGCATCACTGGCTAAATTGAAGTACTGCTGAACAATTCTAATATTGTCACCTCTGGTTTTGTGTCATAAGGATATAGATACTGATTGTATTTTGTTTCCATTTGTTAGAACAGTTCTGCATGTTGTACCTTTTTTCTGCTCACAGTATTTTATACTTGGATGGTAGACACCTGGTTCTTCTGGGAACTCTCTGTTTTAATAACTGTGAGTAATAACTGTGATGTTCTTTTCCACAGTCCATTCAAAGCAAATAAACAATATGTTAACATTGAGGATCTGGTATAAATAAATAAATAATTCATAATGCGTCTAAAAATGTCCCCGGTTCAAATCCTGGCTCACTCCCTGTGTGACCCTGAGCAAGTCACTTAACCTCCTTGCGGGTGAGACGTTGTTGTAAGTGACTCTGCAGCTGATGCATAGTTCACACACCCTAGTCTCTGTAAGTCGCCTTGGATAAAGGCATCTGCTAAATAAACAACTAATAATGATTATCCACTGAACACTTACAGTATAATAAGAAACGGTACTTTAGTGTGGATGCTTTGAGCTGGATTAATTAAAACATTTTTAGTATGGTTCTCGCGATCAGTTATGTTGTGTGGACAGGGCCTTAATGTCTTGCTTTTACTGTATGTGAGACTGGAATGGAACAAAACGGGTAAGGGACATGATTGTGTTAGAGATTCATATCAATACTTGAATTGACAACCATTACTGTATGTGGGCCGTGAAAACTTACTGGCTCACCTTCCTGTTTTCACTGTGCTATTTTTTTTCTTAAAACCTCTGTATTGTTTAACACCTATTAGGGTCCCCAGTGCTTTCTTTGCAGTTATTGTATCAGCTATTGCAGCTCAACGTCTGCTGTTCCACCCGGCACTGTTGAAGCTGTGGGACAGGCAGGCGAGTGATAGTTCACTTGAGGCACAGAGAGCACTGGGCAACGTGGAGTAGGGGGCTTCTCTATGTAGCATACTTTCAGTGTTAAGTTTACATATTAGAAATGAACATTGGAACTAAGCAATGATAAGGGGTCAGTGAACGGGTACCGAAACCAACTGGAGGTACATCATTGGATTTCTACAGGCTATGTTTCGTCTATAAACATAAACCAGCTTCACCCCTCGATGCGACAGCGCTACTGGAATAGTAGTTTTAGAGTGGTGCTTAACGTTATCACTCTGGTCTCGTGCGCTTGAAATGCATCTAAAGGAACTCGTGCTAGAGGAGTGTTTGAAATCTCAGGAGAGCTACATCTCCTGATGCTGAGTGAGTAGCACTCTGTCCAGATAGAGAAAGATGAGTTCTGAAGCTTAGCAGCCGAGATCCGACCCACTCACAGATCGCAGCAGTACTAATCACAGGTACGCTCAGGTTGCTTGTGGCGTCATGCAATCCACACACAGTAAGAACCGCATCTTTTGTTATGCAAACTCGTTGCTGCAAGTTGTGAAATGCATTGAGTTATTTTATAAAACAACTGGGGGAAAAAAACAGTTATTTATTCAGGATTAGTCCACTTGTTTTTAATTTTATAATTTTTTTTTTTTTTTGTCAAAATGAACAAAAAATTAATTCCCTGTGTATTATCTATGTATGCTCTGCAGAGTGTTTATTTATATGAGATTATTATTGTTATTATTGTATTTTTTTATTTATTTTTTTTACTTTAACAACAGCTTCTAATTGGAAAATGTGATTGAAAATGAAGTGCATTCAACAGGTGATAGCATGGCCCATTAAACAACAAGAGATAACAAGCGGGTTCTGCTTGTCATTACATTAATCTCCAGTCTATTAAACACCTGATGCTATATTTTTAATAATGTGGATTTAATAGTTCAGTTTAATTTTTGTGTGGAACTTGATTTGTGCGTGGGTATCAGAGTAGACCTATGCAGAGTGTGACCCTTTGTGGAATAAGATTTTGTTCAAACGCGTCTTGCCGCTGGAGGCCTGGTTCAGATCTGGTTTGGATCACAAATTAAAGAACTATGAAACAGATATGAAACACCACTGTTATCTTAACTAATCTTGTTCAGATTCACATTATGTGTATATCATTTATTTTCTGATTTCAGTCATCACATCCTGGAGACTCCAAAGTTTAAAGTGTCCCTGTGGCCTTCATAAAGCACTTGAATATATGTAAGTACAGCTGGTACATCGGAGTGCAATCAATAACCCGTAGACCTTCAACACTGCACTTTTTGCAGTCAGTTCCTTGATATCAGGAACAACAATTACAATTTGTTATTACAGTCAGTTTTGGGGGTATGCATAAAGAACAAATGCCCCTGCATTGGTCATCAATGAATACTATCTGGGCTACCACTGCATAGGTGGGACAGATTGCTAGGTACAATGGTTAGAGTGGTTAATTATCAATTCAGGGAAGATGTTTATTAACGTGTAGTTAAACGGCCTTATACTTGTTGGAGGACTGTGTATGTAGAATATCACTCAGACATGGAAATGATTATTTAGGAAATAAAATAAAATGTGAGAGTGTGGGAGTGCTAAGTGTCTTTGTATATTAAACACTGGGTTCTAAGGGAGGCCAGCTGCTACAGTGTCATGGCAACATTTAATCAGCCCCTGCTCGAGCACGATGTTAACTTCATGGCGTTCAAGAAGCCCCTGTATCACAGACCAGCAGGATGATCAGGAAGCAAACTAGTTTCAAATAATGTTTTTAATTTTTATTTTACATTGCCTTTGTATGATGTTTACAATCATTTCGATTGAACTGACTCTGTGTTAAACCAGGAAGGTCAAAGCATTTGAGGAGAGTTACCCTTTAAACACTAACACTGAATCATCTTAACACAATTTAATGATGCTTCCCACAATGCAATAATTGCATGCAATACGTTGTATTTTAAAGGAATATAATCTCTTAAACTTTTTGCATAGTCTGTTCATTAATACTTTTTTTAAGTGTGATTTTAAAATGCATCTTATAACAGACTGGCCAGCTGAAGAGCCAGATCCTACACAACAACTAAAACATTTCCTGTATTCCAGTCCCTGCATACCATCTGCTGGCTGAAATGTTACTGACAATGTAGGGGATGCGTAGTTAAAGCATCATTCACTTAATGACACAGTAAATGGAAGGATCCTGCTATGTTTATACAATCCACCCCATCTCCCACCCCCGTAAATGTTTAAAACAGGTCGATCAACCTTCATTAGATTCTTTTGATGTATTCTACCTGTTCCTAGAAACATGAACAAGATGGTGTGAGAATGTTGACAGTATTGCTCTTGTTTAGTGTTTGAGAATGGTGGAAAAAGACTGCGTATGTGAAAGGTCTGATGCTGTGTTCAGAGGACAATGCTATGGCATAGATGTAATAACACTGGTGCCAGTAACCCATACATCTGGGATCCGCCTCCTACATTTTGGAGTAGTCTTAAAGGCAGAGGCAGACAGGTTCATTTTTTTCTTTGTTTGTGCCAGGCTCCTATATTATCACAAGAACAACACGCTCCTTGAAATAGATTTCTTCAGGGTCCCAGGAGCTTCCACAGTTTATTTCCACGGTTTACTTCACAGTTTACTTCAATTTTCCAACTAAAGTATTACAGTTGAGATGAGTTTGTAACATGATCCTTTGTTCTACAGTATTAATACTTTTCATTCTTACAAGGCATTATCTCACATTAAAACCAAATTGGCATAATTTACTTTTTAAAGTAATTACTGTTCATCTGTTAGATTATTATTATTATTATTATTATTATTATTATTATTATTATTATTATTATTATTATTATTATTATTATTTATTTTTATTTAGCAGATTACAGATCTAAATACAGCAGTGCTTTAACTCTATATTGAAGTGTTACAGAACTCCCTGCAGTGTTAGCAGGGAATTATTACTGCAGTATTTATTTTTTTAAACATGTTTTATTGTTTTTATTCACACATCATAGGTAAATAAACTAGGGAATTACTTTTTTCAACTTTTACTCGGGAACGTTCGCCAAGAGAGCTGGCTCTTCTTCTAAACATCGCTGTGTATCCAGTTCATGCTCCCTCCTGCAACAATGCTAGCGCTCTGATTGGAATGAGCGACATATTCTGGGAACAGGAAACCAGCATTGTTGCAGGAGGGAACGTGATCTGGACACACTGCGGCCCTTAGAAAACGTATTTTTTTTCTCGTGGTGAAGTCTGCCCCCCGGTGGATGTAAAAAATACCTCCGTTAGCAATGCTACAATTGTGTTATTTTCTGCATCCACTTGGGAGGTGTTGCACAGGGACAGGTTGATACATTCTGGTGTATCATGTGCACTTTGAGGTTAGACACATTTCTGAGAGCTATATTGAGGTCACAGGGGTGCTTTAAACTTCTGAGTCTTTATGTTATCACTGCACCAGTTCTCATACATTATATCAGTAATTTAATATTGTGTGCTTATTAAAACGCATATACAATAGAACAATGCAAAATTGCTATTTACACCACCTCACTCAAGCAGACCAAAAAGTTGTAACTTACAGCCCTGGTGTTATTTACTCAATCTCGTAAATTGAAAGAGAGCTTAATATGGACACAAAAAAAAAGCCACTTCTGAGGCTCTGTGTAATATCCTTACTTGTTCTGAAAGACACCGTGCTGTATTCAGAAAAGATGGAAGGAATCCCTTAGATGTGAGAAGTGATTATATTAACAGGTTTCTCTCTGCAGCATGCTTCAAGAACCAGTATGCCTCGTTTTCGAAGCAAACGTGTTGCAGTTTGTGTGGGTGGCTTGCTCTAGCTTCTATAACTGTAGCTGTTCAGATAACTGTGTATAATTATTAAATACATAGGATGTTCTCAGCTCTGATTCTTAATTGCATTTGTAGAAACTAGGACATACACAATCTTAAACCAGTTGATTCCAACATTAAAAAAGTTCAAGTAAACAATAATACAATTATTAAGTGAACTATAGTAGTATAGTAGTATAGTAGTATGAAAAAGAAACAAACATTTAAAATATAATTTGCATTATGTTTGAAAATATAATGCAAATTAACCAAGTCACATTTCACATGATTGTTTGTTTGTTTGTTTGCAATGTCAGAATTTGAGGAGGTCATGATAGTGGGTGCCTAAGTTGGGGCATCAATGTCAAGGGTGGCAACTTGTGATTGGTCAACATGCGGATAGGGGAAGAGAATGGCTGCAGAGGATTGTAAGAGCTCATCCAGAACACATACTGTAATAACCCAAACACTGAATCCAAGTACAACAGCAGTATATTGACCAAGCTGTATTAACAGAGCTACAAGAAGTGGCATCACCTTGTAAAATAATCCCAGATTGGTGGCATTTGCTGGATAACTAATAATAAGAGCCGTGCTGGTCTGACATTGTTTTAAAATTATTGTTAACCGTCGATTGCCGTAGTATATTAGTATCGTTATTATCCATGTCGAAAGGTGATTTGCGACATATCTTAGAGCTTAACGTCCTGGATGTTTATGTTAACTCTTCCTAGTCGTGCAGTATTTCAGCCTTTTCCCTTAGAACTGCAGCAAAGAACATGCCTCCCACTTTAAATGACAAGCCAAGGGCCAGCTGGGCAGCAGTGTGGAGGAGTGGTTAGGGCTCCGGAGGGTTGTGGGTTCATTCCCAGATGAGGGACACTGCTGCTGTACCCTCGAGCAAGGTACTTTACCTAGATTGCTCCAGTAAAAACCCAACTGTATAAATGGGTAATTGTATGTAAAAATAATGTGATATCTTGGAACAATTGTAAGTCACCCTGGATAAGGGCATTTGCTAAGAAATAAATAATAATAATATGTGTGGATTGGTTGACAACCTGTTCAAAGCACTGTTATACTGCAAGTTTCTCCTTGATGATGCCAAAAAAACAGTGGAAACGGGAATTCACTTGGTTTTAATTAGCTGGGGTTAATAGGATGCCCTGTGTTTATCACCCACAACATTATTATGTAATAAAGTATTACTAAATCAATTGATTCTTGTTTTAAAGAAACCCCCACTCATCAGAGCTACCGTGTTCACTACCATTGAATACTTGCCACCGACAAAAATACTGCTCAAAGCAGCTCAGTTCCCCAAGAGTATTGGTAGCTGTCTGCAATATGTCTTAGGTAACAGACCGCATTGCATTGTATTGTAATGTAACTGGCAGCTCAATTATTTCCTTTAGTAATATGACAATGGTAGTTCCAGTGCATTCCGGTATGCTCTTACCTCCTACATCACCTTAAATGTTGTAGAACATAATTAGACATTCCGATAATTCCTGAATTCTGATAAAGCCACTCTCATTCTAATGTCTTCAGCTGTATCTTCTTTAATTTAAGTAACTGTCACCATGCTGACAATATCCCCTCCCCTGGATAATGAGTGGCGCGATTTCCTCCAGCACATAGGCGAAATATCATCTAAATGTGTTAATTCAGCAGGCACGGAAATCCATCGGTTTTAAAGAGAGCTGTGAGTCTGATTGAAAAATGTTGCAGTGTTGTTATAAGAGATGGTTACATTGAGGATTTTTTTTAGCCCAGAGTACGGTTTGCTTAATAATACCCAGTGTTTTTTTTATTAAGTATAACCTAAAGGTCAGCATTCCTCCTCCAATACATTGGAATAGATTTGTTTTCCTTAGTTTTTTTTTAAGGAAACCCATCTTGAAATACATATTTATAAAGTGAGAATTCTGTTCCGTGAGAAAAGCGGGTTTTCCTCAAATGCTACAGTACAATTTGCTGCTGTATGCCGCTGGCTTGCAACCAAAGGGAGAGCTGCAGCATTTGGAGAGATACAGCCCATTACAGTAGACAATGTGAATGTTCTGAGTAGGCGTTTGGATCCTTTTAGATGCTAATTTAGCCACACCTGGCTTTTCTGTATTATCATTTCTTTTTTTGTTAGTGGAATATATTTCACTTGAAAAGGAGAATCCCCAATCCTCCAAATATGTGCAGTATATATTTTTTTAAAATAAAAAAATAGGAGAGAGTGAGAGCGAGAGAGAGAGAGAGAGCGAGAGAGAGAGAGAGAGCGAGAGAGAGAGAGAGAGAGAGGTGATCGCATCATGGTGCTCTGCTTGAGATTTAAGCAGAGTGTTTCAGATCAGCAAGGAGTAAGCTAGCTCTTCAGCAGTGTGTGACCGCGCTCCATGTGCTACACAAAGCTACTTGTTTCTTTGCCTGAAGCAGCAGCCCTGATTGCGGTGCTGAGGGAATGTCCCCTATTGTCAAAAATCCAAACTGCTTCTCACCCATGCTCTGCCACTGCAAAGTTGCATGCACCAACAACACTTTATCGTTGATGTTTGGATGCAAGGTAGGCAATTACTCATATGAATGTGATCATGGCTACTGTGTGTTGCTTTAATATTTTCATTAATGCATGCTTACAGTACGTTGTGGGTGCAATGCAACTCTCATGCGAGGGGGGGGGGGGAGATCTAGACGTGGGGAGAGCAATTACTAGTGTTGGAATTCAGATCATGCACAGTACTTCATTCAGTCTGATTTACGTTTTAAATGATGGCTTATACTGGACTCATATACTTTAACATTTCAACATTGCAAACTGTAAGAATCCATCAGTGCTTTATGTTTAATTTCCTCCCTAATCGTATTATGATGTAATGGGTATTGGCACATATTCAAGGAGTTTTATAATGCCATTATTTCGTGTTTAAAGTTTTCCTGATTTATGTTTTGTTTGCCTTTGTTTATTTCACACAATTGCATATTCTAATTGTATTTATTAAAAGGTTCACTTGCTTAATCTGTAACATGTTTTGTATTTAGTCAATCTTTCTTTGTATGTTTTATTTTTAAATAATTTAGGATTTTGTGTAAACAGATGCAGTTATGATGTGTGGGGGTCCCAATGCAAGGACAAAAAAACAAACAAACCTTTAAGTCATATAATGAAAAAACTAAATGCAGTGCTGTGGGCAGAACTGAGACAAATACATTGTTTTAGCTGTACTTGGGTAATGAACTACAGTGCTTGTAGAGCAGGCTATGCAACATTTTGCATGCAATGCATTTACATACACATGCTTGAAGTACTTTGCAAGTAATCATTCTCTCAAGGGGTGCTATTTTCAAATTATAATTCACACTTTCTGACAAAATCCCCAAAATTAAACCATTTACTTGTTTTTTGTAATAATTTTGCCACTTCAAGGGATAATTACAATTTGGAGTATAAAGTTTTTTTTGCTTTTTTTTTAAAGAAAAAAAAGCCCAGTAGTCTGTTAGAGTAAGGTAAAATGGTTGCAATGTGACATTTTCATATCCATTATTTCACCAAAATGATCTGCACTGTGTCTTCTCTGGCTCACAGATTACAATATTAATTAGAATAATTGTAGTTGGCAGACAGTTCCGCAGTTTTTCGGCCTTTGGGATCCACTGTATTGCTTTGTCATCTCTGTTACAGGAGGTTTATGCCAAGTTTACCTAGCAAACGTTTATGATCAATTAGCCACTCATCTCACCTTTCTATATATATATTTCTGTTTGTGCTCGTAAGATATTATGATTAATGTCCGTGTTGGGAAAAAATTGCTTTACAAGGGGAAATGTCTGAATCTCCAGTGTCCCGTACACTTTCTGCATCAGCCCGCATTGACAATATTACACAGGATGGCATTCTCAATCCAGAGTGTGGCGATTCAGAGCTCAGGAAACACCCTGAGATCATTAAAAGAGGAGGGTTTGGGAACAGACGTGTCATTGGATTGGAGATTAAATTAGAAACATAGGGCACTAAATAAAAAGTAATTAAAAAAGACTGTCTGCTAAAAAAGAATCTGGCTAATTGGTTATGTTGTGTCCTATCTAGTCCCAAACCCACAAGGTTGGTACTGTTGCCTTGTCATTCTTTTTCTCTTTAGATTGCTAAGTAGCATTGCATGCAGTGACTACAAGTCCCAGAATACACCACTTCAACATCACAAATATACTACACAGTGGGTGAAGATTCAACAATATTTGTAAAAGAGTGCGTCTTATATTCTGCATATTAAGGTAGAGTCATTGCCAACATTTTGAAAATGAAAAAGTATAATTACATGCTACATACTGTTTCAACTTCAGTTAATACATTTAAATGCTTATTGCTAAAACATATTTTAAAATAAAATGATGCAGATTTGTAGGAGACAGACGCATGCATACATACTACAGAACATGCCTTAAACTCTGAAACAGTGGGTGCACTAGTCCAATTTGCATCCATATTCATCTGTTTTACTGTGCTGTGGATCTCCTTCTAATAGAAGGATTAGTGAGGAGGGTACACAACCCTCCCATCCCCCTTCCTTCAAGCAACGATGCCCTGATCTTTAGACCTCTTAGACAGTGCTTGCAGTGTAGCAAACAGGTTTTGCTGCATAGGGGTTTGGGCAAACCTGCTCATTGATGATCTGATTGACAGTGACAAGGACAAAAGTCTTTATTTTTACAAACTCAGACAGCAGCAGTGAGCCCGGTCCATTCCAAGCACAAATACCAGCAAACACAGATCCCTGCACTGCACTTCAGTGTGGCACACAAACAGGAGGGTCAATACTGACAACCAACAGAGAACTCTTGTACATTTTTTTTATCCCAGAGGTACCTTTGTACTTATCATACAAGGCATAACTTTGGCTTGGAGTAAAATACATTGGAAGCAATTATATCTTTAGAATTTTCCACTGAAGTAAGCGTGTTATGATTAACTGACATATAGTATATATCATTTATTTATTTTTTCCTGAAAGCTGCTTCTCACAATGC
The DNA here is from genome assembly GCA_030684275.1 of Acipenser oxyrinchus oxyrinchus. NCBI lineage: Eukaryota > Metazoa > Chordata > Actinopteri > Acipenseriformes > Acipenseridae > Acipenser > Acipenser oxyrinchus. Next base: position 5,348,602 of record CM060253.1, read on the forward strand.
AGCTTTTCAACTGCTCCCTGTTGTTACAGGATCAGTATTTCTTTAACAGAGAAGCTTAAACATTACACATTTAGGTACCCTGAAGCATGGGAGATGAAATTAGGTTAGAAGAACAGTATATGGGCGCTTCTAAAATATTTCTCAAGGCTTTCTTTGGATTACATTGAAATGTAATTGAAATTGATCTGATCATCTTTATCATCTTATCAATTGGTAATGGATGGATTAAGTGGTTGTGGTGTGTTCTGGTTTGCACTGGAGACTGCAGTCCTCCCACATTGTTGCTGTACTGAACATCCCTTTGCACTGCCACTGTTCCTGAACCCTGCCCTGGAGGCACCAGACCAAGCTGATACAATAGCATAATGAAGCTCAGCTTCTATACACCACTCTCAGACCCCCAACAGAGATGTAAGTTAATGTTAATGACTTGAATCTCACAGCATGAAAATAATAAGTGAGGAAGGGTCTGTAGAATTATTACACATGAGGGATGAAGCCTGAGGCTTATGGTAGATACTAACTTATGACACAATTACATTTTCTAATCAATCTTCAGAACGGCTCATCCTGTTGAGATTAAACTTGGTATGTGCATTTCACGAGAACAGTTCACAGTGACATATTTTTTGAGCTATTAAGGGCTTCTTGCCTTTTTTTTTAATGAAACTATAGATGCACATTTGTTACAATAAAAACATGCTGTGGATTCAGGTCATGTTAACCATCTGTTTTTTGACACTGCCAGGAGATATATACTGTATGTAAGGTTGTTGGGAATATGTATGTTTGTACCTTGATATTAATTTGAGCAGCGCAGTTTGACATACAGTTCTCTACCTGTTAGTGTCAACACAGTACTGCTGGCATTTATCATCTCCTCATCAGCAATATGAATGGAAGAGAGTTCTTTAATTTATAGTATCAGTGGTGATGGAAATTCTATTTCTGTTCTTGGTGTTCTGTTTTAAAGAGGTGAAAGGGATAAAAATAACTCTGAGATATTGAAAGCTGTTAATGCAATCTACCAGACTGGAGACCGCAAATGTATTATTGTGTGTATTTCAAAATTAACACGTCTTAGTGTGATGCCAGATATTTTAGGCCTTTTGGATTGTTATTGTCTAAACAAAAGATTCTCATTCATTTTTTTAAATAGATAAAATATTTTTTTGCTGAGAGCGAGCTTACACACACCAGTATCACAACTCTGAGCTGTCAGGAGAACTGACTCTGTATTGGTTATAATAAATATTTCAGTGCTCTCTGGATATTATTTGGTACCCCATGGCTCAGAATTACAAAAATTAGGGTATATGAAAGTCCATTGATTTTTATCTGCAATGTCTGTCATTTTAACCCGATTTTTGTCTGTGAGGTCTGTCATTTCAACTGCAGTGTTGTTACCCAGTTGATACTAATCAATTGACTCATAGATGTACAGTATGAAGATTGGTTGGTTGTATAGTAGTTTTGCTGGGCTACCTTGGGGCTTAAACTGGCTGGGATTGGGGTTGAAGGCACAACAATATTTGTGAAACAGTGCATCTTATATTTAGCAAAATAAGGTAGTTGCCAGCATTTGTGTATAAGTATAATTACATGCCATATACATACCACTCTTTCAACATCAGTAATACAATTAAGAGAAAAATGACTGTGTATTTAAATTGTCTTTTAAAATAAAATGATGCAGCCCAGATTTGTAGGAGACAGGCACAATTCGTAGTGACTAGAGAATGTGTACATACAGTGGATCATGGCACTAGGCAGGCAGATACCTTATATAATGTATCTTTAAATGAACAGGAAGCTCCCTAATCCCACGCTTCTCTCTGTATCCTCCTACGCTGTACAGATCTCCACGCCGGGACTGTATAGCTTTCCTCAGCCTTGGCCTGCCTGTGCTTTGTAATTAATTCATCAAGACATGGTCATTCTAATTTTTCCACTCTTTCTGCAGTCCCTGTGCTCCATGTTTACATGTGTGCATGTCCTCCCAGTGGCACAGCTGTACAGTTATACTGTATGTGAGCAACACTAAGGCACAGTAAGATTCTGCTCTGATTTCAGGAAGGTTCACAAAAGGTTTGTTACACCTTGCTAACAATGGTACGGCCTGGTTTTGCAGAGCTTACCATGTCTTCTGGATTATATAAGTGTTCAGTAAACTGTGTCAGTGTGAATGCCATGTGGTAGAATACTGGTCTTCATCTGTGGCATTCAGTTTCAGTCCTGTTTACAATGGACATCCACCATATCAAATTGCACTTGGGCTGAATGTTCCACTGTCAAACAAAAGGTTTTTCTTTAGCCTTTGACAGACAGATACCTATATATAAAATGTGTCTAAATGAGCTAAAGGTGGCTCACTTGTGGTATTGCAACTGGGAGTAAAGCATCTGACAAATCCTGCCGCACACTGCTGCAGGCTTGTGCTTTCATGAGTTGCTTCTGCAGTTGATGAGGTGCATGGTTGATTAGGGATTTATTTATTCATATTTATGAAAAGAAATCCATACTTATAGACCCTCCTAAGCTGCACTACAGAGTATCATTTGTAAAAAGCAGCATACATTACATATCTAATCCACATATAATAATAATAATAATAATAATAATAATAATAATAATAATAATAATAATAATAATACATTTTCTGTCTGTATTGACAGGAGCCCACTGTTGGACCGTGCCGAATGTTTAACCTTTTACCCAGTCTAGTAGTGAAATTGCTTTTGATTCCACTATTGTAAGGTGAAAATATTATCGGTCCTGTTTTCAGCTTCCTAAATTAACAATCCTCAAAAATGTGATTCTGTGAAAGAATGATATACAACATGCCAATCTTCAGTGTGCCGAGGTGTTGAACCTGTGATTTGGGTAAAAGCTGTTACTTTCTATCACTCCTGCCCAATATATCCTAAGGTGAAAGAAACTCACTTTAAAATTATGAATGTAATTTACCCATCAGGGGAGCTGCTGAATCACAGGTTCGGTATCCTGCGTATCGCCTGCAGCTTTTGTGACTGTGACAAAGAAACAACAGCTCACAGATTTTTTGGAGTGCCCTTTTACAAAACTTTTTAGGAATGATGTTCATACATTATTGTCTTTAAAAGTCAAACATTTATCTAATCTATCTGTTGTTGATGTGGTGTGGTATTTTAATAAAACACAGAACACTAAGGCCCGAGAGACTCTGTCAACCTAATCTTGTTGGGAAAATATTTAATTCACAAATGTACATTTCTTTTTCGAAAAACCCTCTTTTGTCATATTTAAAAAGGACTTATCAGAATATATTAAATCCCTTTCTCTGTTAAATTCTAGAAAATCTCAATATTCCTTGGGTATTATAAACAAACATCTTATTTGATAGGCTTTTATATTATATATGTAAGGATACAAGTATGCTTATGTACATGTGAATATGAAGACATACATGTATAGATGTGTAGCTAAGACATATGTATGTATATTTATATATATTTTTTTATCTGTAGATGAAAATAATTATATATTTGTAAGGTACCATGGTCCATGTTGTATATTATATTTGTGACTGGTAAAAAAAAATAAAAAAATAAAAATTCTGAACTATAGTCTGCCTAAAAACAAAAGAAGCCAACTAAAGAACTAAGAACACACATTCTAAGAACACACATTCTAAGAACACACATTCTAAGAACACACATGCTGAAAATGCTGTTTTTACTATATATCCCCAAGCAACAGATCCCTTATGTTGGATCAACACGTTTCTGTGATTTCCAGTTGTTTTAAAAAGCTCTCCAGACTGAGGTTCATTTGTTCTGTATGGTCCATTAACATGATATCATTACAAACAGCTGGTACTGTTAAAGTGTTGTCTCATTTTGTCGTAAGCATTGCATGTGTCTCAGGGGAGTTGCTTTAATTCCTGGATCCTTCAGGGACTTTACTGTGCGGTTCGTATACAGATGGGTCTTTAAGAGCCGATGTGGTAAATGAAAATTACAATGAAATGGTTCTAATGTGTAGGATTTGCAGCCTCATTGTGTCCTGGCTTCTGACTTCCAGTGACAACATTGCTGTTTAAGATCATGTTTACCTCACCTGAGGTATTTGGTGTAAAATGAATTTTTAAATTCAGCATGTTGTTTTCAAACTGGAATGTAAAGCTGCTCCTCTCTGACACTGCAGTAAAGGAACCTCTCTAACAGGCTGTGAAACAGAGTGTGGTTTATTAGGTACAGTAACATCATGACATGTCAACAGCAGACAGTAAGTAGCACTGTTGAATAATGCCTTCTGATTGCCTCAGCACTATAATTATATTAAATAACAGAGTAGAACGAGAAAAACGGGTCTTCAATCAATGAATTTATGCAAATGTAAAATATAAAGGCCCCCCTAAAATATCCATGAATAGAGGCCTGTTTGAATTACAGTACAAAATGAATTGCACAGTCCATGTAGCTCTCAGCCAGCAGTGGTCTCTGTGAGAAAATGCACTACATTATATTCAGTGCATTAGTATGTTTAGTATTTTAGTATGCATAATTGTGCTTTTCCAATGCAGAAATAAGAATATAAATAACAGAGAAGGGAATTAAAAAAAAAAAACACATTCAACCACTCCAGATTTTGAGTAAAACCTATGGACTATTGGTTTTCCTTTTATAATTAGGCTGACATTAATAAAAAGCTGTTAAACATAAAAACACTCAAAATACATAGAAAGGGCAACGTGTAAACAAAGTAAGGCAGCTCCTGGGGGGAGTTTCTGACATGTTGAGCTCACGCAGATCAAGATTTGTGTGGAACTACGAATCCCTTAAAGAAATGCTCACCCCTTAACTGTTTACTGGTGTCATTTAGCATATTCTAGGAATTGCTTTTCAAATGAATTGAATCAAGAGCTGCTAAGTAATATATTCCATCATTTTATGAGCAGTGAATATTAATCAAAGTATTCAAACAATTATTGTAAGTACTCTTAACTCGCCCCTAATAAATAATAAATACCGTATTACTTTGAATTACCGCCTCCCTTGAATAAGCGCCGCACTCAGATATCAGATTTGAATAGACGCCGCCCACGAATAAATGCCGCTCTCATTAACGAAACATGTAAAGCATTTTCCCTACCCCAGCTCAAATAAATGCAGCACTTTATAAAGAAATGCATACAAAACACGATATGTCAAATAGAAACCAAATTAATTGAATAAAATGAAATAAAATGTATTTAAAATAATACAATTACACACCGGTATTTTACTGTAAAGTTTATGGAACCCAAACAAAAAAAGAATCCCGTAGGTAGTAGCACTGTGTTCTGATGCTGGTGTATATATAGGAAAAGTAATACATTTTAGTGGTAATGCATGAGCTGTATGATTGATTATTATTTATGTTTCTTAAATGCATTTCTGTTTTGGTTGCATGGACGGTATTTTGGCTAATAAGAGATGCTGCAGAATCCTGATCCAGACAGGAAGTTCGGAGAGTGGGGGGTGTGGTGTTCTGGGGTGTCAATGGGGAGCAGAAGCTAGTGTAGCTCTCACTGTAGCGTTGCTGTTTAGGGGATAGCCACGGGTCCAACTCATCTTCCCCACCGAAGCCCTGACTGGATCAGGAGACCCTGAGTGTTTAGTTGTCTTGCTGGTTGAAGAGAAAGAGACGCACCGTATATTAAAGAGTTCAGCCCTGCGACATAGAAACTGCTGTAAGAAAAGAAAGGGAAAATAAGCCTACCTCCTGTGTGTTGAATTGACATTTCTCTCTTGTTGTTATTTCCCTCGCCACAGCTACACTGGTATGGGACCTCACCTAGTCAAACACTGATCTGATCTGCGAGCTCCCTGATCAAGTTGTATCCACAGAAATAAACTTCAATATACGCTTCCATCAAATACCTTAAAAAAAACAAAACAATAAAAGATGTCACCTTTCGAAAACCATAGTACTTCTAATTACAGCTGCCCTGGAATAAGCGCTGCAGCTGTTTTTAGCAATTTAAAATAAACGCAGTTAATTCAAAGTAATACAGTAGTATATTGAATTGCTTATTGCATATCACATACAATGGATTACTAAGGTCTTGTACCAGTTAATAAGGCATTTTAGGGGATTGCTGAAGAATGATGTATGATTGCCTTTTCAGGTGGTATTTTAGCAGTGGTACACAAGACTGCCACTATGAAGAAATAGTCGATTACTCGGCAGAGGCAGCCATGCTTATCATCTACAGTAAACAGTTATAAGCCCTTCTGATTACCCAGTACTCTAGGCTTAAGGGCTGTACACATTGCTGTTTATATTTCTTTACATGCATAGCTGTGCAGGGTAAACTTAAAAGAACCACCTGTTTTGCTGAGAATATTAGTATCAGGGCTGAATTTTAAGACAGGCTTGTATAGTTTACTGCTTGTTAGACAAGCTGGATTGATTCAGAAACAAAAACAGCATTTAAAAAAAAAAAAAAGATTTAAAGATATAAACAGGTTGGGAGATGCAGGATGGCTCAGTGGAAAGAAAACGGGTTCCAAAGCTATTTGTCAGATTTAAGTAAAGACTTTGCCAAATTGTTTGCTGTCTAAATCCAACTGGATTTGAACCACCCTTGCCATTCAGTTCTGGTATAAACTTAAACAGAGACTGCAGTCATGTAGACTACAGTCTAGTGAGAGGTGCCAGGCACATTTAAATCCAGTGTGAAAAAAACTACACAGTATGTGGATTTCTTGTACAGCTTGCCATGGTGTCCCAAGTTTGCCTCTTTAAATACAATGAAAATATAGCATGCATCGGCTGCTCATTAATTGGTTTGGTATTTCAACTTTTATGTATGGCCTGCATCTTCTCATGTTTTAATATGTAATAACCCCGTTGAAATGCAGTTGGGTAGATATGCAAGGGTTAATTAAATATGTTGACCTGCTCTTTTTTTTTTTTTGACTCTGACTACTGATTTTATGAGCTTCCTAAGGCTGTGGGTTCTGTTTTGCAAGCCCATTTTTAGAAAAATATTCTAACAGGAAACTACTCAGGATAATAATTTGACTGCTCTTTCCTGCAATTGTATTATTTTACAGTTTTTACACTCATTTCACAAACTGTGAATGCAGGACCTGTACGGTGGTAAACCTACTATCAGTATAATATGTGTTTGGTGGGGGTGTGTATGTAAGTTACTTGATTTGTATACTTAAAAAAAAAAAAACTTATGTTGGTGGGTTAACATGTATTTGTCATTTTTATGGGTTTGGAAATGCATTCACTATTTACATACTCAGGGTAGCTTTAATGAATGCAATTCATGTTAAATTCATATTTCATTCGGTATTTAGCATTTTAATAGAGTAACTGCCTATAGGATGCCATGGTTCCGCTACACCTCCCTAACTCTCTGCAAGCAACTAGAGTGACTTCATTAGCAACAATACATATTGTAATACATGTTAGGCCTCTACATTCAGTAATTGTAAGTTTCATGTACTTTGTTTTAAAAAGAAACCTTTTAAAACTATTGTATATTTTTGAGTGATGATGTTGATTATTTAACAAACAGTACCTTTAAATTGAGTAGAGAGATTTATCACCAAGAATCATTCTGTCTCTGTGTGACAGAAATACAGTGATTCTTGGTGGTAAATCTCTCTCCTGACCTGTGAGGGCGCTAAGTAGCAAGAACAGAGTACCTTGGACAGGTTGGCCCGACAGTTCTTTCCCAGGGCTCAAGGGAAGACGGTCAGCTAGAATTCCTGTGCATTACCTCATCGACCCGGAAGGTAAACAATGTTTACAGTCACGGATTGGAGGGGCGGTTGCACTCGTTTACCTAGGGGGCATGTGTGACGGCATAAAAGGGGACGGAGAGACGCAATCTGTTCTTTCGCTTTGGTTTACGAATAGAACCCGGAAGGACCTGTGATAAACGTATCGTGCGTGTTTGTTTGTTTTTGTCACTAATTATTATTATTTTTATTAGTAGACGGCTAAACATGTTCTGGAGCTGCCGCCAAGGGCCAGCACAAAACCTGGAAGAACACTGCACTATTGACACAAATAACCTTGTATCACCCACCACGAGCAGTACTGCACGCACCCAGGACTGGTGACTGTGTTAGTACATTGTGGGGACGGATACGCTGTTAATTATTTGGGACTGCAACCCCGTTATTATTACCCCGTGCACTACACATTGTTGTGTATTGCCTGGGTTTATCATTTGGTCACCAAACCTGGATTAAACAACTAAACTGTTTCTAACTGGATTATAAACCTCTCTGTCTATTGATTACGCACTGCATCACTCCTGCACCTGTACACAATAAACCATTTTGCCACACTCTGTCACAGGGCTCAATAGGTGCCTCAAGAGAAACGTAACTAGCACAAACTATTTAATGGAAACTGTAAACCCCCTGTGCAGCTCTTGGTAATTATTTCTCAGCATGGCAGCATTGGGTACGCCTGTAAAACAGGGCGAGCAGTATTGCCATATTTGTACTGGTCTACAGAGACATGGTTTATTTTACAGTAGTGCTAGCAAGCCATGCTGGCTTTGATGTTTGTTGTCACATTTGTCGCAGTATGCTTTTTATATAACGTGTACATCTTGTACTGAAACATTGTGGAGTTACCCTTTATTGCTGAAAGCGCCAAGGAGAAGACAGGCTTAAAATTAAAAGTTAGAAATAACATTCTCTAGGACCAAGGGTGAAATTCTCAACAAAAAAGTGCAGGTATTCATATGCACAGCCGGTACACAATATATTTATGAATACAAAATAAGCCTTAAAAAATAACTGATAAACTATAACCAATTCATAATAAACAAAGAAGCTGAAAATCCTGAAAGCTTTGTACCCTTCTGCATGCATCACTCAGTCATGTACTGTAATATAACACTTAAGTTAAACCTTAAAGAGTACATAAGGACCTTTTTATTTTATTGTGTTACATGTTCCCATGTGTTGCTGCAACTGGTTACGTAAGGTGTGTGTATTGTTTTAATTTTTACTTTTTTTTTTTTTTTTAGCATTTTTGACCACTTTTTAAAACTTTTAAATTGCATTCCCTGCCAGAAGATGGCATCACATGTACCTGCATGGACCTCTCAGAACTACATTTCCCTTCATCCTCCCCATACTTTCCAGACCCTGGGTCCTCACATACAACAGGACCCGGCCATGCTACATTGTTAACCTTGGATTAGAACATATAGCCCTGTTATTTTATTTTATTTTATTTTTTTTACAGATTACTTATCCTACAATATATTCTGCTTCTCTGTTGTGTTTCTGTGTAGTTGAATTATACCATGATCTATTCCAGAAAAAGATTAGTATATTTCTGGCAGAAACAGTATGCCTTTACACGCAAGTGCAAGCTCAGATTTAACTTAAACAAACTGTAGAAAAGGGGGTATTGTACATTTACAGTCCTCATAACAGAACAATCAATCAATAAATCAATCAGTCAATCAATCAATATTTATTTTATATAGTGGACCACCAACACAAAGCGCTTTACGTGATAGTGAGGAACCATGTATAATACATTCAATAGTACATTATACAACATTAAAAAACAATGCAAAAAACATTACATTTAGGCATAATACATTAAATAAAAGGCTAGGATGTGAATTCTAAACATTGTGGATGCGTGTGTCAAGCAGAATCATACACATAAGATGGAGCAAAAAACCTGAAATAGCAATTTAGACAACAGCTAATAACAGTCTCGCTGCTGAAGTATTCTCTCGTTGATCAACCAATGAGAACTGAGACTCAGGTTACCTGCCAAGTTGCAGAGGTCCAGAAGATAAACCACACACTTGCAAATATCACGCGGGGGGTGTCCTATACAAAACGCTTATATCCATCCTCTCCTCTTTTAAATCAAGAACAACATCCAGTTGTTCAGCCCCACTTTTGACTCACTCAGTAGCTTTTAACTTTTCTTCTAAGACACTTTTCCCCCCTTTTTTTTATGCAGTAATGATGTACTCAACAGTAACCATAGTGTTGACCTCGAGAGAAAATTCAACCGCCAAATCAAATGTTTAACTTTCTAATAAGGCTAATCATATTAGTGTTGTTTTATTTTTCGTCATATTTAATTTCAAGTAGAAGCGAACCGTGTATTTTTCTAAATTGGAAAACGCTGGTATCACCTACATACATAGTTTTAATTGGTTGCATTTTGTCAGCTAGCCTTTGTACGTGTGGTTTTCATTGGTCGCATTTGGTCAGCTGTGTAAATGGTTTCACTGGGTGGAAGGGAAGCGATGTTTACCGCAGTCAGTGCTTCCGTACAGTAAATGTATACGACTGTATCATGAATTTGTAGTCGGTAATAATACAAAACATAAACACAATTGTATTTGTGTCTATGGTGGGGCGGGCTTGAGCCCCTGACCCCCGGTTGTGCCCCTGGTTTCATGTTACGTTCTTAAACTTCAAAAGAATATTTAACAGAAATTTGCGTCTCTAATTTACATCTCCAGCTTCTGATGAATTTATTACAAACCTCTCGAGCTTTGCTCAATTTGCAAAGCACATCTATCATTTGCATATATGCTTTCCCTCTCAATATGTTCCTCTGCAAGGACTGAATAAATATGGGCTGTAAATGCCACTTACTCTCATTTCTCTGCAGTTTGCCACAGACAAGTGCTGTAGCTCACCAACTCACACGGCTGTAAGAGTTACACTTATTTCAGCCGGTAGAAGTAAGGGGGTGTGTCTGCACCTCTAACCCACTCCAGTGTGTAGACATGAATCAGCAACTACATTGCAATTGAGTTAGGGGCCAGGGTCACTCAGAGCAACACTATAGTGAATTAGAGCTGCAGGATTCCATACGGTAAACCTGCAGTACACTGAATTAACACATTGAAAAACACAAGTACAAAGCCCTGTGAGTCTTATCTGTGGCGCTAAGCGCAGACAGCAGAGGACCTATAGGTTTTGTTCATCACTCAATGAACCCTATCCCCCTCTGGCATAGGGCTGTCCACCAGGAGTGGTGGCTAATTAATGGAGTTTGAAGGGAAAGTTATCTGTCACAGCCATGTTATTGACCTCCGAGTAACATAATTACACATGGTCAGGGCAGAAAAAGATATTACATATTATCAAAACTGCAAAACTAATAGCCTATTAATATTATGTGGCATGACAACACCCTGTCTTTTTTTTGTTGTTGTTGTTGCACGAGATAGATTATGGTTCTTGGTCAGTTTCCTCCCTTGTTTGGATTAAGCCCCTGTGTGCTGGTCATAACGGTTGAACTTCTGGAAATTATTTACTTTGATTCAGGGGCTCGAAACTCCTAAGCACAGGCCCATACATTACTGCATATTGATTTTCACCAGCACATATATCCCAGAAGAAGCTATTTCTGTTAAAAAATAAAAAAAAATAATAAAAAGGCATTTACTGTACTGAATTAAACATTTATCAAGGGGAAACCCCTGTCCCAAGAGCTCATTAAAGTGATACTTTCTCGCTGTGATTTACTGTGACGCTGCTGCTTTTTATTAAGGTGACCAAGCGTAGTAGTCAAGTTGTCTGCTTATTGCAGTAGCTGAAATGAAAATATTTCAAGAGGCAGGCCTGCTTGTAGCAGAGATCATGAAACAAGTATTATTCTCATTTTTTATGGTTATTATTCAGTAGAGAGCTTAGTGTGTAGTCCACAGTGTTTTTTTTTTTTAAGCCTGTTGCTTTTTTTATTTGTTTGTCCTCAAATCAGAAATGTAGTGCCTGTAGTTATACTCTTTTGAAAACACATTTAGATGTTAAGCTGCTTTTAGCTATTTTAGTTTTCTTCATTACACTTGGTGGCATTTTTTGCTGAAAGCTTTATTCTGCAGTTATGGCTTCTCTCCTCTTCACCAGCAGAGCTGCGCTAGTACTGTGAGAACAGCTTTGGACCCGGTGTCCATTTTTAAATTTTAATCCTAACCTCAGAAAATCCCTTACTAAGTAGAATTAAGCAATTAAAAGTGTCCCAGTTGTATTTAACTTTTTAAAGATTTTTGAATTTGAAAGATTCCGGTGTTTTCCCTAACTGTAGTTACAATATTTAAAAAAAAAAAAATGACAACAGAACAATGAAAATGCAAATGTATTTTTAAGCTTAGTAGTTTTGCAAGGTTGACTCCTTTATAAATATTAACTGTGAGAGAGGTTTAAGATGGCTTTAATAACTCCCCCTCCAGTGAAGGACAGTGCAGCCTATGATTGGAATGCATTGGAAGTTTACAGACTCTTAAGTCAACCCTGGCTTGTTCTGAGTAAAGGAATGTTAAACTGACCCTACAATCTGAAGCTCTTCTGTTTGGTTGGCTTGCCTTTGGCTTCTGTCCTATAAGATAATGTTTTGTGTGCTTCTCTTAGTACTAAACAATCAGAAGAACTAACTTGCACCTAAATGCAGTTTAGATTGACTAATAACCGACAGGCATTATCCTCCCCCTAACTACCCAGTTAATTAAAATATTCCCTTATTTTCCTTATTTGATGTAAATAGGGGAGCCCAAGTGAAAGGTGGATGGGGGGGGGGGGGTCGATTTAAAAAAAAACTTAAAAAGTAAATTTAAGGTGCACTTAAGATGCCTCAAACTAACCTTTCATTTCAGATACTAACTCTGTATTTACAAGGTTGTATAGGGTTATGTAAACTGTTCCTGCTAAATGTGTTGGTGACCTGGTCATTTTTAGGTATGTGCATGAGACATTTTGAGATGCTGTCTTCTCGTTTGGTTCACAGCTGTATGAGTCTCTCAGTCGAGTTCCATTGCAGGTGCTGTCAGGTATAAAGGAAGAGTTTCAATGACACATTGTTTTAACCTTTGGTCATATCAATGATATAAGCCTCATGTTTTTTCACATTTTCAATTGCATGTATACAAACCATTTGATCAGCAATGCAGATAGACTATTCCCCCCGCTGATGCTTGTTTTTTGTTCTGAAGCAAGTGGTGATTTTGTATGGTAAAGGCAGTGGCATTACCTAGAGATACATATCATATAAATACAATGAAAAGAATATTGTGTACCGTATGACAAGAATGAGGTTTCCAATGTAAATGAAATATGCCTAAAATGACTTGGGCTCCACAGTGGTGCAATGACAAGCACAGGGGATTTGATTAATCCGTGCTTTATATCTGTTTATATTTATGATCGTTGGCAAATCAACTGACTGAGAATCCAAGATTGAAATACCAAGATATTACCACTTCAGATGGTGTGGCAAAGTGCCCCCCCCTGTGTATTATATGTTACGTGTTGTGTGTAAATGTTGGTGTATAGTCATCGGTACACGGGATATAAACGGGTCTGTGTTTCACGTGTGATTTAAAAATGTAGATTTGTATTTAGGCACGAGGAGGGCACAAATCACTTCACGTGCTGGTTAAAGTAATAATATGTGAGCACGGGGAATTGCACTTTAATTAATTCACGTGCAGTTGTACCGAGATTCCAATTGAATGATTGACTAGCAATCGAGTCTCGGTACAACTGCATAAAAGCTGCATGTTTTCACTCACTCGGGTGGTGTGTTCGTTGAGTGGAGAACGGGAGAGAGAGAAGGAGAGTAATATTTGAAACAATTGCTATCGCGTGCTGTAGGACCAACACGATACTTGTTTATTTATTTACTCACCGTGTTTGTGTGTCTGTCCGTCCACCGTTTGTTTAATTGATAGTCCGTTTTTGTTCGTCTATTTATTTTGGCGCAAGTGCCGTGTCCTGTTTTTTGTGTTATATTATTTTGTTTATTAAATGCTGAGCGCGATCACGCGCTCAGCTTCACCAAAACCCCAAGTCTCTGTCTGCTCTGTGTGTTTCTAGTTCTGGTCTGAGTTCCTCCCTGCAGCCATCCTGTCACAGATGGGCTCTAATGATTTGCTGCATAGCTCTCATTACTGCCATCTCTCTGTACAGCAATGCTGAGTGTGTGAGTAGCTGTGCATTGTTGTGAATAGGATTCAACACATCAAATAAGTTAGAAAATGTACAGAATTCTTGTTTGATCCTGTATTTTAAGCTATTTAACTGTCTGACACCCTTTGACAACAGAACAGACAGGAGTTTTTCATCTTGAATACTGCAAGCAGTACTTTTTTTATCGCCGGCTGGGTGCATTCAAATACATCATGCATGTTATAATCCCCCCCAGTTATCTTATGGGCAAGTTCAGACCTATTTCTATAAATCACTCAGATGCAGTTTGGTTGGATATGTACAGTAGATAGGCCATCGTGCATGGGATAATTAACTGGATTACACTTAGAGGCTCTTTTATAGTTCTAGGTCGTTCCAAGGAGCTTGTGACTTGTGTCTTAATCAATTCCTAACCTTTTAATATGACATTTCAACACTGGTTTTTAAAACATATGCAGTAAATACTTTTGCTCTTGCGATTTAATATTTGTTATCTGTCTAAGCCAGGGATACTTTGTTTGCATTTGAAAGCTGAATTTCTGAAGTGAGGTCTTACAAATGACCACTAGGGGTGTGCCAGTGTACAGTCATTCCTATCCCCCCTGCAATGGAAGCAGGTAGAGCCAGGAGAGTCAGTAATGCCAGATCATTTATGCTGTGTGAATTAGTAAAGGACACATCTAAATTAGTTTTGTAGAGATGCTGTTTCATGCATATTACCAGGAATTACAGAATGGTGTTTGTAAAGTCAAATATTTGAGCTTTAACATGGATTCAAATGAATTTGACAAGCATTGTCCGTTTTCAAAGTCGTAAGCCTAATTAAAAAATAAATAAATAAATGACTGGGACAGCTAAATTTAAACTTCATTAGTATAAGTGATGCTTGAGAGGCAAGCCAGATAAAGTAGGTGGAGTTGGTTGAAAGATATTGGATTTGCATTATCCTATCTCATTAGTGCTGGTTCAAACTGTGTTTTATTTTATAGAATTGTGAGTTGGGCATATGGTTTGGAGTAGGCTACATATTGGCTTAAATGTTTTGTGCTTTAATTCATATTCTGAAACTAAATCATCGTGGAAGATAACATTAAAGTCATTAACCATCAAAATTATTGCCTCATAATGATATGGGCTTTATTTTTTTTTTTCAATATCTGCAATCCTGGGACAATGTTAAATTCAGTATTTTTAAATTTTGTGTATTTCAGCAGTTTTTTTTGTCCAAATTTTTTTTGTAACAATAGCACCATCTTGTGGAAAACATTAGCTTCAGGTGGTGTCTACTTGGTGTATATCCTGTCTGTATTCTACAGGAAAGGCTGATGAATACTGTATAATGATCAACAGTGCCGGTCAAAGTGTTTGGGTTTATAGCTGTGTTGCAGTAGGATTAAACAACGATTGCGTATTTTGACCACGGATTTGTGCCTTGGCTGGCGCATTTTTTGTTAATACTGTAAATAGTTAATTATTATCGATCTCTTTAGTCACCTTTATTTAAAAAAAATAAATAAATAAAGATGGTTGCCTGGGAAAAATATATGTCAATGTGAAAAAAATGTGAATGTAATTTCTTATACATAACATCATTATTTTGCCCATGAAATGTTTATATACATTTTCACTGCTAATGGGATTTTTTGCATGGATTAGAAGTTTCAAAAGTGTCCAAACTTCAAAGGGAATTCAAATAACACTGTTTAAGATTCTTGATGTCTTTGTTCTGTAATTGTTTTTTTTTGTAAAGGAAGACATGGAGCTTGATGTCTGTTAAGCGATTGTTGATTGAATTGTATTGCATTCACCATGAGTCTGTCTGTCTGTGTTTGTGTCTGTCTGCATGGGCATTAATATAATATATATAGCCACAAGGGTTTACATTAAAAAATATCAAGTCAAGCATGATCAACTAAATTGAGCACTCTGAACATGTGGTACAGTGAAGCACATCCATACGCTAGTTCCCCATTTTAGAGGGTCTTACTGCTTTTAAATGGGGAGAGAGGCACGCATGTGGCACAGAGGGTTAATTATTGGGAATTAATGGCCCTCAGCGGACTATACCGAATACACAATCCAGCACAATCGGCACAAATGGATGGGCATGGAGGCAGCATCTTGCTCTGCAGGGCAGGGTTGAGGCACGTTGGGGTGGCAGTGTGGGGAAGCTCCCACTGCTGCTGCCCACGCTGTGACTGCTGTGAAGTGGACGACAATCCCCAAAGCAGTCAGTCCAGCACCTTTCACAAGCCGTACACCCTAAACTGTTTGCTTTTGTAGACAATCATTCTCAGATAACCAGCTAAGCCAATCAGAAGCAGCACATTGTTATGCCTGCTACATTTAGAATCTTGAACTCCCCATTTAACACTTATACACAAAAAAAAATAACAGCATTGATATCTGTGATACCTTCTGCAACCGGTATCGGCTCTTACTATTGCCACTGCAATCAGTTGTTGCTTAAAAAAACACTTGGCTCCATTTTCTATGAAGTTGTTTAGTATTTATTAATGTATTTATTTATCATTGTCTGCTTTGCATTGTGTGATGAATGTACAGCAGTCTTTGTGAAAGGCACTGGATATTGAAGTCCTCCTTCTTCCACAGAACAGGTCGGCCACAGTGCAAGCTTCACCACACACTGCCCAGCCAACATGCCTCAATCCAGCCCTGATGAATACTCCCTGGGTGAGAGTGCTTCAGTCTTTATATATTCCTTCAATTCTGTATGGTTAAGTAGTATGAATTTCAAATGGTTCTGTGAGACATGCAATTTGATCTACAGTACAGATGCACACACTTTGAGGTGTGTAGATCCTTTACAGTAAATCCCATATTAATGTTTCAGAATTAAATTCTAACCAAAACTCTGAGAATGGTCTTTATAGGGTTGTGTACTAATTCAGGGACTCAAGCCAACTGGATCAGGTCCCAAAAACAAACCAGGTTGGATTTAGTCAAGAGTTTACATTCCAGTAGAAAAAAATTCAAGATTATTTATGTATTTAACAGATTCTGTTCATCATTACAATTTATATTCATATGCAGCGCAGTAGAGAAGCAACTAACAGAAAGCCTGATCTGTGGTGTTTCTCAGATTCCGACTGTCTGCTAATATTTGACATGTCACACTGCACACTTGGGTCTTTTAAATGTATCCAAATTCCTTGGCATGCATGGCACAGCAGTATGGATACAAACCAAGTTGATAAAGCAGTTACTGTAATCCGCTGGCCTGAGCTTTCAGCACACTCATAGTTTATGCTGGAGCTATGAAAATATAATTGGACATTTGGATATTTTTCAGATGTTAACTCCTGAGCTAAAGGAACAGAAAAAAAAGGTTTAGACCGTAGGATCATATTTACTTAGAAAAAGATAATGAAATGGTAAATGTCGTTTCTTTTTTTATGCTGGAAAGTATATTGTTAAAACTGTTTTTTTTACAAAATCACATTTACGTTTGTGGCTATTTCAAGAACACATCTCTGTAATTTGCAGTCTGGGAGGGAGTTCCAAATAAAGTTTCTGTCGGAAAGCCACTCAGCCCAATTTGGATGCGAGAATGTTCAGCTAAGTGGTGGCAGTCTCAAACGATCTCAGTGCAGAATAACAGATAATTGCAGTCCTGTCATTCAGACAGGTTTTCTAAAGCGGCTTGCTTGGCTTGAAGCTGCCCTTAAATACAGAAGATGATCTCGATCTAATTTGCTGGATGATTTCTTTATTTTTTACTGTGTTTTTGTCTTTGTTTTTTGAAGAATTACCAGTACCAGGACGAAGATTCACTAGCACTAGATCACGGCTACCCTCAGTTAACCAACGAAGTGCGGCCCCCAGAGCTGGTCCATGTGTCTGAGAAGAACTTGTCTGAGATTGAAAACGTCCACGGATATGTTTCTCATTCACATATTTCTCCACTAAAGGTCAGTCCAGATTTACTGTGACTACAAGTCTGGCGTCGGTGTGCATACTACACAGTTTTTATTATTTAAGTACTGTGACCTCATTCTTTTTCACTTGTTGCCCAAGAATAATCATAACAACTGTTAGTTATAAGCCAATACTATCTAAATAAAAGTTCCCTTTTTCATACCCAAACCATATGGTTTACCAGTAAATTTGTACGTGACTTGTCCTCCCAGTTGTGCCTCAGAAGATTTCATAACATCAAGCAGGTTCACAGCTTTGATTGTGTTATCTAGTAGCCAACATTTCCAGGGTTTCTTGGCACAGAACAAAGAGAGTTAGGCATGTGTAATCTTGTCTCAGTTTAGGGTTTGTATAGAATCCCAAATCTGTGTCCACATTGGTATGTGTGTCCTTACCATCTGCCTAAGAGGCAACCATAGTCAACATGGAACCACCATCAGAAGTCATAGTTTGAAGTCTCCATGTTTTCTTTTTTGTCCACATAGCCAGACTTATTCAACCAAAACATGTAGTTACCACGCCTACTGCAGTTATAGGGCTGCAATAAAATGTTGGTCTATTTTTGTCAGTATATTTTGTTTGCTATTTCCATCAAGTACAATTAACACACTCAAACTCTGCAAATATTGAATTGTGTTTCTGAAGAACCCTTATGAAAATAAAGATGTAATACAAGTGGAAGTCAGTTTGGTGATGTTGTGCATCAGCACTAGGTGGTGCCCAAACTTCAACCTAAGTTAGTTTTCTTTCCAAGGCGTAGGTGTCTACCAAAGTCCTCTTCTTCCTTCTGTTCCATTAATACAGTCTTTGATACTGAAGAGAATCACAGCTGCTATTCCTTATTCGTTCTACCTTCAAGCGAGTGTACCTTTATTTTATAGAAACAGACCTGTGTGTTCGTATGAGAGTAAAGGCTATCAATTTGCGCACCCATAGGTTTTTTGTTATTATTATTTATTTGTTCATTTCCTTTTCATTATGCTCCAGGTTGTTAACCAGCTCCTCTTCTGCAATGTTGGACCCTATTCACAAAACTTTAGACTTTAGTTATCTTTTACACATGTTAAAAAAAAAAAAAAATGTATTCCCCTTCACATTACCATAAGGTTCTAATACAGAAACACTGCTTGAACAAAAATACAGAAATACTGGTTTTGGTTTCCATGGGTGTGTAAAAGCGATTATGTTCTGCATTTTTCTGGTACACTGCTGCTGGTATATGTGACCGTTCCTGTTAAAAGTGAAAATCCTTCGGGATTAACAACATGGTCCTTATTCTTACAGAAATGCAGCTGTCACTTTACCAGTCAGTGTAAACGATGGAGCCAGTCTGTGCCAACAGAATGAAACACAAAATGGTGTTTGATATTGCACACTGCACGCCATAAGATTCTCTGGATAGCGCACAGTCTACCAGTCATCAATGGTCAGTTTCTTCTGCCAAAGCTGCATAGATGTTGGTATCTAAAACCAGCAGTTCTCAAGCAACAGCTTATATTTCCACTGACCTGAACTGTTTGCAAAGTTGTTTCCACTGATGTGTTACAATTTTCTTGGACTGGACTCAATAAGATGTCCTCCTTGGACAGATTCCCATCATGGGTCTAGCGTGGCCTCCACATAACTCTGAAATCTTAGACAGGTTTGCTTTCTTCCACACCTTGGAGTCATCTGTTGTGATGTTAACTGGAGCTAGCAAGATCTCATCTACATTACATAGTATCGATGTCCATTCACTTGCGCATCCTTTTATTTTGTTCAAGCGGTGCACATGTATAAATAGAACTCTGACTTTGCAGGTGATCATTTCAAATGATTTGAGCTTGTGTGGCATTTTGAAGGGCTACAATTTCTCACATAAAAAGTACAGGAAATAGCCTCCAATATGCATATTTTGAATATACTGTACAGGCTGTCCTATTATTATTATTATTTTTTTACTATTTTACCTTTCCTTAGCACTTTAAGTAGCATTTTCACTTCTCTCCCAATCAGTGTGTAGTGAGTCTTGCAATTTTTGATGGGTATTTCAAGCTTGTCAATTCGGATCACGCATTCTGCGAGTATAACAGCCTTCCACTGTTCCACCAGAGGGAGGCTGTTCTGTGAGTGTAACAGCCTTCCACTGTTCCACCAGAGGGAGGCTGTTCTGTGAGTGTAACAGCCTTCCACTGTTCCACCAGTGGGAGGCTGGGCAGCTCAGACACTCACAGGTACAACTGCACACAGATTATTGTGGGAACCCATCACTGAGATTGCATTTCATCTGCTGTCATTAATATTTCATCTTCTAATTAAAGAATACTTGCTAGTGATTTTATTTCTTATTTCTTACCTGCAGCCTCCACTGATTACCCGTTTTGATCTAACATACCCAGGTCTGACTGCTTCAAACTACCTGGCAAGTTTGTTTTTATTTGAAAAAATGTATTTTCTGTGTCTTTGGGGAATTTGGGCTGTGCAAGCTTTATGTGTGGTAACATTTATTAAATACAGGGTGTTAACATGAAAGACTGGCATAGATGATAAAATTGATGACAATGCCCACAATGATCTGATATCCTGTTGTATAATGTACTAGCCATGTTATGTAAATATCTGCAGTGTTATTGAGTGTTATTAAATGTCTTGTGTGACCTACCATTATTTAGTGGTGTTGGTGTTGAATTAGCAATTACCCCTTATCTTAAGAGAAATTATAATTGCAGTAGTAGTGTACCGTAAAATCGGTTATTGTATTTCTGTTGGGCTGACTTATGCATTTCTGCCATGCATCTGACTGTCCCAGAACATGCAATTAAAAATTTAGAATGCTTCTAAAAAACTGTCAGGATTTAAATGACAAAAGTGTTGGTCGCAATATTTCCTTGCCAGTCGAGTATGCCAGAATGCTTAAATTATCCTCCTGCAATCCAATATTTTTCTGATACATTGTTAAGGCTATATTTACTGACAGATTGACGTGTCCTGCCCCTCCCTACCTGCCATATATTTGTGTGCATCTTACCTTGAAGGATACCAAAATAGCTTGGCTTATGTGGTTTGCAAAGTGAGAGAGCGGCTAGCTTCTCTGGCTGATCTGTGTTCTCTGCTCTTTTAACCCCAAGTAGAATATGTTATCTTGAAGTCTGGGTATTCCAGACAGATTGTTTAAATATGTATTAAGTGTCTTTAGTTAGTACAGTAATACGTTTATTTTCTGCTAGTAATTCAGTTTCCAGCATTCAGAGGATATTGAGATTTATGATTCATTAATTTGATCGAATTTAACAACCAGAAAAAGATTTTTGATACTGTGCATGAGTCATGCAGCGTGTAGTGCCTATGCATTCTTCAATTTGTTTCCCTGCACTTGGACCTCATGTAAAAAATGACTTTAATAAAATACAGCACTGAAACAAACAAAGAAACAGACAACAATCCCGATTTAATATAAGACTTTTCTTTTGGGGGGGGGGTGGCAGTAGGATACCTGTAGTCTAATATAATGTTTTTCGAGTACTCCAATATATTCCATAAATCCTTTTGCTTTTCTTTTAAATACACAAGAAAGATAATTTCATCTGCAAGTCTGAAGTGCCAGATTTAGAACTGAAATGACATCATCCTGACTGCAGATACAGAAGAAAGCTGTGTGTGAGTGTCACAGCAGAGCCGGTTTTATAATTGGGATGCCGCTGCTCTGGATTTCCCTGTGATCCTCGCATTAGCAGGCTGACACTCTCTGATAGGAGAAAATCACAGTTGAGTTATATCAGCCAGGGACAGACGGATTATGCAAATTGGAATCATTGGCGCCAGCTTCGTGGGTGCTGTGGGTGCTTGAGCGCCTTCAAAATGTATTGATGCGGGTGCTGCTGAGCTCCCTGAGGATGTGCAAAAAAATGTTTACACTGGGGGGGGGGAACAGCACACGTATATGCACTTGTAATACCTCTTACTGCATGCTCACCCCACAGGATGCATGGAACCTCCAGAGGGGTCAATGTCATCTGACTGTGAGGGAAGTGAACTTTTGGTTCTGTGAATGGTCATTTTTTTATTCCTCCCCTCCCATGTCAAGTTGGTGGTGACTTGCGGAGACTATTCCATTTCCTATGAGGGGTGTTGTTCAGTGTGAAGACCTTATTGTCACAGAAAACGGTGCTGTTATATGTGCTTGTTAATATTTTGATTGTAAAACAGCAGTTAAATGTATACACCGGTCAACCTTAATTCTCCACGCAAACTCAATTATATACACCCCCTTTTTCATAATGTACTTGTCTGATAAAAAAAGAGATAATTTTACTAGTAGGCCTACTGAGAACAATACAAAGTGATCCGCTAGCGAGCTGAACAATGATGAAAAACCCAGCAGTAGCAGCAATGCAAAAACTAAGAAAGGCGCTCATTTCATCAAAAATAATTTCAAGTGGCTCAAGTATGGCGATGAGAAAGGAAAGGCGTTTTGCAGAATAAGCCATCTGTCTATTCTAAAGAGCTCAACCAACCAACAATCAGTATTAGACATGGTAAAAGGAACCAATGCTTTTGGAAACCAGTTAAAAGCTGATACAATTTATTAAATATACAACTATGGCCAAAAGTTTTGCATCACCTAGAATTTTTGGATTAAGACCTCAAATAAAGAGATATTTTAGGTCTGATCTCCAAAGAGATTTCAATGTATTATCAAGAGCCATTCCGGTGATTTTCTGCACTGCTGACAGCCCCTTTGCTTTACAGAGTACAGACGAGGCTATTTTAAACAGCACCCCCCCCCTCCCCCAGGGCAAAGAAGTAAATCGATAAAGGCACGGACACAGCCAGGCTGCAGTTACAAGCTGCTTGAAATGCAGTAGGTGGGGAAACTGCCATTCCCGTTCTTGTCAAATGTGAAGCCTGAACAAGTCTGTTCGAGAACCTTGATACTCAGAATATACCATCAGACGTCCTTTTCAGCTCTTTTCATTTTCTCTGAATTAATACAAAAACTAAGTGACTGCCTTAATGTAATTTCCTTACAATTAACATTCTGATTCTTGAAGCAATAACATGTTTTTTCTTTTAAGAAATAAATTGTGCAAACTTAGCCCTGAAGCAACGCTTAATACATCTCTCCAAATGAGACACTATAAAAACATGTTTTATTTATTTTTTATTTCACGGTTTGTTGCATATGTGCACCATCATACCTTTATTAATATATGTTCCTTACTTGCAAGAATACCAAGTGTACAGTTATACAATATGCAACATTTCATTAAATACAATATTAACCATTTAATCACTCCTTTTTCCTCCCATGTGAAACACTTTGGGTTTATTATGCTTCTTCCCGATTCATCAGAAGGTACAATTATTAAATCAGTTCTCCTTTACATAACAGGTTTTGTTTTTACCCAGGCAAGCCCATTATTGTGTACAATAAAAGCTCTGGCTTTTTTCAAGAATTAAACAAAGACCTGTTGTAGCTTAATTAATCTGTAGTGTCTGTATTTACAACAGTCACATATACAAGGCAGTATGAAGCAGAAGGCATAAGCTTTCATTTCCAATCATTTAGAATGGATTACTATGTGCCAAATCCAATTAAATTTAGTGTCCAATTTAGACAGCATGAATGATAATATAATTGTTTTGACAAAAGGCAACTTTGTAGAAATAAACCAGTTTCCACAGCTAGAATCAGCTGAGGGTCTTGTGCTTTGATAGTCTTGAAAACATACATATTACACTCATCAGTCAGAATTACTGCTATAGTCAAAGCACTGCTTAGCATACTTAACTGAAAATAATTAATAAGCGAGATCTCAAATGTTGAATATTACAATGGCAGCCATGAAATGTACAAAAATACCTGCTTAACAGGATCATTAAGAATGGCAGCGTTTCTGAACAGTGTAACTGGCTCTCTTAGGACTAGTGGACAAATCATTAAGCAAATACTTTCTATCCCCTAAATGCATTAAATACAATGTTAATGTATACCACATACTGTGTGTCCCATCATCACAAAGTACCAATTACAATCCTTAGCCTATTTTTAAAGCGGAAACAAGTATCTATTCAGGGATTATACTGCTTTCCTGAACATTTCAGGGTACCGTTCTACTTGTGAGATGTCTTGCTCATTAAAACATTTAGCATATTTTTTTTAAAGAGGAGACGATTATTTATTCAGGGTTACCAAGATATTTAGTAAGTAAGGGGTCTGAGTGAGGAAAAATAGGCAATACAATCCCCACCCCTAGTCTTGCTGTAAATCATTTGTTGTCATAATTTGTGCCAGTAATGTAAAAACTGGAAAACCCATGGACATGATTAAATTCAATTAAACTAACTTGATATGAATAAATGAAGTCAGGTAGATGCAACCTCAAGTGCAGTTAGTGCTTTATTTAAAAAAAAAAAAAAAACTAATTTCATTCACATTAGGTGTTTTGATAGTGATAATATAACATCTCAGATGTTTAAAGATATGCAATAAGATAGATTTATATAGAACCTTTAGCAGAGACCCGACCTCAAACTAAAACCTAGTTAGTTAAAAAGGTTTATCAAACATAAAATACTTTAATTGAGAGTTGAAGACTACTGGGATTCAGAGGGTATTTATTTTCAATTGTATGCTAGTAACACCAAACTGAGAAGAAAACAATTGAATTGTATTGTTTCGCTCTAGTTCCATAAAATGCACAGATGTGTTTCTCTTTTAAAACAAATTGAGTGATAGGCTTTGGTAAAGAGTGCTTGCACTGTTCCTACAGACTTTTGGAAACAATACTATGGAAATTCTGAAAAGTTACAAAATGTATAGCAGACTCTTCTCTGGCTGAAAGACACCTCTAGCAACAATATAAAACATGTTTTTCCTCTGAAAGGATATTTTAAATTTGCACTCTACTGTATTTTCTCTCTTTCTCTTTCTGTCTTTCTCTTTCCCTCCTCTGTTCACTGTTATAAAGATGTTTCTTTCATGTTCAGATGCAGTACACTATGTACACATAGTCAGAGGATGTCAAATGGTCTGGCAGGTAGGGAATTAAACTCCTGTACAGCAGGTCTGAAACAGATGGTTTGCTTTGAATATTTCTCCTAAGGAACAAACTCCAGCACATTCAGTAAAAGACGTCCTGAAAGGATCCCCGTTTAACGTAGGGACACTCTGAATAATGGTTTGCTCCAGTACAATGTGTTCTGCAACATCAAACAACACTTGTTTCATGTAAACCAGTAAAATGTCCACATATTATTAGGCAGTGTAGTGGCATATATGTGGATGAATGGTGTTTACTGTATATACATTGCTTTATACAGTAGATACCTCAAAAGTCCCATCTTCACGGATCAGTGAGCTTACTTATGCTACATCTTTTCTTGGTATTTTGAATATTTTAATGGCATACAGTATGTAAAATGAGTTCCCTTGGCTCCAATTTTAATATACTTCATTTTGTAGAGTACCTAAAAGAATCATTCACGCTATATGCAGTAGCCAGCAATAATTAAATGGAGGAAACAGACACTTTGTTAATTACCTTACAGGCAAACCACATAGTCAAAGTGGCTTTCTCCAGGGTAAGCAGAAGAAGCAGAGATCCTGTGACTTTCAGCTAAACTAAGCTGGCATTGTTGATGCTTGGTTAACTGTCTTACCTTTGGGATGGTCTATTTAAACATACCTTCAGTATCATACCACCCTGAATCACAAATTCCCTGCACAGCAGACTGGTCCCTTTAAACCTTTGCAACTTATGCATAATGTCGATAATGTTCTGGATTAATTCTTTGCATTTATTATCATTATAAAAGGATTGCCAGTTCTGTAATGCAATGCTCTAATGTACAGTAAATGCTCACTTAAAAGGGAAGGAATTGGGATCACATGAGTTAACACTGAAGGTATCTGAAGCCAAATGCTGATTCCACCCCTCCCCAGCACTAAACTACAGACTATTTTAATGACATGAATATCAATGAAGTTTTGAAAATGCTGAGCCTTACAGAAATCAAACTGTTAACTACAGGATGAAAACCCATGATAGCTGCATAGGAAATGATTTTTGATAATACACTCAGGAAGATGAAAGAAACACGAGGTTAGCATAACATTTTCCTTGTTCTGTCTTCTAATAGTCATATTTTTTTTAGCATTTTTTCAGAAACTTATTACTAAAATGAATACATTATAATGTTTAAATCACTGTTGTGCTTCGTATCCATTACAAACTATAAATAAAAGCTTGTCTCTGTAGTAATGTTTATAATAATCGTCCTCCCTTACCTTTATTTTTTTAATCTAAACACTAAAAACATGCTGCAAAATGTTATTAATAATTCCTAGTTTAGACTGCTTGCTAGAGGTTAAGACACTGTGCAAACTAAACGTCCTGTAATAAAAGTTTGATGTTTTGTGCAGCATCTCCCGTCTCCAGGAATGCATCATTTCCAATCATTCCTGACAAGTGGATAACTGTTGGTTCTATGGAGTGAGTCATGATCATCATTATCAACCTTCAACCTACTGCTGCAACAGTAATCCCTATCCACAGTTTTCAGCACATTTCTATATCTCATTTCTCCAAGGGTGTTTTCTGTCATTCGGTGCTTCTTGGCATTGGTAATATCTTGTTTGTAGGCTCTTATTGCAAGAGATTCCTCATTTTGAGCAGTGCCCAATTCACAGAACTTAAAAACCATTGGGAGGTGGTTGCTTGGATTGAAGCCCTTATTCCTCTAGGGATTGCAAAACTGATGGATTAAAAAAAATAAAAAAAAAAGAATTCTGGTATTACTTTGCAGAAATACAAAACCCAGTCTCTTTAGGTCTAAATATGACATTCCTTATACTGTTATTCGTAATCTAATCAGCAGACTTGTATAGCTGGGATTATGCGTAGTGTTTTCTTCTACAGTGACATTTGCCTTTGTGTAGTGATTGATTAACCACTAAGAGATAAGGGAACCATTGTTTATTACAGATCTTGCATTATTAACCTGCTGAATAATTAGGAAGAAGCGGGGGCGAACCGCAGAGAAGCCTATAGCACCCCAAGCCCTCCCCCATCACAGTGTGAGCTGCCTTTGTCTATTGCATCTATGTGATTTTTAGACACACCTGTGCTGCAAGGCTACACATTTGATGGAATGGAGAGCCAGATTGTCAGCTCTAGGTTAATTATATCAGTCACAACAGGTCAGATATCATCTGATTGTAATCTATGGGTTATAAAAATGTGTCCCTGATGATTAAAGCATGTCTGAAATTCAGATTCCAGAGGGCATAAATGCAATACGCAGTATGTGGATGGGGAGGCTAAAACAAAGGCTTGTGCTAATCAGCTGGGGTCAACAGAGGAGCAGAACAAGAATACACTATCAATAAATAAATATACATGTTAGGGGAACTGAAGCAATCCTTTTAATGCATCAGCATTCCCTTCACAATGTTGCTTTTATCTGTGTCCCAGAAATAGTATTCAGCTGGACCAGAGGGAAATAGTTTTCTCCGTAAGAGACAGAAAAGAGTGTTTTGTGTTCTGTTGGTAGAATAATGTGTTGAAATAGAAATAGGCTTTACCTCCTTGATTCTCCTGCATCTTGTTGCTTCCACTGTGACTTCCATTGTGTTTTGAGTTTCTTAAGGCATGAAAGGGTCTTCTCTTACTGACTACAGCTGTAAGGGATAACCTGCTTAAAACATTTTAGTTGTGCGCCTTTTAGTCTGTCTGAAATGGTAAAACTAAAGTACTTTGATCTGAAATCTAAAACAGCACCACAGAACCTAGTAGTTTACTAGCCCGGGTGAAATGTTCAAAGCTTTAGTGTCATCTTGTGCATGGAAAAAAAAACTGGCAAAATTATTGGTGGGATGACAATATAGTTATTGCCGAATATAATTATTAAAAATTGAGTCCAGAATGATAATAATGTTAATACATCATCTTTTCTGACCAGTCTGACCAGAGTTTTTACAGAATAAACTATCAGGTGTTATTCTACAAATCGAAGGCACCCATGGAACGATATTTGCACTTTCTCTGTACATCAGTAGAGGAGCTGTTGAGCTTCATTGATCGTCGCTTAGAGATTCAATAACTTCCATTTAAGTGTTAGGTAACTGTATGGGGACCAAGATGTTATCTTCATAAGATGTTACAGTGGAGATTATCTGTCAAACAGACTAATGTGGCCAACCAGAATAATCTGTCGAGGACCATAACTTGATTATCATTCCATCAATAGTGCAGTGTACAAGATAACAAACAGGCCACAGCGGAAACAGCTCCAGTATGAGCAGTTTGATGCAGGTGTTGTACATTACAGTGGTATACATTCACGGTGGAGTGCTTTTATTCCAAATACATGCACTACTGTAATCCGTGTAATAGTCAGCCACCTACAGTAGAAAGGTGTTTCCCTGTGTGTTCCTGAGTAACTATTTTCATAGATATAATCATAGCCAGCGGGTGGGTTTTGGGGGAATGCTGACTCTGTAATCGTGCTTGTTCCATTCCCCGACCCATATGAAGGCATGTTACAATGTTCAAATCAATCAAGGCTGCCCATACACAGTAATTAAACAGCATTGATAGCCAAAGAGTTTCTCAGCTGTGTCATAGTTTTCCTGAGTAAGGTTTTACAGCAAGGCTCTGAAACAGGTAGACTCGTCAAACAGCAACACAGAGATGTTAAAATAACAGTAGTCCTTTCCGTAGGTTTTTTGGCAACTCACTGTAACACACCGATCTCATTAAAAGCAAAAATAGAAGACCAGAAGGTAAAGTTTGAATAATTTATACCAAAGGCTTTTTTCAGTGTTATCTAAAGATACTTTACTGAAGCAACAGGTGGAGGGCATTTTTTCCTAATTCTACAGCAATGAAACAAAAAGCATGACTGTATTACTCGATTGAGCAAAAATATCTACATTGTGGAACAATTTTAACTTAAATATTATGAATATAATTGTTGATACTGAAACCTTGAAATGTAATTATACATAAACTACAGTCCTACAGGTAGGTGTTATGGGAGTATAATAGCAAAAATCATACTGATCTACATTGTACGACTTAATTTGTTTATTAACCAGCCCATAGAAATAACGACGGGAGTTATTGCTGTGATGATGCTCATTTTATTTCAGCATTCTGCTCATAAAAGAACATGTGAAAGGGAGAGGGGGGGCTTTTTTCCAGTACCCTCAGAAGCCAAGCTGTTAGAAGTGAGCTGGGCAATTGGAGTACAGTCATTGGCCTTGACAGAATCCGAATGTGAAATGTAACCACAGAAACGAAGGCAGATGGCTCTCGACTCTTGAGTGTGCTGAGAGAGGGAACTCAGAGACTCAGTGTGGGGGTGGAGTTTCAGCACCAAGGAGAGCACCGACTCTAGCTGACAGATAATCAGTAGGCCAGTAATTGCTAAGAAATAAGCTGTGCAATTACTCAAAGATAAAACTCTACTGTACTCGTTCTGTCAAATATGTGAAGTCTGATTCTTGTCTCGCGTTTTATCAGCTGAAATGTCTACGCATTCATTGTCAAAACACTGCAAAATATCTAGTTGCACACAGGAATACCATTTTGTCTCATGAAAAGTTGTTGGTAGTTTTGTTTACAGCAAAGGAAATATTAAAAGGAGATATTTTAGAGACTCCATGGGTGAATTCTCATGTTACAAAAATATAAAATTATTGTTCTCTAAAATACTCTCAAAGATATTTGAATATTTTCAGTGATGGCTATATATTGAATGTTTTAGCTTGTCACACAATTCTTCTAGTTTTGAGCAGTAAACCTTTAAATAGAAATGTATTACCAAAAGAATACAGTATTGCTACTGTGGCTCTTTTTTCTGGAAAGAAAAAGGTCAAAAAAGCAGTGTAATAAAACTTTTACCATTACCCTTATGTAAGCTCTCACACCTTATCCTGGTTTCTGATTGCTGGAGTGAAAGCATCTGGAGGGGTCCTTTAGGGAAGATGAGAAATGACTTGTCGGCAGGTTATGTCTTTCTCAGAAAGGTCAGTTTCTCCAGGAAATGTAGTTAGTGTTGATCTGCTGGAAGGAGATTGAAGTCCATCTCGTTTGTCATGTCTAGTTGGAATCATTGATGTGATACAGAGAGGAGTACTGTTTTTCCACCTGGATAATAAGAGCTGTTGCTTTTGCAGGCCATTAAAGGTCTGACTTTAGAATGGTCCTAACCTATGTCTTATATCAACACATTCCTTAATATCTAATGTACTTGATACTGGTACGGTTTGTTGTATAAATGGTTATATTTGTGGCCTGTGGAAAAATCCTGAAACTCTCTGCCTTGAAAAATGGTTTGGAACCACTGTTTCTATTTAATCTAATTTAAAAAATATCACTGTAGTTTAAGATACACTACAGGTACATGGTACAATATATAGTATTACAATAGAGAAGTCACACACCCTTACCCATACCTACTTTTGTGTTAAATAATTCTTTAATATTTGACACATAGCACAAATTATTTATAACCACTTTTGCTGTGACCAATACTAATGTAATATGACATATCTAAAAAGAAAAAAAAAGGTTGGGCTGATGCTTTTCGGTTGGCCTTCCAAGTAAATGAACATATCCAGTATATTTACAGCTATGCTAAATATTTAGTTCACTTCTTAATCTGGCTGTGGTAAGGAATAGCTTTGTTCTACAGACTTAAGCACATTGAATTTGACATAGTATATAATATAATATCTGTTTCTTAAATGTAGGCTGCGTTCGTTCCAAATGTTCATTCCATCCCCTGACCTAGTTTTTCCCTGTGGAAGTTGGAGACCAAAGGCAACTTCAAATACTTTGCTAGTACTTGTTGATGTGCACTGGGGTCCTAGGCACTTTGAAGTCCACCGACCCCATGTTGTGCGCTTGACCTTTTATTGCTGATTACTGGTTTTTATTAGCTTGTTGCAGCATCTCGCTTGGCTCTGCTTCCCAAACTTTGGATCCAGAGAGGATGTGCTTTGCCCAGTCGACAACCTCGCATTACCTGTTGTGGTAAATGTTTTTTTAATTTAGGAACCATGCTATAGTAAAAAAAAAAAAAGAAAAGACGTGTGATACACGTCAGTATAGGGTTAGAAGTAGAAGACCAGTCTTTGATGTAAAAAGTCTTGCAGAGAATTTGACTCTCGGGTAGAAGGATAGACACATATTTTTGACCCCAAAGAAAGTCCCAAACGTAATGGAAAGTATGATGCAGACAGTGATTATGATGTCTTGAAGATGAGAAATAAAACAACGGTTCTGTCTATTTGTGAAAAAGATCCTTTGGTACTTAACAAACAAAGTGAAGTGACGCTTGTGCCTTGAGCTAATTCATTATAAGGAGTTGCCCTTTCCCAGCCCTAGTATGGACAATCTGTTCCCTTGGAAAGCATGTACAATTGACTGTGGGTTATGTTAGATTTCATTATCAAGAACAAAAAGACAAGACTGGCTTACTAAACAAATGCATCTACTATAGCTTTCCCATGCCTGTGGTTATTCCTATTGAATAATCAAAACCCTGAACGTGCCAAACCCTAATTGGTTTTCAAACTCAGAATTGATCAATGTGTTATTTTACGCAACATTATTAGTACAGCACATGAAGACAAATGTTATGGCACTGTTAGATCAACACAAGAAAGTATTTGCTTTGGGTCAAATCCAATATACCATTAGTGGAATAGGCAATCTTACTCTCTTACTCTGCTTTTTCTCTGGTAGAGTGTGTATAGAAGGCATTGGAAGTCCACCAACCAATGTCATTTATTTATAATTTAAATAGGCCTCATTGACTATAAAGTGATTAATTAAAATGAAATGCATGTTAGTAATTATTTCTCAGGATGAATGGCTCTTTACTGAAACGATGCTCGATGGTGGTTGTGGAGCAGCTTGATCATTCAGCCCAAGGATCAGTAGTGTATCACAATCTAGTTTGATCAATCACACACATGTATACCATTTAGCACTGGAGAGCCAATGAGAAAGCCATGGGGGAGAAAGCCATGAGATCAATGTGTCAGACATTGAAGAGTGTGTATGTGAATATTTTGTACGGAGGTCAAGAACCGAAGTTAATCAGTTATTTGGTTTATCTAGTTCTTCTCACCTAATGTACTGCTCACTATGCTACAGTGCAATGTTAATTTTATTGGAAGATGTATCCTAATTAATTCTAAATTACATCTTAAGTATACATAGCACACAGTACATAGCTTTAAAAAACAATACATCATTGGTCAAAAGATATTTTGTCCTTGACAGATTGTTAATTGTGATTAGTTATAAAATTGTCATAGAATAAGTGTTGCAGAATGTTATATTTCTGCTTTGGTCAGTATGGGGAATTAAAATAGACTACTACAGTTGTGGTTAAAAGAAGATGTAGTATACTTTTGCATGGGCAACAGCATACCAAACTTATTTAAACATTGGAAACTGTTGAAAATCAATTGCAAAGAACAAGGATGCAGTATGACAAGCCTTATATTTCTAATGCATTTATTTATGAAACTCCAGCCCTTAGGAAACAAGTGCTTTTCAAGGCATTGCTCAGTATTTTGTACTTGGCTTTAGCTCCTTTTAATTGTAATCCCAATTTGTTGAGACTGAATTGTTGATGAGCTGTTTTGAGTTTTGCACTTATCTGCACCAAACAGATGCAGAATGTGTGGTGTGTGAGTAATACAAACTAATTGCAGCTTCAGCTTCAGAAACTATGAGCTTGATGTGAAATATGCAAGTTGCATTGTTAGTATTTTTAAGGTTATTTTTAGTGTTAGTAAATGCTATGTATAGTTTCTCAGTGTTATACTGTATGTTGGTTGAAATACTAAAGAAAAAACTAGTACTCTGATCATATTTATAACTGACAAACGTATTGCAACATGATTTTTTTAAAAAAAGTTGGTTTGTAATTCTAAAAATGCATTTTCTTTATGCTGGGGAGTATCACCAAATGAAAATCTAATCAAATTAGACGTAGCGATAAGACCAAAAACATCACTGCGAAACACTCAATTGAAAATACGCACACGCGCACACGCACACAGACACACACATATATTGCACTTCATGGGAAAATATATACATAAAAACACAGAATTAAGAATCTCCTGGCTGTACATAGCATGGTTTTGTAGTACTTCCATCTTATCCAGATTCTTTCCACTAGAACGGTTTGCTGATGTCACGTACAGCATGTTTTGCTTACTTACAATATAATATTAATAAATAAATATGCCGTCGTTTTCCTGTGACCCATCATCTGCACTGTCTGCCCTCTGCAGAGTGGCTGAGTGCCTGTAAGACAGATCGGCGTCCCATTTGTCTTGCATGACCAGCAAACTTCTTGTCTCAGAAACACCATGCCGTCAGAGTCAGCACTGAAGTGGGGTGAGGAATTGTGATGAAAGATATGCAGTTCCTAATTAATTAACGCAATGCCTGCAGCTGTCTGTAAATTGATTTTTATATATTTATTGTCTTTCACTTATTTCATTTGAACCCCTAGTACCCCAGAGAGAGAGAGAGAGAGAGAGAGAGAGAGAGAGAGAGATTTTTTAACGCCTTATACCATTTTACATAATTAAAAAAAAATACTATAAATACTATAAATGGTCAAGTCTGATTGTAAGTGCAGTGCTTTTAAATTATTGCTTAACGTATAATTAACTTCATATTTGATCAATGAGGGATCGTATTGAGTTCCTGCAAAACTGTATAGTACTGTACGAACAGACAGCTGAAGCTAACTGGAAATACTGAGGGCTTTTACAGGAAGCGGCTCTGCTCATTTCCTATGAAAATCGATGTGACCATGCAGTGGAGTATGTGAAGGGCTTGTTAATGTGGACCGCTTGGATTTTCAGTTGTTTAAATAAACCATTGTTCGAGGTATTTATGGAGCATATAAAAGATTATCAGCTTGACACACAGTAGCAGACACATTGCTTCAGAGTACTGCTGCTGTGGTCTAAAGATCTTATTCATTTGGGTCTGATTCCCCAGGGGGGGGTTTATTTGAATCTCCATCCTTATTTTAATGGCAGCAAAAACAGTGACACTTCACTCCAGTGCCCCCTTCTTGCTACTGAAGAACAGCATCAATTAAACACATGTGTAGCTGCTGAAATCTAGAGCCAACCTGGAGAGTTCAAATAGAGTCTTAATCCTAACTAATTGCTGCTGAAGAGGCACTCGGTGTAAAATGTCACGACCAAAGAAAAGTATTGAATGAGTAGAGGAGTGGATCTTGTGGGGCATTAGGTTACAAGTGCATTGAAGTTATTATTTATGAAGTTATTATTTGAGTTATGCTCAGTTATACATGGTTGTATTCTGGACCACCGTTGGCCATGTGTTAAATCGATGTTTGAAAATGCTAAGTACTGTTGCGGTTACAGGTGCAATCATGGTATGCTGTGCTGCTTTCATGAAATAAATGATTGATGTGATATATAACACCTTCTCATTCGTGTACAGTAAAATATACATGCCGTCTTTTTTTTTTTTTTGGCTGGCCAAATTCTGTTAAAACAACAATGTGCTCTAAGCAATCGGTATTTTGTGGGACGTTACAGGTATAGCAAGTCTCACTCATTTTAGAAATATACAATTCTTTGACAAACATTTTCAGTTGAGGACAGCGAGCATGACTTCAAATCAAAACGTTTGTTGATGTTTCTTTCAGTGATACTACACATTTAAAATGAATTAATAAAATTAAGCACAATTAGCATGCGATGAACTCTGATAGCGTAATTTAAATCTTGCTACGTTAATGCTAATATTTGTAAATGTATTTGAGAATATGATGTATGATTTTAGGATTTTACATTACCCCCAATACATATTCAATTGAACTAATTTTTTTTTTATAATAATAATAATAATAATAATAATAATAATAATAATAATAATAATAATAATAATAATAATAATAATAATAATAACCTGTCTGTAGAAATCCAGGGTTTAAGGAGTACATTGGGGGAGCAGAGCAGTAAAGGAAAAACACATTTCCCCTTGAAACTTGTGACAGGCAGCTCATGTCTGGTACTCTTTTGTACCTCGCCTCCTTCAAAGTGCATAACTACCACAATATTAAAATAACAAATGAAATAGAATATTTGTCTGACCCTAGAGATCACAAGTGTCTCCAAGCGCTGGCTCACTGATCTCTCACAGAATTGCGCAGCCCTCAAGAAAGTCGGTGGGTCACGATAGAAAATAGGGTTATCTTTTTTTCCCCCCATAACCGCTTTAAAGAAAAGGACAGGCTCTTCTGCCTTTTTAAAATACATTATTTTTCCAGTCAGATGAACACATGTTACTCTGAAATATTTTTAATGCCCAGAGGAAAGGAGATCCACTCTGATCTGATGTGAATGTGTCAAGTTTAGTGGCCCCAAAGTCGGAAGCTTGTTCCTTCATGCCGGCGCGCATGGAGCTGCTAGTGACAGTGCTAAAGAACTGCAGACAGGCACTTAGCAGACGGGATGTGAGCTGGATGCAAAGACGACGCACCCTGGACCTCCTGCTGGCAGTATGTAAATAGACCTGCAGACTAGAATACAGAGCTTTTCATAGACCAGTGAAGGAGAAAGACCTGAAACAATACTGCTGTGGAGTAGGGAGCAACATTTGTAAAGTGTTTCGTTTTTTTTTGTTTTTTTTTTAAATTTGTTGCCTGGGCTACTGGAACTTACAAGAACAAAGAACAATTTAGTGCCTGAGTATTCTGGAATTCATTGCTATTGCTATGTTTGCCTCTATCTGGTATGCTAAGAAACTGGGAAGAAGGTTTGTGCATAATGCAAGAAAATCAAAAATGCAAAAGGTATGTGTGTGTGTGTGTCCGTGTGTGTGTGCGTGTGTGCGTGTGTGCGTGTGTGTCTGTATGTATGCAGGCATGTGTGTGTGTGTGTGTGCTGGAACATCTCTTGCACTTATTGTTTTTCCTTCTCTTTTTAATTCTAAAAGTTACAAGGAATAGAAATATTGCAGTTAGGCATCTCCAGTATTTCTAGGTTTTGTTAGCATGTGTGCTGGTTGGCAGGCAGGTGTGTGAGCACAGTAGCACAGTAATGTAATCACTGGTTTCTTCAAAGTATCTTTGTAGCAATATTGAAATCGCTGACATCAATCCATACATTTGAAGGCTAGCCTGTTGCTTCAGATTGGATTATTTGATTGATAAGATCACAATTGGAGTAAACCTAAAAGTCTTTACATTTCACAGTGTTCTTTTTGTAAATTAATTTTAAAGTATGAGATGTATTTTGTGTTAAAGAAGTTTAACATAGACACGTGTGTGTGTGTGTGTGTGTGTGTATATATATATATTTGAGCTCCCTCTTATTGCAAAGATAAATATAAAACAAATAGAATTTGTGTACTGTATACAGTAGTATTGCTGGTTTTCAGTTCAAACAGGTACAATGTTATTGTTT
Organism: Acipenser oxyrinchus oxyrinchus; assembly: GCA_030684275.1. Lineage (NCBI taxonomy): Eukaryota > Metazoa > Chordata > Actinopteri > Acipenseriformes > Acipenseridae > Acipenser > Acipenser oxyrinchus. The sequence goes on from CM060253.1 coordinate 5,384,965, forward strand.
TTAATACCCGTTAACACCTGCATTGATATTTTCCTAGTCCTATTGGCAGCAGAGGTCTTTATGTTGTACATTTTACCGAATATATTTTGGTCTGTTTCTTCAGCAGCAGTGCATATTGAATTCTGCTCTCTTGGGTAATGTCAGCTATACGTATGGGTTGTTGCAAGTCTCAAAATGTGCCTGCCCAGGGTTTTCAGACGGGTTCATGTTTTGTAGTGCATGTTGATTCCGATGGCGTGTTACTGACATTATGGTTCTTTGCATGGTTGAAAGATAAAGATATACGGTCCTTCAGTAGTTACTGTATCTCTCTAAATATCAGCATGTAGACACAGTCGCTTAATGCAGTGAATAACAGTGATATGCAACAGAATGCCATCGCTTATACACGTTAAAATATATCTTTGTATCAGCAGTCAAAGAGGTAAGCATCAAGTTAACTAACTGAGCTGATGTGAGAGATGTCAATGGAAAAACATAGTTATACGATACCCCATATCAATGAAGTTAGTTTGGGCTTACAGTCTTCTTGTTGAGCCAGAAGGGTATAATACAAGTATTGGTATTATAAGAAGCATCTGCTTGTTGCTATTGAAATACAGTACAAGAAGGAGATCAATGCTCTTAAGAGGTACAGTAGCACACGATGAATAATGTTTAATCTTCTATTTATCTCGATGATATCACGAGGGATGACATCATACGAGGAATGCAATACTGTGCTGCTTCCTAGCATCTGTCAACCACAGGTTATAAAAAGCTTCTTTTCACATCTTTTTGTAATTTGTGTATATACAGCAGTGAAGGAACAAGCGTCGCTTGTACGTCTTTACAGTATACCTCTTAAATGGAAACAGATAAACATAAGACGGTTGCTACTGTTGGTGTGATGAATGTTAAATGCATTTGCTGCCACTGGGATCTATATAATTAAATAAATGAATGTGTTTTTTATTTGATTTTTGTTTTGTTTTTAATTGTCCAGAGAACATAAGGAACTGTGCATGCTGGCAGAGTTACACCTGATGTTCATATTTGGAACTGGACTGTTCAAAGTATGTTTAGTACTAAAAAAATCTTAAAATAAATGCTTACCCTCCAGGAATTAAAGCATGAATACAAAACTGCATTCAAAACAATCCCTATACTTTATAATGTATGGTCTTTTAGAGTTAGTGTATTCCCAGGCTGAATCAGTATTTAGAATTAAAAGAAACTACTAAGAAGTGGTTTTATGATTGATCTTTATTTAGTACCGAAACCTCCAAGCTCCAGGGTTTCTGTATCTGTCTCTGTGATTTATACACAGTATGCATTTTCATTTCTCACTCGAACATCTTCCAGACATTGGTTGCGCTTTCATAAGAACTATAACAAAAACATGTCTAAGATTCTCCAGGGCAATTTAAAGATGACTTAGAGTCTGAGAGCAACAACCGAGTAAAATCCCAACGCCCCGCCAAAAACTGGTTTCCTTCACTGAATAAAAACAGAAGGAAAATGAATGGATCTGTGTTGGTTCTGATTCCTGTCATCTTTACTTTAGCTCAGGATCATGGGGTCTGTTAGAAAGGAAGCTGAGCATGAACTGTAAAGAGGAACAGTTTGTAGGCTGACTCTGACAGAAGACACAGCTGGATAGCTGGTTAATTAGATGACACAAACTCTGAGATTTGATTTAGGCTGCTGTCAGAATTACTTTTTACCCTGGGTTCTGTTGACGTGTTTGTCTGGCGTTTGAACAGGTTTCAACCTGCTGCTAGACTGCTTAGTTTTGATTCCCTCTCCTTTTGGAATTCTCCTATCACGTGTATTTATACATGTGAATTTTGAAATGGGGGGATGAACTCGTCTGTTAAAACGAGTAATGCAGTTTTCCGACGTGACATACCACCTGCGATTCACAAAAGTTGCCTGTTAAAATGAAAGAAAGTAACTCTAAAGTAACTCTCATGGCGTGCTGTAGTTTGCAGTACAATGTAGTTTGCGATGTTTGTATTAATGCTCTGAGATGAATCCAGCCATTCTAACTGCTGTCTGAATCAAACTCTTGTCTTTGCAATCTAATCAATTGAATTTATCATTTTATATCTCTTCTATAGAGGATATAGACAATTAGAAGAGATAAATAAAAATTACTGTACCATGAATGTAAGCAGATTGACCATGAGGCCTAAGAAGCCCAGAATAGTGTTTGAAAGCACGAGTCCTTGTTAGAAACCTGTACACCTGCTGTATTTGATAGCATGCATACTGTACTGTAAAAGCCCAAGGAACCCACCCAAAAACTGCACTATTATAGGGTTCTTGTAAATGCACAAAACATTAGGATATCTTTTGACTTTTACTCTGCTCTTCAGTACACTTCAGAAAAATACAGTATTTTATCACTTGTACACAATAAGGATGTGGTAGATTTGTGGTGTACAGTGCCAACTGAATGTTGAGCAGACAGAATTTCAAAGTACAGGATTATTGTATAGCACTATGGTATTATCTTGAATGCTGAAAAATAAAACAATTATTATACCAAGTATACCAAGTTAGGCAAGTACAAATTGCTGCTTCAGTATGGTTTATGGTAAGTGTGCTCTCATTGTCCTACTGGGAGGACCCGATAATATACAGTATGCTGCTGCAATGGTATGATCAGCCTTTGATAGGTTGGTACCATAGTGGTACCATTTTATTATTTTGACATACCAATGATATCACAATGGTATGAACCAGAGTACATTGATAATACATTACAGAATCTTCAGGTCCACTGTGCAGTTCCTTATGTAATTTTACCACAGTCATTTTGCACAGTAATTTAGCAGTCTTGGTATGTTTTCCATGGTTATATTATGCATTTGCCAATGTTAATTCATGCTTTACCACACTTTTCACAAAGACTGTGCTATCTCATCGCCATTTGTCCTTTCAAGACTGACCTGACCGGAGAGCTTTGTTCAGATAAGTACTTGTTACTTCTATCTGCTATATATTTCACATTTATTGTATTTTTACACACGTTGTTTGTGATATTAATGTAATCGCTGTAATAGTTTTTACTAATTATGCATATTTTATGCATTACAGCCTGTTGCTTGTTACTTCCCATGGTCAAGCCCTGTCTAAGCAGCGCCTGTCCAAGTGGATAACAGATTACATGATGTTAAATAAAAGATCCAAGTTATGTTCATATAGTTTTTAAAATTTTTTTATTACGTCTAAATCCTAAAATTCGAGGTGATGCAAAACATTTGTCCATAGCTGCACACTGCTTTTCATTTGTAGTCTTTTTGCTTGTAATATGGATTAATATAATAAAGTAATGCCTTCAGCCCTGTTACAAGCTTTCTTTTAACACGGATGAAAGTTATAATGCCACTCTGAATGAATGGATTGATTTGGCAAACATAAAAATGATTTGGAAGAAATGTGGGGCTTCATTAAAGCCACTAGACCTTAGTAGCAGTGTCCAAGTGCATCTCATCTGCTTCGGCTGTATTCAGTGATCTGTAATACATTGCAAGAATTATAACAAGGAGGATTTATTTAGACTTGGCATTATGACACATTTTACACACTTAAACTGGTATACAGCAGAACAGAACTATATTGACTAATAAATACAACACAGAAGACATTTTATTTATGAATTATTTTTATAATCCAGCTATTGATCGTACCTATTGGAGCAGACTGGTTTGAAAATACTAACAGTCCTAAAGACATTGACTGGGAGATGTTTGTCACATAAAACAGTCCCAATACTTTTAATGAGCTGCAAAATATATGCATTAGATGTAGTATGTCAGGGTTGACAGTAGATGACCTTGAAAAGGATTTTATTGGAGCTGTTTTTGTAACCGCTTGATAAGATGGGTCTCTGCATACTTAAATGTAGTGTCCCATACAGGTTTAAAATATGATTATATGATTTAAAAGTATAAGTGAGCTTGCATATGACTTTCACACTCTGCTACAGTATGTTGTTATGAATGTCATCCAAGGAAGTCTACAACATAAAAAAAAATAAAGAGAAATCTTATTATGCACCCCAGTTATTCCCAGTGCTACTATCTCATAAATTCATTAAAAGGGTAACTACAGATTTTCATTGTTGTGGAGACTTCCTGACAAAATCATAACGGTACTCTTCATTTTTACCTGTCGACTCAAGATAATGTTGCCTTCATGCTTTGTACACAACTGTGTTCTTTGATTCGATCATGGTTTGTACTAGAAACATTAACCAGTCTCTGTAATATCATAGATAGGCTATAGGAACACTGCTTGCTAATTGTGTTAGTGATCTTGACCTTGACTATGACTGCCATATTGAGATCATGCAATTTCAGTTTTCTGCTGTATAGACACAGGACACTTTGAGTTACTGTCTTCATATTTTGTACAAAGCTGTATTCTATGCTTTTCTCCACATTCTATTTTGACCTCTGGTCATACGTGGCATAGACCACACTCCTTTAGTTGGTGGCTTTATGACAGGATCCAACCCCCCTTTTTTAATTAACTTAACCAATCTGTCAACCATGTTGTTGAAAGACTATTGTTTTCAGCAAGTATTTAACAAAAAAAAAAACGATGTTGCAGAAATCTATGCTGAACTAGGCCACAGGATTCCAATATCCGTGACTTGAGCACTTGTTCAATTATTTAATGTACCCAAAATAATCAAGTTAATGGAGGAAGCATAACTGCTATCTGTCAAGGAGCCAAAACTAAATGCTTTTTTCTTTTTGTTTTTTATGTTGACTTGGGCACAGCTGACTTGCTTTTTTTTTTTTTAATCGACCCTCGTGAAGGGTCGTTTATACACAGCTCTGGAACATTTATAAATGTTGTTTCTGAATTCAAATACATTTCATGCTTTGTGTAGTCCGCGGCGTGCATGCATTGTAGGGCGCCTGGTCTCTGAAGACAGTGCAGTTTTTATAAAGGACTTTTCCTGTCACTTTAACTGTTTTAATGCCTAATTGTGAACATTCAGCTGCTTACACACTCATGGGATGCGTCTTCCTTGAGTGTGGATGTAGAGAGACCCTTGTGCATACTGTACTGTCTGTCAGTTTCTTTGAGAAATGGTCATTGTATGAGCATGCATGAGTTCTTGAGAAGTTTGACCTTGTATTCATGGAGTCCAATTAGAGAAACAGAAATGCAAATATCTGGGGCGAGAAAGTCATGCTGACCCAGCAAGCTGTTGCTGTATACAGAGCTGTGAGGCAGGGCAGGGCAGTGTAGAACGTGTCCTTTTGCTGTCATTGCAGTAACCACTGTAGCAGCGCAGCGTGTCTTTTTGAGAAAGCAATTCCGTAAGACATTGCTAAAAACAAATTGTTCGAAATCACCTAAAATTATAAAGCAGTAGCTGAAACTTTTTTTCTGCTTTAATATCGAGTCTCGCATTTATGATAATATTGGATCCGTTTAATTGAATAATTACCATATACAGTATTAAATTAACCCACATTCATTATACTAAGTGGATTGTGTTTACTGTAAATACTGAAATCCTGCTACATTTGCTTTTACAGTAAAGTAGACAAGTAGACCTGAGCCAAATCTTTCTGGCATGCTTATTGGGCTTACAGGGTGGGTGGTATGGTTATTTCAAGGACTGTATTAAAAGCCATTATTATCAGACACTTTATAAGATCCAATGGAAAGTAACCATTGGTAGGCGATTGCATTCTGTATAGTGTGTATCAGAGAGGAGGGCTCTTACACGTACTGTATTATCTACAATAAAAAAGAAAAAAAAGGCCCTGAACTTCCGACCTTTAATGCTTTAAGTCAGACTTGTAACAGCCCCCATTGTAACTGAAGAAACAAAAAAAGGCCAGTGTGCTAGCCTTCCCTCTGGATATGAAGAGTGACATTTTTGGCAATCGGCAATGAAAATGTTGCCTTTTGAGGCCTGCGGACGAGGCATGCCTGGATGCCTGATAAGAATAAACAAATACTCTATTAAATATGAATTTGTTTTAGTTGTACACATGAGACAGAGGCTTTTACTTTGAGTGAAGATGCACTATGCAGTGGAGTATGTCATATTTCTAAAGTCACTAACCTAGAGATTCAACAAGAATCAGCTTTCTCTCTGAATAGCTTAGTGTGTGGTGTAACTGTTTAGAATAACAGGTTTTAATTTTTTTTTCATTGCTTTTTTCATAACATCTTTTTCCTTGACTTAACACTGTTTTTATAATTTACTGTACCTAATTTTGTATAATTTTCAGATTCCAGTAGTGTCTGGTATAATCTATTGTAAAACATTTATTTTCTCATGCATAGAATGCATATACATATGTATTTTTCAGGGATGAAAATAAGACTCCTATTACATAGCAGTTTCACCTATTCCAGGTTTTAATATGAGCTTGATTAGCACTAGTGTGTATGTAACAAGCTATTGAACATACTGTGCACATATGTATTAAAAATGCTCATCCAATCGTGATGAAACTCAGTACAGGCATTCCTTTAACATAAGCTGGAAAACCTGAATTTGAATTGCATCCCAATGGTATTTTTCACTGCCTCCCTCTAAATTGTTCACTGCCTTTGTAGATTATCCACTCCAAGTAATTAACTAATTAATATGATATTTCTTCTCGCTGATCAAATGAGCCAACATGAGACATGTATCCTTTGAATCTACTTTCCTTGTCTGTCTTTATAGAAAATAACAGGTTGTTTGAGGACACTTTACGTCTCTTTCTGTCTATTCAGCGATAGAACCAGCTGAGGATAGTGTCAAACCAGACTAGTTTGTCACTCAGTATAGAGTAGCTAAACTGATTTAATTGCTGACTTTTGAGACTTTTGACAACCCTCTACTCAGCACGCTGAAGTATTTGTGCCAACAGACACAGTATCTGACCTTGGCCTTCCCCTTGTCATGCTCTGCCTCTTTGCCTTGATTCCTTATGCAGAACTCCAAATGGCGATTGTTCAGGTGATTAATAAACCACTGGGATTGCTGTCTGACCATATAGCATTTCCTTGTAAATACATGCGGTGTCAGCAGGATTCAGGACAACAGGTGAATACAACCCCCCCGTGCCACTGTGTTGTCACAGGAACAGGGACTAATATACTGTGACTGTGTCTCTAGGCTCAGCGGCTCTCAGACTCCCAGAATGATGAAGCAGATGTCTTCTGCAATTACTGGAAAAAAAAAATGACAAGGAAGTCTTCAGGTCTTTTATCAAAACAACCCTAAGTGTCTCACCTCCACCCAAAGTTGTGGTAAAGTGTTCAGCCCTAGTCTTTCCAAGCTTTTGCTTTTGTGAGCTTCTTCAAGGGGGAAGTAAATTATAAGAGATACTGTACGTTGTTTACAAAATAGAGAAACAGAACAGTATCATAAGAAGGTAACATGCTAGATTCATTAGAACTGATTAGTGGCACCTGTTTTAAATGCAGATTTTGATTATGTGTTTTGTTACAAGGATGGAAGCATTGGGTTTCTGGTGTATTAAAAATTAAAAGAAGCTTAATAAATTAAATGACAAACGTTTCAACTAGAAGTTTTTTTTCTCAATGTCATTGAACAGGACAGGCATCTGCAAGCCATTTATAAACTGTATTAAAACCATTGGACTATCAGACCGAATAAAAATTAAGATACATGTGCAAATTATTACTAATCATTCTGTGACTGAAATTATGTTATTGCTTGATAATGAAATACTGAGGTATTTATGGCGTTGGGTAGAGACACATCCTCAGTTTCCACTGTAATTGTGTTGTGTCGGTACAGCAGGATGACTTAACCATAGGAGGTCAATCCGTTGGAGTCCATGTTGGAAGGGTTGCTATGACTTGAGAAGCCATTGGTGTAATGCATTATATCTGTAGTGTGCACTTTGTTTAAATGACATACTGTCAGCTGGTAAAAAAAAAAAAAAGTGTTCTTTGGTACAAATTTAATTATTGGTTAAAGGGAGCAGTGTGGAGTAGTGGTTAGGGCTCTGGACTCTTGACCGGAGGGTCGTGGGTTCAATCCCAGGTGGGGGACCCTGCTACTGTACCCTTGAGCAAGGTACTTTACCTAGATTGCTCCAGTAAAAACCCAACTCTATAAATGGGTAATGGTATGTAAAAATAATGTGATATCTTGTAACAATTGTAAGTCACCCTGGATAAGGGCATCTGCTAAGAAATAAATAATAATAAAGTAAGTAACAGGACAGGCGGAACAGTTGGAAAAGGTCACCAAATCAATGTATTTAATATCGTGGAATGTGTGAAATTAACTCTGAATGTAAAATGTTGTACTAAAACTTATTTAGTATTCATAGGGTTGGGTATACATTCCTGACTGCAAACTTAAGCGTTTCTTTATCACAGTGTAGGAGGTTTTGGACGTCTTGATCCTCCTCATGCCTCGTGGCATATAAGACCTCTACATCAGACAGGCCTGGGCTCCCCTCGTTGTAGTTCCTCAGTGGTTCTGCGCCATGTTCTTGTTGGTCTTCCCCTCTTTCCTCGTCCTTCTGGTGTCCCCTTACTGTACCTCATGGCAGTTTGTATAATTTCATGTGCTTCCTGAGGACTTGCCATGCCGCTCTTAATTTTAACAACGATGGATTCTATGTTTTCTTGTCCTGATTTTTCATGTCGCTCAGCGCAGAGTTTTTGTTTGAAAATCTGCATGATCTTTTGTAGACGTCCGATACGAAGATTTGCCATTATTTAGGTTGTTATCTGTCATTTACCAGCATACAGCATTACTGCAAAGAAAACAGCTTTGATATGCTCTTAGCTTGGTGTGCCTGCTATAGGCTGTTGATTTCCATGCTGGTCTTGATGAAGGCAGCTCTTCCTCGTACTATACTGGATTTTGGACATGTGCTTCGTCAAGTACAGAAAGCATGAGCAGGACTGCAGGGATTGGAAAGTGACCAGCATCCGATAGCCTTTGTCAGCAACCTGGAGTATAAGAGAATCAAAGGACTGCATGTAAATATTCATATTAGTTTAGCATTGTACAGTGTCTCAGTACAGGAACAAAAAACATTTAGGATTTACAGTGCTTATAACAAGTGCACTTCAACATGTGCTGTCATTTCCGTTTAGAAATGAGTAACAAATAAAGGTCCTGGAGATTTGCTGTGCGTATGTATTATTGTCAAGGACATTCTGGAAGTCTTGCAGCAGCCAATCACACTAGTGACAAGTTATGCATGTAGTTCAGTAACTAAAGAGATTAACAAACAAACAGGTGAAATGTGGTTACATTATTTATAAGATGATTTCTGTGATGCAAAGTCTCCAATAAGAACATTATATTGTGTAGTATTTTAGAAGAGTACCCATAACTGTGTTACAATCTGCTCTGACAGAGTATGTGTAACTTTATAGAATAGAGAGAGTCCTGTGAAAAGAAGCTTGCCATTAACGCCACTGTTTACTCTTACTGACCCTTAAACACTTAAAATGCCACAATCTATTAGCACTTTAATGTTGAAGGACTCTATGATATTCAACATACATCTCCTTACATCTTTCATGTATAATATCATTTGAGCTAGCACACAGTTTCTATGGAAGAGGAGCAGCACGGATTCCTGAACAGACTGCAGACTTTGTACTCTCTCAGCTGTTAAACTTAAGACCAATATTGCTGGTTTTAGAAATGAATATATTGCTGTTTTCATGCTGTTAAGCTTTTGAAATGTTATACCATTTTAGTGAAACGCTTCAGTTTGATTGTAGCAGCTGCCCAGGGAGAAATGCAGTGGGAGCTACATGTTATACATAATTTATATAAGGTTTGCCACATGACAAGGAGAATGTATACATTGGTGGTTAACAGGTTTATTAAATTAAACCAATGTTTTTATTTTGGACCTATCCCATTTTTGCTCAAATAATAGGATTTACAGCATGCTGTAAATGGGCAATGTGGGTTATTCAAGGATAAAGGACTGAGATGAAAACAATTAGCAATAAAGCTGCATACTCTGCTTGACACTTTAAATTGAAATAGAAATAAATTATTTGTACAATTCATTTTCTGTTAAGTTACAGAATCGCTGTTCAGCAGTTTTTTCATTCAGCCATTTTATCTTGTTGTTGGAGTGGAGGGTGTTCCTTTGAAAAGGGGCGGGACTGACAGTGATGTGAACCAATCACATGACAGATGGAGACTATTGCGCAGTGGTCTGAGGATGTTAGGGCAGTAGTTCAATCTATTTTTAGCATAGCAAGAAAACTCTTATTCTCTGCCGGTGATCATTATTATTGACCATAATGGCCCAGCGATGGATTTGAACTCCGTATTGCTCCAATAGAGCAATCACGATTTGTCAATAAAACAAGCAGTGCAGGCATGTTTTTAAAGCATGGTAGATGATGCAGTGAAGTGATGATATCACATTGAGCAGAGATTCCTTGAAGAGTAGAGATTCCAAGCAATCTGAGGACGTTCTTTAAATTATACTACCAGAAATATACACATGAAAATACGGTTTTGCTCTAAAATGTGTTTCTTTCAAAACTGCACATTTGACACCTACTGTGTGTAGTGAATGGAAGTGCAGGACAGGTAACATTTATGGAATGTTAGCTACATCCTCTTTAAACAGACAAAGACAAATCACACTCTTCAGACTGCTTTCTTGTTGGTCAACAGAATGGCCGCAGAGTGAGGCAGCATGCTGTAGCGTGTACTGTAGCACTGCTGCATTGCCTGAAGATGCAATACAGTTATGCTCAGCAATGTAGCTACTGCGGGCTGCAGGAGAGACCTGCGGAAGAGCAATCCGCATCATACAGCAGCCACTGAAACCTATAAAAGGCAGCCGAAAAACAAACAAGTATAGTGTGCATTCAAAGAGCTAAATAGGCACAGGAAACTGCAGTACCTTCACAACCTTATTTGGCCCCTTACTGGTATAACATGCTGTCTCATTACCCTATTTGGTCCTGTTGTTTAAAGTGGAGCAGTATCATTTTCCTTGTGTGATTACATCAAGTGTGGTGCCTGTTAGACTGCCTTCTTTCTTTTTCTGCAGGATGCAGTATTACACGAAGTAGACAGCGTGACTGTCAATCTGTGAACCTCAATAAAGATGTGACTCTGCATTGTAAGCAGCCACTTACAGTATGCAAAGATTGTGACATCCCACTGGTACATTATAGCTTGCCATAAATACCCAGTGAAGCGTCTGGTAAAGCAGCGAATGTGATAGGTCCAGTTTTGATTATTTACACATTTTAAGCTGTCAAGTACAAAACGACAAGCGGTTTTGACTACTTTGTTATTTTTGGTAAACAGAAATCAGCATTGGTGCCAGATAAAGGAGTATACCTTTCCATTTCTCCACTTACTGTAACTTAAACCCCATTAGGTGGCTGCAGATAGCTATACAGTGGGCAGTTTGTTTTGAATCTTCTTTCTGCTGTATCTTCTGCACACGTATTAGCAGTGTGCCTTGTCACAGCAGGATCAAGTCTATTATCATGGAACAGTACTGCAGTGTACTGTACCGGTACAGAACAGGACAAGGCTTGACTTAAAATGAGGCACAGGTATATAGAATTGCAAGGTTCAGTTTGAACCAGGTATGCCTTTTGCAAACTTACTGTCAAGTCAGGATTACATCGCATCTGTCTACATGCATGTGCTGCATGTCTATATAACGTAGCTGCATATTCAGGTAGTCGGCATGTTTTTGAGGTGAGGGGGTCAGTTTCTTTTTTTTTCTTTTTTGTGGCGTTTGGTAGCACAGTCCCGATGCCAGAGGTTCAGCTGATGAGTGGGATGAGTTCTGGCAATTGATTGCTGTTAAACTAGTTTTGGCCGCCTAGTAGAGTTTTGATCCCTGTGGCATTAATTATGTTTCTCAACAATTTATATTCAGGACTCCGACTGGCTAATCAGATTTGACTGACCTCCATATGGGCATGCCAAGCTGACCCTATCAGATATATTGAATATGTGTCACCAGAGGGCTCCACTTCATTTCAGGGTTGATGTGCTGACATCATCTGTATCCAGGCACTGTAAAACAATCTAGACCACAGAGATAACAGGATAGCATGAGAAGGGGCGGGGTACAGAACTGGGAGTGGAGCTAAAAACTCTGCCACTGAGCTTTATTGACTTTTTTGCCATGCATAAATTAGAGGTTGACGAAAAAGTAAATGAAGGGTGAATGAAAACGAGATTCTGACACACGTTGTATGTTAGCAGTTAGTCCAAAAAGAGACTCAGTAGAAAGATAAGCTAACAAAGGTTTCAGAGCCAAGCGCAGGAAAGGCTGAATTTTCTTTTTCTTGTTTCTCTGGGAATGAGCAGAAATAAAGCTGTAAAGTAAAGATGAGTTACATTCTAGTGAACAATGTTTTAAATCAGACGCATCACCGGGGAAGTGTCCCCAACTTCTTGCCTCCACCTTGTAAAGAAAGTCTGCAGGCTAAGCGCTATCAGAAGAGGTTTTCGGTGGACGAGAGCAAGCTCAGGTCATTGGACTCCGGCCCACTCAAGTGGCCCTCGCTTGTCACTGTATGGAAATGGAAGCAGAGTTTAGCTGAACGAATCCTGAAAAAACGCAGGGGCAGTCTAAACTGCTTTCAGGTAAGATGCACTGCAGTAGCTGATCTCTGGTGGTTACAAATACTGTATGATGTGTATATTATTATTATTATTATTATTATTATTATTATTATTATTAGTAGTAGTAGTAGTAGTAGTAGTAGTAGTAGTAGTCATAGTACTAGTAGTATTATACAATGTATTAAAAAAAAGAGTAACTGTTTTAATTCAGTATATTCAAGGAACATTTTTCTGTCAATGAATGGGCTCTTGCTTTTACAGTACAGTCTGAGCATATTTACTTCATTCAGCTACAGTGCAACGTTTGCACTGTGAGGGACCCTCCAACCAGGTACACTGTTTCAGTGGTAGCACTGCCAGTCTTCACTCTCTTGCGTTACAAATTGCTTATATTTATATTGTCTTTTATTTTTAAATTGATCCAACATACAGCATTTCCTTTTAAAAATGAGTTTACATTGAGTAACGGCATATGAAGATACCACAGTATCAGTATCGGTATGCGACACGAAACACAAAGTGCATTTGTACAAACAACGGTGAAAACAGCAGCAGCGTTATGAGCTTAAAATGTGATACATCATGCATGACTGTTAGATTTGAACTGCATGTTTTTTGCATTTTGTGCTTCAGTTTATTTTTATGCTTTATTTGTATGTGTGTGTGGTTTTAAGGCACACGCCATTCATTTCACGCAGGACAGAGATTGTGAACTGTCTGTGCTGTGTGTCCTGTGGCAACAAAGTGTGACATGCAAGTTTTTGGAATGTGGTTTTGTCAAACTGACATCACACATTGCCTTTGAAACTTGTAAAAGTGCCAGATATGAACAGGCAGAGAAAACACTGCTGCCTTTTACATTTCACCAATGAAGTAAGAATGGAAATTTTACTGCAAAAAAAAAAAATGCAGGTGGAAGATGGAGACCCAAATACATTACCTTGGAGGAGACTGGATGCCACTATACATGATTTTCATTACACGACATCTCTCTTGTGTAATGGAAATCATGTATAGATTCTGCATGGTTATCAAGGCAGAAACCAATTTTCTCCAATATCTAAGAAGTTATGTACAGCTATGGCCAAAAGTTTTGCATCACCTAGAATTTTAGGATTGAGACGTAATTGAAAAAAACCCCAAAAAACTAGATGAACCGAATTTAGATCTTTTATTTAACATCATGTAATCCAAGAAACTACAAAACAATATTGTACAAGTTTACCGGAAGCCATAAAGGTAGTACAGTATTTCATGTTAGATTTCAAAATGTCACTTTTTGTCAGTTTTCCGTTATATGGATAACAAGTATATGGAAAACTACAAAGCGGTGTGTATTAAATATAATTACATTATTCAGCAGGTTTCATTTGACTTTATGAAGCAAAATGAGTTAATGCTATAAATTGATGCAAAATGTTTGGCCATAGCTGTACTGTACATATCCCAATAATATGCTCTATAGATATGTGTTACTGCTAATTCTAATGAACAGTATTCCTACCTACAAAACTGTGATCATCAGATTCTGTTGAGGAGACTGCCCTGGAAATCATCTATGATTCAGTGTTGTGTTAAGTTTTTTTCCATGGATCCAGTAATGCAGGATACCTGGTAGCTTGTTTGATGTACTGGCTGCTTGCCATTGAAGTAGTCTTTCTGTTTTGGGAGATTTCATCTTCAGATGAATACTTCCCAATGTACAGTGTTGTCTATTATCCAGTTTTCCAATGTGTTCCCGGCAGTATTATTGTGATCATGACATTCACTTCTAGCAGAGTCAGTCTACTGTACACAACAGCTTTGTGTGCAACAGAGGGGCCTCGTGCACTGTAGCATAGGGTTGGAATGGGAGACAGGGAGATAATGAGTATCTGGAGTAGCATAAACAAAAGTGACAGGCAGCATCTGCATTTGAATCCCAAGCCCCTTGCTTACCATGCAGCATAAACAAGAAGCTAAAGTTCAAATCCTGGCTCTACTGGCCACTTTCTAAAGCCTGGAATTCTATTGACATCTCCAGCTAGAAATGTATACAGAGCTGTGTAAAGTGGCTGTAGGAAAGTGGCCCAGCTGTGTGCATACATATGGATGAGCGCCTGTTAGCTAATGTTTGCTGTTGGCACCCCTGTGCGCCGTGCCTTACTCAGTGCCAACTGTGTACAGTACTGGTAATACTGCATAATATACCGGTAATGTTGCAGAGTTCCTTATTAGTATTCTACAGTATTTGATTTGTATGGCACCTTTCACAGACAGTCATCCAGACTAGATCAAATGATCACTAGTAGTCAAACTCAAACAGTTTGTGGTGTTTTCAGAAAGGGAGTCCCAGAATATGGTGAATAATTAGCATAATTATACTCATTAGAATAATTAATTTTGGAACATCAAACAGACTGGATTCCAAGGATTTCAAAGAGAAATCCAAGGCGTGACACCATATTGTAAATACGCTTATAAAGTTATGAAAGGTACTGAAGCGTAGTGAAGCACAGTGATCATATTTACAGTATGAGCCTTCGGAAAAGCATGACAAATTTCAAACCCACTGTAAAACATCTGCTGCTGCGGCCAAAAGCTGAGCACCACCTAAACAACAACAACAAAAAAAACAAAACTATATGAACATAATTTAGATCTTTTATTTAACATCATGTAATCAGATAAACTACAAAAGTCGCAAAAAGTCTATCGGAAGCCATAATAGTAGTACAGTATTTCATGTTAGATTTCAAAATGTTCATTTTTTTTTCTTCGTTAAGCATATGGACAACTACAAAGGGGTATGTAATTTAATATGCTAACGTAACTTTATTCAGCAGGTTTCATTCGATTCATTAGTTAATTCTATAGGTTGACGCAAAACCTTTGGCCATAGCTATATAACAGTATAGTCAATTTATTTTGACATTTTTTAAAAGCAAATCTCTCTCTTTTTGTTGCCAGCCAAGGCAGACAGTGGTTAAAACTGTAAATAGATGCAGTTTGAGCTGTGCTGTATTTTATGTAGTATATGAATTAGCCATGTTTATTGACTTATTAACCTGAATAATACTGTGATTTGTCCAGCAAAGTGCAGCTTTTTGGCAACTCTCATGCAGATTGAAACTCCCAGAAACGTTCCAAATGACCCATTTGAAAAAGACTTACTCTTTTCTTTTAATCAGGTATCTCCTCTTCATTCACACCGGCGAGGACCTGAAGACCAGCGCTGTAATTAAACCTGGCAACACGTATTCCAGAAACATAAATCACGCTTTCAAAATTGTTCACAGGAGGCGCTCACAAACCCACATACTTTAGTAACTAATTACGTAAGCCCTGTGATCAAGTTTTTATATACTGCATTTACAATGCTGAATGACAGAACAGCCCAACCATAATTAAATGATGTGCTCTTTGAATATTCCAGTGTGATATATGCCAATGTTATTTATTGCATGCTGCCTGACACGCAAAATGAATAGCAGTAATAAATAGCAGTATTTATTTTAGCTTTCTTTCTCTTTCTTTTAGAGGTGTCCTTGGTTTGTACAGATACAGTCCCAGACAGAACATGAATCCACTGTGGCATGTGCCTTGAAACCACACACGCTTACAAAGCATCTACATTCAGAACGCAGCGTTGTTTAGTTTGCTGAACACAATTGCTTCTCTGATGTAAAACAAAATTTGCACATAACATTCGTACCCTCTGCTGTTGAACGGAGTAGCCTGAGGAAGGCTGTTACAGTGTGACAGAGACCAGCAGGCTTCAGAGAGGGAGAGACTAGGGTAATGTAAACAGCCTGGCCAGCCAACACAGCCTGGTTTCTGATGAAGCAGAGTGCACAGAAGGACTGAATGTGGCAATGTGGAACCCTGCAACTTTAGACTGGATTCAGTTACAAATGTTTTATAACCATGGAGGTGGCAAGAGTATAGCTTTCTTATGGAGGCAACCGTACAGTTACAGAAGAAATGCAATAAGGAATGCAAACAGGATAGTCTTCCTGCCGAGGCCTGTCCCCGGGTGGGACACAGGCTGTAAACGTGCTGTTCATGGTCTGCCATGTATGCCTTCTAATATTTCTGACAGCGTTGAGTTTGAAATAGTAACTTCAGATATGAGCCCCATTTAGGACTTCCATAAATGAAGCCTGCTCCTCCACTAACCTCCGCAGTGCTGTGTCATTTGTGAGTTTTCTTGATTTATTTTTAATGTCCTTCAGTATTTCAGTACATTAAAGATTTTGGAAGATGGAAAAAAATGTGAAAAAAAATAGCAAAGTTCAGTATATTTTTCTTTAAATGAAAATCTCAGTGAATGAGGCTTTTTAACTGATGGTTAGTGAGTGATTTGTCACATTTGACAGCCATATATTACTTGGATAAATCATACGTTGTATTTTATTTACTGGGGGGAAAAAAAGACAGATAAGAAAACTCAAACAAAATTACAGCAGTTCACTAACGGCAAGGGCTTATCAATCAATTCTGCATCATGGTTAATGCACAGATGCCCCCTTGTGGTTATTGTTAGTATTGCAGATCAGCACTTTATAAATGATAATACAAAATACATTTATTATTATTATTTTTATTGAAATGTAATTGAGTCATTCAGCTTGGGGTAGCATTTTAATTATTTTTTTATTTTTATTTGAAGGTGCAGTTTATAACCTCTTAATTCTGCATGCACTGACAGTAGCATCACTGTGTGTTTTACAGAGTTGTGTGGTGGTGGAAAGCAAGCTGAAAAAATATCCCTACAGCTAAAGCTACATTTTGTGAATGTGAACAAACTCTGTTAACACAAAATAGGGATAGTAAACTATGGAGAAAATCCATGTAGGAAACAGATGTGAAGGTGAAGGAATGGCATTGCAGTGTAAAATGTAAGATCGTTCTGGGACACGGGCTTTAAATGAGTTTGTTATCCAGGTTGCAGTTCTGTATCCCAGCCTTTTAGTGGTGCTATTGCAAGAAAACAATATGTTAACGTTACCACTAATATGCATTTCTTGTGGTTCTTTATTATTATTTATTTTACTTAGCATTTGCTAATACATGTTTGTATGATACAGCGTTTTTTGGCAGTTTATCACACAGCTATTATTATTATTATTATTATTATTATTATTATTATTATTATTATTATTATTATTATTATTATTATTATTATTATATTCAAGTCACTGTTTTGTTTTTAATTAAATTATTTTTTTACAGTTGTTTTCTGAATATACAGAGTTACCCATGCATTCATGTATTCTAATTTGTATACGTTACTGAACATCTATTTAAAGCCCATTTCAACTTGGTAAAGGCAACCATGGAGCCAGATTGTCCCCTAACCGGATGCCAGACAGTTTATCAAGGAGAGGGCTGTGACTCACCATGTCAGGGGCTTTTGACAGGCTGTTTAAAGACTGTGCTCATTCAGAGGTCATTATACAGGCATGGCGAATCCTCACTGGAACTGGGGTATGTAATATGCGTGACTGTAGGGTCATGCCTGCAAAGAAGGTGTCAGCCCTCAATAGGCTGTCCCGAGGAAGCAATTTCCCAGGGTGTGAAACTGGTGTTTGTAGGCATGTGGTCAAGAGTGACAGCTACTCAGTAGAGGAAGTAGTTCAGAATTGTTTCATCAGTACAGCGTGTGTGTGCGCGCGCGTGTGTGCGCGTGTGTGTGCGTGCATGTGTGTGCGTGCATGTGTGTGTGTGTGCGTGCACGTGTGTGTGTGCGCGTGTGCGTGTGCGCGTGTGCGTGTGTGCGTGTGTGCGTGCGTGCGTGTGTGTCTGCATGCATGTGTGCGCGTGTGTGTGTGTGTGCTCTGTATAGCATATTCTTTTCTCTGCTGTGTTGTACCTGTACAAAGGAGGAGATGATACCACTTTAAAGATCTTTGCAGGCTTATTTATCACGGGTCATTTTCAATGTCATATTCTGTGTAGGCTGTAGCAGAAAGAAACATTTTAGGAAGTAAATTAACTGTCAGTTTTTGAGATCCTGTCAGGCCGGACTGCATTATCCGGAGAGGAGCAGTTCAGTTCAGTGCAGTGCATTCACAGCTCCTATCATAGCAATAGCAGCACAGTGAAGTGGAGTAATAGTAATGAATGCTGTGGCTTCCTGGACTTCCACATAAGCTTGGATTGTTTTCACAGCAGCAGTATTATTTTTCTAAACCCTAATTTCCTTTGGGATATGAATGATCCGTTCATATATTTTTATTTGAAGGTTGCAGATAGACATTCTCACCTCCCACAGTCACTAAGAACTGTTCTCTCTTAGGGCCAATGTATTAGTGCCACACATGCCTCACGACCTCTCAGATGCGTTCTTGAATACTGTACAGCATGTACCTGACAATCAGTTGGCTCACCCGTCCATTAACAGCTCTGTTTGCCTTTTTGGTATTAGATTTTAGTAATCTTACATGGCCTTTCCTGGGCCTCAGTTAAATCAGCGTTTATGGCACTGCCATATGGTTTCATGATTTAACTCAACTCTCTATAACGGAAACAATATATACATATATTCAGGATAGTATAGCATTTGTATTATAAAACTGGAAACACGTTTATTATACAGTCCTCTTGATTGACAGCAATTACACTTTCATTTTCCTTGTCATGTCTGCACTTCCACTGAACCCTTTTAACATCTTCCATCCCAGCCTACCAACCTCCACACATTCCAGTAAATAAATAACATAAAATGATGAGCAGGCATTGTTCAATATATTTAATTTGAGTTGTAACCTGGTCTATTTGTTGTATACTTCATTTTTTTAAGCGACACAAAGGGCCCATTTCATGTCCCAGACATGCCATTACAATGTTCCAGTGGTATTTAAGAAATCAATTTTACTTTCACTTAAACAACCGTTTATAGTATTTAATACAATAACTGTACTTGTCCACAAGATGTAAACTGTGAATATCAATTTGGGGGCATTACACTTGGCCTTATGTAAAGATGGAAAAGGTGGTATTTCTGTGGCATGTTAAGAGATGATAACGGAGGTCACTCCCGAACCAATAAAGCCTGACACTAGCATTCTTTAACTAGTCCTGTGCGTTTAACCTGGACTATAATCCATTTTCCCTGTTCAATTCTGAATTGTATTGTAAATCTCGTTTACAAAGGGTGTCCAGGAACAATCAAAACTGATGAGCCAGAAAAAATGAAAAACAATTGAGCTAAGCCCTAAAACACCAAATCCATCTATTGCATGTTATTATTATTATTATTTATTTCTTAGCAGACACCCTTATCCAGGGCAACTTTTGTAACAATTGTTACAAGATATCACCTTATTTTTACATACAATTACCCATTTATAAAGTTGGGTTTTTTTCTGGAGCAATCTAGGTAAAGTACCTTGCTTAAGGGTACAGCAGCAGTGTCCCCCACCTGGGATTGAACCCACAACCCTCCGGTCAAGAGTCCAGAGCCCTAACCACTACTCCACACTGCTGCCCATGCATGTGTAATTGCCAGTGACTTGTAGAATGACGCTGTGCCATGGCAGTTCTTGACTGTGTCCTATACACTGTTTTCCTTTTTTCCTTCAAGTTGTAAAAAACAATATCAAATCGAAAGTCATGTTTGTCTGCTCCGCAAGTGGATCCTCAATCGCGGTATAAAAGGCTGTTCCTTATGAATTATTGTCTCGTCTTTTTTACAGTAACTTCTAAGGTCAACAGTAGTGAAATAAGACTGATATTTTGGTTCCACTTCTTGTAAAGATTCTGCTTTAGGCAAGATATTCCATCAAACTGATGACATAAAACCCTGCTGTACTGTTATGTACTGTACAATCAATATAATGCTTTGTGACTGCCATGCAATTTAACACTCCAATACTGGTTTATTGCATTTGTGCACAGACATGACCGGGTGAATCTTTATCCTTTCAGCAGTTTTCACATAACGTCACTGCTCAATCTGCTAATCATTCTTTACAGTCGTATATTAAGAGTTCTTATTTGATTACTTGATGGATTTGTTTACAGCATGAAATAGGCCGTATCCTAATGCTGCTTCAACACATCCCATGCCTGTCTCCACAGTGTAATTACATGCTCTGCAATTACATTCAAAGTCAATCACAGTGTTATCTGCTAGCCTAGTTTATTAGCCATTAGTTACACAGAGATCACAAAATATCCTGCTGGGAAATCGGGTTCTCTACGTTTTAGGCATCGAAGATGGGAATTCATTTTTGTGGTTAACATCACTTCACCTTTAAGAGCTCACCAGTGGCCTTGCATTTGCATTTTTTTTGGGGGGGGGGAGTACACATATATTGTAATCCTGGTGAAGTAAAATCAAATAAAAAAAAACATTCTGCATGATATGAAAGAATACAGTCGTTGAATTGCTTGTCCTTATTTGTTCTGAATTTTATTATAACTCTTAGCCAAGGAAAGTAAAACTGGTGCAGTTATGAGTTTATTTTTTTTTAAAATTAAATACTGCCATTCACATGCCATTAAAAACCTTCTGCAAATGGAGTAAAATATCAGGGCACCACTGCACTTGTTAGATGCCTTGTCCCTTAAAATCATTTCCCTAGTTTATGTGCAGAGTATAACAGGCAACAAATGACCCGCCCCCATTTGTTCTGAAATTGTCCATCTGTCCTCTGAGTTTTTATATCCGCTGTGCGGCTGCATGGTTTTGAAAACACACTCCTACTCTAGTTTACTGTATGCCATTATTATCCACCAGTTGTAATCATGCTTGGTATTGCTGGCAGAAGCTTACGTGAGTTATTACATTGGAAGCTTGAGCCGTTCTTAACTATGCACAGACTACCTTGTACCCTGTTTCTTCTTTCTTTTAATAATCTTGGTTTCTGACACACATGGAGCTGATCCATTTAAAGCTCTGTTTTGGTTACATGGAATTGTGTGAACAGCAGGAGGAAGTGTAGCATTGATCCTGAGCTCTGGTTTTTATACCACGTTACTGAATCTCTCTCTCTCTCTCTCTCTCTCTCTCTCTCTCTCTCTCTGTCTGTCTCTCTCTCTATCTGTCTCTGAAATGATCCTCTGGCTTCAGGGATAATTGTCTAGGCTCCTGTAAAAATCTGCTTTTGAATCTGTGCCAAAGCTTGCCCATCTCTAGCAAATACATCAAGTTGCCAGACATGGACAGAAATGCATTGCCCGAGCATGTTCCGTATTTCATGAGCCTGAAGGGCAAATGAAATGTTGTGCCCTGGTAAGCAATACATCCAGTCCAAATCTGGGGGTGGGAGATGATAGGAGATTTATCACTCCTCTTTCATCATGTTCACCATAAAAATAGAGGCTGGGTCTGTTTAACTAGGCTGAGAAGCATAACGTCAGCTCATGAAAATGCATTGTTACAAATTCAATTTGCACTTTTTCTTTTGTTTGTTGCTGTAACAATACAGCTAAGGACCTCATAATCCATTGGAGGTCAATTATTAAAGCAACATCAACAACACAATACTCAAGCAAGGGCTCTTTTGTAAGCCAAAATCTCAAACCTGAGGCATTAATAAGCTGTTAAGCTTGCTACTGTATGTGCAATCAACAGTAAGATGATGACCTGGATGAGATATCTCTGAGAGCATATACTGCAATCCCATTATCTATAGAGACTCGTGCTGTATTGGTAGCTCACATAAGCTGTTTGATATTTTTGTGACAATATAGCAAGCCAGCAACATCAATTGCACAGCTGTGTATTGACAGCGATACAAAAGGACATTTGATCCAAAGTAGAAAGACATTTTGGCTGATCTAGCCTGTATTAGACACATCTATGGCAGGCTACTAGATCTGAACAGCCGATCCTGAG
Source organism: Acipenser oxyrinchus oxyrinchus (assembly GCA_030684275.1). NCBI lineage: Eukaryota > Metazoa > Chordata > Actinopteri > Acipenseriformes > Acipenseridae > Acipenser > Acipenser oxyrinchus. Next base: position 5,407,371 of record CM060253.1, read on the forward strand.
CTCAGGTGAAAGCTCATCAAATAACAAGCAAAGGATTTGAATAATGGGCAAAAAGAGCCACTCAGAATGTACAACAGTGTGGCTAAGTTGATTGTGCCTTGGAGACTTTGTGTTTGCTATTTCTATTGCAAGGATCTTGCAAGGAAAGTCAAGTCTGACTTTTCTGCACACCCTTGATTTTGTCATAAAATAGCCTCTTTGATAATAGCGTTATCCGCTTAGCAGGCCAGTCAGGCTTGGTTCATTTCCCATTAAACCTTGTTTCAGTCATCTGCCAATATCCAATACAGCTTGTCAAAACTGTAGGCAGAGAATAAATAATCTTGGGGTTGATTTTAAATATTCATAAGAACAGTAACCTCACAACAGCAACCACAGTGTTAGGTTTAAAGGTTTATTTTTTTTAAAAAAAGGAGAAACAAATGGCTGATGTTACAGAATGAACCACACTGTGGTGTTGGAGTTCTTTGTTTTCTTTATTTTATATATAGAAAAAAGGTTTAAACTTACCCTAGCACAGGGTGAAATGCTTTTTTTTTATTTACATGACTAAAACCTCCATATTCAGGGCTATCTAGATATAAATTGCAGTCTTTTCTTAATGTTGTTTTAAACAGAGTTGGAGCTGTGCTAATTGAAATGAGATGGCAGAAGGTATCCACAGGTGCCCTCAATGAAATGTTTGGCTGTGTAAAACCTGCAGGTATGCTGGCATAGGAGGGCTACCTATTAAACTTCCATGTCCTGAACCTCATTGATTGGCAAGGTTCATTGGAAAGCTGTTCTGTATTCCAAAACTACTCCCTCGGCAAGTGGGGTTTATGCAAGGCCAGCAGAGCGCTTGGCTGTACACTGGAAAACAATAAATCTAACAATCTCATTGCAGTCAATAAAAAATGGTTGCATTCTCTTGCGTCTAGAGTGCATAATGATATGACATTTAACTTAACATGCGTTAATGTCAGGTAGCTCAGGCACTCTTCAGCTAGACTGGTTCAATAAATGAAGTGAAGCACTCATAGAAACATATAATGTCAGGTACGGAAAAGCAGCAGCAGAGCAAGGAGGCAGTCGAGTGTCGACTACAGCAGCGACTGGGGTTCCAATGGTAACAGAGACGTTAAAGGACGGCAGAACACCCTGTAACTTATATTGCCTGAACAACCAACTAACCGAATAACTAATTCAGGTAACTAACTTATTAACAAACACCAGCAGGGAGGACTTTTTGTTTTGTATAAACCTGGTTTGGTATTGAGCTGGTAACCTTGAAGAACACTGGAAATCCGACAGGCCACTCACACAACTCAAAACCGTTAAAGAGAATCATTTACGATCCACTGAAAGCAAAATAGAGACCACATCAACTCTCTTCAGTTGTGAACACAGTTGGATCTAGTGAGGCAATGCTTCACACGATGCACCACTCCGCTTGCTGGACAGAACAGAAAAATACCAATAAAACCAGCACCTGTCCAGATGCTTAATGACAGGTCATCACTGGGCTTGTTTAAAGAGCTTGGTGTAATTCTGCCATGCTGTGACTGCACTGCTGTTCTATGAGTTATCATGCAGCCACGTCCTCCATACAGCCTAAATGTTAAATTTAATTAATTCACTAGATTTGTGACTCAGTCTCTCAAAGTCATACCTCATTATTTTCCAAAATAAGTAAATAAATAGGTTTCTTCAAAAGTGTAAGCATGCATTTTCTTCAGGTTACTAAATATGGTCAATAACAGAGTTAACCAAAAAAAAAAATGCTGACACAAGGGCATATTTATGTTTACGATGCTGTGAAATTACCCACTACAGTAGTGTTTGAAATTGAACCTATTTGACTGTTGCAGATAGAATAATGATCTGTCAAGGAACATAGAACACCACCCACATGTTCAGTGTTTCGATTGCTGCTAATTGTGTTGACAATTTATCATTTTACAATCTATTAATTTCTTAATATTAATAGCTATCTTCAATTTAAATGATAGTTGATGCTTTTTGTGTAATTTGTGTAACATGACCTCAAAGTGAAACCTATCCCATTTTTGATGTGACTTTGGTAAACTTGATTTTGGTTGATGGGCTCACACAGAGGAATTTCTCACGACCGAGCTGTAGGGTGTTAAATGTCCAGCAGATGAGTGAAGAGTTTACTGTCTAGTAGGTGGCTCATAAGTGTTATTTCGTGTGTACTTCAGCTTGTAATCAAGCACAGTGTGGGGGTTTTACATGATAAAAACCATCAGGATGGTGTGAATTCAATAACAACATTTGGGTGGCCTAAATACACCTTGAATCCCAATTGGTTGTGCCAGAACCCCACAATAACGACTCTCCTTGAAAATGTTACATGCCTGTTAAATCTTTGTCACGGGTTCAAGTTCAGTTTTAAACTTTCCTATTGCTCTGGGGGAGCTAATCCCCCCCAAAATCTAAAAACATTTACCATGGCATGAGCATTGCAAGCACTTTAAAGCAAAGACCATGGTACTCTGGTAAATGCATAATATGAACATTGAAAACTCATGAGAAAACAACACCAATACTAGGAAAGGGTGGGAGGATTCTCAGCACATGCACCTCCCATGCTTTCCATTTGTGCAAGCAATAACAGTCAGGCAAAGCAGGCTAGCTTGCTGTTTTGGCCCGTAGCACCACTTGAGGATAAGAAAACATTTCTTGGGAAGCTAAATCAAAAGATGCCAGCCTTTTATACAATATGAACATTAATGATATTATTGCCTTAGAGTTGGGAATAATAATAATAATAATAATAATAATAATAATAATAATAATAATAATAATAATAATAATGATAATATAGCAACAAATAAAAACTCTTAAATTACCAAGTACAAATATTATTGGCTGTTGTTATCCATTCAACTATTGAAAAAAAACAACCCCTTATATCAGTTGAACAAAAATAGTCATTAATCGGGATAATTAGGGTGCTAGCTTAATGATAAATGTAATTAGGTACAGTATTTATTTCCTGTCACATTCTTGCCTAAAGTACAGTAAATAAATCAAGACAACCTTTAATTCTGTTTTCCCATTTAACACTCTGTCACTGTGCACTGTGTGGAATAATAATATGATTAAAAAAAAAAAACAACTCAAAGTGCCTGTGGGGAAAACTCTATTAGAAATGTCTGAGAGTCTGACATACAAAGGTAAGCTGCTTCTGCAAGCCTCAGCTGTGCACTGGTTTGTTCCAGGAAAAGGGAACTAATTGATAATTGAATATTGTGTTGTGCACTGCACTGCTTGCTTGCTTTCCAACCAAAAGCATTTGTAATGCAGGGCTCGGTCTTGAAGCCCAGCTGTGCAGAGCATAGATTGCTTCTGCCTGGAGCAGAGATGCTGTCAAGTTGCTCTGTGAGTTGAGTCATCTATTGATAAAGAGCTCCCAGCCAGCAGTTAATGCTGCACTGCTCCACTCACACGACTACTACTGCTGCTGCTGCTGCTGCTCCCACGATGCTTTGCTTATAACATCAGCCAGAGTCGGTACCGGGGGCCAGGCTAAAGAGCTCTTAACAGATAAGAGGCAAGAAACAACAGCAGTAAAAAAAAAACCTAAAGAAAGGACTAAAGAAAGAGGAAAGGAATGACTTACCTTAACAAACCGCACAGCTGCTGCCGGGATCCTCAGGGCACAGAGCTCGCCCAGGACGTAGACCTGGTGATGAGCGATGCCCATTGCTCCTGTGACTGGCATTACGAGCCCCACGGATACTACTACAATTCCCAGACCCCCTTGGGGGGCACTCTGGTACGCAACAGGGCTAAACCCACCGTCTTAAGGACAAACAGTTTCTGGAAAAGCCCCAGGAAATGCATAGCCAGAGGAAAAGGAGCTAATTGTGAGTGGTGGTCTGATTGCACCTGTCAACATGGCTGGCACGACCCGTTTCAGGTAAACTTTTTTGAAGTGCTGCTACAGAACGCGCTAATGAGTCTTGTGTGCTCCTGTGCTGTAGATCCTGCAGTCATATTGTCTGCCTGTGTATCTAAAGATATGGAAATGTAATCCTGTATTTCCATCTCTGAACAGAAAAAGAAAAGAAAACCTGATTTCATGTAATGTTCTTTTAGTATCGGCACCACGTTGAAATCTGCTGTACTGTATTACTGTACGTTTAGGAGCCAGGAACATTTAGTGTTTGTGTGCTAAATTTGTATTCTGCATGACCTAAGTAAACTGGAAAATTCTAGCATGGTAGCATTATTTTAGTTTTTTGTTTAAATTACTTTCAATATTATACCAGTGATTGATAACCTGGTTAATGAAAAATGTACTTGAAGCATTAAACAAATAATTGTGGTTTCAGCTGTTCAGTTTTCTGCTGACTAGTATTATTTTAACATTTAGTGCTCCTGTTATGTTTGTGAACTTCCCTTTAATAGATACAGGGTAATTAGAAAGTAAGTGTATCACATTGATGCACCATGCGTTGATGTGGTAAACTTACTTTCTAATCACCTTGTATATGTTTCCCTAATTAAAAACTACTGTTTCAACTTAAACAATAATAAAAACATGAATAGTAAAATAAAATAAAATTAAGTTTCCTTTCTCACTAATGCACAATTCCCAAGCCTTCTCATTTTCGCTCTTAATTCAAGTTCTCTTTATAAAGTTGTGATGAGAGGAATTTCATGTTTTTAAAGAGCACTCCACAGAAGGGAGAGGTTGGATGATTTTTCCCTTTTCATTAGCATAGAAATGGGAAAAGTGAATCTAGTTCTGGATGGTAGGTTTTAAGCCTACATGCGGCTTCTGATATCTGAAGAAAATTACAGAAGCACGTTAAGGGTCAGTTGCTTGAAAGAGGACTGGGGGGAAGGGACATATCCTTTCTGAATTATGTAGCTAAACTAGACATTTAGAAATGAGATTTTAGATAGCTAATACAGAAAAGCTAAAATGATCAGGGGCTCAGTGACCCAGGCGATGTATTTTAGTGCTGCACTGTGCTGCAGGCTTTTGTGTGTCATTTCCCATAGTAAATTCTTCTATTGACCTGTTTGAACGTGTTAGAGCTGTGGAATAAAACTGTGCCATTACTGCAGATCAGATGAAGAGCTTTCTCTTTTCAGATGTCTGCTTTCAGAAAGTATCAGAAATCAGGGTTCAAGCCAGCAAAATAAATGCACCTTTCAGCGGGTGCACCAAAAGCAGGACGTTAAACAAAACATAACAGAAAAATAAATCTTCTAAATATACTCAATGCTTTCTTAAGAGCACCTATAGTGTTTGGGCTTTTGTTGCTTTTGTAGGCACAAGTTAAATATTGAAGGTAAATTATTTTTAGTTTTGAAGTAGCGTTTTAAAGGGCCTACTTTTCATTAGCCATAATAATTTTTTCCACTCCTACCCAATTTATTGTGTAGCTGCATTTTTACCTGCAGATGACATGCAATTTTCTGATCTGGATCCAAGGAAGTGTACAGCTGCTGCATTGGGGAAGCAGAGGGAGATTCTTCTACTTGAACAGCCACCCTCTAAACCATTTCCTTGACCCAAATCTGGGACTTTGACTAGCTTAGATTACAAAGACATGCATTGATGAATGAAGTGAAACTGTTTTACTTAATGCTAAACACCTGTGCGGTATATCTATAGAATCACAGCTGTGAGGCGTTTGTGTTTGTCTCTCTATATCTATAGAATCACAGCTGTGAGGCGTTTGTGTTTGTCTCTATATCTATAGAATCACAGCTGTGAGGCGTTTGTGTTTGTCTCTCTATATCTAGAGAATCACAGCTGTGAGGCGTTTGTGTTTGTCTCTCTATATCTAGAGAATCACAGCTGTGAGGCGTTTGTGTTTGTCTCTCTATATCTAGAGAATCACAGCTGTGAGGCGTTTGTGTTTGTCTCTCTATACCTAGAGAATCACAGCTGTGAGGCGTTTGTGTTTGTCTCTCTATATCTAGAGAATCACAGCTGTGAGGCGTTTGTGTTTGTCTCTATATCTAGAGAATCACAGCTGTGAGGCGTTTGTGTTTGTCTCTCTATACCTAGAGAATCACAGCTGTGAGGCGTTTGTGTTTGTCTCTCTATATCTAGAGAATCACAGCTGTGAGGTGTTTGTGTTTGTCTCTCTATATCTAGAGAATCACAGCTGTGAGGCGTTTGTGTTTGTCTCTCTATATCTAGAGAATCACAGCTGTGAGGCGTTTGTGTTTGTCTCTCTATATCTAGAGAATCACAGCTGTGAGGCGTTTGTGTTTGTCTCTATATCTAGAGAATCACAGCTGTGAGGCGTTTGTGTTTGTCTCTATATCTAGAGAATCACAGCTGTGAGGCGTTTGTGTTTGTCTCTCTATATCTAGAGAATCACAGCTGTGAGGCGTTTGTGTTTGTCTCTATATCTAGAGAATCACAGCTGTGAGGCGTTTGTGTTTGTCTCTATATCTAGAGAATCACAGCTGTGAGGCGTTTGTGTTTGTCTCTATATCTAGAGAATCACAGCTGTGAGGCGTTTGTGTTTGTCTCTATATCTAGAGAATCACAGCTGTGAGGCGTTTGTGTTTGTCTCTCTATACCTAGAGAATCACAGCTGTGAGGCGTTTGTGTTTGTCTCTCTATATCTAGAGAATCACAGCTGTGAGGCGTTTGTGTTTGTCTCTATATCTAGAGAATCACAGCTGTGAGGCGTTTGTGTTTGTCTCTCTATACCTAGAGAATCACAGCTGTGAGGCGTTTGTGTTTGTCTCTCTATATCTAGAGAATCACAGCTGTGAGGCGCTTGTGTTTGTCTCTATACCTAGAGAATCACAGCTGTGAGGTGTTTGTGTTTGTCTCTATATCTAGAGAATCACAGCTGTGAGGCGTTTGTGTTTGTCTCTATATCTAGAGAATCACAGCTGTGAGGCGTTTGTGTTTGTCTCTATATCTAGAGAATCACAGCTGTGAGGCGTTTGTGTTTGTCTCTATATCTAGAGAATCACAGCTGTGAGGCGTTTGTGTTTGTCTCTATATCTAGAGAATCACAGCTGTGAGGCGTTTGTGTTTGTCTCTATATCTAGAGAATCACAGCTGTGAGGCGTTTGTGTTTGTCTCTTGGAATTGAGCTTTGCAGATATTGTACATCCTACTGCACAATGGACATGCCCTTTTACTCAGATGGTTTTCATTATCTGCATCGCTAAAGCACAGCCACATACTGTACAATGCTTTCTGTCTCACCATCATTCATGGTTCATTTTTGACATGGTCACAAAGGTAAACTTTGTGACATAGTGTACACGGATTGGTGAGAAACCTTTCACCTCCATGTCAAGGTCATGGAACACCAGTCCGATCTTCTGTTTATAATGTCCTCGTATTAGTGGAGCCAGTTGTACAACATGGATACACTTTTTCTGTAGCATCAGAAGAAAACTCGACTGGCTGTGGGTTCTAGAATACATGATTCTATTTACAATTTAGTGAGCACCTTGAGGCAAAAGAATACTCCTAGCCATTTATTATTTTCATGCTGCAGAGAACGCTGTTAATAATTTTAAATTTTGAGTGCTCTGCTTGATAGTATGTTACTGACAAACTGGAAATGTGTGCAAGCATTTCAATCTACCAGCCACAACTGAAACTTTACATTCTCATTTTCACGTGGAAGGGAAACAGCAGAGAAGCGTGCTGTGGAAGACCTACTGTATGTAAGGAGGAATTCCCTTAGCAAGAGGTTTGCCAGTTATAGTAATGACTTATAATTAAAATACACTATCAGTGTACGTTTAAGTAGATACAGTAATTAGCCTCCTGTTTTAAAATTGGCTCCCTTGGTGGTTTTTAACTGTATTGCATAGCTCTTTCACTTAAAGACTTGTGTTACTGTACTGTGAATTTCTATGGACGTTGCTACACCTGTTTCTGTTGCCCAAATGGTTTACATGATCAGGCAGGTGCTACAAGGTTACAGGTGCTACAAGGTGAAGATTTACTTGAGAACTGCCTTGTGCTGCTCTGATACATTACATTAGTATAAGAACTATTAATAGCAAGACCAAGCCAATTAGAACCCCTTTATGAAGTCTTCCAAGACGTCCATGTGTGAAAATAAGAATGAATGAAGGGTTGCGTCGCTTGTCAGCATGGCAGGGGATTTGGATTTGGAAGATTTGTTTATGTTGTGGACACATACCGGCTCAAAGGTTCAGAGCAATGCTGATCTCTGTCAGGCTTGCTTGTCTCCAATGAATAGGAATAGAAAGGAAGATTCGCTATGCAGCACTGGTGCTTCTTCCTGATTTAAGTTATACAGCTATAACAATAAGGATCCTCGAGTATGTTTAGCAGATGCACTTTACTGTACTTTTATACCAGAAGTCTAGAATACTGCTTCATTTTTGCTCTTCTTAATGTCTCCACACATGATTTCACACATTAGAAGCGCTTTCAGTTTCTGTGTTTTCCGGCTGACTTTCACTTGTTCAGTTAAAGATTCACTCTCTCCCTGTCTCGTTGTCCCTTTCTCGCTCTCTGCTCCCTGACTGGACGCATTAGTCCTGTGTGTTCAGACAGCTGTCGTTTGATCTTGCAGCCTCCTTAGATTGGGGGCCTGGAAGATCCAGCGTTACTGCAGGAAACAGAATAACCAGGTCAGAAACTTGTTGTCTTCCTCTTGATCCTGCAACATGGGTGCTTCTGCACTTTACCAGGCATGCTTGGAACACATTCATTTTGTCAGCAGCACATATTGCCGTTGAATTGGGTTAATAGCAATTTAGAAGGAGCATCTGTTCTAAACCCCTTAGAACCTCAGACGTGTTCTGCACCGTCGCTCACAGGAGTCCACATCATTAAGCTAGGTTAAATATAACAGCTTTTCCAAATGTTGATTAGTCTTAGATCAAGGCATCTTTTCCTTAATTATAAATTGTATTCAGTGCTTGAACCATTTTATAATTAGAAAGGGTGTATTCAGGTTAATGAGCACAGTGTAATGAGGATTTTCTGGAAAAAGGAAAACCCTGTTTCGTGCCATGAACCATCCAGTACAACAGCAACTAATAATATAAAGCACAGCATGCATTATAGTGCCTTTCACATAATAAATATATTTTACAGAGACAGTTACCTATTGTGTAATTACAGCACATGCAGCATACATTGAATGTTTAAGCAGTAAAACCAGATAAAGTCTCAATTTCCCTAATTTCCTTCAAGATTCCATTCCATCTGTTTCTAACAGCTAACGACTGGGCCTCCAATTGTGAATTATGACTGTCTCGTACTGTATGTGAGACGTGTTCCCTCACTTACACATAATAGATAAGGATTTTCTACACAGCTTACACAGGTTTGCCTTCAAAAACCAACTGTAGGTTTGTTCTTTTCTTGGGTAGTGTTTTTTTTTTATATGCATTTTTGTGGGTTAGTTTCCACTTTTCCTTCCTTTTTTTTGTCTTGACAGCTGTTTTTCCATTAGTAGTATTTTGTTGCCTTTCAACAGTAAGTAGCGGGGTTCAGAAAAAATATAGCGCTACACGTCCTCACTTTTATACACTTATAACTTTAAAGTCTGTTTCAAAGCTCTTTTCAAAATGTCTGCTCCAGTGCACTGATAATAGTGTAAGGTTTATTGCCCACATTGTCAAACAGGTAACACAGCAATAACGATCTATGATGTGGCACGTAACAGAAAAGCCAGAGCACTTGTTATTCTTTTTTTTTTTTTAGCGCTCTTCCTGCAGTGATTTAGAGGACAGATCTCAAACCCCAGTGCACTAAAGCGGACATTTTGAAAAGAGCTTTGAAGTGTTATTCAAGTCATTCATTTAAGACTTGTTCTGTATGGTGAAGATCTTTAATACGCTTAATTTGGTCTTCATGGCACCCCGCTGCAATTATTCAGTAATAGAAATAAGGCTCCCATTCCAGGCTTTGCTGTAAGCCTTATTAGAGAAACCTGCTCTTTCGGTCCCTTGTCTAATTTAGCTAAGGGCAGGTACAGTATTTCTAAGCTCATGGTAAAATCTGGAATTGCTCAAACTGCATTGCAGTGAAAGAGCAACTGCAGTTCTGTTCCTGAAACTGAGCTATAGTTAATATGTAGTTTGCATACACTTAGCAAAGTAAGCAGCCTACCCTACAGTGCATACGTATACATAACATGCACGCTACACTGGCTTTTCTTTATAGGGTTTGCACAGATAAAAGGGGCAGCAGTGTTTGTGTAGAGTGTTTGTCTATTATTCAGAATGTTTTAAATGTCATTTTTCCTGTCTTGGATGCTGTCTCCACGGACTGTACTACAGTACTTCTGATCATTTACAGAAAATAACTTGCAACAAAGAGATTCCGTTTTTTTTATATACGTCATTCCAGCATCTCGATTGAAGAGGTACCCTTATAAAAATGAACTACGGTAAATTTGCACTGTAATTTTGCCGGTGTCCCATGGTTATGCTATGATTTATCATAGTTTAACATGATTTGCCATATTTTTTTCGCCATGCTTACCAATGCTTTACCATGCATTCACTTTGTTGTGTTACACTTTGTTATGCTTTTACTATGGTATACTTTTAATAAGAGCCTTTACAGAGAGATTCTCATCTCAGCCCTAATAAAATGTGCTTCATAAATTCTGCAATATCTTTTTACAGCTCCAAGTACTTCTTTGGGTTTACACTTCTTCTTTTTTTATATTTTTATAGGCAAGCCCTCCTCCTATAATTGTCAACACAGACACACTGGACACTGTGCCATATGTAAGTAACCTCATTCTTTTCTTGTATTCTGTAACACACAGTATACATTTACTGTTATTTTATATTGCAATACTGTACATGGGATATTGGAGTGCTCTGATTTTAAAGGCAAGACCTTCTTATATGTCCAGGCAGTACTATAAGTGAGCTGAGCATGATTTATGAAGAAAGTTGACCTTTGTTTGAGGAGTACTATCAGTCCATAAAAGATTATTTCTACTGCTGCTGTAGCTGATCTCTCATAAAATATTTCTCATATTTTTTCAATAAAAGTGAAGTAGCAGATTCAGTATTTTGTTGAGTTTCATTTGCCACAATCCTCTAGGTTCAGCACACACAAACACACATTAAAAAAATACTACATTGATGAGAATTTAAACTCCCAAGCCAAAATATAAAAATACCATTTGATGCGTGGCCTAATATAGCTTCCGTGTTGCGGTCTTAAGGTTTTGAGATATTGGTTAATGCATTAAGATGTTGGTTTCATATTCAGCACGCAACTGTATTCTGTTATTAAGTTCGATTCTGGGTGTCACACTAAAAAAAAAAAAAAAAAAAACCCTCTATATTTAGATCTCCATGCATTCACAAGGTGCAGGATCATTTTTTTAATAGGTGTGCCTGTGCTAAGAGAGAATGTGGCAGTATATTTAAAATATTTAAGAAGTCATATGACACAAATTTAACCGACACAAACATTGGCATAATTAGTGAAAGTTATGCTGTTTTTTTAGGAATGATAGACTTGAAATGAATACATGCACTAAATATCAATTAAAGAGTAATCACTGAGGATCTGAAAAATATTGTGGTGTAAGTCCCCATGTGCTACAACTGTTTAAATAATATGCCTGTGTGATGGGGTGCACCTCGTCTCTGTATTATTATTTGTATATTTTGTATTATTATTATTATTATTATTGTTGCATTGTGTTTTTATGCAGGCGGACAAAGCCGTCCGTCTTAGTTATTATTTGAGATGACGGCGAAAAGCCGCGTGTTTGTTTTGTTTATTTATTTAAAAACCTTGTGCAGCCGGTGACCATCTCCCGAGTTAATTCATTGATTAATTGTTGCTAATCGGGAGATGGTCACCTGTATATAACCTGCAGCTTTTCTGCGCTCTGGGAGAGAGAGTTCAGGGAGTAAGGAACGAGAGAGTGAAGGAGTGAAAGAGGTTAAAAAGAAACAACTGCTATTGTGCTGGAACAGCCAGCACAATATCTGTGAGTACAACTGTTTGTGGGTTTGTTTTGTTGGCCAACGTGCCCTTTTGTTTGATGTAAAGTGTTTTGTTTATTATTTGATTTATTATTAAAACCCGAGCGTCTCGTTTCCCCTACCTACCTTTGCTGCCTTTGTTTTGTGTTGCTTCTTCCTGATCCGTGACATCAGCACTGCAACCACTCTGCCACAACCTGTCATTTTTTCTTTTCATTGTTAACATCCTGACAACTTTTTACACTTATAACTTTAAAGTCTGTTTCAGTGCTCTTTTCAAAATGTCTGCTCTAGTGCACTGGGGTTTGAGAACTGACCTCTAAATCAATGCAGGAAGAGCGATAAATAAACAAAAAAACTTAAAAAAACATAACAAGTGCTCTGGCTATTCTGTTCTGTACCACATCATGGATCGTATTTGCTGTGTTACCTGTTTGACAATGTGGGCAATAATCCTTACACTGTCAGTGCACTAGAGCGGAAAAGAGATTTGAAACAGACTTTAAAGGTATAAGTGTAAAAAGCTGTCAGGATGGTAACAATGAAAAGAAAAATTACAGGTACATTATTTAAACAGTTGTAGCAACACGTGGGGACATGTGACAGTATATTTTTCGGAACCCTGCTACTTACTTTTTAAGCACCTGTATTAAAAAATAGGCAACATAAATACAATTGAAATATGAAATGTTATATAAATATACATTTAGAAAACTAGAACATTTCTTTGGAAATCCTCAGCAATTTTGTAAAGAATTGGTTGGGTACTACTCTACTGCTGCATTTTCCTTAAAAAAACTCTATCCAGCCGGAACAAGATTGCTTCATACTTGGCTGACTTAAAGCTGTCAAACTGGAGAGCTACTGCTCCTGGTGGTAGAGAGATCTTCCCTGCTGTTATTTATAATATACTAGTTTCAGATAGTAGTTTCAAGGGCTCTTTCATTTTCTCTATTACACTATAAAGGTTTGGTTCCTCATTATTATCCTCACATTTGTAAAAAGGAGTTTACAGCCCTGAAGAATCACCCCTGGTTTGCATCAGCCATCTAGCCCTCGTTCCCCCTAACAAGACTGGTGATTCAATCTTATGATTAGATCATTGTTAAAGATTGTTTGGAGATCAATCCGTTTTTAAACAAAATACCGAAAATATTATTCTGATTACTTAGGTCTCCAAAATGGGTTTGAGATGCCTGGTGTTAATTAAAAGATGATAATTGCACAACCTCACGCAATATAATAATTTTCTAAAAAAAAAAAAAAAAAAAGTAAATTACGTTTAAACCCACAAAGCAATTACTGATCTGACAGCACTCTGTGTACGTCAGCGCTACCTCTGCGAACGATACCTCTGTGAGTGCTACCTCTATTTCCAGGAGGCAAAGCCACAGCCCGTTTCTTCCTCAAATTAATCTGATGGTTAACTAGAAGTGGTCTAATTAAGAAAGACTAAAATGGGATTTTAATTCAAAATGCTCTGGCAGAAGATACGCTATTTAGAGTGTAATTAGTTTCACATGACATGTTCTTGCTTTTTTTTATGGTGTTTTCAGTCGATCTTAGTGGTTCTTATTTTACTTTCTTATTTCACCTGAGTTCAGGAGTGGCTCGTCAGTTTTAGTTGCCTGCTATAGTCATATGTACAATAGGCTTTGGGTTTTTCAAGAATTAGCATTGGTATTCCTTAGGGGACTACTGTATATTGATTACATTACCATCACACAGTGTTATTTAATATGCTGCACTTGACTGTAATTCATCCATGTTCCTTACGGATGAATTTCATCATAAAAGAATGTAAGGATGTGCAAGAAACGTGTGTAATTGACATTGATTTTTTTAAACCAAAGGCTATGAAATTACTAGTTACAAATATTGATTAGCTTTGCATGCAAGTGTCTCTTCGTGGCACTGTCCTGTTTATTAGGCACCTTATCACGCAGAGTTGGATTTGTATTTTCCATTCACTTTCATTGGGATTCCTGTGATAACACAACATGTTACAGTTTTGATAAACAGTCACCACAAAGAGTCCATTGACAGCAGCTTGTCGCCGAGCCAAAGGACTGATTTGGTTAGTCAGAGAGAATGCAGAAATTAACTGACTGAACTTCAAACAAGGAACAGCCCCAGCACTTGTCATACAGTATACTAGCTTTATCCAGAAAATGCATCAAGTACTGTTGATGACAATTCTGTCTCAGATTTTGTCCACTCGAAAGACTGTTCTCTATATAAATTGTATTGCATATCAAAGCTGTGTTTTTTTTATATCCAGATTGGTGACAAAACTGTAAAATAGATTTTCTTCTGTAAATGGCCAATGATAGCTAGATGATCTGTGCATCACCTGAAGGCTTCTTAAGTTCGGTGTTCATCCCCAGCTTCTGTGAACTATTCATTTACAAAACAGTTCAATTAAATGTCTGCAAACATCTTGAGGAATGCCATTTTCATTCTGTATGGCCACTCAAAGCCCTCTGCATTGAGTCTTATTTTAAATCTTTAAGCAATGGGTAACTTTACAAAACCCTAACCTTAAGATAACTAGTGAAATAGCTTCAGTGACTTATTCTGAAAAATAAATAAAAATGGTATCCACATTATAGGCAAACATTAAAAAAAAAAAAAAAAAAAAATCCTAGACCACTGTAAAAGTCTGCAGTCCAGAAATAGTTATTGCCTTTCTCTGCCTTGTATTGGTTTTCCACTAACTGTTTACAAATAAATTCAGAATGTTATTACTAAATGGCACTTACTTTACGTCATTTGTTCTCTCTTTGTTCTTCTTTCTTCTCAGATGGTAATTTAGTACAATCAAAGGGCATCTTTCATCAGTGCAGCGCTAGACCTAATTTATGAAGGCTTATGCTCCCTTGCCATTTAAATTATCCCCCTCTAGTTTTATCGACTTTAAAATAATAGCCTTTAGTTTCTATATGTAAGTAGGATCTCTGTGGGGGTTGAGAGTGCACAAGCTAAAGAGTAACCCCTCTAATTGCACATTCAGCTTGCACACCTCAAGCTGAATAGCTTTCGATCCAGCAACCTCATCAAGACCGGCGAGTCTGTGTGTTCTTCCACACGTCAATAATAGACTATAAAGATTATTTGTGGCAATTAAATTATAAGCCACTGTTTTCAGACCTTCATCTCAATGGTGTATTTGTTTTGACCCAAGTTCACTTATACACACTATGGTGGGGCCATCGTTTCATTTTGTTTCTTAATATTTCAGTCTATTACATCTTAAAGAGAATAAAATGTTCTCTCTTGATTCACACGCACACGTTCTCTGTCATTGTCAAGAGAGGCCCGTTGGAATACCCTTACCCTAAAAAGTAGGACATCAGATTCAACTACATCCTTTCTATTCTTGCCCTGCAATAACAAAGGATTCTGTGGTTTCAGAAAACAGTATGCTAAGTGTTTTATTTTATGAAGCAAAGTTAATAAGCGGGTCTATGAAACACCCCTGGCTACGATCCCTCTAGGGATTTTATTTACTTAGCCACTGTGGCTAAAACAACTCAACATTTTTTAGCCACACTGGAAAAACTTAAGCCACCCCAAAGAAGGTTAAAAATAACTGTAAAAATATTTTATTGTAGGCCTACACAATACAAAACGTATAACCATTTCAAATGTTAATAACCTACTAATACAACTAAACAACTGCTCTTTCCATTGCTTTCCTTCCCTTTTCAGTTCCCAATGCAACCCTAATGACACATACAACAACATACTGTCACTGGTAGAATTGGTACTGTACTTGTCGGCCCTTTACAGGGCTAAAACAATAACAATTGTACTTCAGGAATTGTAACGGCATTTGTTTCTACACTATAAAATGTTCATACTTAAAAATATGAATAGGTTTTAATATATTTATTTCAACAAGGCAAAATGTGTATTTTATTTTAAACATGTAACTTAGCTAGATATTTGAATGACAGACCCCACTCTACCAACACATTTGCAGTAGGCTACCTGAATGCTATTTTTACTTTGATTTCTTTAATAAATCACCTTTCTCTTGTGGCGCTGTGGTGTGTGGCTAGTGGGGACGTAGCCTGGGGGAATACACCAGATGGATTATTATAGAGATAAAGAGCAGCAGCATATAGGTTTCTCGTTGTTTAGAGCATTATAATCCTGTTTGGCATCATAACATATATTGTTTTATTGAGAAGAGGGAAAAGGTTAAACACATATTTGTCATGTTATTACCTTCCATTGGTTGTATTGCTATTTTTGTTTTGTTCTCCACTTTAAATTATTGCAGAGTTTAATGGCATCATTCAGTAAAATGATATATGTAATTATATGACTACTGGAGGTAAAATGAAGTGATTTATCCACCTGTTTATCACCTTCATCTACTGTAATTACTGCCCTGTTTTGTACGTTTTTTCAACATGTGAAAGCATGCACATTGAAATGGAATCTCCCTAGTTAAATCAGGCACATTTCTAATGCACTAGATGTACTGTTCTGTTGCAGATGACAGAAAAGAGTGCTGATAAAACTCAAACAAGGGCAAAAGTATAATAGAACATAACCTTTCTCCAGTTTCATCTAGACTTAAAACTGCTCGGTACCCGTATCTGAAGTACTGTATATCTTGCAAATGTAATTTACCTAACTTTATACACGCAATTGATAAAACCAAGGGTTGATTTGATTAAGCTCTGCAGAGTTTAAACACAGCTGGATTTTACTGCGCTGCGGTTATCCTGGGATTACCCCTTTAAAACAGGTTGCTGATGCAGTTCAGAGGAAATCCCCAATGCTGTAAAATACTCCAATAAAATCCAGCTGTGACTTATCCTGGCAGGGTTTAGGTTGATCAAATAAACCTCAAATATTTTGGCTATTGTCTGCATCTACAGCTATGGCAAAACGTTTTTGCAACACCTAGAATTTTAGGATTGAGACATAATTAAAAGAAAAAGCTTAATTTGACCGCGAAACAGATCTGAAAAGGGTTGGTGATTGAGGCCCTTAGGGAATTTCTCAAGTGTGTTGGAAGGACATGCCATCTCTTGCTCATTATTTTTTGTAGAGCCTCCCTCTACTTCCTCCAGAACAGATATAGGGCCTCATTCACTAAACAGCGGTAAATGACCAGAATTACCGCATGGCAGGGGGCAGCCACACCGCTTGCAAAAATGAACCATAGGTAGCTCTATTTAGTAAGCTAATTTATATGCACAAATAAAGCGAGCTAAATGGTTCATTTGCATGTTGTCGCAACGCGTGGAATTCAGCACACAGAATTCAACATGCGAAATTATGCATGAGGTCTACACATACTGTATTATAGTGTGTATATATATATGTATGTATGTATGTATTAGGAGGCTGTGTGGTCCAGTGGTTAAAGAAAAGGGCTTGTA
Organism: Acipenser oxyrinchus oxyrinchus; assembly: GCA_030684275.1. Taxonomy (NCBI): domain Eukaryota; kingdom Metazoa; phylum Chordata; class Actinopteri; order Acipenseriformes; family Acipenseridae; genus Acipenser; species Acipenser oxyrinchus. The sequence goes on from CM060253.1 coordinate 5,424,725, forward strand.
ACCTGGAGGTCCCTCGGTTCAAATCCCACCTCAGCCCCTGACTCATTGTGTGACCCTGAGCAAGTCACTTAACCTCCTTGTGAGACGTAATTGTAAGTGACTCTGCAGCTGATGCATAGTTCACACACCCTAGTCTCTGTAAGTCGCCTTGGATAAAGGCGTCTGCTAAATAAACAAATAATAATTATAGTGTGTATATATACAGTACTGTGCAAAAGTTTTAGGCAGGTGTGAAAAAATGCTGTAAAGTAAGAATGCTTTCAAAAATAGACATGTTAATAGATTATATTTATCAATTAACTACATGCAAAGTGAGTGAACAGAAGAAAAATCTAAATCAAATCCATATTTGGTGTGACCACCCTTTGCCTTCAAAACAGCATCAAGCATCAATTCTTCTAGGTACACTTGCACACAGTTTTTGAAGGAACTCGGCAGGTAGGTTGGCCCAAACATCTTGGAGAACTAACCACAGTTCTTCTGTGGATTTAGGCAGCTTCAGTTGCTTCTCTCTCTTCATGTAATCCCAGACAGACTCGATGATGTTGAGATCAGGGCTCTGTGGGGGCCATACCATCACTTCCAGGACTCCTTGTTCTTCTTTACGCTGAAGATAATTCTTAATGACTTTCGCTGTATGTTTGGGGTCATTGTCATGCTGCAGAATAAATCTGGGGCCAATCAGATGCCTCCCTGATGGTATTGCACGATGGATAAGTATCTGCCTGTACTTCTCAGCATTGAGGAGACCATTAATTCTGACCAAATCGCCAACTCCATTTGCAGAAATGCAGCCCCAAACTTGCAAGGAACCTCCACCATGCTTCACTGTTGCCTGCAGACAGTCATTCGTGTACCGCTCTCCAGCCCTTCGGCAAACAAACTGCCTTCTGCTACAGCCAAATATTTCAAATTTTGACTCATCAGTCCAGAGCACCTGCTGCCATTTTTCTGCACCCCAGTTCCTGTGTTTTCGTGCATAGTTGAGTCGCTTGGCCTTGTTTCCACGTCGGAGGTATGGCTTTTTGGCGCAAGTCTTCCATGAAGGCCACTTCTGACCAGACTTCTCCGGACAGTAGATGGGTCTACCAGGGTCCCACTGTTTTCTGCCAGTTCTGAGCTGATGGCACTGCTGGACATCTTCCGATTCGAAGGAAGTAAGCATGATGTGACTTTCATCTGCTGCAGTAAGTTTCCTTGGCAGACCACTGCGTCACGGTCCTCAACGTTGCCCGTTTCTTTGTGCTTCTTCAAAAGAGCTTGGACAGCACATCTGGAAACCCCTGTCTGCCTTGAAATTTCTGCCTGGGAGAGACCTTGCTGATGCAGTATAACTACCTTGTGTCTTGTTGCTGTGCTCAGTCTTGCCATGGTGTATGACTTTTGACAGTAAACTGTCTTCAGCAACCTCACCTTGTTAGCTGAGTTTGGCTGTTCCTCACCCAGTTTTATTCCTCCTACACAGCTGTTTCTGTTTCAGTTAATGATTGTGTTTCAACCTACATATTGAATTGATGATCATTAGCACCTGTTTGGTATAATTGTTTAATCATACACCTGACTATATGCCTACAAAATCCCTGACTTTGTGCAAGTGTACCTAGAAGAATTGATGCTGTTTTGAAGGCAAAGGTTGTCACACCAAATATGGATTTGATTTAGATTTTTCTTCTGTTCACTCACTTTGCATTTAGTTAATTGATAAATATAATCTATTAACATGTCTATTTTTGAAAGCATTCTTACTTTACAGCATTTTTTCACACCTGCCTAAAACTTTTGCACAGTACTGTATATAAATAGGCTGGAAAGAAAAGATAAATACGGTTCTGAGTTTGTCACAATGACTGAATCAGTGAGAACATTAACTTCAATGAAACATTAAGGACAATATAAAAGTTTTGGTCGAGCTGACTCAATAGTATATTGCTGGTACAGAATACCAAGGGGGTGATGATTGTTTACAGCATGTGTTGTAGTAAATGCTTGGTCTATAGACCAAGTAAATTGTCCATCATGTAATCTCTGCTGGATTTAAAAACGATGTGATATAACCAGCTGTGCAAAGAGCTCTTATTGAACACACATTATAGTAATGCTCTTTGAAGAAATCAATTCTTAGAATTTTATTAACATTTCATATGTGTACAGTAAACCGTTAAAATTGATTCTTTTTATAGGGAGGACAAAAATGATATGCAGCTACTGCTAGTATATAGTATAATTTAAAAACATTGTGAATTGATTGAAATAATACATATGTTTTGATATATATTTTGTTTTTCAACATGACTAAAAATGGATCCCTCCGATATGTTTGCTTGTTAAGCTGCTTCAATAATGATCTTCTATTTAATGTAGAAGACATCCCAGCAAGTTGATAATCTCCCCTGCACTTGCGCTAGTGTGATTGCTGGTGTTATGACATGTGTGAATCCTCAGGGAATGCCACTTATAAATTTGCCTACTTAACTGTGCCAGTGCATATCCTGTTGCATAATATTTTGAAACTTACACTATTAAAGTTGAACTTGTACTAAAAAAATAAATTTTAAATCTCAGGAGGGGTTCATGGTTGGTACTTGTAGAGAAATTACAAAAGTGTGTCTATGTTTGGTCACTTTACTAATCTTCGTGTAAACTGGACATGAAAGATTCTGACTGATGCTCTTCTTTACAGTTAGTCTGACAGAGGAAATAAGTTTGACTGCTGATAATCTATTTTTTCACCGTATATTTAAAACTGTTCAGCTGTGTCTTTGTGATTGAAATAACACTGCTGCTAAGATTCAGAGTTTGGGTTAATATATATATATATACAGTACTGTGCAAAAGTTTTAGGCAGGTGTGAAAAAATGCTGTAAAGTAAGAATGCTTTCAAAAATAGGCATGTTAATAGATTATATTTATCAATTAACTAAATGCAAAGTGAGTGAACAGAAGAAAAATCTAAATCAAATCCATATTTGGTGTGACCACCCTTTGCCTTCAAAACAGCATCAATTCTTCTAGGTACACTTGCACAAAGTCTGGGATTTTGTAGGCATATAGTCAGGTGTATGATTAAACAATTATACCAAACAGGTGCTAATGATCATCAATTCAATATGTAGGTTGAAACACAATCATTAACTGAAACAGAAACAGCTGTGTAGGAGGAATAAAACTGGGTGAGGAACAGCCAAACTCAACTAACAAGGTGAGGTTGCTGAAGACAGTTTACTGTCAAAAGTCATACACCATGGCAAGACTGAGCACAGCAACAAGACACAAGGTAGTTATATTGCATCAGCAAGGTCTCTCCCAGGCAGAAATTTCAAGGCAGACAGGGGTTTCCAGATGTGCTGTCCAAGCTCTTTGAAGAAGCACAAACAAACGGGCAGCGTTGAGGACCGTAGACGCAGTGGTCGGCCAAAGGAAACTTACTGCAGCAGATGAAAGACACATCATGCTTACTTCCTTCACAATCGGAAGATGTCCAGCAGTGCCATCAGCTCAGAACTGGCAGAAAACAGTGGGACCCTGGTACACCCATCTACTGTCCGGAGGAGTCTGGTCAGAAGTGGCCTTCATCATGGAAGACTTTGCTGCCAAAAAGCCATACCTCCGACGTGGAAACAAGGCCAAGCGACTCAACTATGCATGAAAACACAGGGAACTGGGGTGCAGAAAATGGCAGCAGGTGCTCTGGACTGATGAGTCAAAATTTGAAATATTTGGCTGTAGCAGAAGGCAGTTTGTTTGCGAAGGGCTGGAGAGCGGTACACGAATGAGTGTCTGCAGGCAACAGTGAAGCATGGTGGAGGTTCCTTGCAAGTTTGGGGCTGCATTTCTGCAAAATGGAGTTGGGGATTTAGTCAGAATTAATGGTCTCCTCAATGCTGAGAAGTACAGGCAGATACTTATCCATCATGCAATACCATCAGGGAGGCATCTGATTGGCCCCAAATTTATTCTGCAGCATGACAACGACCCCAAACATACAGCGAAAGTCATTAACAACTATCTTCAGCGTAAAGAAGAACAAGGAGTCCTGGAAGTGATGGTATGGCCCCACAGAGCCCTGATCTCAACATCATAGAGTCTGTCTAGGGTTACATGAAGAGAGAGAAGCAACTGAGGCTGCCTAAATCCACAGAAGAACTGTGGTTAGTTCTCCAAGATGTTTGGGCCAACCTACCTGCCGAGTTCCTTTCAAAAAACTGTGTGTGCAAGTGTACCTAGAAGAATTGATGCTGTTTTGAAGGCAAAGGTGGTCACACCAAATATTGATTTGATGTAGATTTTCTTCTGTTCACTCACTTTGCATTTTGTTAATTGATAAATCTAAACTATTAACATGTCTATTTTTGAATGCATTCTTACTTTACAGCATTTTTTCACACCTGCCTAAAACTTTTGCACAGTACTGTGTATATATATATACAGTACTGTGCAAAAGTTTTAGGCAGGTGTGAAAAAATGCTGTAAAGTAAGAATGCTTATATAATCTATTAACATGTCTATTTTTGAAAGCATTCTTACTTTACAGCATTTTTTCACACCTGCCTAAAACTTTTTGCACAGTACTGTATATATATATATATATATATATATATATATATATATATATATATATATATATATATATTGAGTCTCAGTACCAAATGTAAAATAATAGATGAGTACGTTGCAGCTATTACAGCATTGAAGGCTGTTTGTGCAATGTTATTGAGAGCATGGCAATGGTCCTGATAATGGTCTCATCTCTCTGTTTTGCAATATTATGGGGTAGATGTAAGGATACGTGCAAAGTGATTTGCGGGTGCAAAACCCCCATAATGTGACGCTAAAAATGCGGCATATGTAAAGAATGGTATTCACTTGGCATTCTGCACCCACTATCAAATATGCCCTTTGCCATCATTAATCCATTAAATGATATTGAAATGCATTCAAATGAAGCGGGTGCAAGCATTATAATGTGATGTAAGGATTTTGCCTTGCACTTAGGCAATTGCTGACCTTCCAAAAACTTTACACCTTTTTTTTTTTTAAGGGGCAAACCATTGTAGAAGCAAGTAATTAAGAGCTGTATAAAAGCACACACCTGCAGGGACCTGTCATTGGCTTCAGGATGGCTGCTGTGGTACACTTCCTGATGCGTTGACGCTTGGTTGTTGTTGAGGAGAGGCAGGAACACGTTCGGAGGAGAAGGGCAAGGCGAAGAAGACCCTGCATATTCAATCCCAGGGTCACTTTGTTTGGGATGCCGGAGGATGAGGTGCTAAAGCGTTATCGTCTCACTCCGCAGGTCATCCTAGGCCTAATAGCTGAATTGAGGGATGAGCTCGACCCCAGAGTGACCTCAGCCATATGAACTCTCGGTTCCTTCTCAGAAAACTTTTCTTTTCTTTTCGTTTTTGATTTGTATTTTTGTTCTCCATAAATGTCGTCATTACAGCGCCTACTGCTCTCTGTACTCCTAACTATAAGCACGTTGAGTGGAGCTTCAGCCTGAGGCATGATTCCCCTCTATGACAAAAAAAAAAAAACATTTAAATCACAGGCATCCCCTGGTGTTATAATTAAAAAATGCTGTGCCCTAAATACAAAATCCAGTATCCCAAACTTTAGGCAAGAATGTGGCTAGAGGCTGGCTGGCACACTTGTATGGAACGGTTCCTTTCCGGCTACAGCAGTCTTTTTTAGAAAGTTTTTGCCCTTCATTTCCCTCCATCTGGGTCTTCATTCTGTATTCCCAGAGGCACGCAGTTAATAAATTACACACAGTATGCAAAGAGCGCCACACTTGATAGTTAAGCAGTCACATCACTTAAGTCACCCTTCATTTTCTAACTTTAGTTAATGTTTTAGCTAATTGCTGATTTCTCATAAATTGGTTTATATATATAAGTCTGAACCAAACCAAACCCCAAAACAAAGAGGTAGTTGAAAATCATTACCCATATTGGCTGTGGTGTCTCATGTATTTTGTTTTGTATTGTTGGTGCTTCCCTCTCCAGTGTACTGTTTAATGCTTCTCTAACAGTTAAGAGCACAAACACATTTTGCTTGCGCTGTAAAAGATCAATTTGAAGGACAGTATGTTATTTAACCTATCACAACAGTATCCAGCTATAATTAGTTGTTTAAATAACTATATTTGATGGATCTGAATGCATGCAATTTTCCAAGGCTGTTGTTAAAAACAGTAGCTTAATAATTATCAGACGTTTATTCATCAAAATGAACTTTAAAAAATATTGATTTATTAACCATCAGCTAAGTTGGATATGGATTTAAGTAATATGGTTTAACATTGTGTTGTTTCCTTTGAAATGAGACAATACAATTCAAAAAATGCGTTATGAAAAACTGAAAATATGTATCAGAAAATCTGAGGATAGACCTGAGGACTCTTGCTTTATACAGTACATATTCAGAGATGGAAACTAACCTTGAATTTAATACAAAGAACTGGGGGATACATATACTGAGTTAATGATCAGCTTGTTGCACCAAAACATCTGCTTGCTGGGACTGAGACTGTATGTCAAACATGCAAGTTCCCTTTGGTATTTCTAAAAGCCACACAATTGTTTGTTTATGCAATGTTTATTTTTTTCAAACCAGATTGAAAGTCCTATATATTTTCTGAGATGGTAAAATCTCCAGCCAACTGTTGTTGTGGACCCTAGGATAATTTAAACAGAATCAAGTATCTTATAATTGGTATAATTAAGTGATGATTCTAAAGGGAATTCAGTCAATAGAAGGCTCTGCACTCAATTACAGTAACCAGAAGAGCACTGCCTCAGCAGTTTGTTTGGTTCAATACGTATAGCACTGCATTGTGAGAACTGTTTTTTGATGAGCAAACCAAAGAATTGGCACTATTATACAGTAGAGACATTTACATACTGCTTTTGAGTTTTAATACAGCCCCTAAGACAATCCTATATATTTTGCTGTAAGTGAGGTGTTCCCGCTGTCTAGCTAGTCAGGAACCATCTAGTTTAAATTGAATAGAAGTTTGTTGCATAATATATCAAAATCTGGTTAAAACAATGCTTTTCTGTATAGCTGGACTCATGACTTACAGTATAAAATTCAGCTGTATTTGTACTGCTGTATACAGTATCACTGTCTTAAAATGGTTCTGATGATGATAACAACTGTATAATTACTTTTTATAGATTTGCTGCCCCAGTAGTTCGATTCTATATATCTATAGCTTTGTGTACTGTGCCAGTGGTAATGGAAAGTAACTTGCCCTGGTGCTGAGATTAGTATAGTAACAAGGGCTTCTTGATACAGGAGAAGTGACAAACCAACATAACCAGGACTTCAGAGAGACAGGGACAGCAATCCGATGAAATCTGAGTCACTTGTTTGACAGCACTGTTTGTCACGCAGCTTTTTCCTGAGCCTAGTCAAGATCATCAGGCAACACTGTCAGAGTGGCATGTTTCTGTGATCTGAAAACATTAGGGATGTAGTTTCAGTACCAATGTTTTACCACAGATTTTGCACCTGCAGTAGCTTGTTACATAAAACTGAACTGCGAATTGGAAAATAAATCACAAGTGAAGGGGGGAAGATGGTATTGCATTTTCTTTATGTAAGAGGGTTGATCCCTTATAAGCAGGCCTTGTTCCCGTTGGTTTGTAAGGTATTTTGGTTTTCGTTGAGTATGTCAGAGACTGGAGCTTGCATGCTTGGTTCAGAGCTTCCTACCCTGCAACTCAGTAAATAGACCATAATTGTTATGAAACTCTTACACTCTTTCTACTCATCCGTTTTCCTTGTGATTTTGGCAGTTTTGCACACTGTTTAAAGCTTCCTCACACCTAGAATTTCCTAAATGATATAAACTAGTGGAGTGGGTAATGGATAAGGCATTACTATTCCTCAGCTTACCCAGACATATCACTACAAATTGAACCTTTAATTCACTGTGCAGCTTGACATCATTTTAAACCCGGGCACCGGTGCATGTCTCACCATCACTTACTATTATAAGCTCTGATGTAGTTCCATGAGTTGTGGTACTGAAGCTGGCAAACTTATCTGTACAGTATTAGTACCAGTGTAATGTGTTTGCATGAATTACAGTAATTAACATTCATTTGTCTAGAAGCCTGTTGTTTAAAATGGCTTGTTACAGCGTTGCCATGACACCGACCTACATTAGTGGACTTATTAAACAGCATGGCAGATGACAATGCTAATTTGAAAGTAATTGAAATAGTCGATTTTATCAGGTTTAAAGCAGTGTCATTTGAAAGATGCAGACGAGGTAAAGAAATGGAAGAAAGTAATGAATTAAAGCAAACTTAAACGTGTTTGTCGGTCACAGCAGCTTTAAGATTTATTTATGAATTATGCACAGCAGCCATGCGATTTCCTTTTGCATGAATTAAAATTCTTGTTCAACAAACAAATACAAAAATCTGTACTTTTAATTCTGTAAAACAAATGAGGCAGTGTCTAAAGCAGACATAACATTTAGTTGAGTGAAAATGAGGTTTCATTTTCAAGGATCTGTGAATATATACGAATGCCCTTGATGGGTAAATTTGTCGTTCACGGAGCAATTTGTTATCTATTGGCTGTCAGTTGGGTAGGATATTGGTCAGGAAGACGCATAACTGAACTTGGTGTGTTTGCCCTGAAGGAAAAATATCTAAAAATGCTGAAACTTCTTACCAAGATGATGCATCCACTACATGTTAAGAAAAGAGAGAGGTTATTGCAGGGGGCCATGTGCCAACTTATCATTGGTGAGTAATGGTGCACCTATAGGAAAATTATAGTTTACCGTGGATATAAACTAATAAAGAAATATAGTTTATTTCGCACTGCCAAGCCCCACATTGTATTGAAACTCATACAGTATGCTGCAGCTGTACCTGAAAATACTATTAAGAAGCATGTGGTGTAGTACTAGTGAAATACTAGTGTGAGAAGGTACATTGAATGACTCACAGCTGCCTTGGGAGAAGAAGGATGTTGAAATGTTTATCAGGACCTGTGGAAGAAAGTGAAGCTGGATTACTGTGGTCTTTTGACAGCCTCATTTCATCCTCAGAGAAGGCAGCCTTGATTATGTTTGAAAAGGATGCCATGTTTCTCCTTGGATGTATCAAGATGTAAGCATTCTGGCCAGCAGTCACAGCAGAGCTGGGAGGCTTCTTTTATCACCGAAAACATGACAGCTTTTGAATTTTTAATTTTCATTTTTTTTGTTTTTTTTTGTTGATACTCTAAAGCAGCTCAAAACAACTTGCCTTTCAGTTCTGGTAAAGTTATTTAGTGGGGTTGTGATTTTCTAGCTTGCATGTTTATTGAGTATGTTTTTATATTTATACAGTACCGGCATACATTATGACAACACCAAACGATTTACAGCAAGACTAGGAATAGGGATTGTACTGCTCATGTTCCCACTGAGACTCCTTACTTACTAAATGCCCTGGTATTTCTGAAGAGATAATCGTCTCATCTTTAAAAATATGCACATTTTAATGAGCAAGATATCTCACAAGTAAAATGGTACCCCGAAGTGTTCTCCTTTTTCTAAGAAAGCAGTGCAACTCACTCACGCTACTTTCTCAATAAATATCCCTGAAATATCCCTGAATGTGATCCACTTACTACCTATCCGGAATGACAGTGAATGAAATGTTCTATTCATTTTACCCTGAGGACTGACAAGAGCAACACTGCATTGAATATTGTACCTGTCTCGGAAGAGTCACCACTCAGGAAAATACTTCTTTAGGTAATGCTCCACCCAGTCATTCAGCATTGTTAGTAAATGAATCATATTCAGGGTACCACTGAACTTGTGAGATGGGTTGCTCATTAAATCCTAAGCATATTGTAAAGAGGTGATACTTTTCTATTCAGGGATACCAATGTATTTTGTGAGCAAGTTGTGTGAGTGAAGTTATCCGGCAACAAACTCCCCATCCCCAGTTGTGCTGCTTTCCTAGGTAAGTGAGAACACTTTGGGGTTCTGATGTGTAGATAGTTGGATTCTAAACATATGTAGTGCCAGCAAAAGCAATTTATAAAAAATCAGATTTCCTATAAAACAGTAATTGCCCCCAATAGATCATATACAATTGTCATTTTCACACATTGGGTAAAAATAGGCGCACACACAGTTCAGAATTCAATATACAGCTTCTGCTTGAACCAATATAGAGCTTAAACTTGTAACATTGAATTGCCTCCTGTTAAACATTCAGTTTAGTGGCTTCCATGTCTGGAGATGTCACAGCTGGGTGATTTCATTCCACAGTGGTCGTGTGTCGCATGCAACAGACATGGAGTTCCATTGATTCTCTGCCTGCGTCTTCTCATCTTTTCATGATTTCTTCTAGTCCAGTAAGCCATCAGTCACCTGTCTACTCTGTTCAACACTGTCCACATCGCTACACGATTTAGCAAATACCGTAGCTTCCTGGATTGAAGAGGGCCGCAGAATATTGGTTTGGGTTGGAGTCCAGGGAACCTGTTTTTAAAATTGCTTAATACACACCTCTCACCACTTTCTACTAATGAGTAACAAGACCAAAAAAAAATTGGTTTTGTGTGGTCAATCTCTAAAAACAGCAGCGCTATCACGTCTTGCCTTGAAGTTCTGTACGTGAGCATATTGTTTTCATCCAAATTGCAGGCCACAAGGAAAAAAAAAATGATGCCCATTCATTTGAGTATGCAAATGCTATCCTTCTCGAGATAATGAGGTCATGTCTTGAGGGGAGTGAGATTTAATGGGCACATTTTCTTATCATCACTGCAATACCTTCAATTTCTGTGTTCTTTCCAGTAAATAGACTTCAGAAGTAAAACCTGTGTTATTTTAACATCTTTTGATCTGGAACAGACTGTTATGCAAGGAGAGATCAAACAGTAAGATGTGTTTTTGTAATGTATTTCTGTAATGTCAGTCATGATGATTATTATTTTCCCAGCTCTTTTGTGGCAGTGGGAGATTTTGGTGGCTTTCCACAATACATGCTTTAATATTATATTCTGTACTTTAAATAGAATTTTTGGCAGCAGTATAGTATTTTCACTTGTGGGCTACCTTTTAAAGAAATGCTAGGAGTAACATATGAAGCTGTATTTCTCCCTATAATGCTTCCTTTAAAGAATATGTACCCAGTTAATTATTCAGTCCCCTAAAGAGTATGGTCCTATTTCTAGTAGTTTGATTAATATTGGTTCAGCTGCAGCATGTTGAGAGAGAGAGAGAGAGAGAGAGAGAGAGAGAGAGAGAGAGAGAGAGAGACAGAGAGAGAGAGAGAGAGAGAGACAGAGAGAGAGACCTTTAATCTGAATTTCCAGATGACCTTCCAACACTGCATATCCTGCACACAGCCAGGGTCCCACACCTGCATGACAAACTCTGACTCTTCCCCCTTCCTAGCCCTATCTTGAGGTTTCTTTTTGAGCCCCTTTAAGATCATTGCTGCATTTGCACTGTATGCTATAGACTAATCCCATACATTTGTGTTGTTCAGAATCCTTGTAGGATTCTTTTTTGTGTGTGTGTGTGAAAGCACTGCGACAGCAGCTCAGTACATGGAATTTCATTATTAACGTGCCATTGACTGAAGCTCATTATATTTCTATATGCTTTGGTGAAGCCACTGTGATTTCTGATGCCTTGGGGATAATTAGTAAGTCACTCTTGAAATTCACATCATTGTTATTCAGATACTTTGGCTCTTTTAAAAGCATTAATGGCAAAGAAACATATTTGATCTTCCTTGAAATTAATTGTGCTCTGAACCGGGTGATCAGTCAATTTGCATATGTATTGAGTCTTGCATAAAGAGGTCCCCATTTTAAAACTACTATTACTGGACTACAGTACAGGTGTCAGTTGTTAATGTTTAGATGTTGTAAAGAGAGCAGGATATGTCATCTCTTTCTCTCAAGGCTGTTCTGTGTGCAAGACTGATTGACCTTTGTGTTGCTTATTTAGCCTAAAAGTAATTTGACATTTGGTTAGATGATTCTGCTACAGAGAAAAAAAAAGTGTGACGACTTTTTTTGTGTGTTTCTTTCTAAAATCCAATTTAAAACCCACGTGATTGCACTTCTGAATATATCACCTTTACATCTAATGAACGGAAGACTGACTGTGGGGTAGATATACTAAGATGGGCCAGTATTATTACAATTGCACATCTTTTTTTCCAAACTTTGTCCTCAGTTTATTTTCATGGAAGCATTTTTTAAATAACTGCACACTAATAATAATAATAATAATAATAATAATAATAATAATAATAATAATAATAATAATAATAATAACTTTTTCACAATCTTTTATTCTCTGTGTATTCAAATAAAAGTATACCGTTTTAAAAACACTTTTTTGTACACTCATTTTATAGAGAAGATCATTGTTATGGAGGACTATATTTATAGAAATGTTCATTTTAGAGTGTTTATGTGGAAGGATAGATAATTATAGATAATTGTGCTGTAACATTGACGTATATAAGCAATAAGACCCTCCACATCGGACATTAATGCCAGCAACAATTGCGACTGTTTAAAACGCTTTCAAAAGTTCTTAACAAATTGATGCAATTGTAAGTGTCGCAATTGCCCGCAGCTTTAGTGCATCTCATTATTTTTCATCCCTCACTATCTCCACCCTGTTTTTGTGAATTTCTGCAGGAACACCCGGAATTACATATTCATTTAAGGCTAGAGCGCAAATAAGAACTGTGGCTGCAAAGCATTTGTTAAAATGATGCTAACAGCGTTGCGTTTGTTTAGTACATTTCATGCTACCTTTCCGACTGGTTTGCATGTTTTTTGCAATGATTGCGACAGACACCTGTGTGTTTTAACAGTGAGATTTTTACAGATGTATGTTTCAGGTTTAACTTGAAAATGTATTTTTCTCCTTAAGGTAAATGGAACAGAAATTGAATATGAATTTGAAGAAATCATGCTGGAAAGGGTAAGTGAAAAAAAAAATGATATGACATGTTCTAACAGCTGTTTCATAAATTAATGAATATTAACAAGACTAGCGGTACATTTTTTAAAAGCTGCTGTTACCTGTAGACCTAATTGCAATTTCAAATATTAGCAAGTTATTCTAAAAGACAATTACATGTGGATGGTAGTGCATGTGTTTATAGCTCATTTGCATGCGTTACTAATCAGTTGCCGTGATATGAATGAAATGTCAATTAACTAGGATTGTCTCTTAATTTATTTTTGTGAAAGCTGCAGTTTGCATTCTACTGCTTGATCTTTTGAACTCATGGCTGCTTAATGTTCTTTTGCGGCTTTCTGCTTGGATGCATAATCTCAAATTAATGGAAAGCAACCATTTACACGTTCCTAGCTGGCCTTCTGACAATTGCATAACTTCTGCATAAACATAAGAGACTATGCAAGCATGTATTGGTTTAATGATCTAAACAGCACTGTATGTTAATACCACCTACTAACTCTGTTCTGACGCTCATGTATTTATTGACTCTCTTGTTAACCCTTTGTTAGCAGTAACAGTTGAGCTCACAAGGAAGGTGGAAAGAGGTGCACATGTACCCTTGTCACACGGCTGGCTGAGTGGTGACGTCAGATCCAGGAAATAAATACAGAGATACAGGACAGATGGGGTGAAATGATGAAAGCGCTGTTGCGCGGTTTATTATAAATAAAAGGTTTAAACAAACAGAAGACAGGACACGGCACTTTACGCCAAAATAAATAGGCGAACAAAACGATGAAACAGTAAACAGACAGTGCACGAACAGACACACAAACAAACACGGTGAGACTATAAACAAACAAGTATCGTGCTGGTCCTACCAGCACGCGATAGCAATTGTTATCTCTTATCTTTAGTTCTCCTCCTCTCTACACCCGTTCTCCACTCACCGAACACACAACCCCGAGTGAGTGAAACGTGCATCTATATATACTGTTGTGCTGGGATTCAATTACTAATTAATTATTCACTTGAATCCCAGCACGTGAATTAATTGTGCAACCTCGTGCTCACATATTAAAATACTTTAAATGCACGTGAAGTGATGTGCAATCCCGTGCCTAAATACAATTATACATTTTAAATAACTCGTGCTGCACACACCCATTTATATCCCGTGCATCTCTATACACCAACATTAACACACCACACGCAACATACCACACAGAAATGCACACAGGGGCGGAGCACATTGCCACAACCCTACATACACAAATGTAGTTAATGCATCATTTAAAACAAAAAAGGACACCAAACTAGTTTAGATTATTACTTAAACAGTTGTTGTTTTGAAGTATTTTTTAAATATTGTATTTGTTTATTTAAAAAAAAAAGTGCTATCAACAATAAATACCTGTTTTAAATGCCAATAACACAAATATAAACTACAGAAAGAAATATTATATGTTGCTGCTACAAGCGAAATGAAATGCTGGATTTGCATGTGAAATGCTGCTGTATTATAATCCAGAATGATAAGAGGATTACTATGTATATGAGAACTCAGTTCAGACTGCAGGGAGCGTGGTGTCGTTCGAGAGGTGAAGAAGGCGCCTCAGCACGATTTCATTGCTGTAGAGAATGATAAAGGCAGACTAGGTAGAATACAGACAAGATGGTAATGCCGTCGTTTTGAAGCTCTGTTATTTGATATTCAGTTAGCGTAACTGGAGTTCAGAAAGGTGACCTCCATTAGTACATTAGTAAAACGCACTACAGTCAAGTCAAACTAAAGATATACTGTTGGCTGCAGATTTCACAGCACCTAGTCACCAAGAACGTTTTCCACATATTGTGGAACATTACCGAGTGATACATAGTGATACAAAGAACGCAAGTAGTTAGTTAAATGCTAACCCAGGTTCAAATGATAAATGTTATAATACACCTTTATAGGTCTCATCTTTGTGCCTGTTTACTCCACTGCATTGAGCTCATTGCACATTAATACCTGGAAACCTGCCACTTTCCAAGAATCTACACAATATGCTCCAGTTACTGAGTTATCCAGAATGCAAAATAGAAGTGTTAGCCATTACATAGTTGAGAGTTCTCTCTTGAACAACACTGGCACTCTTGACTATCATCATTTTATTGAGAAGAACAATGCACGAGTAACTGAAACGACTGATGAATTGCTGCTGCAGAGTCACTTACAATTGGACCTCGGTTTTACATCTCATCCAAAGGATGAAGCACAAGGAGGTTAAGTGACTTGCTCAGGGTCGCACACAGTGAGTCTGAGCTGGGATTGAACCTGGAACCTCCTGGTAACAAGCCCCTTTCATTCACCGCTGAACCACCAAGCCTCCTTGATATACTACAGATATGTTTCCTGTGCTTGTACCATGATATACAACTGAAAACCCATGTGTTTGAGTCAAATTTTGTATGAAGCATCCGCTCTTTGGAAATATTTGCCTTTGCATTCTTGTTTCACAGGGTAACTCAGGGCTGGGATTTAGTATTGCTGGAGGCATAGACAACCCTCACATCGGAGATGATCCTGGCATATTTATTACAAAAATTATACCCGGAGGAGCTGCTGCAGAAGACGGGCGACTGAGGTACTTATGCTTGAATGTATAATCAATGGAGGATGTCTGTTTTCCCATACATACCTAAAGTGTCTGACAGTGTGTGTATACAGCACGTGTTGAGGGCTCTAGCATTGAATAACTGTTTGTTACTCAACTTTACAAAGTGGATTTTTCATAATCTGCCTTGCATTTATTCAAATCCAATGACAGAAGAGGGCCAATCACACTTTCCCGATTCAAATTAATTTGTTCAATTTAGGTTTAAACATTCATTCTTTTCTATACATGGTACTTGTTACATAAACAGAATACTCTATGATTAACCGTGCATGGAGCGCTGAGTTTATTTCGCTCATAAGGATGGCCATAGACAGCACACTCAAATGTTCATAGAGTATCCTCTATTAATTGTTGCTGTTGTTGTCAGTGGTTACCATTTTGATTTATGTTTTTCTGCGGGCATCAGATGAATTTGTAAATTAACTTTTTTTTTTGTGCAAGTATATATAAACTGTGAAGGTTATGAGAATATGAGACACATTCAATTATATTATTTACCCGGTAGCTACAAAAATATAAATTGCTTTCCTGAGATGCTGTTGTTTTTATATTTCTGAGATCTCCAAATTGTTTAGGAAGTTAAGAAATGGCCCAAAATGCTTGGGGGTACTCTATTAAATTTAGGATTTGAAGAGTTTAAGGCAATGTTGTGTTTAAATTAAGAAATCATATTTTGTTGATCATTAAATTATTTTGTAAACAAACCAACATTGGATTTGAAACTCACACTTTCATTCTGCCAAGATTTTTGGGATAAAGGCCCAAATATCAACAGCCTTGTGTTTCATCCCTTTTATAAATTGCACCTCTTGTAAAATACCCTAGCAAATACACAATATTGTACGCTGGAATACAATCACTGGAGTATACTGTGCACCTTGTATACTGTATAACACACAGTCCATGTAAAACAAACAATTATTAAATTATTTAGCCTGTTGTTTGATGGCATAAGATCTGGATTGAAATTGGTTAAAGCTGCATCATGACAAGAAGTACTATTTTTCAGATAAATGGAGTTTAGCCTTATGATCGCTGGGACGTTTGCAGAACAGTGGCTTTGGCTGCATGACGTATTTGTCTTCCGTACCAAGCTCTTGAAGAATGTAATCACATTAGGAGACATTACAGAGGGCAGAATAATCAGATTGTATGTGACATGGCTCTCTGTCCCTTTTCTTGCATGATTTGATGAACTGAGCTTAATGAAGAAAGAGCAGCTGTCACTGTTGTAATTCTTCCTATTATGAGAACTCAGACACAGAAGAGAAGTCTTTTATAACCCACAGCTTCACTCTTTCTTCTACACTTAGTCAACCCTGCAGTGAAGGGACTGAGCTTACAACCATTCCCAGCGGTGGGCCAGTTTGCTGCTATTCCACTTTCTAGCCTCACTCTAAAACCAAACGATCATCATTCAGTTACAGTACACTTAGCAGGGGCTTTAAACTGTAAACAGACTGGCAGAAAGGTGATTTAATGAAGTAATTACTAGATTATGGTTAACTTCCCCCCTGAATTCTATATAAATAACAACACATGACATATAAAATGTGTTGCACCAGCTGGTGAAGGTGAATGTGATATTTGTCTTTTAAATTGAAAATGTGCTTTGTCTTATGATGTTCGTGGTTGTGTATTTGCATGCTTTCAAAGGCGTTCTTTTAAGATGTGAATCCTGAACCTGGCTGAGGGGCAACCTGGACACACTGGTGATATCCTGTTGAGTCAAAACCAATGGCCTGTCTGCTGTCAATTAAAGACACCACAAAGTTAATCAAAGAAGAGCAGGAATATTAACCCTGGCCAATCTCCTCCAGGAACTTTAATTCCCCCAAGTGGGGAGACGAGGTTCTTCTGGAAGCAAGCATGCTTGTTCCTGGATCTTGGCAATGGCATATACAATGAGCAGATTGTGCCAGTTATATAGAATATCACCTGTTCTCTTCCCTTGCGTTGCTTAACGTTTTAACTCCTACTCCTGTCCATGTGTCGTAACACATAGCAGGACCGGTGTAACATGGTCTTTAGCCCGCAGTGGCTCTTGTTTATTGGTAAGCAGGCTGGTATTTATAGTTTCTTTTCAGACCTGGAGGCTGCGTCTGAGCAGTGGAGACAGGGATGCTGGCAACGACCTTTTTAACATTGCAATTCTCCTTCTCATGCAGAGTCAATGACTGTATCCTGCGGGTGAACGATGCTGATGTTTCTGAAGTCTCTCACAGTAAAGCCGTGGAAGCCCTTAAAGTGGCGGGCTCAATCGTACGTCTATACGTGCGCAGGAGAAGACCCATGCTAGAGACAGTCATTGAAATCAAACTCATTAAAGGACCAAAAGGTAATCCTTTGTTGTATCTTAAATCATACACAATCTTGTTCTTTTATTTTGAAGCAAATTCTGACTTCCTGAGGGAAATAAAAACATGTTCTTGCTATTTATTTCTGTTGATATTTACTTCCCTCTGAAAATGGGTTTTTGATTTTGTATTTGCTTGCCTTAGAGAATGTCTTGTTATTTTTAGTGCATGAAATATTCATGTAAAGATTGTCTTTTTACGTGTCTAATATGAATGTTAAATGTTTTAGAAGGCACAAATCCTAAAACTGTCCTTCTTACAAAGTTCATTATAAAACACAGAGGCCTCGGTTATAACTACTTGGTTATAAAATGACCATTCATTAGCTGTATAAACTGTTTTAATTGTACCCTTAATATGTTCCACTGTACCTCTCTGGGTTTTACAGTCCTTAACTATGCTTGAACATGTTTTCACTGTGCTTTATTACACTTTGCTATGGTTTTACTCCAGCGGAAGGAGGTACCGTAATTTGTACTTTATTATATATAGTTTTACAAAACCAGCCTCCTCAACATGTAATCACCATATTATTGAAGATCAGTGTAATGCATCTGTCATCTTTGATACTTCATAACACTAGGTAAAAAATTCTATTTAGCTGCAGAGGAAATCAAATTCAGTATGTGCATATTATTATTATTATTTATTTCTTAGCAGACGCCCTTATCCAGGATGACTTACAATTGTTACAAGATATCACATTATTTTTACATCCAATTACATTATTTTTTACATACAATTATCCATTTATACAGTTGGGTTTTTACTGGAGCAATCTAGGTAAAGTACCTTGCTCAAGGGTGCAGTGTCCCCCATCTGGGATTGAACCCACGACCCTCCAGTCAAGAGTCCAGAGCCCTAACCACTACTCCACACTGCTGCATAGAAACCATTAGCATTTATACTTGTGCAGTACAACACGTTGTTTTTGCTAGTTCAGAGTACCAGTTCTGTACATATGGAATTATGTGTAATGGAACATATCAATCAGGATTTACCAACTGCAAAACAATTACATGCTTGAGTAAGATTTACAGGGAAGGGCAGATTGAGGGTTATTTTTCCAAGCGTTTTTATTTTGCATTCCGTCTTGTTAACAGCCATCATGATCATTTCAAGGACTAATGCTGGAGTATCTAAATGGAACGGGCGCTTTTAAACAGAACCCCATTTTCCAGTGCAGTTTATTGAGTTTCTGTATCTCAGAAAACTTTTCAAAAAGAGGGCAAAGCCTGGTTGGATTTCACACCATCACACGATGTAATATTGGATCACACTTCACGATGCTGCCTGTTCAACCTTTCCCACTTTTCAAATCAATTTGTTTGTATCCAAGAAGTGTATAATATTACTGCTGGCAACCAAATTGATAGTGTGTGTTCTTTTCAAATATTCTACTTTTAGGTCAGGGGCCTCCAACCCTGGTCCTGGGGAGCCACAGGGTCTTCTGGTTTTCATTTCAACCAAGCTCTGTTACTTAATTGAACCAGTTATTGGCTTAGTCCAGGTCTGTGTTCCAGATCTTTAGCCATTGATGACGTTAAGACACCTATAAAACCTGCAGGATATGGGCTCTCCAGGACCTGGGTTGGAGTCTCTAGGTTTATCTGCTCTAGCAGGCAATAACAAAATGCTCAAATTACTGGCATTGTGCAGTTGCTGCAGTTCTCCTCATTGATGTGTATGCAGATGCAGGTGCTTCTGGGTGCCTGAATAGTATACACGGTAATATGGAAAAGGTTGTATTGCCACTATAGACATAGAAACTTCAACTACATAATGATAGGAAAAATGTTTTTTCAGGTGTCCTCTTTATCCTTCTGTGCCACCCTACAACAAATTATATATCATTTGATATGCAGCATAGTTTAACAGTGGATTCACAGTTTAAACTCAAGGCATGTAAAAGTAACTTTGATGCATTATTTAGACTGCCTTTGTGGGCTGTTCTTATTAAAGCCGTCAGAAGCCAGACTAACTGTGTGGTTGTTTGTTGCAAACATGAGTGAATTAATATGCATCTCTGATTAGGCAAAGGTTACAGAACCAGTAAACACAACACGTATGTCCTTGGTTTGCCTAGATACAATTAATGAGATGCTCTTGATCTGATAATGTCATGTGATCACATGATAGTGGTGTCCCTGTAGACAGATCTCCATAGTTTGCTGTACTGTACTTGTGTGCTGACTCTAATGCACATAGCTTCCCTGCTTTTGTTTTCTCAGGGCTGGGGTTTAGTATCGCAGGAGGAGTGGGGAACCAACACATCCCTGGAGACAACAGTATTTACGTGACCAAAATCATAGATGGTGGGGCAGCACAGAAAGACGGGAGGTTACAAGTTGGAGACAGGCTACTTATGGTATGATGAAGTACTGCATTTCCCATCTCTGCGACCATACACGACTTTAAAATTATTGATATTGTATCAACTGTGTCAGAATTATCTAGCTTAGAAGCAGTAATCTCTGCAGTACATTACAGACTTGTTCATGGAAGTGATAATGTCTGCAATGCATTACAAAAGTATGCAGCAAGGCATAAAATAAATTGAAAACAGCCATTAGCCACTTGCTTATACTTCTGCTTCAGTAAATGGGCCTTTTCATCAAGGCAAATTGGATTGAAACTTTAAAAAAATATATATTCAGAAACACCAATTAAATATTAGCCATTGGTTTCTGTGCTTTATAGAGTCCACCTCTAATTTATAGCAAGCCTGGCATTAACTGAATTACCTTTGTCCTGCTTTCACCAGAAATACTTTTTTTTTAATGAAAAAATAAATAATACAGTACATTTTAAAATATGCTGGATATCTGCAAATCCTTTAGTGTATGCAGCAAATAAAACTATTTTTTTTATGTGCTCTTAACACTCCTTGCACATGCAAAGGCTTTCAAACAGGTTGTTTTAATTTGTATCTGATGTAGGTTAACAACTACAGTTTAGAAGAAGTGAGCCATGAGGAGGCTGTAGCAATACTGAAAAACACATCAGATGTCGTCTATCTGAAAGTAGGAAAGCCTACCAGCGTTTACTTAACAGACCCTTATGGACCACCAGATCTCACACATTGTAAGTATCTTCTGATATACACAAGAGTTTCCTCTGCGTATTCATGAGAGGACACTTGAATTGTGAAAATGCTAAAGGGATCTGAAATTGTCCACCTTTCTTTGCTGTACAGCTTTCTCTCCAACAATGGAAAATCATATCTCCTCGCCCGGCAACAATGGCAGTCTGGAGTACAACGCCACGCTTCCTCCCATTTCACCAGGGAGATACTCCCCCATTCCAAAACACATGCTCGGAGAAGAGGAGATTAACAGGTTGGATGGTTTTTCGTTCTTACGGTAATTACTTTCTTTTTTTTAAAGAAGATACAGCTCTGCTCCCAGGTATGTGTGTGATAGGAGAAAATGCAAACCTTGTTATCGATCATTACCTGAAACATTTGTTTTGTTTGTTTGTCTGTTTGTCTGGCTGTCACACCTTCCAACCGCAGGGAGGCACGACAGCAGGATAGAAATCGATGGCAAGCCTACCTGTCAGGATATATGATCAGGGCCTTGTTTAGTAACTGTTTTTTACAGTTTATATATATAAACAGAAGTTGAATATAAATTGTACATTATGGCCTCCTTACTGAGTTGTTTAGCTGAGAAAGATATAGTTAATTCATTATGCAGTAATACTTTCTCAATGTCTTCATGAACGAAGACTTCCTGTTGAAATGGTTAAAATGTGTTGATTGTAAAGCACCTCAGTGGAATTTAGGGATCTTGTTTGTGAGTGTACAGAATGTAATTGCGTGGCAAGAATCAGGATTGGAGCACCTGTGATGTGGTTAAATATATTTTTTACATATTAAAATAATTATCATTTGTAAATGTCTGTCCTAGTGCACGGCCCTTTTTATGAAATAGGAATACGGATTAGTGACATCGTTCTGAGGTATGAACCTCACCGGGTCTATAATACATTGCTTCTTACATTTAGTATCTGCCCAGGAGGCTCTTAAATACAAGCTTGTTTTGTATCAGGTTACTGTTTAATCACAGTCATCTAAATGTAGTCACCCTTGTAAAAAGTTTGCCATGGTACTACGTTGGCAGTTTATCTTGCTTTTTCAATGATAATAGAAGACATTTACATTAATATTTTTTTGCATTTTTTTTTAAACCATAGTATTCCATGATAAACTTTTATAGAGGAAAAACAAACCAAACAAAGTGAACTTGAAAACATGAAAATGATCAGAAAGCATGAAAAATATAAACAATGTACCGAACGTAAAAGGGCACACTAAAAGCACAAAGTAAAAAAAGTTGAATTTGCCAGGCTGATTACAGACTGGCAGCTTGTCTCACTATGGCACACAGTATGTAAGCCACAGCTGTCATCCCTTGTGTCCAGATAGGTCACTGCTTCATGTTGCAGCCACCCTGGGATGATGGTTTCATAGTCCAGAAAAGACAATATGCTCTGTTGTCATGGTTTCAGAATTAGAGGGGTTAGAAAGCATTTAATACAGGGTTGTACAAGGCTCAAGGGATAACTCGCTCGCACCCTATCTACAGTATGTGGTTTCCATTGGTGATGGGCTTCAAAATACAACAGGGTTTCTAGATATCTGCTATAAACACAATGATCAAAATCATAGTCTACATTTATGTTTACATTATATATATTTCCTAAACTTTTTTTTCATCTGACATGTTTGTTTGTTTTGTTTTTATAAATTTAAATTAGTGTCCTGTGAAGTGCTTTGAGATACACCTGTTTGAAGGGCATATTTAAAGTATTATGGATTTTCTTGTTTTTACTGCATCTTGTAAAGCGCTTTGTGATGGTGGTCCACTATGAGAGGCGCTATATAAAATAAAGATCGATTGATTGATATATGTAGTCAATAATCTTAAGCATGTGGCAAAGAAATAGATGCTAAAGGGCACTTCCTATGATCTAATAATTCTTGGCAATAAATCACAAATGATATATTGTCTCCCAATCATTCCTGAAGTATACCAGATTAAAGTGTGCAAAACAATCATAGATCAGACTAAGGCTATTCTGACAGCTTTCTCAGAGGAATACCATGTGGTAGTTAACACAGTGTATAGTATTCAAACCAAGCAACAGTGAAGTCCAGATCTTATTATTGCTAAAAAGCTGTTGTGCAGTTCTTGCTTCCCCCCTCCTGATTTGTAACCATGGTTGCAGTGATGTAAACAGCTGCTCTGTCTCTCTGCATACTGACGTGGCATACTCGTGGTATAGCTAGGGGTGTGTTTATGCTTAATTTTGTTTCCGTTATGTGTACGCAGAATAATAACCTGTCAATACTGGAGGCTTTTTTGCATTTGATTTGATTAATGCAATCTTCTCCAAGCATTCTCAGCATCATCGCTTTATCGTTACTAAACTGTCTGTTTAAACTAGTGTTGTCTTTCTCCATTTTTCCTTTTTCAAAGTGTTAGTCTTTTATGAGTGTTTATGAATGACTGCTTGCATTTCAGTATGGTCAACATATTGAAGAAAGGCTTTCTGGGACAAGGTCACTTTATTGTGTCACCTGATGCCTATGACAGACTTACAGTAACTTAAGGAAATAAAATACACTGAATGTATTCTACAGCTGTGGCCAAAAGTTCTGTATTACCTAAAAATGTAAGATTGAGACATCATTTAAAAAAACAAAACTAGATGAACATAATTTAGATATTTTATTTAATACCACGTAATCGAAGAAACTACAAAATGAAGCCTACCGGAAGCCATAATAGTAACACAGTAATCCGTCGCGTATCTGCTTATCACATATCCGCCCTAACCGTTTGTCCACCATGATCAATCTCTTTGGCAACGTTAGTTTATTATTGAACAGAGAGGATTAGTTCAGAGATTGTAGATCCTACCAACACTGTGTTGTATGTGCTCCGTGCGCTGCCATTGCTGGTAGTGTCACGTGAGCTGTTCAGTGTGTTGATATGTAAATAAATCATGTTCACCTGCAGGGGGCGTATGAACTTCAACCTCCGTCTCGATCTCCTGCCTGTCACTCAGCAGCGAATGCACGCACCCACATGGCAGACAGCTGCTCTGTCACAAGCATTAATACCCTTTCTAAACAAGGGAATTAGGGGAGCTCCCTAATAAAAGCTGAATCAATAATTGTGTGAATATAGTAATTGTTATAGCTGTGTATAATGGGATTTAAAGCAGGATTCATTCATCCGCCTTTTTACATACGTGGCCTTACTCCGGTCCCACCAGTCGGATACGAGACAGATTACTGTATAGTATTTCATGTTAGATTTTTAAATGTCACTTTTTTATATTAGTATATAGAAAACTAC
This sequence comes from Acipenser oxyrinchus oxyrinchus, assembly GCA_030684275.1. Taxonomy (NCBI): domain Eukaryota; kingdom Metazoa; phylum Chordata; class Actinopteri; order Acipenseriformes; family Acipenseridae; genus Acipenser; species Acipenser oxyrinchus. Next base: position 5,449,071 of record CM060253.1, read on the forward strand.
AAAGCAGTATGTAATTCAGTATGTTAACGTAACATTATTCAGCAGGTTTCATTATAAAGCAAAACTAGTTAATTCTATAGGGTGATGTAAAACTTTTGTCCATAGCTGTATTGTTTGGATTCAAATGGTAATTTTGACACTGTCCTTTGAACAATCAATCAGAGAAAAAAAGCACTTGAGTTATTTAAATTTTTATCTGTTACCCTTTAACTAACTTTTAACTTTGTATGTGCTGCCCTTGTCTCATTCATTTTTAATCTGTTTCAAGTTTTATTTTGATGTTGCCTTTTTTAAATTTATTTATGTACCATTCTGGCACAAATACAGTTTACATTTTGCAAGCATTTTTTTTTTCAGTGCTTCATCATATCAGTCCTAATAAACTTGTTTCTCAAAAAAAAAAAATACTTTCACATGTATCACATGTATCAGATTGAAATCAAAGTATCAGATTCCATTATTGATCTCAGTAAGCCTTTATTAATATTGGCTTATATTTACAAAAAAAAAAAAAAAATTCTGGATGTTTATTATAACAGCCTTCCATTTGTGATGCTTGTAACCTGACCAAAAACCAGCGTTGCATGTTGCATAAACAACATCTATAATTAGTAGCAGCACCCTGGTTTCGTTCTGTGTCAAAAGACATGAAAGTTACTGAAAACCCATTAATACAAGTTAATACAAGAATCATGCTGCAGTATGTTGTTACCTTGTACTTAACAACGTACACAGACTGCATGGGACTGAGGCTGAGCTGCCGTCTCAGCTTGTTATCATGCATTACAATGCATGAACAACACAGCCATTTAAGAGCATGGGCTCCTTCAGCACTGTGGAACCCTGCTTAAGGAAACGTAGCAGGAAGTGGAAGTATTCTTTGTCTTTCCTGGGGTTTGGAATCGTATATTATGTTTCTCACTTTTCTGTTGTACAACAGCAGCGTCATTAAACAAAAAGCTTGGACATGGTTCAGCTTCTCTAAATCCTGGTTTTTAATCTTGGTTTAATTCACATTGATGACCCTGTGATTATTTTATCGGCAGTGCATAGCTTGTTAATGTACACATGTTATGCTTCTGATCGTTACAAGACCGTGATTATTTATCCTAAATAACTCATTACGAACCCTAACCCTAACCCTAACCCTTCATTTCTGATTTATTATGCACAGAAACAGATTTTTTTGCAAAATGGTCAAACATAATTAAAGGAAGCTATGCAAATTTGCCATGAAGTGATGAGGTTGAGATAAACTTTGAGATAAAAAAAAAAATCACAGCAGCTTTTTCTCCTGATAAGTAAGGTTATTAACATAACAAGGCAAAAGAACTGCGCAATACACTTTACAAAATGATCAGTCGAAAAATCTCACTTTAATTAAAATAGGTATTGGAAGTGATATACCATAATATACAATTAATATGACGTATTTTATTTTATGCATCAAATACAGTTTTAAATCCATTAACCTGTTCTGGTGTTTTAAAACAACAATAACCCAAATTTTGAAAGCTTTGTGCCCAGGGCCCTATAATAAAAAATGCATCTTTTTAAATCTAATCTGTATGGTACAGGAATAAACCCACGAATATAAACAACCTTTTCAGCCTGTTGCTTATGCTGTTTTTTTTTTCATTCCATCACTTTTGTTTTTGTGACCTACAAGTAAATGTGCAAAAGAAAAAGTAAAAGAAAACAGATGGTGTTTGAATCAGAAGATGATCCGGGCAAGACAGAGGTTAATAACCCACAGGCTAAATCCTTAATACAATGGAAACGCGGGCCATTGAGAAGGGATTTTACACTAAAGCCTGGGGTTTTTTTTTTTCAAGGAAGAAGTAATTTATTTTAAAGCCGTGCTAGGTGCACTCAACCCTTTAACCCAGTTACTGAATGATTTCAGGAGTTCCATTTCCAATGAGTACTACAATTCCGTTTGAAAATTCTGTCAACTTCACTGTAAGTGTCTTAGAAGTTTTACCTCGGTATATGATTAAGTGTCATTGAAGTTGTGAATGAATTGAAGCCACACATTATGCTATACATCACTTAAACATGTTACCGTTCACAAGGAATTCAATTAGGAATAGCAAGACAAGTTTAGTAAGAAAGGATTCAGATATTTGGGTAGTCATATAAATTACATTTGTCTTTGATAGGAGGTGTTTGTGCAGAGTTGCTGTGCTGTCTACATGTATGTTACTGTCTTCTTGGTTTACCAACTCATAACATACTGTGTGCGTATCAGGGTTTGTTTGTTTTTTATCATACTGGGTACAGTAGTGAGAATTGTATTGCTGTTTTTTGGGTTGTAATGGAAGTCGGTTAATGTAAGCCAAGTTTTATGTGCTACCAGATTGCTGTTTACAGCCTGGGTTTAAAGTGTTTCTCTTCGATTGCTGTTTTGTCTAAATGTAATTATTAATATCGTGTGTGATCTTCTGTTGTAATGCTGTTTCATGGATTGTTTTAAGCATCAGTGACGGTGTCCGTTTGTGGTAGCTGTGCAGTTTCCAATTTTGCATGCGTGCTAAGAATCTCTTGACCTTGTGCAAAGTTTGCTTTGGATTTATACCTAAATAGGACTGAAAGTTACAGCAGCTGTCTGTTTTTCTTTTTCAATTAGAAATGCCTCATTAGATGAAGCTGACAGTCACAAGTTTGATTCCCAGCACTTCCAGTTGAGGTGAGATCACAAACAGCAGGCTGCTCTTGCGAATATCTGGATCCTGCCGATGCGGTGTCGGCAATGTTTTATTAAAAATGAGTGCTGCTGGTCCTTGGGGATGAACAAAATAATATTTAAAATGAACATCCCAATAGGAGACTGATGCTGAATCTAAAGTGGAAAAAAATCTTCCATAAAGTATTAGTATGTTGTTTTTCTTTGTGTTTCTCTAATATGATTTCTACAGGTTCTCTGAATGCTGCTCTATGCGCATCCTTGATTATGTTATCCCAGAATAATGTTTCTGCAATTACCTGCATTCACCAGCCTGCCATTCAGCCCTCAAGAATAGAAAGTGCCTAATCATACACTGGTGGTGGATTTCTGATGAGAGGCAGGTTTAGACCACAGGAATTCATTTCATTTGCGAGTAAAGCCAAAGCAAGGCCTTCGGAGCAGAAAAGCAAGTGCAGTAAAACCCACTCGGCCACCCAGCCACTTATACCTGCGTTCAGTCTTGCTGCTGCCTTCATATAAGGCTTGACCCGCTTGAGTTATTTCCCCTTCGATGTGAAATGAACCACATCCTAACTGCAATACCCATTACTGAAGCTCCATGCTTCTTAGGGAGAGTGTGGCAGTGGCTTTTCTCTGAAATTAATATTTAGATTTTGAAGGCATGGTCTTTTATAAAAGCTTTCCCTGCTAATTTCGCACAGGCATTTTGTATTTTACTGTGCATTTTCGCTTGCTGAAATATCTACTGACATTTACTGTGGTTTATCATGGTATGTATAAGGCGTGTGGAGCAGAGCTTTCATACTCATACGGGTCCTTCAACTGGGCTAGTGGGCTTTTATTAAAGCTGTTTGAATTTAAAATCATATATTGAAACCTTTAATAAAGCATTTTTTCTATCTGTTTAAAAAAAAAGTAACCATCCTTATATCCCTCCTTTGTATTCTATGATGCAGACCTTTTGACATGTATTTATTTATTTATTTATTTATGGATTTCTTAATATAATGGATTTGTTTTGTTTTTTACAATACATTATTTTTTTCTGCACAAAATCACTCCATCCTTTTTTTTGTGCAATCTGTATTAATTATAGGTGATGTTGGGACAGAAAAGTACCACTAGTAAACAGTGTTCAAACACCTTTGCCTTTGGAATATGACAGTCAATGAAAAAAAAAAAGTTTTACTTATGACCACTAATTACTAAGAACTACATTAAATATTTGTTTATTTTTTTGCTTTACTTTTTTGTTACCTATGTTAGGTAAAAAATAAATAAATAAAAACAATACTAAGGATTACTTCGAAATCTACACATTTTTCAAATCTCCTGAATTAACAGGTGTAAATATGACTAGTACATTAAGAATTATCTCTTAATTATTTTCAGCATAGTAATATAACTATACTACTAATAACCTGTTATTTTGCTATTATGTTAATATGTTCAATTTTAAGTTTCTTTTTTCTTTGACTGTACTTCCTCTTAAATGCTAACTTGTTTCTATGCTCCTGTTTCTATATCACCAGGCCTCCTGAGCCCGTTTACAGCACTGTGAACAAACTGTGTGACAAACCACCTTCTCCCCGACACTATTCCCCTGCTGAATCTGATAAAAGCCTCCTCCACTCCATTCCTTTTCCTCACTATCACATAGGCCTGCTCCCTGACTCTGAGATAACCAGGTACTGACCACATTGCTCTCTGCACCGCTTCGCTTTCAGAACCCTTTGCATTGTGCTCCCGTGCATGCGTGTGCATGTCTGTGTGTGTGCATGTGTTTGCATGCTGTATAATGACAATGTGTGCAGGGTATCAGTAAGACACTTGATATTACACTAACAATGGTTTATGCCTTTCTTTCTTGATATTACAGTCATTAAAAAAAAAGAACATCATCCCAGACCATTATTTTGTTTGGGAAAATCAAACCCCTAACAACCATTAAAAATCTACTGAGGTTGAGTAAAACTGAATCAAGCCCAATTCATAAAGCTTATACTCATGAGTCATTTAACAAAATGCCTTTATAGTACGGTTTGCTTTTGTGATAAAATACAGTTTGATATTCATGATACTATTCTAGGCTGTTATTGGCTTCCTTAACTAAAGTCTAGAACAGTTTAACTTTTTTTTCCTAAAATAATGAACCAGTTGCATAAGCCCTTTATTTAAACCAAAAGTCCATGCTTGATCATTTTTAAACCGGCACGGTTTATTATGTGTGGAAAAAAAAAAGCTTTGCATACAAAGTAGCAATGCTGTGAGATGAATTTTCAACATGAATAAGTTATAAAGAAGCTAAAAACTTCAATTTGGTAAACCGCATCCCTGCCCAATCACCTGATCCCCTCCATAACTTTCATGGTTGTTTGAGCATGAAAATTACATGTACTTATCGCTCTGCTTTTTAATTAGTGTATGTTAATTGTATGTTAAAATGAGTCTGTGCAGCTGGAGAATATTTTATATGCTATTTCAAGAACAAGGGGTGTCTAACATCATTTTATACCATCAGGCTACAGTATTTTGCACCAGCTACTTCTCTAACACAGAGAATCTGTTACAATGCCTTACTGTGGACTACAAAGTGGGTTTCATTTCTCCATTCCTGTCCAGCCTCTGTTTAAATTTTCATTCCTCAGTTTGCAGTTGAGTAATGTTAAAATATTTTGTTGATCTGGTTTGGCACGAGAACCTCAACTCTATGAATTGACATGAATGTTGAGTTTTTAAATGTATGAATCACACAAGGCAAGTTATTTGTGTGTCCCAAAGTACAGGCAGTCTATGTCCTTGACCAAGTATGATTTATAATAAAAATCAATTGATACAGGAATGCAGAGGTTATGAGTGCAGTGTGCATGTTGTGACCTCATTCAGTTGGTTGGTTTCTTTAATTGCCTGATACAGCGTAGAAGGGTTATGAGTCAGTCAATCCAACTTGTGTTGTTTGTATAGGCCTGTTCTAGAATCCAGCTTTGATATACAGAGTCTACAGTGCAGGACAAGCTTCCCCAGCACCTGTTAATGGATTGGGGTTGTATTTATTGAATTTATTATTTAATTTATTTATTGAATTTATTTTTTAACAAATGAGGATATATACTGTAAATTTAATGAATATGTTCCCTCTATTCTGCTGTACATCCTTTATTCCCAGAGTAAATGTATTTGTTGTAGTTCTCGCAGAATCAGAACACTTTTTTTATGCAAATGAATATTATCGTAATTGGTATTTATGTTGCTCATACTTACTAAACAGTCTTGCAGATAAAATCAGGCAGAATGTGTATATTGCTTAAGTTCCTGTTATGTTTTAAAGTTGGTAAATACAAAACAAGAGGGATAGTAGGGTGATGTAGTGGTTGGGCATTTACGATGCATCCAAAGATCATCAATCTCTTTTGTCAGCAGTATATGCGCGACAATAAATTGATACTAGTTCATCACTGCCAGCTCTCAACGACTGAAGCTTGGATGCAGTTTTAATGAACAGGTTTGATGGCGGCAGCAGCGTGTTCATAAGCTTGCATTAACACTTGAAGGACGATGAGTCGATTTATCATCATGAAAGGCACGGGTGGCTTTGAAATCTCAATTCTACAAGCCTACAAAACATGCTTTTTCATTCCTCTCAAAAAGAGCCACAAAGACAAAAAATGTGTATTTATTATTTAATTTTTTACAACAAAGATGTTTAATCTTAACCAACCTTTTTCGTTCATTTCGAACTATACCACTCCTTAATGGACTGTGGCAGGATTTGCTGTGACAGTTCCTTGATGCGTCTGTGATTAGACCATTCCTGGAGAAAATTTGTTTACAGTACATGTACAAAACAGCAGCTTTTTGATTGTTATAATGAATGATTCTGGTAACTGGCTACATCTGAGAGTGGTCACGGGACAATAATTAGATTTTTTAATAGAGGATGTTTTAAATTCCTAATTGTGAGTTCCAGGAACTTTGTGGCATAGTTTACATGCAAAAAAAAAGTCTAATTTTCTACCTGCTACTTAAATAAATAATCATATTCCAACCGTTAGCTGCTTTTATAATATGCATCCCCCTACCCCCCTTAAAAAGAAAGAATTGGGTCCAAAATAATTGTTAGTATTTCCTTTGTAGGAAAGGGTGACAATTAGCAGATCAATTGAAGGAGAGGATTGCAAAGACCTCTGGGAACGAGAAATGTGGCTGAACATGGAGAATATACCGCTCTGCACTGTGCTTCAGTTGTACCAATTTACTGTGTTCAAAGTCTGCTCTACAATTAGAATTTTAGATCCTTTATTCATGTATTTTTTTATTCCCCTGAGGTGATCCCGCTAACAAAAGCACTGGCAAGCACTGGCACCTTCTGATAATCCAATTAGAATTTAGAAGGCTTCGCTTTTGTAAACATTTTGCTCCAGTGAACTGTGAAATAATAAAACCATGCCCTTAACCTTTTTTTGCCAGATTACAAAACTTTGAAGGAAATGTGTACAATTTGTAGGATTATTGTAAAGCTTTTCTAACTTTTTTTTTTATTCTCAGTGGAAAACCAATTATTATTTATGACTCAAGTATCCTTTTATTCATACATTCAACATCACATTTTAGTCACGTAACATGGTATTAGAACCTGATAGTGGAGAATGAGCCTACAGTATGCATTACTCTCCGAATTTAAATGTTGTGCTACCTGCTCAGAACTCTAGTCACATTCCACAGACCATGGACTACTACAAGTTCTGTAGGGGGGGGGCTCTTGAATGAGCTATGCAGTCTATGTCAGCTTACACCATTAATAGACACACACAATATCCCTGTAAATTATGTTTGTCATCTAATTACAGTTAGATTAAAAATTTTAATATAGTAACTCGGTAACTTATCATTTGTTTCAATTGCTGTCTGAAGACAGTCGCTGAAAGTCTTGATCTGCATGAAAGTGACTCTAATCTGCTTCAGGCTGATTCTGAGCTACTGCAGAAGGGAAAAACAATAGTTCACGCACCATGGTGTGTATGGAGTTTGCAAACTAGATGTTGCGTTGTTTTAGTTTGTAACCATTCTTACTTGTCTTTGCAGGCTTACAAGCTTTCTGTGCCTTGGGTATGTGGTTTAATTAATGTAAATTAACTCAGGGTTTTAATCAGAGAGTAATGAGGGTGTACGAAAAAAGCAGAGCAGTCAAGAAAATCAGCTAGAGATCTCCATTGAAATTACACGCACAGCACCGAATCAATGCGATGGCCGATTTCACACTCCGAAGAGCACTGATCTTTGACTACCTTACCAGTCGTTTAAGTACAGTGTTCTAAAACAGCAGAGGGTCTAAATACAGCAGCACCGCCCTCACTTCAATCATTAAAATATAAACCTGAGGTCTGCCGTGGTTTACATCAATTCAACAGTTAGTATTTTGTCCTAAGTGCCTGAATAGCATTTAAATTTTATGCAAAATTTTATGAGAAAAGGCATTGCGGGTGGATGCTGTTAGGGGATCTTTTCACAATTCACTTACGATACAGTTCCCAGAGTTGTTCGGCATTCAAACCTTGTCTCCTGTGTTTTTTAATCTTGCAATTTCATTAAGGAATGGTGGCAGGTCCCACTCATTGGTACAATGTCATCTGCAAATAAAGCCATTTTCATTGGGGAACACTTCATTTTATTGGCAGTATTACATCTTTAACAGTACAAAATAGTCTGCAGAGTAATGCACAATAAACCTAATCTATTCCTGAATGCACAGTCATTTCTGTGATTTATTTTTTATTATTTAGAATATATATTTTTTTTCAGAGCACCGTCAATATTTCCCTAAAGGCAGCCATCCCATCTTTGAAATCTCCCTGCTGTTGCTTCCTGTCTATTGATTTGTACAAACAGCTCCCACAAATACGATTGCATATTGAATAGAGCCCTTTGATGTCTAAAGGTTCCGCTGCATGAAGCACACGGACCACATGGGAGAAAACGTATAGAGAGCTGTAAGTCTGTGAAGAAATGAGAGCTGGCAACGATTGCCATCCTTTTAAATTGCAGGAACAGGTTTCAGCTACTGAAATGTCATTCTTAAATAACAAAGGTTTGGCCTTTAATTAGTGGTATGTATATATGTCCTCTAATCTGTGTTCTATTGCGTAACCCCTAAACTGAAGAGCTGTTCTTTAAGGGTTTCATAACCAGCACAAAGAACCCATGTGAATCACTGAATACATACATCCTGTTATTCTAAAAAGAATAGAATACTGTCTGAAAACTACATTTAGGAACGTGCAGCACATATTTCTAGCATCCAATCAATTAGCAAGTGACAGGTCTAACATATGCAGCTCTACTAGGACTGACATGCAGCCAGCTCTACTATGACTGACATGCAGCATTCTATAGATTGTTCAATCTGCACAGTTTATTTTTGGTAAAATTCTACAAGTATAGTAGCAGGCTACCTGTATCACTGTGAACACTGGCTTTAAGATTTATATCCCTTTTGTCTGGAAAGGCAGGGAATCTGATGTCTGCTGGGATTATGTATCTAAGGGGTAAATTAAAAGAAAAATACATGTCTGGATGAAACTAGGCCATTCAGACCCATCATTTAACATCAAAATAGGTTTGATTGTGCACATGGCTTGCACTGTAGACTGGAATGAGATGCCTTTCACAAATAATGCCTTTTACTTTTATAACAGTTATCATTGTGCAGTTATTCAGCACTGGAATGTTTTGTTTAAGGTAAGAGCATTAGGAGTGTGGTAGCAGGGGGGACTAGGTGGATTGTTGATGCATAATGATGCCTTTTGCCTCCTGTTGAATGGTTCAGTTCTGGACGAGGTAGGCAGGGATACAGTACTGATATGATCTGATGTCTGTTAGGCGCCGTTAAGAAATGCATTCTGCTGGTCTCTGTCTAGTCCCTTAGCTATCTTTAATCTTCACTTTCGGTGACAGTATGGCAGGTATTCCCAGGAGGTAACGCCTGGTTTTGGTATGCAAATGAAATCCTACGAACCTTAAACAGATAACAGGCTTGCAAATGAGAACAGAACGCATTCCTTAACATGTTAGCTGCTCTTCCCAGATGAATTGATGCTTAAAGGATTATTGCATTATTAAGACAACAAGGAATCAAGTCGAACTCATACATGTTCTTGAATTCCTGGAGTTAGACTATGGTAGTCCATAAACAGTCGGCAAAGATTGTTAATTATGACAGCTAATAACTGTGGTCCAGGTGACCAACATGGCCCTGTTCATGCTAAGAAATCACACCTGTGGTACACAGCTAGTCAGGCAGTGTGTTTACAGGGTGCTGTGTGGTTGTCAAGTAATTTTGGTTTACAATTAGGAACATTTTTGAACATTTAATGCCCATAGTAACTAATGAGGGAGATAAAGCAGTGCACTTAAGCATCTCATTCCAGGCTCATTTTCACTGTGCAGTGTTGGACTGTGTTTTTGTATCTGCTATCTGATGAACCATTCGAAAGGCAAGCTACCATGATGAATTTTCTTTTATCAACTGTACCAGCACTAATAGACAATTTGCTCATGTATTTTCCAGGCATGACAGTGATGTCTGAAAGGAGAGCTACAGCTGCTGCCCATCAGAAACCCTGCACCTCACAGTATTCTGACTTTCCGAATAGTATTCACAATAAACAGGAACATTCCAGTAAATGCAATGTAGTCCTAGGTATATAACGGCATTAGTCCTTTATGAATATTGCCCTTTTTATTTTTAGCACACAGTGCGTTCTGAATTTTTCATCCACAATTGTATTTGTCTTCCTGTGTGAAGAGATAGTTCAGTGACCACCTGTAAGGCTGTTCCTGCAAAATCGTTCAGTTGAAGACCACTTGTATAGACCAGGGGGTCCAGAAATTACAGGTTGCCAACGTTAAAATAGTCTGACCACACCTCTCCCATCTAAGGAAGCGCTACATGTTGGCATAGTTGCTAGGAGATTATAATTCTAGTTGCTTGGTAGCGGGCAGTGTACATTTTTAACATCAGCTTTTTTTTTTTTTTTTTACTGTTACATATATAGGATGCTTAGTAGACAGCTTTTAATATGACATTGCAGTTAATTTAGCAACTGTGGCAGCTCTGCCCGTTCTAGTCTTCTACAGAATATTCCCTACTTCACAGTGCGTACGGGAATGACAGCTAGCCGTACTATAATCATAAGAATGCCACTCCCTCTGCTGCTGGCTCTCAGTAAAACCTTTGAGATAATGAGAGGGGCGTCTCAGGCTGTCTGTAGCTAGCGGGGTGTGAGGTCAAGCACTCACTGTGCTGTTCACTTGAAAAGGTCAAACCTTTTTACATTTTAAGGCTGGCTGTCTATTGTATCTACTTTACACACAGCTTTCTTCCCATGAATAGTTATAACCCCGTAGACTACTGTGGAGTTGCTGATATTAGAGAACACAATGGACTTCAGCCTGTAACATTAACCCATTAACATTTTATAGGTAACACTATTGAGCTGTTACCATATGGTCACTGTATTGATTATTATTATTATTTGTTTATTTAGCAGACACCTTTATCCAAGGCGACTTACAGAGGCTAGGGTGTGTGAACTATGCATCAGTTGCAGAGTCACCTTTCAACAACGTCTCACCCGAAAGACAGAGCACAAGGAGGTTAAGTGACTTGCTCAAGGTCACACAGTGAGTCAATGAATGAGTCAGGATTTGAACTGGGGACCTATTGATGAAGACTTAAGTAGTTTTCAAGGCATTTCTAACAACTTTATGACAACTCATAGTAATTGCTTGTTATTCATTTATTTTTTTTACATCATTAGGATTGGTTTGAGTACTTTGTGTAATGCATTTATCCTAAAATGGCATCAGCAATGCAATTTCAGTCTTAAGTCTAATGCAGACGCAATTTAACAAAGGGTTATTGATTCTATATGACTGATAGCAGTAAATGCACATTGAAATTGCATGTGGTTTCAGCTTACCTAAACAAATACATAACAATAAAAAAGCAATCCTAACAGGATGTCCAAAGATGATCCATTCCAGGTAATGTATACATACACAGCACTCTGTATAAGCAGTGTTCAGTGCTGATGGCTCTTTGACAGTCTTGAGTGAAACCCTGTGAAAACCAATGAGCCAGACCTGGAAGGGTCCTTGCGTCTCATCAAGCCTATTTATTCACACTCACTCAGGCCCTGCAGCACTCGATTCTGACTGTGAATTGAGAGCACCCTCTGGTGGGCTCTTCATGCAATATCTGCATCTCTCTCTCTCTCTCTCTCTCTCTCTCTCTCTCTCTCTCTCTCTCTCTCTCTCTCTCTCTAAATGTTGACTATCCACCCTTTAACTAATTCAGTTGCTTTGTCTGCGGAAACAGTTGAAGTGCATATTCAACATGATTTCTGTTTGCTCGGTTCAATGGAATGGGGCTTTGTGACTTGGGGATTATGAACTCCTTCATAGTATGAGGTTAGCCTACTGTTGTAATGTTCTACATTCCAATACCTTATTGTATTAGTTTATAAATAGGTTACTATTTGTCAAATATCTATTGTCAAAACATGTGTAACACTTGTTAATGTGTTAGTAAACTACAAAAAATGGTTACCCCATTTTTCAAGGCAGTACTAATGGCAAAAGAACCACACCATAATTGCTTTGTGATGGGAACTGTGCAGTAGTAAGATTCAAAGCTGGTTCAGTAAGTCCAGGGTGCTCCTAAATTGAAGAAATCACAGTAAATGCTCAAGGCAATTAAAATGGTAAGGGTGTTGATGTCTCTTTTGGTCTGACAGCGAAGAAATGCTACAGTTTATAGTCTACCGTGTATCTACAGGATCTACTGACAGTGTTTTATGAATGACACCGTCTGATTTTCCCTTTAAATTCAGATGACGATAAACTTATTGACAAAGTGACAGTGCAGATGGGTACCATAACACTGCTGATTCATGTGATGTGGTTAAAAAAATCCCATGTGGATTTTAGTCTCAGTAACTTCTGCTACTCTCTCTCTCTCTCTCTCTCTCTCTCTCTCTCTCTCTCTCTCTCTCTCTCTCTCTCTCTCTCTATATATATATATTTGAATCAGTGACTTTATCTATGAACTCACCTCTTGCCTAATTTTTTTCCAGGCTGAAGAGATTTAAATATTTTTTTTAACTGTCCCTAATAGCTCATGCTCATGGGATTCGCTCTGCACTTTCTCCAGTGCATTTATCATTTATTTATTTATTTATTTATTTATTTATTTATTTTTGTATTAAGGTGATGAAAACCAGACACAGTATTCTAGGGCCTAAGTAAGTTCTAGCATAACTATGTAATTAACTATGGAACAAACAGTGATAACTCTCTTACGAATGGAGCCATTATTACTCTCTAGTGCTAAAAAGTGAACCGGATAGGACTCTGTTATTCCATCTTGAGAGAGTTTTATTTCTCCATCGGATCACCACAGCAAACAGCACACTATGCTGCTGCACCTAATATTCTCTTTATATAGATGCACAGGTAGACAGAAACATACAGCAGCTTTTGTTTTAGTTCTCATTCCAATTCTGGTTTTCGATGAAAGGCTGTTTCGTCCGTTTACTCCCCCTTTTCTTTAAGATCTATGGAACGACATGGTCTATTAATAGTGTGCGACCTGATTGGAAGCAGTGAACACATGTATCTGTCAGAAGTAGGGCACTCGCTCGGCAGGGTGGGAAGCTTGAGATAAAACAGTAGGCGATTTACTATAGCTGCACAAATAAGGACACTGGTGACAGATTTATCTTTTGTTGTTTTAATCTAATCTTGGAGATGGCAATGGAGATCTGCTGAAAGGGCCCTCAAGCAACAAACAGTTAAACAAAGACCTGCAGGAAATGGGTTTTCTCACCAATGGTTTCCATGAATCTTTCTTTAGAATGTCCAATTAGTTTGCTTCACCACAGCATCCTCCTATCCCACTGCCAAGCCAACCCTTTCTTTATACCCACAAGCTCAATAGCAGATGTCAGCGAGCTAGTGGCCCCCTGGAGGACAAAGGCCAGCAATACAAGTGTCTGCTTGAGCTCACTGGACACCTGGCCAGTGGGGGCACTGTACTGCAGCAAGGAGAGCACATCTGCAGTGTATTGAATTTCTTACTGGGTGAAGTAAAACCATCTAAAACACAGCTGGTCAATTACAACAGACTTGAGACTTAGTCCTTAGTCCTTAGTTCTGTATTACGTTAAGTACCAACTAGTACGGCACTATCTGCGGACCATCACCAACTCTGTACTGTCTTAGTACCAATTGCAACAAAGAAATACAGTGAACAGAAGTTCAGGATCAGATGATCCCCAACTTTATTACAGACCTTAGGGTTAAACTGATCATTTCTACTTTGTGGATAGATTTTTAATTTTAACTACGGCACAAATGGGGTTTGATTTTATATATAGTACATTTTAGTTTCAGTTTCTTAAATTCATGGTGTCTATAATTTAACTAAACACACTCTGCCTGGATGAAAGGGCTCAGCAAGTTAGCAAATTGGACTTGGTGTTCTTGCACTGTACAGTAGTTACCATACTTCCCGATAGCATAAGAGCTTTTTTAAAAAAACATTCTGTATCACACTGATAAAGGCTTCAGCTGAAAGTTTATTGAATTTGGATTTGTTATAACTTGTAAATAAGCACAGTATGCAACGGACTGAAGCAAGAACAGTTAAGTGTTAAAAAGTCTATAGATTCTGACACTAATTGTGTAATGTGTGCCCTCTTCACTTGAGAGATCTGTCTAATTAGTTATTATGTGTGTTACACAAAGGAAATATTAAGCAGTTGTTAGGAGACTTTAACAGTCTAATGCAGAAGATGGATCTGGCTTTGGTGAATTTCAAAAGCCAAGCTTTGATTATAAAAGGGCATTTGTATTAATGTTATTATTATATCAGGCATCCCTATTACAAATGGAGATACTGTAATAGGGAAGGGTTAAAATGTACTTTATTCATGGAACATAATGCCACTGTAATATGTGTTACAGTCTCCTTTTAGTTAGAGCACTAAGCTGAGGCTGTGACATGGGGTTGTTAGATCTTTCAGAACGTACTGCACCAGATCTATTTAAAGACATTCATTATTCAACTTCTCTGTACTCTATTGACTTTGAAGAGACAGGGATAGGATACTTCTTTGTGATAGAACTACATATCATATATTGTGAAATGATGAAGAGGGGACCATATTCTATAGCATGCTGAGAGAGAATATGGAGCCATAACTTTCTCACAAAAACAAAAAAACAAGCCTTAAAGGCATCAGCCTAGTTTAAAGCTGCTGTTTCCAAGGCAAAGCTTTATTTATGTCTGAAATGTAGTTCAGTTCCTGGCATTCCTAAAAAGGGACAGACTGTTCTCTGTAATTGGTACCATCTGGTGACCAAATTTGAAAAGTTTCTCAAATGTACATTTTTACACACCTAATATAAGATGAAGAAAACTACTGGTTCCATTAGATAGATTTTTTTTTTTTTTTTCCTAAAATAACTCCTGGGAAAGAAAATAGTTTAAGAACTTCCCCATGTTAACTGTCTTGTTTTAATTTTCTGAAATGTTAACATCCGTAACACATCTACAGTGCTTCTGTTATAGACTATGAGATTTTTACAGGTAATGTCACAAGCATGCATATGTCTTTTACTATTCAAGAATGCCTTTGTTATGTTTCTCCCTCAGTGATTTTTTTTTCTAGATATCTCAATACATCCTTATTCCCTGTTCCCTGCTACATATCTAAAGTTAGGGTAGCCTATACACTGTGTTCAACGTTGCCTCCAATGTGCAGGGATTCCTGCAAACCCCTTGGGGAAATCTATTTTTAGAAGATGTCAACGTATGGCAGGGCTATGCATTCTTGGAAAAGGAATTGCTTAATTTTTGTCACAAAGGAGAGGAAGGGGGTGTCTATCTTCATAGTACACAACAGTACACGACACGAGCAGGGTTGATATGGAGTTCAGTATTGTAGATCAAGTCTGTAGTATAGAAAGAAGTAAAGTCCTTCAGTGAGTTATTAGAAAGCAGAGCATCTAGAGGTGACAGGACCCAGTTAATCTGGAACATGTCTTGTTTTAAAGGCTTGTTAAATACAGAAATCCTTTTTTTATGTTAGGCAATGATCTGCTGTATTGCAGCTTCTCAGCATTAGATTGGTGTCAGATGAGGTGAGTGTTAATGTTGACTAAAATAGCTGCTGTCTCAACCTGAGCGCCTTCAGGTTGACTGCACTGCTAAGACTGTAAATTCAGGGATGTGCATGAATATTATTGTCTGTTATAGATGTGCAGCCAAATGTGGCAATTCCTGTTTCTTTACAAGTCATTTAAACACAGTGCTCGCTTGTGGCAAAATCAGGGTACTGCAGAATAAGATATGTAAGGCAAACACTAATTCAAATCGCTACAAACCCCTATTAGCTGCTGTAAAACTAGCTGCTGTCAAATGGTTTCAAGCAAACCTACTGTACAACTGTCCACCTTGAAGCAGCTTACCGGATGTCCTATTTCAGATATAAGATAGCTGTAACAACCAATTGTAAATGAGGTAGAAGTTCCCCTTTCACAGATGAAATCGCACTGAGCAGATGAGATGTCATGGAGGAACTTCAGGGTCATGTGTAGTCCTAAAAGACAGAATACTTTTCTGGTATCTCAATGTGTGTGGCTGTTTCAGGGAGCTGAAGTCAATGCAGTGACCTTGTATAAGGATATGCACTGTATGTCCTCAAAGAGGAATGCTGGCTGGAGCTGAGCGTTACAGACGCAATGACCCATTTAAGAAGCCTGTGCCTGTGGCAGAAGACATAAAACCATGACATACAAAACCATGATCTACAGCTTACAGTGCATAATAAAATCAAATCAGAGGAGCCACTCTGTGGATGTACAGCTCGGTCCAAAAAGGTGCATCCCTTATAGAATTAACTCATTTGGCTTCATAAAGTCGAATGAAACCTGCTGAATAATGCTACGTTAACGTATTGAATTACATACCGCTTTGTAGTTTTCCATAAACTTAACGAAAAACTGACAAATTGAAAAATGTGACATCTCGAAATTTAACATGAAATACTGTACTGCTATTATGGCTTCGGTAGACTTTTGCCATATCGTTGTGTAGTTTTTTTTTGTTGATTTATATGATGTTAAATAAAATATAAAAATTATGTTCATATAGTATTTTTATTATTATTTTTTTTTAATTGTCACAATCCTAAAATCCTAGGTGATGCAAAACGTTTGGCCATAGCTGTAGTTGTTTCCTACCCTTACCGTACGAAAAATAAGAAACAACAATCTGACAATACTAATCGTAGTGTATGTGCTGTATATACTACATACTGTACAGTAATAGCTGTGGATGTAGTGTATTTACAGTACGTATAACAAAGTGCCACCCGGTGGCCTTATATTGTAATCGCAAGTTTGTCTTTATGGGAAAATAAATCAGTATTTTCTGTTTAGTTAAAATGATGAATTTCTCCATTTACTGTTATATGCACAGTTTATTTATTTATGTCTTCATTTCAGTAACAATAGCTGTTGGATTTGGTGACGTGTGTGAGTGTTCTGTAAGATCTGATCGATCA
Organism: Acipenser oxyrinchus oxyrinchus; assembly: GCA_030684275.1. Classification (NCBI taxonomy): domain Eukaryota; kingdom Metazoa; phylum Chordata; class Actinopteri; order Acipenseriformes; family Acipenseridae; genus Acipenser; species Acipenser oxyrinchus. The sequence goes on from CM060253.1 coordinate 5,466,387, forward strand.
TCCCCTGTACACCCCCTGCACTTGGAACGACCTGTTCAGAATTATAACGACGCCCATGGAGGAGCTCACTGACACTGAACAGACAGAGTTAATTCTGAAGCCAACAGAGAATGTAAAATAGGACAAATGGTATCTAAGTAGAGCAATCCTCTGTTGGGTATCTGCCATTGGTAGAATGTACTGAACCCTCGGTAAAATAAGATGCATAGCCGAATCGACACATCTGACTACTTGTATTACCTGGCTCGTTTTTACAGGGAGCCTCGGAAGATCGTTCTGCACAAGGGTTCCACGGGACTGGGCTTCAACATCGTCGGGGGTGAGGATGGAGAGGGGATCTTTGTGTCCTTCATCCTGGCGGGAGGACCGGCAGACCTCAGCGGGGAGCTACGGCGAGGGGACCAGATCCTGTCTGTGAGTAGAACAGGGGCTGTGTTAACCAACGTGCTGCTCTTGGATTCAGTATTTATTATTGGTTATAACAGGCGCTAAATTGTGCTTTTCAGGCAAACCTTTTTGTTTTATATGTAGGCTGTTAAACAAAGATGATGTTACTTTGCAAAGATTGTGATTTTTGTATTAGGCCGTGTTCACATGGTTTTACCTGTGAGTTATTTAAAGCATTTTTTCAAAGTCTGTTTTTATAAAAAAAAAAGCAGTTTGATCTCTATGAATTTGACTCATTTAACAACAGTCTAGAACAGAGACATGAATAATATATTTATTTGTATTTGCTATGACAGACTTGGAAAAAACATTATTTAAATAATTTGTTATTTAAAGTATTAAGAATAGGACTCAATAGTTATACTTTAACTGAAAGTGTTTTTTTTTTGTTGTTTTTTTTTGCATGGATGCTGTACTTTCCTGTGGTAGGATTAATAAATAAATAAATAAATGAAAAAAAGTAGGATTCTAGAAAGATTAAAGAAACTGTATTCAGTAAATAGAGATATTCAAGAAACTGTCCTAGACCGTAAATAACAGACTTTGAAAAAACAATGTATCCTTTATATCTGTTTCCTTTAGAGAGTGCTTTTTAAATGGGTTGAACATTATATGCTGCAGTATAATGTCAAATCCACAAGATGGCAGCATTGAGTTATTTTTCTTCATTGTGCTTAAAAGCGTTCTAATGTATTCTTATCTTGTACCATTATTGACAGTAAGGCAAAGAAGTGAGTGAACTCCCTAAAATGCCACTACAAAGAAAATGCCATATTATAGTAAAATCAGTTAGTAGAAACAACGGAACTACTTTAGCTACACTTTTACCACAGTAATCGAAGTGTTATCTCTTCTTAGTTTCTTATTGTCATCTTACTGTCTGTGGTGGAGTGTTTTTGAAGTGGGAGAACTATTTCAAAGCTTAATTGTGTGATCCGTGCAATCAAACAACAGTCATTGTGCAGCTATAGTGCATTACAGAGCTAAGTAGTAAAGTTGCAGCTTACCCCACAATATGAAAATCCTAGTAAAGCCACTTTATACAAATGTGAATCCTCCCAACTGTTGCCAGATATCTCACAAACACGTATTCTCCAGTCCCTGCCGTGTCCACGCTGCCATCTTCTTTTCCAGACAGATGGCACCATGGCACTCATATTTGTTTGGAAGTCGCAAGCTGTCTGAACAGTAACGGTAACCCCAGTGCCCTCAATGCATTTCTCATCCGAGGTAGAGGGCTGTAACTTTGCAGTATAATAATGATGTTTTTCTCAATGTGGCACTCTATTGTCCCGTGTTAGGAATCCTAGTTATTTGACTAGCGTTTTTGCTGGGGGCTATTTTGTCTAGTTGGCCAGTCTTTTTAAGATCTCCTTTTTAAAATGTCACTGTAGATTAGTTGAGTAGCCAGTGTGAAATGTGTGTGCGATTCATCCTTAACTTCAACACTCAATTATAAATAAGTAACCAGGTTAGTTCAACAAAGCGTTTGGAACTTTTTATCAACGTGTCATTTTTGTTTCACCCACTAATATGATCATGAAAATTAGAATATAAGGTAATTGGAGGGAGGGAGGGTGGAGGTGTGGTGCATACCAGAAAAAAAAGACATTGAAGGCTGCTGTAGTAATAATACTATAGAAGGGAAAATAGCCAAGTTTTAATAATGAGCCTTGCGTGGCATCATGACGTAACTCGCTTCGCTTTGTTAAAAGTCCTCTTCGAAATGGTCCTGCAAGGGTGTCCCTAAATAGCTGTGCTGATTTAAAGGAACACATCACGGTAAGAGAAACCTCACTCATCATCCAGTGCTGAAATATGAATGTCATTGTTATGCAAAGTTCAGCACTTCAAAGGGAGAGACAAGAGCCTCTGATTAGAGACAGTGGGGGCATATTAATGCCCTGGTTTCTATCAACTGCTGATCTGTGTACCTTAGCCCTCATACTGTAGAGCCAGAATATATATTGTCAATCTAGAAACAGCGCAAGGTAAAACAGTGCAGAGCTCATTATCTCAGGCCTGCTTTGAGCAAACACTGCCAGTTTTGATTGGGCAATGCAGAATCAAGCGGTGGCCTTGGGATTTGGATCAGACAGGATGTGAAGTTTTGGAGATGACCCCAAACACATTTACTACCGTATTGCTCCAAATTAAAAGCAATCCTAGCTTTGTTTGTTTATGAATTCTTAGACAGAATTTGAATATTCTGACTAAATAGATACTCAAGAGTACTTTAAAATAATTCCGGTTTCTTTTTAAAGAAGTCGAGAACCAAACAGAATAGACCATGCACTGAGACTAAGCTTTACTTAGAATGGGGTGAAAATGCACATAGATACAGCCTTGGGTGTCCAGTTGCTGTCCATTTCATGTAGTACACAGACAGAAGCTGCAGGCAGAGTCGAGGCATGGCCACACATGTTTTCTGCAGGTTTTCACCCGTATTCAGTAACACAAAAAAAAGTCTTTGTTTAACTGCAGTACAGTACATAACCTACAGTGAATATGCAATGTAACATCATACTACATTTAACTGCACAGCATAGCATGCACAGCATGCCTCTAATAAAGGAAGGCTGCACAGTGAGGGCAGTGATAAACTTAATGACTTAACTGAACAAAATAATCCTCTGTATGTTAGTTATTTAATTGATAGCCTCTATAAATCTTCATTTTGAAGCCCTGCTCTAAAGCGACCAGTGTACAATAGGGATGTTTCTGTTTCCCTGCAGGTCAATGGCATAGATCTGCGAGGTGCTACTCATGAGCAGGCAGCGGCCGCATTGAAGGGAGCTGGGCAGACGGTAACCATCATTGCACAGTACAGACCAGAAGGTAGGTCCCGACTGGAACTCCTCAGGGAACACTGCTGCTAGCTACACATTACCTGCAGTCCAGAAAGGACATGCTACATCATCCATAACATTGACTTCTTGAAAAGCTCCATTCAAAGTTATTTCCCTCGCTTAGAAAGAAATGCAGCGCAGGCACTTATCGGTACTATCCAGTCCAGCTCTAAAGTAATGATGAAACTGCTGAAGTGCAAAAAAAAAAAAAAAAAAAATAATCCATGAATTTATAAATGCTGAATGCTTTTGAGAATATGGGAGTAAGGGAGAGCAGTAACTAACCTAACAAAGTTAGTCTTCAAACACAAAAGACTACGAAAAATACAAAAGACAAAAAAATGATATGCAGATCTATACATTTGTTGAATTTCTTATGGACTGATGCACCCATCCACTTCCTGCCTTTTATTTTATGTAACCAACTGTTGATGAAATCAAACACCATTTATTATCTGATATAGCTTTGATGGGGTCTGAACAGAGACACTATTTTTCACCCGTGATTAAAGCTTAAGTGTTTTCAAGAAACACATTACAAGGACACATTACTCTGGCTGTATCCTGTGTCGCACGTAAATATCGACGATGTCTTTTTTTAAACATAATCTAGAGTGTTTCTATATTTTATTTTATTCACACATCATGTTTAGAAAATAGGGACAACACAGGATCCAGCAATGGTAAAGTAATGTGTTTCCTGTAAGCACTGTAGGGTTTTCTTTAACCCTTTAGGTACTGTATCCAGGCAACTATATGGACGGTAACATTTTTGTTGTTGCCAGTATTCTACAAAGCATAGCCTTTTCTGCCATCTACTTTCCCATCTACGCTAGTTAGAGTGAGGCATGGAGGTCATTGGGCTCAGGGTTTGCAATTTTCTATGTCAACCTGCTAACTGAAGTTAACTGGTGGGACACAGAACAAGAGAGCTAGTGAGAAACAACTTGAAAGGTAAATGTTATATAGATTGTGGAGTGTTTTTAAAGGTCAACTATTTCGTTGTTCTATTTATTTATTTATTTGTCCTCTGAAGAATAGATAATCAACCTAATTAATGTGAATGCAGAGGATAGATTATGCAGAGGATAGATAATGAAGCAGAAGAGCCAGCTGGTTCTGAAACCAATAAACAGGTCTAACAGGCAAAATCCTAAATGTGACATTTATTTTGTTTAATTGACTAAGTTACAGGTAAATTAATAACATTTGAATCTATGGAACTGGTATACTGAGATGCAACACAATCATTTCAATCATTGCTGTAACGACGGGAGGACTGACAAGGCAAGGCTATAGCCGTTAACAACAATAACTTTTCTACTACAGACAACACAGCTGGTCTTTATTAAAAGGCCTCCGTTCCTGCGTTGACCAGGCACTAGCCAGCCAAAAGCCGTGAGCCCTCCAGAGAGAACGTTACTTGAAGAAACCTTCATTAGTTGAAAAAAAAACAATGAAGGAGTGCAGTGCGGCATGATGTCCCTGCCTCCCAGTGGCTAAGGCTAAAAGAGGATTAACAAATGGAGCTGCTGGCCAGGATAAGACACCTGCCATCAATCAAAAAGACCTGGAGAAAATTGAAGGGTTTTTATTTAGTTTTCTGACTGCTGCGGAGTGATGAGAGCATGTGTTCTGTGAAAGTGTAGCTCTGGATGCCAATAAGAAAACCCTTCCTAGAAGTGAGGGACAGCTTCATGGGGGGTGGAGATTGACCTTGTGGGGAAAGTTGCCTCAGAATTTCTGGGCCATGCACCTAAAAATATATGTTCTAGATACATATTAAACTAGAACATTATAAAGGGTACATCTTACATACTGTTTATTTGATCTTAGAAGGCTAGATAGAAAGATACAAATAACTTTTATTGGGTTGCATACACACAGTTTATTATTGTAGTAAAAAATATATTTCATGTTATACATTGTGTACCCTATATATGTCTTACAGTATATACACACGCCTGACACCAGTGTTTGTCACTTTTTATACCTCTCCATTGTTATGTGTGATTAACAGCCTCTTTGACAACAGGTGTCCTGGACAAATGATGTTGACTGTGAGCCATTAGTCCGGGAAGGTTTTTTTTTTTTTTCACAGAGATAGTTGTCTTGGTTATGCCGGTATCAGTTAGTGGAGAGCTCTGGGTCAGAATGCTGAAAGATTGCGATAGCAGCTGAAAGTGGGCATAGCTGCTTTTTGCCACGTGCCAGTCAAGTGATTGAAGTTATGTCATTAAATATAGCGCAGTTTATATCTAAAATTTGCAATCCGAAAAGTACACTTTAAAATCTTAATAAAATCCTGTACCAGCAGTATTTCCTGAAGATCTGTTTCCATCTTCTTGATTATGCCTCACCACATACAGTATACTATTATTATTTATTTGCCGACACCCTTATCCAAGGCGACTTACAATTGTTACAAGATATCACATTATTTTTACATACAATTACCCATTTATACAGTTGTTTTTTTACTGCAGCAATCTAGGTAAAGTACCTTGCTCAAGGGTAGAGCAGCATTGTCCCCCACCTGGGATTGAACCCACAACCCTCCGGTCAAGAGTCCAGAGCTCTAACCACTACTCCACATGCTGTATACGTCGTTTTCCCAGTATATTCCAGTAGCATTAATCAAGAATGAATGAGGTCTCATTTGTGATTCGCAACCCCCTGAGTGTATGGCTCAGAACCTCCACTTACCGTGAAGCCATTTTTCTGGCGAGAGTAAGTATGCCCTAAATGTATTACGAGTCTGTGTGCAAGTCATGCACAAGTGAAAAAGAACACGTCTGCAAGTGAGCTGCAGGGACGGGGATAACAAAGCAGGAGCGGCTCTCATTGCAAATTGGTTTTGAGTTGTCACGGAGTGCTTGTGAAAATGAAAGAAGTATAGTAAGTATCGTGCACTGGTCAATGTGTACACCTGCAGAGTGGAAATGTGTTTATTACACAAACAAAAGTGAACATCGGTGCACATAATTCATTTTACAGCTTTCTGGGTAAATATTGGGAGTACGCAGCCTCACTTTAATAAACAGACTAAACAGATTCGGATTGCATTCTCCTAATGTACAGTGCTGTATATCTGCCTGGCCTGGCTCCACTATTTCCCCGTCACCTGGGATATGCATCTCCAACCTGAAAGCAGCACTTTGCAAAATACAGTGTTGGGTTAAACGAAGACAAAGTTTGCAAAAAAGCATTTTAGTTGAGGCTGATTTACTAACAGCACACAGGGGTAGTAGAAAGCACATGGCAGATGTCTTCAAGCTTAACAGTCTATTCTGTGTGGGATTTGGAAACGCAGAAACTCCTCTGCAATGCAGTATCGCTACAGCTAGTGCCGCAGTCCAGGGGAAAACCTGCAAACTGCAGCCAGGATTTCCCCCAGTGATAAGAAACTCATGCAGTAAACACAGTTATCACTCCTACCCTTGCTAACTGGTGGGTTTGGGGAGTTTTGTATTAAGAGCAGCTTAATTAGATTAATTAGTGACAGTGACTTCTGAACACAGTTTTGTGTTTGTTTTTTCTTTCAAAGATATGTGTGAATAACAATTTGGAGCAAATATGTACATACAAAATCAGTGGGTTCAGTGCTATGGTATTATAGGAGTATTATTTCTGCAGAAGCCTGCAAATAAACTCTGGTTTGAACACCCATAATAAGTCCAACGATATTTGAAATGTTCAGTTGTCAAAAATGCTTTAGCTGCAACTATGGCTGTAACCCAAGAAATTGATATGGTATTTTTTTTTCCCTTGTGTTTCACTTGGGTGTTTTACAGAGAGGTTTCAGTGATACACAAAGTTTAATTCAGTTATCAAAAACAAACCTGTGATAAAGATGACTGATACTCAGTTGGCATTGAAATAGAAAAAGAAGGAAAGATTGTAAAATGTTTTTCTAAGAAATGAAGGTGAAAGTATTTGACAGCTTTCAAAGTCAAAGGTAAAATGTAATAGAACAAATGGAAGTACATTAAGTAAGAAGGAAGAGTTTCACAGCTGTATTGTATCTTCCTATTCAGGATTTATCAGATCTGATTTTGTCAGGTACTAATGTGTTTGTGAGACTGCTGCAGTTCATTTGGGTGATGGCAGTGCACAGATAGCCTTTCTCTCCTTCGTAATTTAAAGGTCACACATAGAAAATCCAGACAATGTCCATAGAAATGACTGGGACTGCTGGTGCCGCGAGTACAGGTAGTTAAGAATTGTCTGTCTGACCTTTACTTTGTGTTTACCATACAGAAAACTGTAACCATCATCACCTGAAGCTATATTAACATAAAAGATGATGTTTGTGAGAACCGTGAAGGTCAGAAAATAGTAAGATTCAAAGAATAGGCAAAACGATACACAATCTTTTCATTGTAAAGGCCTGTATACCTTTTGTCAATCTGTGTTCTTGTTTTTAGGGCTAAAACAATAAATGATAGTGCCTTGGTTTTTATTTTTAATTTTTTTTTTTTACATTTTTGCAATGAAATCTCAGTTTACATAAGTAATTTATTTGTATGTATTTATTTACTTTCACTGTGTGTGTGTGTGTGTGTGTGTGTGTGTGTGTGTGTGTTTATGTCTGTGCACACACTTTTTATACTGTAAATCTGGGTGTCAAATTACAGTTCTGAAGGAACATTCAGCTCCAGGTTTAATAAGTCAAATTAAATAAGTAACTGCCTTCAGGACAGGTGTTTAATTGTTTCAGTTAAATCATATAGAACATGGTTGGAATAAAGAATTGGACTGTACCCAATCCTGGTTTATCACAAAGATATTTGACATCAAAATACTTCCAGTGCAGAAATACCACTGTACGGTACAGCAGGTCTTGTTGTGTAAAGGCCACTGGAACGTGTGTAGAGACGAGACCAGGAGGTGTCTCTCTTTGCTATACTATTTTGAATGCCTCTAAATATCATATTTGACTGGTACTGGCTTGCCACAGTTCAGTAACTTTAGTTATAATTGACTGTAAAACGCTAGTCTTACCTCACTTTTGAAATTGCCGAGAACAGCAACATGACTATACAATACATATCACTTAAAGATGTAGTGGTATATTGCATTACAGAATTCCCTTGGATTGACATTGGTTCATTCTCAACACAAGGAGTAGTATCATCAGATAAGTTTGATCTCATTTAGATATAAGGCTTCGTACAAGAAAGGGTAGTCACTTCTAAACCCGACATTTTGAAAACTGTACTACTATTATGGCTTCAGGTAGACTTTTGTGATATCATCTTGTAGCTTCTTTGATTGCGTGATGTTAAATAAACAATCTAATGGCATGTGGGGGTTTCTGTCTAAAGCGTACAGTAGAGGTTTGTTTAAAGGGAAGATCAAAGGGTAATACGACTACCGTCTCTGGTGTGGTTTTGATTTAGGGGATGTGGTCCTAAAAATAGTTAATAGAGTACAATAAAAAAGCAAGCAAAAAAAAAGCTTCACAGTTCTGGATAGCACATTTATTTTCTTATTTACAGGATGTGAGAATAGTATTGTTACATTAAAGAACATTATGCTGCTGACAGTACTATACAGTACATCATTGTAATAGCGCTCATCATCTGAAATAATTACAGCAACAGTGCTACAGAACGAATGAATACAGTACCTCTCAAGAGGGCAACTATAAATATTGATCACATAACTATATTAACTACATATTGAACAGTAATCAACAACACATCTTAAATGTCACCTGTAAGCACTGCAGTCATTTAAACAAGCACAGGTCTAGGATAGATGTGACGGTGCAGTTTTAAATTATTGTTTCTTCTGTATGTTAATATATGCTTGTTTGTACCAGTATTAATTAGCAAAATGTATTGCTGATGATCCCTTGTGGTTTTACCAGAGCATGTTACAAAGCATACGGCCAGCTGGTGGCTCTATGAGCATGTGTTTGCTTTGCAGGACATCCTGTGTTTGAATCTAGCTGTGTTTCCAGCGGAAGGACCTCTTCATTAGGGCTGCTTGATCTCCAAAGCACCCTAAAGACTAGTACAAATTAATCCAGTATGGATCACTCAGTGAAAAAAAAAATCTATGCAGAAAGAAACAAAATGGTGCAGACATACGTTTATTAATAGTAAGCAAAATGCTTTAATTAATCCAGCTCAAAGCGTCCACACTAAAGTACCGTTTCATGTTTAGTCAGGCTTAATGCGTACAGACACTATTAAAATAGTTTGGCAGTGCAATGGACTATGGGACTAAATATGACATTATCCCACCATGCACTGTATCTTATATTTACAATCCGGCAAATATGGAGGCCGTGCCGATGGAAGACATAGAGCTTCTTAGCATGAACGTTATGGCTTTGTATCTTAAAAACACAAGGTACATTTTATCATAATGTGTGCGTTTCGTTTTGAACTCTGAAGTTCTCCTTCACCGATTTTATCGGTCCAGATTTCAGTGTGCCTTGATTTCGGCATCTGATCACGTCATTTTACAAGCCTCAGTATTGACAAGCAGTATTGCTAGTCGTTCTCAACTCATTCAGACACCTGTTCTGAGCATTGTATTTGTAATGTCCATGCTCCAAAACATATGAAAGCATTTTGGGATATTGGAGGATACACCAAAAATGTAGTTTGGTATTCCAGTGTCTGCCCTTTTGACACTTGATGCGATCTCATTTAGAACCGTCTGAGGTGGTCTCGAGTCCAGTTCTCGAGCACGGTATTAAACATTGCGTAGTGTAGACGCTAACCGTATTCAGCACTTTTAAGCCGGTTTAAAGGCATAGTGTGGACAAGGCCTAAAAGATGCATTTATCATACTGTACAACACATATCTGTTCAATATGCTTTCCCAAGCTTTCCCAAGCTTTCTACCTTACAATGCTTTAACTATGGTGTAGTATACCACATTCCTTATGCAGTGTAATGCACTGTAATTTCTAGAAATGTACTGCAGTCTCACTGTGGTTTAGCTAAAGTTTTTTCTTCATATGGGAATTAAGGAGTGCGAGTGGTTAATCTGTGTTCAGTTTTTTTTTTAAATAGATCAGTGTTTGGTGATTGCTTGGCTTATCTACCTTGGCAGAATACAAAGGCAGACTAAAGGAAACAACAAAGGGTTTTATTGAAGCAAATACGTTGCAACAAAATGTTGGTGTGATTAATTACAGCTGCACCGCCTTTTATAATGTGAAGGGAAAATGAAACAGATGTTTAACAATGATTGGGCATAGGAAAACACCCAGAAGCCAAACAGCATGAGGTTATACAGACATACTTTGAGGCGTTTTTATGCTTTACTGATACCATTTCAATTGAAGTAGAACCCGTTATTTAATTGAAGTTCATTACATTTTATTGCTTGCTTTTTTTTTCCTTCCAAAAAAAAAGAAAGTCCAATAAACAGCATCACCGTATTGTTATATTCTGTCATTTATTCCCTTTTCATAAGAAAAGTGTAGATGTTATTATTGAAAGGCAGACAGAAGAGTGTATAATTCGGTAAAGTAAAAGAAACCTTCAAATAAATGTTCTATATAGATCCAGTTGGATTGGCAGCACTAGAGGCTGCAGTCCACTGATTGTCCACACATTGCCCTGTGAGCCAGCAAGTGTCAGCTGTACAGTATGTTCAAATATTGCACTGCTGTGTAGCACCGAATCTGCTTGACCTCTCAAAATATTCTTTCAGTGACTAAGGTAAGGAAGGCATTTGACATATTTCATTTTGAGGGAACTGGCCTGTGTTTGTAATTAGATTGTAATTAGTTGTAATTAGATACAGTAAGGGGTTAAAGTTAAGATAATTAGCTTTGGCTGTTACAACCCTACATACAGGTCTTTATTAACAAAAAAATATTTATAATCAAAATATTATCATAGACATTATTGCTTTTGTACGGGTTTTCTGTTCTTTTTTTTATTTGTTATTTACAGTAAATATGGAGTCACAAATACATTTACCAAATGGGATATGGACTCTTACTTTTTGTGATAACTAAAGCTTTGCAATTTTCAAAAATGAAGATATAAATAAATACAAAATTGTTTCCTCTGTTCTCTTAATTAGATCTTTTTTACCAGACACTTTACAACTAAGATTTTCTCAGTCGTTAAGTGGAGAATATTTATAAAAAAAATAAATAAAAGAAAGTTAAAATGTTCAGCTCTCTCCAGAGTGTGGTAGAAATATTCTTGTCAGTCTCTTACTGTTCGCTTGAGCTTAGATTTAAATTGATTTACAGTATTTTACTTTAACACCTGTAAAGTTTATCACTTTAAGAGCATCTTGTTGATTTGGCCATAGCTGTAGAATCAGAACTATATATATATATATATATATATATATATATATATATATATATATATATATATATATATATATATATATACAGTATATATATATATATTACATTGTATATTTACTTAAACAGCGTAACTGAGAAAAACAGAATGCACATTTAGTGAAGTACAAAGCATACAAAAATCAAATTTATACTTTTGGAAATGATACAATCGATGACATTTACTCAAAAATAACTCCTTATGTGAACACCACACACTGAAGACGACTTTCTGTAGGTGCCTGGTGAATAAGAGAGTAAGCTTCTAAAACACTGTATGAAAAGCTAAATGCTGCAATGATTGAGAGAGCATGAAACGTTAAAGGAAAAGTAAGGAATGCCATCGAAACCCATCACACATTTGGTTTAAATGATCTCTGTTTTGTTATGAAATTCATGATTACTGCATTCTGAACAAAACCATACACTTAGCTAACACACTCCTGGTGCTGCTTGCACATGTACCATTGTTAGAAAACTGTATCCAAATGTTTCAACCCAGCTTTATCATAAAACCCAGGGCAATGGGCCATATCACTTGAACTGTATATATAGTTAGTACTATTACATAGTATTACTACCTAGATCAAGTGTTGTAGTACTACTGTGCATTTATGGTATGGTATAATGTAATTTTGATTGCACACAAATCCTTTAAAAAAAGGATAAAGATGAATCTTTTCAGTAGCTTGAAAATGGTTTTAGAAATGTTACAGTATAATGAAAGTGTGAAAGGGTTAATACAGAGAGTAGTACAGCTTATGTTGTTCTCACACGGCCATTGTGAATAAGTCATTTCCATGGTGATTTGTAGAAGCCTTTTAAAGAGGCTGTTGTTCGGTATAGCCGACTGTAATTTCTATAGTTGCTGTATGTTAACAGTTTTCCTGCTTTTATTTACATATATAAATATCATTATTCAATTTGGATTTTTATAGCGGGATAATGATCAGGAATATCTGAAACAGATACATATGTATCTGAAGCATTTGAGTTTACATGTAACATGTTTCTTCTTCTTCAGAAATATCTGATAGCAAAGCTCATAAACATGTCATGTGATGGCCAGCAAACCTCTTCAGATAGTGTTGACATGTTCCTAAAATTGTATGTTCCATTCCTTCTATCTGCAGATTTAGGGAAGTCGTATTGTAACAGAGAGATATGACCAGAGCACTTACCAGAAGCCAGCAGGATTGTTTTTTTGGAGAAGGAGTCGTTTGCCTGGCATTTTAAAATTGAAACACGATGCTACAATGTATGGAGATTTGTTCATTGTTTTCTACAAACATCTGGATTTTGTTTTAACAAATGTGTTGAGGGTTCTGATTAAAGGCCAGGGTGTAGAATCACCTGTATAATATCACCGAAGTAGTTTATTTGTTTATGACATAAACAAGATCAAAGGAGAGACACAGGGTCACCAAGTGCAACACTCAAGGTCACCATTGGCGACAGATCCTTTAAACTCAACCTAAAAGGCCATAGAATGATATGGTAATTGTTTAATCACAGGACATGATTTATACATGATTCGTGATCGTAATTGTTTTTTTGAGTTGGCAAAGCAACCATGACAATATGCAGTAGTTGGGGGCAATTATGACTATACTACTCATGCATGGCCCTTTTTTTTGTCAATTCAGTAGGGAGCACCAATCCCCATAGAGGGGAAACACTGTTGCAAAGGTGGAGGAGGTGGCGCAAACTACGCAGAAAAAAAGAAAGATACGCTGTGGTTTAAGTAGAGAGACACAGTGGATGACACAGGGCCATTGCAAGGCCTTCTGTATGTCAGCAAGCTTATAACTTCAGCGTGCTAACTTTTAAAAAATCTGCAAGCTTTTGGATTCTTTACACAATTTTTGAAAGAATCAGTCAAGTTATGCAGCACCATACCCTCCATATCCGATCCGAAGGTTTCATAAAGGGAGGTTTCATATAGAAAATGAAGGCAAATAAAAGAAGCTAATTAATACATGATTCAAGTCTGAGTAAATGTGCTACTCAGACATTCAAAGCACACGCAAGGCCACTGCAGGAGACGCTGCAAGTAGCAATTGAAATCAGCGGCCAGGCAAGCAAGCAGCCTTCTCGGAAGAGCGTGACGTCATCCCCTCCGCTTCCTCTTCTCAGCAGCTTGCCCTTATTACCCAGAAGACTGCAGATCATCATTTTTCATAACTTAGGAGTTTGAAAGCTGGCAGTCTATGTTATATTGAAGGATTTTTTTAAAAGAGCGTTGGGCTCTCTTGCATTGCCTGATCAGGGTTTCTCAGTAGGTGACTTGTTATTGTTGTTTATCCCCATTAATAATTATGATGATATATTTGCCAAATATTCTGTTTTTTTTCTAATTTTTATACTGATTTTGACATTAACATTCGGGTAGGATTACATTTTCTCTGAAACCTTCTGCTATTTCTGCTGTTCCACGCTTAGCATTTAGATTTAACGTAAAGCAAATTGTCTATTCTTTTTTAAATGTACAAGTGTTAATCATAATGCTGCAAAATACAGCCTCTAAATTAACAAAGTAAGGTCACATTACAAAACATAACAACTGTGTCACTGTATAAATCAATATATAAGTGAATATATAAGTTGCAACCTAGTGACACCCCGGTTTTGGCTACCACACTGCTCAAAGCCATGGTGACCTGTAAGCCAGGTAAGATTGTCAGGTGTTGATCTATTCCCATACAGAGACAGTGTATGATTAAAGAGAGTCTCTTTCTTTTTATCCCTTTTTGTGATGGGTTTGTCATGTTGCACAAGGTGACCATTGTCCTGTCTTTGTTCAGATCTTGTTCCAGAACATTTCTCTTCATTATCCGAAGCCCTTTCAACAGCCGTTATGCCGCTGTATATATGAATGCAGTGCTGCTTCATTATTTCAAGTGCAGATCTACTCCAGATTCATTGTTGAGTATTCATCGCTTGCTTTTATGGTAATTCATTTGTTCTTTTAATGCATTAAAGCCCTTGTTTTATATGATGTGGAAACTGTGGTTGGGAATGCATTGTGAGAGAGAGAGGTGTTTGATATATATATATATATATATATATATATATATATATATATATGCGATCAGCCAAAAGCTGCTACGAAATAAAACTATTAATCACAAAACGCAAATGTGCTAATTAGGATATATGTTTTCACAATGGATGTGTTTGTTTTAAGCATGAACCTGCTTCAGACTAGTGCCTCTTTTCCACTGTACATCCGAGCCACGCCAGGGCGGTACCGAGCTCTCACGGTATGGTTAAGGGGAGCCTGGGTAGTTTTTCCACTGCAGAGCCGAGCCGTGCTACTGACGTCACATGCAACGAAAGACAGATGTATGTATGGTACAGCTGTACAGTATTTTGTTTGACTATATTTTTGTAAATAAGTTTTTGTTTTATTGTTTTTTATTTTCTTTATATTAATATAATAAATGTCGTGGGGGAGAAATTTGGTAGAATTTTGTGTTTTTGAGTGTGTAAGTTAAGTGTACCGTTCCCGCGGTTTATGTCCATTTGCCAATTCGGGCATAAATGTTCTCATTTCTGACACAGCTTCTGATCTTCCTGAACACTTCTATCTGCCCACAGAGAAACTAGAGCCTGCGCTTCCTCGGTGTCCCAAGGCTGGACTTTTCTCTCTCATCACACTCGCTGCCTGCCATGTTTGTTGTTTTTCTTCTGGAGTGTACTGACTGATGCAACGTAATGACCAAAATCCTTAACCCCGCCCCTGGCCCGTCTTGGCTCGGAGCCAGATTCAGATGTCTTGTGAGGCCAGAGTTTCACGTTTCTTGTGAGGCCAGACACTTCATTCTCAAACCTCTGTGAAAAACTTTGCAGCCGGATGGATGGGCTAGGTAATGTTGGTGAACAATCAAGAATGTATTATTTCACTGCTTGAAATCATCATCTCAGATAAAAGGTTTTAAAAATAACCAAACATATTTTCAAGCCTAAAAAAAATCCCATGCCCTGTAGATATTGTATCCAATAACACGTCCTGCTGACTTGCTGAAACAATTGCAAGCTCTCCTGGGACCTATACCTGCCAATCTGTGTTTCTCATCAGTAGCCAGATGCCCAGATGACTGAAGAACTCCCCTCCACCTTGCAGTTGTGGGTTGATGGAATCCCTAGGCTGGGATTTATAAAAACAACACTGTGCATTCAGAAAGACCCCAATGGTGGTCCCATAGGACTGTCAGTGAAGCCTACCTGACACAATGCCTTCAGCAAATATGCAAGATATGTCAGATAAAGATTTTTTTATTCGTATTAAAAATGTTAAGGCCAGTCTAGAAAATATGTAAATTCACTGTTAACGATTCATAGACTCTAGGAGAAGTACTGGGAGGTTAAAACCATTTTGTCTTCAAGCTCTGTTTATATATATATATATATATATATATATATATATATAGATAGATATATAGTATTTTTACTTTCTCTACTTTACTTTACTTTCTCTATATATATTTTTAAATGGTGATTCTGTTAAGCTATAAATACAGGAAACACCTAGAGAGGTGTTTTTTTTTAAATTTATTTATTTATTTATTTATTTTTTATAAATGTGTCAGAACTGTTTTATAAAAATGTATGTGGCATTATCCCTTTCATATCCATACTGTAACATCCTTAGGAATAGATATGTTAGAATTAGCTACAGGGACATAATCAAAGGGGGCCCTACTGTGCAATCAGAAACTGAAAAGATGTCCAATTACAGTTGTGGAGGGGGGGTCTCTTAAATGTTTAGGGAAAGTGGACAGCATACCGAGTGTTTCTCTTAGGGAGAGTGGACTTGCTATATATAGTCACCATACTTCCCTTAGCTTAGCTTTGCTTTCCCTACATTCTTTTGTGCTTGTACCATGGAATACCACATTCAGTTATATATTGATTGTTTATGTTATAATTGTGAAACATGTACCAGCAGTATATAGTTACCCGGTGCATTAACCTGTCCCACAACAAGACTGCCTCTTGTGGATGTAACAAATACATCAGAAAGAAATACCTTATTAAACAAAGAAATGGTATTTCTTTGTACAGAGTGTTGCAGGGGGACCGGTTAATGGTTACACTCTGGTATACCAGAAGACTGTAAGGACATTTGGAGGGCACATGGAAACTTTAAACTTCAGTTTAAAAAAGTTGTCAGGATGTGATGACTGAACCATAACATTACTGACAGTGAATCTAAACAAGAATAATACTAAATTAGTTAAGATGCGTCTGATCTTCCATACTCCGACCAAGTTGTTTTTTAAAGTGTGTTATTACAGAATGCCTGTTTGCAAAATATGGATTGGCACTTCATGTACTTTTCAGCCAAATGAAGTAAAATGAGATGCATAGCCTTTTAACAGTAAAGGTTGTAACTATATGTAGCATGAGTGACATCAGAATGGAAAATGATACATACATAGCATGAACGTCGAGGGGGCCAGTCAGAAATCTGATTGACCTTTGTGCTGCTTCTTTTAGTTAATAAGAAATGTATTTACTGATCCCAGATGACCAAAGCTTTTATATATATACAGTATATATAGTGTATATATTTGTGCAATGAGAACTATTAATGTCTGTGTATTAATGTTAATCAGTTAGGACATTTTCTTTTACCACTGTAGAGTACAATACAACATTTGCAATGTGTACAGTTACACACGAACACACACAAATGATTTAGCTTAATATTTGCTGATCTAAGTAAATGCATTCTTCTGTATGTACAGTATGCACAAAAAAATGCAGCAGATTTAAAAAAAAAAAAAATTAAAAAAAAATCAAAAGGCATCTGCATCATTTTCTACCTTAACCACACTGTGTTCACAGCCAGCAGTTGTATGCAAGAGGAGGAGGAGGAGGAGGAGGTGGGAGTTGGGCTATTGGACTGTGCTTGTAGAGGAACCAATTACTGTGTTTGCTGCTGGCTGTGCTCTGTTCATCAGAGTGAGTTACAGCAGAATATCTCGATCAGCTTTGCGTTTGTATCGTGCGATCATCACCCCTTCCTAGCATCTGCACATTGTGATTCATAGGGAGTAGAAGAACGGGAAAGAGTGTCTGGCTTCTTCTTGTAGTTAGTTGGAAAGGTTCAAAGCAGCTGGAGAAATGTCTTTTTAGAGGATGCCAACAGCCTGCCTGCTTCTGAAGAACTGAAGACACTGCGCTTGGTAAGTTAAACTGGTAATGCTGGCTATTCGAGCACATGCAGTTCTTTATGAAAGCTGTATAAAGGTGCTCTTAGGGTTCGTTTCATCAGAGTGTTACACAGCATGAGCGGGTTCTTTTTTCAGTGCTGTTCTGCTTCTGTTGTCGTGTATGAAATAAATAGAAAACCGAATGCTGTTGCTATGCTACTATTGCATGCTTGAATACATGGTGTGCATGTTGGGGTTTCACAAGTGCTTTCTAAATGATCTTCTTCACACAGCATTACTGGCTGCTTTGTTCTGCCCATGGGCACTGATATTAACAGAATAATATTTACATTGATACAGATGGCAAATATACTTTATATTGTATATATTTCATTGGTACATTTGTTTAACTGCAAGCTTGGGTAAACTATTTTTGTTTAATATACTTTTGTCAGAATGTTGTAGTATTATTATTATTATTATTATTATTATTATTATTATTATTATTATTATTATTGTTGTTTTAAGTTTGAATTTATAAAATGAATATGCTAAATGTACTGGATTTACAAGAGTTTTTTTGAAAGTAATACTCTGATATCAATATGTGTTCAGTTACCTATTGATTTCTCTCCAGATTTTAATGATCAGTTGTGTTCTGTCACATCTTTCCAGATGTTTTTCATTATATATGTCAAAAGTAATAAATGTATAAATGGAGTCAATGTGAAGCTGCTGTTACTGGAACAGTCCCAGTTACACTCCAGTGCACTGCACTAGTACAGAAGCATTAGCCTTCACTAGAGAGGCATTACCAGGTGGTGAATACCTCTTTTATAGAGGATGTTGTGCTTTAATCCATCCATTCATGTCTGTCACACCTATTTTGTTTGTTACAACATACTTTATTTTTATTTTTACATTTGTATCACCTTATAACCCTTGAAATGAATCACCAGGATATGCCCTAGAAATGATTCATCAGCAGAGCAAGTTAGTGTCGACTTGCATTCATTCATTCAGTAAACAGTTAGATAGATTTATTTACAAAGGGAAAAACAGCACAGTTTCACATAGCTTCTTAGAGATGTGTCTGTTCTGGGGTCTGTCTCAACAACAGTAAGGATGCAAAGCTCTGCCACGTCTACAGCTTGAATGTTTTTCAGCATATCTGAGCCTTTCAGTATGGCAGTGGGGAGACATTTACAGTTGTAGAACTTGCAATGTAGTATTTAAGCTCTATAACTACTTGCGCAAACAAGCCTGGCTCTTTTACAGTGGTGAAGAAACTGGGTTTGGAAGAGCTAGGTACTATTGCATCTAATTGCAGTCCTTTGATTACAAAGGATTACATGTATATGCATGATTATGCAAAGTCTGTTACTTTACATAAGTAGCTTTTTAAATATTTCATCTTAAACTGAGGGTACTAATGCAACCACTTTGTGCATCAAAGATTTCCTGAACGGTCCCAGTTGGTGGGTAAAAACACACCCCCTGGGCGTTGCAGTTATTTTCATTGCACCCTCACATTACAAGTAAACTACATTGACCTGATTACTATGATCCATGTGGAATGATGATGTGGAATATCCCCAAGGGAATGAATGATAACATGTGGTAGTTCAAACAATCAATCGTTTTTTAGCAAAGATGTATTGGATCACTCCTGTGGACTCTGGGCTTTGATGTGCACTGTTCCAGTGAATGCAAAGGCTCTGTACAAAGGAGAAGTAGGAGGGTGGAGCCATTAAATCAGACAGCATCCTTGCTTTGGAAATCTGTATTTGCTCTGTGCTTCATTGAGCAGTGGGTGCTGATGGCTTAGGACAACTAAGTGTCACTTGGTTGGTTTACCCGTACTTTATTTAAACATTTATTACAGTTGGACTAACAATATAATGGCATCTGGTAAACTAAATGAATGAATAATTAGATGTCAGTGTCCCTGTCTGTTATACAGTATTTTGGATGACTTACAGGACACATCTACTTACAGTGCAGGTATTTTTAAGTAACCTGCAAATATGTTTTCTTATTTTTGTTTGCTTTTGAACAGCGATCCTCTGTAGTAAAGGAAGACCAAGTTGCAGTGAAATGGGAAAACATGCTTTTCTTCATTTGTAATTTCTTCATGTGATTTTGAGAGAAAATAACTAAATGTGTCTCCTGGCTGAGTTTCAAAAATTTTAAACAGCCAATAGGAAGCATCTGCCCCCCCCCCCCCCCCCCCCAAAAAAAAAACCTTTAAGAGATAAAACCAGGATTTATTTTCTAAAACGAGAACAAAACACTTCAAATGAATGAAGATGAATTTAAGAACTCATATAAGTACAGGAGTTGTTTATTTTTAGGTCTGTAGCAATAGCAGTTTCTTCTTTTTTTCTCTCTGTTTTATCAAAAAATGGTACAAGCTTACGAGTGGTAAATAGTTTGTGAACATGTCACAATGTATTTTAGTGTTGAATGTGGAGAGGCTAGTAGTTCTCCTTTTTCAGATGAACTTGTTTTCGAATTACTTCGCAGGACTGCCTATCGCAACACTATGCCTTTTTTATTTTGCTCCTAGGCGGGGAGGTTATGATGTGTGGCTTTGCAAACAACCCTCTTAGCATTTGATTTCTCCTTCAGTGTTTTCAAATTGAAGTGTGTGTTTTACACTGGGTCAATAAATGGGAAGTCAGCTGCATATGCAGCAAATGCATCGATTCCTTTGGATTATATGTTTTTATATAAAGTGCCATGCTTTTACTTTGCACAGGATTTCTCTCCAGTCATCCTTATGAAAGTAGAACCGAGATTCTCGTTTTATTCAGCACTGTGCTCTTGGATCGTCACTCTCCTGTGTACAGTACAATATCTCCTGTGATAGTCCTGCAGTACCCACTGCAACAGCTACCTTTGCATCTACATTTCTGGCACAATAAACTGCCCCAAAATCTTTTTTTAAATTTTTATTTCATACATATTTCAGTTAAAACTGTGCTTCAATGCAAAATAGTTATGTATCGAATTATTCATTTTAAGTCAATACATTATTATTGTTGTAAGAGATGTCATCTTATGCAGTTCAATCCAGAGGACTACAGAGCAATCTCTTCTCAAAGCGTGTGAATGATTTATTTTATAATAAGAGACAACCTGCTCATGACATATTAACTTAAATCACAGAAACATAGATTGTATTCATGAACTATTATTAAACATAGTGTTTTTTCTAACTTAAAGTTGTATTATTATTATTATTATTATTATTATTATTATTAGTATTAGTATTAGTATTAGTATTAGTATTATTACCAGTATTATTATTATTAAGTAATTTAGCAGACACTTAAATCCAAAGCGACTTACAGAGACTAGCAATTTATAATGTTGGTTATATATGTTATATTCTGGATTTCCAAATGTAAATGTGGTAAATGTTTATATGCATCTTGGTCACATAAAAGACTACTTCAGTAGGTTTTTGCTTTGAAAAAAAGAAATTAAAAAGTCAAACACTGAATGTAAATCATTCCTGGACCTAGCAAGCAGGTTGTTGATTTTTGTCAAAAGAAGCAAAACAAAGACCATTAAAGCGTACCCCATTGTGTAAGACTTAACTATGAGGAGTCTCAAGACGCTGTGTTCAGTGCAACTGATCCACTCAACGACCTTCAAGTAGCTTGATGTATCTCGATCGGGCTGTTATTGGCATTAACAAAAACATTAAATTTCAACTGTGTTTTTATCCCACTGAGATAATGTTTGACCGTGGACATCTCGGATTACATTTTGAAGGCACTGGTTGTATTGACCTTTTGTGGTGCTGGCGGGCGGTGAAGGTGGCCCGCTGCTGTTTGATTGAAGAGCTATTGAGGTTGATTCTGTTGTTTTCCCCTTTTTTTTCAGAATACGGTCGATTTGAAGCAAAAATCCATGATTTGCGGGAGCAGATGATGAACCACAGCATGAGCTCCGGATCAGGCTCCCTACGAACCAGTCAGAAACGCTCTCTCTACGTTAGGTAGGGTACTCGGGGGCTTCTGGTGGGCTTGTTCATTCAAGGTGTATAGTAAGTCTAAGCACAAGATGTGCCTTTACCATGCCAGTCTCACAGGAACTCACTGCAAGACTCAATAAAGACCAGACAAAATACACACATACCTGCTCACAAGCTTCTTCACATTTTCATATATACAGGTTTTACAGTTTGAGGTCTTCAAAATAATGGGTACCACACAAGCATATAAGAGTATACACTATAATAATATGAGCAAATTAAACATACAGCAGCAGAAAAAAACGCTTTGTTACCAAGATGTAATTATTTTGATTGAGGGAAATGGTTTTCTTAGGAGTAAGGTGCAAGTTTTCTCCGCTCTTTATTATCAATGGCATTTTACATTTCCACAAAGAAACACGAATTGAGATTACTTTGGCAACCACTTCCCCCAGGTATTTTAAGCAAAACTCAATTGAGCTTCCTACAGCTAGAGATGCTTTAGTTCATGTGTTGTGGCTTTTTTTATTATACTTTATTATTCAGGTTTACCAATACCAAAAGCCAATGGCGTATTACATTTTGCAACTGTGTCATACGTTCTCATTTTAAACAAGGTTTGAATCAAGTTATATAATGACTAGTTTCATTGGTTATTTTTTAAAGAGGTTATAGCGTATAAAATAATTCTATAAACCTTGCATGTCATGGACTTCCACTCATGTACAGTACTGTGCAAAAGTTTTAGGCAGGTGTGAAAAAATGCTGTAACGTAAGAATGCTTTCAAAAATAGACATGTTAATAGATTATATTTATCAATTAACTAAATGCAAAGTGAGTGAACAGAAGAAAAATCTAAATCAAATCCATATTTGGCGTGACCACCCTTTGCCTTCAAAACAGCATCAAGCATCAATTCTTCTAGGTACACTTGCACACAGTTTTTGAAAGAACTCGGCAGGTAGGTTGGCCCAAACACCTTGGAGAACTAACCATAGTTCTTCTGTGGATTTAGGCAGCCTCAGTTGCTTCTCTCTCTTCATGTAATCCCAGACAGACTCGATGATGTTGAGATCAGGGCTCTGTGGGGGCCATACCATCACTTCCAGGACTCCTTGTTCTTCTTTACGCTGAAGATAGTTCTTAATGACTTTCGCTGTATGTTTGGGGTCGTTGTCATGCTGCAGAATAAATTTGGGGCCAATCACATGCCTCCCTGATGGTATTGCATGATGGATAAGTATCTGCCTGTACTTCTCAGCATTGAGGAGACCATTAATTCTGACCAAATCCCCAACTCCATTTGCAGAAATGCAGCCCCAAACTTGCAAGGAACCTCCACCATGCTTCACTGTTGCCTGCAGACACTCATTCATGTACGCCTCCAGCCCTTCGGCGAACAAACTGCCTTCTGCTACAGCCAAATATTTCAAATTTTGACTCATCAGTCGAGAGCACCTGCTGCCATTTTTCTGCACCCCAGTTCCTGTGTTTTCGTGCATAGTTGAGTCGCTTGGCCTTGTTTCCACGTCGGAGGTATGGCTTTTTGGCCGCAAGTCTTCCATGAAGGCCACTTCTGACCAGACTTCTCCGGACAGTAGATGGGTGTACCAGGGTCCCACTGTTTTCTGCCAATTCTGAGCTGATGGCACTGCTGGACATCTTCCGATTGCGAAGGGAAGTAAGCATGATGTGTCTTTCATCTGCTGCAGTAAGTTTCCTTGGCCGACCACTGCGTCTCACGGTCCTCAACGTTGCCCGTTTCTTTGTGCTTCTTCAAAGAGCTTGGACAGCACATCTGGAAACCCCTGTCTGCCTTGAAATTTCTGCCTGGGAGAGACCTTGCTGATGCAGTATAACTACCTTGTGTCTTGTTGCTGTGCTCAGTCTTGCCATGGTGTATGACTTTTGACAGTAAACTGTCTTCAGCAACCTCACCTTGTTAGCTGAGTTTGGCTGTTCCTCACCCATTTTATTCCTCCTACACAGCTGTTTCTGTTTCAGTTAATGATTGTGTTTCAACCTACATATTGAATTGATGATCATTAGCACCTGTTTGGTATAATTGTTTAATCATACACCTGACTATATGCCTACAAAATCCCTGACTTTGTGCAAGTGTACCTAGAAGAATTGATGCTGTTTTGAAGGCAAAGGGTGGTCACACCAAATATGGATTTGATTTAGATTTTTCTTCTGTTCACTCACTTTGCATTTAGTTAATTGATAAATATAATCTATTAACATGTCTATTTTTGAAAGCATTCTTACTTTACAGCATTTTTTCACAACTGCCTAAAACTTTTGCACAGTACTGTATGTCTCACGTTTGTTTTGAAAGAAGTTACATCAAACATGTATTTTAAAATGAATGATATCTGGTAAACAATAGGTTAAAGAAAGCCATCTGTTTCAGGTACTGTAGTATCAATATGGTACCAGATGTATAGATGTGTTAAAACTTTCCACAAAGTTTATGAAAAATTGACAAGCTACTGCAACCCTGAGCAATGCAGAATAAAACCACGTTTTATTAAACCAGCTCACAAGTTTCTGAAGACAGTAAGGATTTTCACCCCACAACAAGTTTGTAGCTTGGATAAAGAAACCCTCCCATTAGATTGTATTCCAGGGTTTGATGCTGACTGTAAATCAGAAATGGAGGGATATCTACTATATGCAAAAGGAAACGGTAGTGGAATTTCATTGACCGAATTTTAGAGAAATGCAGAATAAATATTTACCAATTTAGCAATAACGGCTAAAAGATATTTGTCAGTTGTTACCAATTCTGTGGATACTGAAAGAAAAGTGCCCGGTGAGATCCAGATATCAAGGAAAAGTAATTAATTTTGATTAATGAGGTGCGTAAAAGTGTACTGGTAAATTAAAACCTGTAAATATTGTATTTATACTTATGAGTTCTCTGAAATAATATTTAAAAAAAACCCAAAAAAAATCTTGCTTTTATATCTGAGAAACATGAGGAGCAAGTTTTGCTTGATAACTGAGAACAGTTTTTACTGAGTTTGGTTTAAAGTACTTTTGGCAGATTTTACCATGACTACCGCTCATCTTTAGAAACAGTCTTCTAAGTTGTTGAGTGCACTTTCAAATTTAATTTAAAATGTTTTTGCAGTAGAATGTGTTTTAACCCACAGTTAACCCAGAGCAAGTTTATATACTGTATATATTTTTCACAGCAGTGCAATGTCTTTTAATTTTTTAATTTATTTTTTAAACCCATCTAAACAGTAAATAGTTTTTCGCTGCCACACTGTGTCATTGCTGACTTCAGACCTTCGTGTTTTGTGTGTTGGGGGGATATGTTGCAGAAGTGAGCCTGCAGCCAGTATGTTTACATTACTTCATTTTAGTAAAGTAATCTCTTCCCAGACCACAAGCATGATCTGGCTGGGTTGTATATTTAACAGAATAATGTGTCTGCCTCAAACTGTTAAAGAGAATATTCTGCATACTTTAATTTAGTTAAGGGACCTAGAGATCCAGGCATTGGCTGGGCAAACATTAGTTTAAAATAGGAAATTATCAACTCAACAGTCTTTGATTTGCTGCTCGGTTGCATCCCATGCATACAAAAAAGCTGTGATCAGAAAACATCTTGTTTGGATCTTCATTGTGGTTCTTCATTTACCATTACCCAGGAGCGTTGCTAGGATTTCTGCTCAGTGGGTTCAGAAACCCCCAGACGTTTTGCCTGCAGCCATCTTTTCATGAAGCACAAGCAATGATAAAAACACCCCCTCCCAATAGTAATACAAAAGAACACATTAGTGCAATCTCTCTCTCCAGTCTTATAACATGCTGGATCCAGGTTTCACATTAACTTGAATTGATGGGGAAAAAAGAGTACTAGCAATACACCTCAAAACACAAACTAGGAGATTTGATTTTAACATAGAAAGTTATGTATTTTTATTGTATCAGATAATCTTTAAATGAACGTTACATTTTGTAAAACAGGCCCTTTAATGTGTACAGTATTGTCACTTTTGGCAGAACAATTGGGCCACAGGTAAAAGCAAGATTTGTCCTGGCTGACATTGGGAGCATTCACTCCATTGTGAGTTCTTTTTTTACTCACATTTTATCAAAGGTAATCGATAAACCAGATAACAACATATTCTGCCTGAAAAGCTTCAAACATAGCTGAACTGGATAATTAGCAATAAATAATAAAGTAGGAGAAGCAATGATATTACCCACTATCTACCCCTCTTCAATTACACCTGTTGTGCTGTACTGTACTGAACATTTCCAGAGGTTTCAGAGTAGCAGGTGTTTGGCAGCTGTCCCAGCTACAGTATTTTGTGCTCTACAACACTAACTGAGCAGAGGTTCAAGAGTTGGAAAGAATAGCAATAGATGTACAGAATGCACTGTGTGTTGCATCAGTTGAATTGGTAAAGCACTTTAATATTCACAAGGCTGATGCATTTGAGTATGATCCACGATTGAGCCAGGTTTGAAGTTTTAATGCAACCAATCAACACCAAATGCAAATCTGTCATTTTAGGAGCATGTTAAATGACCTTTCTGCGCTGGGTAAACCATTTAGTCAAGCATGAATGTGTGAGATGGAGCATCTGTGTTTATGTGATACAGCATACAGATTTTTTTTTTCTTTTCTATTGTGTGTATAACAGCCACTCTGTAAGGAAAGAACGGATAGATAATCTGTGTACTGAACTCTGCAGTCCAGAGAGCATGCTCTGGGTTTATCAATTGGTATAGAATAGATTTATTCACACATGTTTAGATGTTTAGTTCATTCTAGTTACCTATAGTAGTTATTATTCCCCACTGAGGAAGTAAACGATTGTGGAGGAGGCATCCATCCGTACGTGCATTTGTCATGCTGCAGAACTTTATCCAGTATATTACTAGCTTGTGATGAAACATGAAGAGGAGATTCTTTACCACAAGGTATTAAGAGGATCAGAATCTGGGGATATGAGACTGTCCTTCTGTCCATCCACAGATACTGTACACAGGTCCCACATGTACTGGACAAAAGGTGGACATAAGTAATGGTGATCTTCGTTTACATGTAAATAGTTCTAATTCTGTATTTACGGGTGCATGTTATGGATGATTGGTACTAGCATACAGTACTTATTTAACTAGTTTTAAATTATCATTTGAGATCATGGTGAATGAGCATGATTGATTCTAAAGTAGATGAAATATTTTACCCAAAACATGTCACAAACACCACTTTATTATTATTATTATTATTATTATTATTATTATTATTATTATTATTATTATTATTATTATTACTACTACTACTACTACTAATACTACTACTACTACTACTACTACTAATAATAATAATAATAATAATAATAATAATAATAATAACAATATACCTTTAACATTGAATCACTCACTGGAAGCTTGTCTGTCCATGGTAGTCATATTTCTGCATTGTTGGCCGGGCTGTCTGAGTAGCCTGGCAGTTGCTAAGAACTCAATGTACCACCTGTTGATTTCTGTAGGTGTGGAAGGAAAAACAATACGAGGGAAAGAACTCTGCAGATATACAATAAAACACAATTTTTGCAACAGTTTGGTTTGCAATTATCAGGCTTGGCTACCCTGGTGTTGTGCAATCAGCATATAAATTCATAATAGCTTGCACAACTCTTATTAAAGTATATCTTAATGCTAAACAGCAATTACAGTACATTTCCTCTGGTTTCTATTCAAAACCACCTTAATGGCGTCTTCAGCATCAATGTCACATAGCTACCATAGCAACAGTAAAAATACTTCCCACATGCATCTGCTCATTTCCAAATGGAATTTGCTACAAACACTTTCACGAGAACCCTTTGCTATAAGTCAGATCAGTATGGTTTAACTACATATTTAATAAACTCATTGTTTTTCAAATGTGTTTGTATTTGGCAGTATCCATGACACGAATATTTAAAGAATAAGAAGAATGCAGTCTCATGACCTTGCAAAAAAATGAATAAGCATGACATTGCATGGCGTGTTGATTCTTCTTAAATCTTCTTTTTTTCTTGCTGATCGTGAGTAATCTAAACCCCCACTCTTTAAGGTAGTAAGACAATACGCCATGTCTTTATGGAAACCAAAGATGCACAATCGAAGAGTTCTCTTAGTAAACGCAGTTCGATTTCTTTGTGTTTAGAGACCTTAAAAATCAACTAGCATGGATATCTGCAGAGTTTGAAAAATAATTATGGATAAGCAACGATAAAAAAGTGTTTTAAAGAAGAAAATTATTCAAATGTTTTGTATTGTCTGTTTTTTAATATGCTTTCAATGTAAACCTAATACTCCAGTGCCTGGAACAAAGTTTTGGGACAAAACTACAGTAAAAAACATTATTTGATATATTTATTATTATTTTTATGCCCATGGAAAAAATGATGAGACTTTCTTTTCAAATACTGACGGACTTACAGAACTGTCACTTTTAATTCTTACACATCCATTCACATTCTAAGAACCTTGCTGCTTCACCTGCCTCTTATAGCTGCTGTCTGCAGATTTTTGTGTGTGTGATGAATCCGGCCGATACAGCCTTTTGTAATGTTAATACATGTTTCCCATAATACTCTCCCGAGGCAGTGACAATCCAACATGCCCACAGATCAGTTTCACACAAACAGTTTCAAAATAAAAAAATCATGACCGAAGGGGGATCTATATATATCTGTATATACTGTATATTATTTAACACCCTCCCCTATCAGATTTTCTATTGCAAATCTTTGCTGTTTCAGGGGAAAGAAAATACTGGTGCATTCTGCAAGTGTACCCACATGTGCTGTAGTGTATAAGCTTAACTATTCAGAGTACACATTTGTTTAAGAATAATAATCTCTTATTTTTGTTAAGATGGAGCAGCCTAATGAATAGTACAGGACAATGATGAGTAAAATTCTAATGTGGTTTAGTCAATCATACAAAACATCAAGGCACACAAGTAGTTGGCTAAAGTGCCATTCTAATCTTTTTTTTTTTCTTTTCTTTTTTTAAGCTGACTGGGAATTGCAATGCACATACAGTATACTCTAACATCCTCTCTCCCACAACCCCAGACAAAATCTTGTTTTACACACAAACTAGACTTGCATTCAGCAGTCTGGAATGAATGCAGCCACTGTGAACAGCTCTGCAGGGAAAATTGGAGCCCTCAAGGCCAGCAAGTTCTGCAGAGGGAAAGTAGTGATTATTCCATCAAATAAATACAGCTAAAGGCATGCATGCTTTAAAAAAATGGGAGTCCATTAACATTTCATTGTATGCCCCAGCTGAACAAACAGACCGGCTTCCCGTAAGATGGTCCTGTCTTTGTCGCCAGCTCCTCGTGAAATATTAAGGATGAAAAAATCTCTCAAATATACATCTGTTCATTTAAACAATATATTAACATGCCATCTGTAAGTTGTCTGCTCCTTTTGCTTGTGTTTTTTTTTGTTTGTTTGTTTGTTTTGAGAAAAGCAGCACTTTTGCTAACCTACAACTACAAAGACCAAAACACCTTGGGAGGTGTGGGTAATGAACAGCAGGTGTCATTGGTCTCACTGTTACAAGAACGCGTTGAAATGGTACTCTCGGTGCCAGTGAGTGTTACCTGTGTGTGGTTTGAAGACATATTAAAAATAAATAAATAAATAAATCTTCAGGATTTGTATTAATATTATTCATCCATGTATATTTTAAGACGGAAGTACTGCCCCATTTGCTGGAGAAATACATTCTGTTCAATCCGTGGCCAAAATGTCTTGCCTAAGTCTCAGCCTTAAATTAAAAAATAATGATAATAATAATAATCTAATACAATATATTCTGTGCTGGTGTGGCATTTTGAGGAACTGCTCTTTGTGAAAGGTGCCTGCCTGCCTGCTTGTTTGCCTTCCTTTTCATTTTTCTTTGAGACACAAGACTCTTTCTGTTACAGAACAGAGGCGCCTCATGCACAGCATTGTACTGCTGGAAGTGATATGAGAATCTACTGCATTTTTTTTTTTTTAACTAACCCTTAATGTCGGTTTGAAAAACGATTCCTAACTCCAGAAGTGGAAGTGTAATTTATGAGTGCCATCGTACTAGCTTGAGATTTTCTCTTATTAATTAGGACATCCTGTGACTGTGTTCAGGGCCAGCATGTTAGAAAGTATTGTAATTGTTTGATTTATTGAAGTATCTGATGAAGGGGATGATGTCATCGACTGTGGACTAGAAAAGTAGTCTATCCTTTATTTCCAGAACAGTCCTTTATAGATTTATTTGTTTATTCATGTCGCCCCTCAGTAAATCCTCACTCACATACTAACAAACGGCCAGAACATTAAAATAGTCAGGATTCAATAGGCATCATAAATGGCCCTCAGCATATTTTCTGTTTGCTTGTTTAATGCGCTTGTGTACAGAATTATTTTTGAAAGTACTCTTTTGAATAGGGACCATTGATCATTATCTAAAATTACAACTTGCTTCCTGCTGAAGTATTGATCTCCACTCTCTGAGCCTTACATGTCAACATCGGTGAAGTGACTCTTGTAGATATAACAATTCGGTCGTTCACTGAAAATCTCATTGCCAGCAATTTCCAAGGAAAGCTGTTCTTGCTCTGCTGGTGTCTATATTTTTCTTATTATGACAAGAAAATAACCTGGTAACATCTGTTTCTAAAGTAGACAGCAGTAAACATATCTTTATTTCATTTTGTACCACAGAGACTTGCCATCTGAATTGGAAGCATGTGGGAAATCTTTTCATCTGAACTTTTGGAAAATGGTTTGGCTTGCTCCTCGCCCTGAGTACCCCGTTTACCTCTCTATGACCCCTGAAAAGGCAATCTTCCTTCAGTCAAGTCTTCTTTTCATGGCCTCCCGTTCAGTCATCCGTTAAATGGCACATCTTGGGGGAGGCCTTAATCTAGGTTGAGTGGCCTAATAGTCCAGAGATGAATGTGACCTACTTTTTTCGTTTGTACAGTAGAAGATAGGTTTTGTTGTAAGCAGCCAGAAGGCTTAGTAATTTAAAGACAGTGCAATCTTACCTGCAATGTCTAGTGTTCTCTTTTTATTAGTTTCCAAAATCTGTCTAAATTAGGAGCTGGGTCAAGTTTTTTTTTTCTTGATAAGAGTCAGTGTTTTCAGAGCAAACTGTAGCTGTTTATCACTCCCCCCCTTTAGTAACCAGAAAGAAAGCTAATGTCGACGTGTTTATCTTTGGAGATTTATCAAGAGTTGTACAGTAAACTGATTCATTATGTAAGTTATTATATCAGTTACAGTATAGCTTAAAATCGGGAAGGAAGCCAGGGCTGATATTGCCTGTAATGCATCCAATGTCTCATTTCAAAGTATTGCATTAGATTGCATTTCAATAGAATGCCTGAATTATTATTATTATTTTTTTTAATGTGGTGTTAAATACAGTAGTTATTGCTGGAATAGCATTTTCAAAAAGAAAATTTTGGTCATAAATTCTATATTTATTACTCAATATTTACTTCTCAATTTAAATGCAAAGAAGTCCGTATAACCTTTTTTTTTATTGTACTGGCATTCCATCCTGTTTATCAGTAAACAGGAGCTTATGGCGGTTTACTGCTCATCAGCTGAAGATTGCCGAAGGTCACCACAAGTACCTGGCGCAGCAGAGACCAGTTGAAGGCTGTCAATGAAGCCCACCTGAGCTGTTTAACTAGCGTTGAGTAATATATACATATACATATTTATTATAGTGAAGAAAAGCACCCACCTGACTCCACGAGATGTACATGAGTTAATAAAAAGGGGTGACAGTGTGTGTTTACTTTGTGCAAACACCTACAGTGGTTTCAGAACGTTTTAGCAACTCCCTCAGGTTTTAGTGTTTCCTTAAACATGCTTTGCCGTGCTTGTAAAATGGCTGATTTTACTTCTTATATACAGCATGTTTTGTGCCCTTTCATCCATACAGATGCATTCTCAGGTCTTACGTCTGCCTCCCAGTAGGCACAATGCTTGTTGAGTGAACTGCAACATACGATGTATTCCTTTTTGGATTATGAGGTTTTCATTTTTTTTTATTTTGTAGAAACATAATTTATAAAATCCTTATACGTGTTGCAATGGCTACCACTTATTGTTTTAAGAGTTCTCACACTTAGCCTTTGATGTCACAGGCCTTACTTACACCCAACACACCAGACAGCACCTAAAAGGTAGCCCCGGGGCCAGTATGAAGATACAGTATATAAATATTTGCTTCTTTAAAATAAATATTGTGTGTGTGTGTGTGACAGAGAGAGGTAGTTTTGTACAAGCAATGTAACACGTAGTTATTTTCTCTGAAAATAATTTGATCTAGGACAGCCTGATTAAGTGATATTAGACATGCTATCATATGAACACTGCAGGAACTGTCAACAATTTACTGAGAGATTAGATTACAGTAATTGGCTGTTTGGCACAATTGTTTTACAGTATCATTGTTTTTGCTTATCTCATTGCTTCTAAATAAAGTATAACTTACCCTGTTTTTTATTACAGTCTATATCCTTTTTTTATTGAAGATGCTGGCGTTATTTGGATAAGTTTATAATGCTCTGTGAAAAACAAGCCAAAACCAATGTATCATCTTTTCTTTCCAGTAGTCTATATGTGTTGTGCAGCTTGCTATTAAAATGATAGTGGAGTAAATAAAGACTTTGAAAAGCATTGAATTACAGTACAACTTTGCATATCCAACCCACTGTGGACTGGGGTATAGGCGGATATGTGAAAAAGTCGGATATGCGAACATCTATAGAGAATTGGGATACAGTATTAATGATGGAAATCACTTTTCAGAGCAAGACAGGTTTGTGTAGTGCAGTGATTAAGTGATTACATAATCACTTCATTTTTTGCCTCGTCTGTCATTTGTGAGTTGCCATCATGGCTGAGAAGTGAAAATGAGTCGGTTTGACTCTGGCTCAGAAGGTTGGTCATGGTGCAACAATTTGACAAATGATGCATTTGCCATTTAAGCATTTATTCATAATGTGATGTGATTTCATTATTTTTCTTTTGATTTAGAAAGGGGGAAAAAAACAGGAAAACAAGCGTGACTCTGGTCCTCGCAAACATCATTTAATTGGGACAGCCGCTTATTTGGGATATCTTTGCATTTCCAGAGGCGTCCCGCTAAAGTGGCACCAACTGCACCTTGGGGGAGATTCAAGTCATCTAGCAACATTATCCAGTGATTCTTTTTGACTTTAGTAGTAATTTGAACTAATGGTATATGATGTCCTTTAGTCAATGGGTTATCGTGGCCATTCCTACATTTCTAGTGGTATGTTGTAGTATCTTCATGTCAAAACTCACTGATCAGTCGGATCTATTGAATTGAGCGTACAGCAGCAGTCGAAATGCAACCAATCTTCTGGTTGTTTAAATACCTTTGTGTACCAAGCTAATGAAAAAAGCAAAGATCTAACAGTGCTGTATATTCCTCCCTATATAAATGCAAAACTTGTTCAGTCAATAAACTACAGCAGTATTTAGATGTGCCACTCCATTGAATTGACTCCATTGTGTCTAATCCCAAAACTGCTGATAAGTTATAATTATTTTTTTTTACTATCGGGCTATCAGGGCCTGCAAGCAAAAGTTCAAGGTTGCAGTTCTTTGTGCTATAAGTTATAGCTTGAAACTAACATACAGTATGGGCTCTGCAAACTGGTTTTCAATCCATGAGAACATCTCTTGAGGATTTTCATGACATTTTGCACCCATCCCAGAACATGTTTTTTGCAAAGGGCACAGTGAAAGGAGTGAGATGCACATGATCTGTTCTGTAGCTTTTTGTCTTGTTTTACTCAGTATCTACAAACAAACCTAGAACCAGAGATGTATTTTGACATGAGCTTGAAAAACATTGAGCCCTTTAAAACAATAGCATACTGCTAAATGCTGCAGTTCTTTGCTGAAACCGTGTGGGTGGAAGAAATAGACAAGCTGTTTGATTTCTAGAAGAAATACACGTGCCACTCCTGAACTCTGTGTGTAACAATGGCAGTGAGAGATAGCTGCATGGGTAACAACAACTGAAAGTCCTTGAATTGTCTTGTTCAAACAAGTGAAGTATCTCATAGGCTTCATTAGGGAAAGGGAGAGAGGGGTCCTTTTAAAGAGAACACACAATTGTGGAATTCTTCTTAAAGGCCGCTCATTATCTACAGCACAAACACAGACAACAGCAGAATTACAGACATTCTACCTTAACCTAGACCTCAGAGCCGCAGATTACACAATACCTGGAATAAGAGAGAGACTGTGAGTGACAAGAGAGAGGTAGATGGAGAACGTGAGGGTTTTGAATACAAATTATGTGTGCTGATCAAAAATCCATTGAATATGTTCAAATACGATAGTTTTTTTTTTTTTTAATGGCACATGTGGCATGTGGTATATTAGCATGAGTAATATTTTTAATGCTTAAAAAGGATGGATTCCCTGCCAAGTCTTGTATAATCCTTTGCTCAAATGACATTTTAAAAATTGGATAACTTCATTCAACATGATTCTGGTATTTTCTGTTATTAAATAAATTCAAAATCAGTGTGAGCAGCGAAATCCAAAAGATCAGCTTGAGCAGGATGTTCATTTTTACATTGTGTCAGATTTTCTGTAAATCTGCACCCCATGTAGTACTCCATATCACTGTAAAAAAAAAAACATATATACAGTATACTGTATATATAATAACAGTTCCATTAAGGTTGTTTTTGAAACAAAAAGCTATTAAACTGGTAATTGCTGTGCTTTGTCAAATGTGCATAAATTACAACTGATGGAATAACAGCCACGATATGTGTGATGTCATTGTTTTTTTTTCCCTATATAAACACCTGCTGGTGTCCCTCTAATGCAATCAGACAGCCTTGTGCAAATCAACTACTAATTTGGAATTCAATGTGGAATCAAAACTTGAGTTACATTTGGTTTTACCTTTTACCCCAATGATCAGCTTCTAGTAGTTCACATACAGATCATTCTGGTTATTTATTCTAAAATGATATACAGTATGCAGGTATCTTATTATTCCAAGTCTCAGATCTGGCCGCTGCTAGTCAGAGGATTGTTGCCACAAGGGAGTCAGAGCTTGCAATCTCTTACTTTGTTTCCATGGATACTGGGAAACATCAAATGCTTGCGAGATAAGCCTCTCTTCTTTCATCTGTGGAGTGTTTGAGCAACTCTGCTCTTCATTTGATAATCTAAATACCTTTGTTTTACCCTGTTTAACACATTTAATGTAATATTGCACAGAATCTGGCCACCATCAACACACACACACACCCACACACACTCACACACACACACACACACACACACACACACACACACACACACACAGCCAAAGCCAAGTTACACACCCCAGCTCATCCCACAGATGCTCAGTTGGATTTACCGGTAGATCTGTGGGACTGTGCTGGCTACAGCAGGCGTGAGGATTCTTGCTCATGTTCCTCTTGGGGAAGGTGAAGTTGCATTGTCATCCTGAAACAAACCTCATCCCTCAAGTTAAAACATTGAGGCGTTGCAGGGTGAACCTGATTGGCTATAATGCTCAGAATCTTGACTCATCCTCCTAAAGGAGTAAGTGCTCCCAAACCAGTGCAAATAAAACCAAATCAAAAATATGTTTTGCATGTGCAGGAGTGTAGGGCATGGAACAAGGAGGCAAACTTCCTGAAGCTTTTTACCAATTAGTTCAGGAGCATACTTTTTACTTGCGTGTTCATCCTCACTGCAGCTACAGTATAGTTACCCTCTTTTTCCTAGCCTGAAGCACAAATGTTCAGTGGCTGCTAGGGCATGTTTTTTGCCACTTAATGCAGTCACTCAAAAGATACAATTGAACAGGTGACACATGTCATTTGCAGTACAAGCCCATTAAAGTCAGTTTACAAAACAACCGTGGGCACCTGAGCCATGAAGAGGCTTGGGAATAGATTGCATAATTAGATACATTTCCCCAATTAACGCCTATTATGGTGTGTGGTTTTGTAATCTGGGTTGCTGTCAGCAGAGATGTGATTTCACTTAGATCAGCAGAGCTGCGTTTTACAGGCTGGATTCAAGCAGCAAAAACTGGTTGTTCAGCAAAAGTCAGCCCCCCGCCCCCCCCAACAACTTGGCAATGAAGTTACCACAGAGCAATTCTAGTTATTGTATGCTTGTGAAGACCTCAGACACAGTGCTTTTTTATTTTACAGCATACTGCAAAGTAAAATACCTTTTAATAATGCCTAGTTTAATACTGCAGCTAAATAGGGGTTTTTTTGTTTTAAACACCCCAGAATACCATTTCATTTTGTAGAACTGGACAATTCTACTTACAGGTACAGTACAATACAAGTCAAATAGTGAAAATAGTAAAAATAACATTAAAACAATGCCTAACGTTTTAGCAGAAACTGACCAGCCTTGTTGTTAGAAGTGTGTTTATTAAACTCAATCCTGGGGTGTTGAATGCTATCACAATGCTGGTCGACTAGTTATGAATACATAAAGATGTGTAATTAAGAAACGACAGCTGACTCAATGGTGTGTTGACATTTTTTCAGAGCACTGTTTGACTATGACAAAGTGAAGGACAGTGGTCTCCCAAGCCAAGGCCTCAGCTTCAAGTATGGAGATATTCTGCATGTCATCAACGCCTCCGATGATGAGTGGTGGCAAGCGAGGAGAGTCACGCCAGAGGGAGACAGCGACGAAATGGGAGTCATACCCAGCAAAAGACGGTAAAATACAAAACTAAGGCTGATTCTGTTCAAGTCATTTTCCTTCAGCAAAAACTACAGTCCCATAACTACATCATTGGAATTTATAAATGTAGGCTAAACGAGGAGTGTGAAGATTGTTTTATGCATGTATAAAGAAAGGTACGGTATAGACTGTATGTAGATTACTACCCATTTCCATATCTGATAGGTTCTTAAAACATACTGGGGAAAATGTAGTAAGGTGAAACTGTTAATTGAACAGTTTGAAATAGAACCAATTATTAGGAAAACTAAAATGTATTTTATTCTGGCCATTAGTAAAAGCCATTAGTGTTTCCGGTAATGTGTTTATTTTGTATTGCACAGTTAGTATCCTGGAGCTACCCAGAAGTAAAATGCTTCGCCCATAGAATGAAAGCTATTGCATGTTGCCAAGTCACGTTTCAAGTAAATGTACCTGAGTTATCTTAGAGCCAGACTGCCACATAAATACTGTGTTTATATTTCTGTGTGTCTGATTCTGGAGATGCAAAACCTGTGAGCTGTACATCTACTTCATGTGGAGTGACCTGACCTGGTGAAGGTTGATATACAGTGCTCAAGCGACTCCACTCATGGGTTACTCTTTTATTGTAGAGTATTTCTTTGCAAGCCAAAATGAAGCCTCGCTAATTTTTATTTTAAGCTTCTTGTGAAATAAAGTTTTTCATAATCTTCAAGCGCGTAGGCAAGAACAATAAATCCCTTTGCGTTCTTTAAGTCAGTTTAATATGCAATGATCCCGTTCTTCTTTCCTTTTTTAGCTTTGTTTGAAACAGCTGCATATACTGCGTCATACTCTGTACTGTGTTAAACATTCATAAGATCTCTTCATAGCAACTTTACAAGCAGACATAGGGAATTGGAAAGAATGACATCAGGGTTGGGGGTTCCTGTCAGAAGTTAACACGGGTTTGTGTTACTCAGTTACCATTAAAAGCAGTACCGATGTGGGGCTATTTGTTTTACTACAGTTTGTGATTATTTTGTTTGCTCAACGCAGAGTGGAAAGGAAAGAAAGAGCGCGCCTGAAGACGGTGAAGTTTAATGCCAAGCCAGGTGTGATTGACTCCAAAGGGGTGAGTACTCATTTGCATAATAGAGGTTTAGTAATCTCAGATTAAATGAGACAGCTTCCAAAACAGCAGTAATAATGTAGTCATTTGTGAGATAGTCCCTAGAAGGTATGATGACTTGACTCAGCTGGGATTCAAAGCATGCATGTACAGTATAAGCCGTCACCATTTTTTATTATTATTTTTTATTATTATTATTCAAAATGGAATACAATAAGCAGACAAGTTGAGACACCACTGGGAGAGGTGATTAAATGCCAGTGCTCTCCAGGGATTGATGATGAGGCACAGGCAGTGTGTGTGTGTGTGTGTGTGTGTGTGTGTGTGTGTGTGTGTGTGTGTGTGTGTGTGTGTGTGTGTGTGTGTGTGTGTGTGTGTGTGTGTGTGTGTGTGTGTGTGTGTGTGTGTGTGTGTGTGTGTGTGTGTGTGTGTGTGTGTGTGTGTGTGTGTGTGTGTGTGTGTGTGTGTGTGTGTTTGTTTGTTTGTTTATTTTCAGTGATTCATATGATTTGTAATGTGTGAACAAGCAAAAATTGAAATGGCTTTGTGCTGAGAGTTGGAGATACCGTCTTAAATGTTGTTATTTTAACTGTACAACGTGACAGCATTATCTTGGTTATACATTACAGTTTATCATCAAATCTTAGCACAATGTTTTTTTCCATATATACTGTATATATATATATATCAATAGCTCATTGGGCACATACATAATGTTATTTTTACATTTTAAATAGTGAACAGGTTTGTTGATTGTTTGAGTAGTATTGTTCCTTGGGATAAATAAAATACTAAGCTCAAGTCATGTGACTTCATAAAAACGGCAGGTGCTATTTCAGTTGAGTTAAAATTGCCAAAATTAGATGATTAAGAATCTGTATAAATAGCCATTTGAAAAAAAACATGATTTTAATTAGCGCAAGAACAGCGAAAGATACGACCATGCCCCGCTTGAGTAATGAAGATCGCCTGGTTGCTATCAGCATGATTGAAGTCGGCCTGTCTGTGAGAGAAGAGAAGAATGAGCTGTTCTATGACTAGTCCAGAGAAACCAGGAAACCGGTTCTGTGAGGGACAGGCCATGTCCTGGAAGGCAGAGGGTCACCACACCAGCCCACCACGTCGTGGTGAGCATTATACTGACTGTTCCGTTGTTCAAGCCCACCGGTGGGGCAGTGGAAGTCTGATGATGTGGGGAGGAATCTGCAGATTGAGGGCAACCTTACTGCTCAGCAATACAGTTTTTCCGTTCCTGCAAGCCAATCCGGAAATGTCGATTTTCCAGCAGGACAATGCAAGACTGCACAGTGCTAGGATTACAATTGCACAACTTCAAGAAAACAATGTCAAGTTCTTGCCATGGCCAATCACAACTGACACGCCTTGAACCACAAGTTACACAACGGTAATAGATAACCAAAATGTGCAAAGGTGTGTTTTAAAAAAAATGTATAATTCCTACGTA
Source organism: Acipenser oxyrinchus oxyrinchus (assembly GCA_030684275.1). Classification (NCBI taxonomy): domain Eukaryota; kingdom Metazoa; phylum Chordata; class Actinopteri; order Acipenseriformes; family Acipenseridae; genus Acipenser; species Acipenser oxyrinchus. The sequence continues at coordinate 5,505,515 of CM060253.1, forward strand.
TAAATGACGTCCCATAGTTTCAATATTTCCCATACAGTATAACTAAGTGACAGCCCTCCATTCTCCCTGCTTGTTTGTTTTCCACACTGAGGTGTAACACCTCCACCTGTCTGAATTGGTAACTTCCACCATCAGGGTGGGTTACAGATACCAATTTCTTCCAGCCCACAATCAATCTGTTATCTGAAATAAATAAAAGATATTCTACTGTGTTTTTCTCAATTTTTTACAAATACATTTTATAGGGCTAAATTATACTGTATGTATTTTTTTTCAACCAATTATTAATAATTACAAAATATCTGTGACAATTTTGAACATGAGATATCTAAGTTCATCCCAGAAGTATCTAACACTATAAAATACATACATACAGAAAATATTACATAGGAATCTGAAGGTAAAATACATTTTTGCTCAGTAACCCCCTTTTTCCAGACCTTTTCTACCAATACAAATGAATTAAAACAAAGGTTTGTGTCAGAGGGGCCTAACATTTGCTTGCGGTTCAAAAATAAAACCTATTCAAAGCCAGAAAGGTAAATGTATAGGTTCGGATTTGGTTTCCATTTGCATTTGGTTACTATTACCTTTGAGTGTTTATTCAGAACTCAGAAAAATAAAGAAAACTCAATCCAGCATCTGACCATTCCCCACATGACCTTGAGAGTCCGCTATGACTCACCATACAAGATTAGATGTAAGATAATATGAAATTCAGTACGGTGTGACACCAAACTCCCTGATTTTTCCAAAGTGTCGTGACACCAGCCGAGGGTATTAGTGTGGTCAGAATGATTACTGAAGTTTCCTTTGTGTCCTACGCAAGCTGACAGCCGGGTTTTTGTTTTGGCTAAACTGTGTTTAAGTGTTTTAAAATTCCTAATCTATGTCTAAATGTTTATTAACCAATGTAAGCGATGTTTGCTTGAGAGTCTTACCCAGTTACACCAGATCTGGGTTGAGTTCAAGTCCAGTTCATTTGAAACCGTACCGTGGGATCTTGCATGAGTTAATATAAGTTATATGTAATTTAACCAACTTTAATCTGAACAGTGTACAGGGACAGCTTAATTGGCACTTTTTGTGATTGCCAAGTACTCTTATATAATATGTCAGATGTTGAAGCATGTTGAGACATTCAGTCTCAAAATAATGTACAGTAAATGTAACAAAATCTGAGAGTGGTTGAATGATACACTGGGGTAACCATTGAAGCATATCATATTATTATTATTATTATTATTATTATTATTATTATTATTATTATTATTATTATTATTATTATTATTATTTTATGTGTAACTGTCTGTGGTGACGACATGTAGACCAAGTATCTAGTTTCCATGGATTTAAAACTAAAGAGATCAGTTTCATTGACATGCTTTGTCTCCTAGCTGTGCCTTCCATTTGCATGTAGTCGCCGGTTGAAAAATATATGCTATTAAAAGCCTTGTAATTATTGATGCAAATTGATTATTAAAGTCATGCATGCATATCAATGTGTTGCAAAAAATGACAATCCAATTACAGTAATGGCTAAGCAGTAAGGCTTTGGGAAGTCTTTCATGGTGTGTAGTTTTACCATCACTAGGTAACATCTTTCCTCTGGTGATCTTGACTGCACACGTTTTGCATTTTAGTGATCTTCCTAATTCCATATGTTTTGTGTAACATTTAATGTAGGCTATTCAGCTGAGCTAAAATGGTGGCAGATATAAACATTGCTGCCATTTAAAAACATGCATCTCCCTGAAATACACAGAAGGGACTTGCAGTACATGCACTGTTAATGTTTTGATTTCCATAACCTTGGTACACTGTTTAGTAATCTACGGGTGCCAGTATTTAAATCCCACTATGGTTTAACAGTGAATTAAAGATATCTTAAATACACACTTAACTTTTTAAACTATTTTATTATTTCTGTTCAATCTTGTTTGAAATGCAGTATTAATTGGAACCATTCAATAAAATCTCAAGTGCTGCTGCCTGGTATTGATCATTCAAGACTGTTCTGTCTGAACTGTAATGAAAATAAATCAAGGCAAGCCAGCATTTTAACAAAGTCCTTGGTCTCCATAGCTACTTCCACTAAGTTTGCTGAATGCACAAGAGATGAGTACTTTGGGTCAGATTTTGCTATGGTGACAGCATTTCAGAATCTAATTTTAACCAAAACTAGTGGTGTAAATTGCAGATTTTTAAAGGAAGATAAGCATTGGGAGTGAAATTAGTGAGCTGGTGTTATAAGCTTAATTTATGAAACCGTCGAAGAAGCTGAGTACAATTCATTTTTGTGATCACATTTTGATAAGGTTCATCTGCCTTATAAAGTAGGCCTCAAATGCATCCTTATAACAGGAACACTTTAGTTTTGGATACCTATTTGTCACATATGCTGGCAGTTTAATATTGTGAAATGCAATGCTTCATGACAAGAAGAATCCTTTGCTGATTAGAGGAGTTTGCGCAGCTGCACCCTTATTTACATCCTGGCTCCAAATGGTCTACAGCTTAAAATATAATGCTGGCTCCACACTGGAGGCACAATGGCACCCATGCTTTTCTGTTATATAAACCGTTTAATAGCTATTTCAGAAGTTTGGAGACTGACTGGTTATTTGCTATCTTTAAAAATGAATGCCCTTGTTTTGCCACTAAGTAAAGCAGCTGCAATATTGGGGATTGGAAGTAATTACAAATCAAAATTGAAACTTATTCAAAATCACCAGTAGGACAAGATGTTTCATCCTGACATCATCCATATCAGAATGCCAACCTGCTTGTTTGACTTTTATTTGAGAGCGAACAACATGCTGATGTCTAATTCAGATGCATTACGGGGTGTAAGGGGTAAGGGGTGTTGAGTTTCCGAGTTGTTTCTGAGTGCTGTCTTTTTCAGTATATAGAGTTCAATAGAGTTAGAGAAATTGACCTTGAAGTGAATATATGCCTCATATCTTCCATTCTCAAATGCATTACAGTGAAATCATAACAAAGATTGCCAGTGTGTTGCATTTTTACTTTTTTGACAAACATGCCATAAAGCCCCCTAACTTACACTACAAACTCTACATAACATTACAAGATATTATTTTCGTTTCACTTCCCAGTGTATTCCATTTTACGTTACCTGTAACCTGCATGCTTCTTTGTTGGTACAAAAATAAATTCCATTTGCATATTTCCAATATTTGTTTCAGAATAGCATGAAATCTTTTTTTTAATTTGTTGTCTTTTTTATTTTATATCATTGCATGGCATAATTTAAACATGTATTTCATTTGGAAATGTTTCTACACCTTCATTAAGTAATTTTGTATGTATTTTTTTGTTTTGTTACCAATGTTCCAAGTATGCTTCAGATGTAAATGTGGCAGGAGCTTCAGTGCCAAACAGCGACATTGAAAAATGAATCACAAAGCACACTGATTAAACAAGACCCACTCTGCTTGTCATTCTGAAAAAAGAATAACAATCTTTAGAATTGGTTTCACATTCACTGTAAAATCACACAACTCACAACTGTTTTGTCACTAATATTAACATGACTTGCACAAGTACTTGAAAATGTCAATCTTTACTTAGCAATTGTTTCTGTCCAAAAGGAAGTACTTGGTACAAAACGAATATTGGCATACAGCACAAGACAAAATGTTAGCTCAATTTGTCAATTTATTAAAACAAAACCTAGCTAAAAAACATATTAGTGTTTGTCTTTTAGTAATAACTATAATATATTGTTTTGTAAAAGTTATTGTCAGAACAATACAATACACTGGTGATTCACATCTAATACATATATCTAATACATATATATTGCATAGCGTCTTAAAGGAATATAACTACCTACACTTAATCTACAGCTTAAAGCACCCATATATCATGTAAAAAGACAATGGCAGAGTGCTTCTGTACAGTAAGCACACATGCTGCCCGAAGGTATATAGCTTAAAAATCAACTTGAGACAAAACAAATGACACTGCCGCTCCTTCCACTTTTACAACTAGTTGTATCGTCAGCATGAGTGTGACAACAATTAGACGTCCCTGTTTGCCCCATTCCTTCTCTCCTTCACAGTCATTCAATGACAAGGGTAAAAAGAACTTCATCTTTTCACGAAAATTCCCATTCTACAAGAACAAGGAGCAGAGTGAACAGGAAACCAGTGACCCCGAACGTAAGTAAACTTTCAAGGGTTGCGTCACCTTCATGCACACACACACAAACCTTGGGCAAGAGACACACACAAAAATACCACCAGGTGTGGCACTGACACGTACATCCTGGCATTCCTACATCCAGACAGGCAGGCGAGGTACTGTAGTACTACTGTGACCAATGTCTGAATGCACTCTGGGCCCCATTCTAGTGCTGTAAGAAATAAATTCTGATCTGGATCTGGATCTTTTTTTTAAACATTCTGTATTTCTAAATATTTAAAAGATTACTTTTTTCCTCTCTCTCAAAATATCACAACCTCAAACTGAATCTCAAGCAGGGTTTATTTTTTCCACTGCTGAATGAAGTGGGGCCCCAGGTTGCTCAGTGTGCAGCGTCTGTCATGGTAGTATCCAGTTGAACTCCACTGACTTCTTCCTTCCTCTTCTGCGGTTATTCCTCTTCTCTCTCATTGCTCTCTTTGGGGACCGCTGTGTAGGACATCCCTGGAGTAGGTGACGACGGGTATGGAACAAAGACTCTGAGTAAGTCCTCAGGAATGGGCACTTCTGTAACTTCTCACTCTTTTATTTTATTTTTTTATTATTATTTATTTTCCTTTTTTTTTTAACAAATTACCTTCAAGGACCTGTTGGCATGCACAGATAGAATGCTTGAGTCCCGAATGCTTCAGTGTTTCTTTTCTTACTGGCTTCCTATCCTTTCCTCTCTGCATGTATTGTTTTATTTATAATAGAAAAGGCAAAAAACAACGCAGGGAACTTGTTTCGTGCCCTATTTTGACCTTTTGACCACGACTTGTATTTCAGTAGTTCTCTAGTACACACAGTAGCAAAACAAACAAAAAAAAATGTATAGAAATGTTTCGACGAGGTGTATCTGTCAGTGTTTCATGTGTTACAAAAGAAGACACAGCACTACTCTTAAGGCAATTATTTAAATGTGAATATAAAGCATGTGCCAGCGCATAAAGGGAAAGTAAACATAATTTCCCTTTAAAAGTGGAAACTTCAGTTGACTGTAATTGCAGACGTTTCGCAACAAAATGTTTTAAGTTTTAAAAGCAACCTTTAAATTATGCACCACTCTGTTTGGTGTTTAATTTTATTTCTTACACAAAGAAAGCAATACTTATTCCAGCAGCATTTTGTTTTTGTTCATTTATTGTGTGACCTTTTAAAAAAAAAACTGATAGAAGTGGTTGCATCTATTGAACTAATCAAAAATACACAAATGGGGTAATTTAATTAAGGTATTTTAGTTTTGTGTCCCATCTCTCGACGAAAGTGAACATTAGGAAAAGAGGGCTAAAACAGGGAAACATAATTAAAGGAAAAATATTTTTGGTTTATAATTGTTTGCGGTTCACATTGGGTGCAAACTATCTAAATAAATCTCTTTGCTTTCTCTTCCAGTTTAAGTGAAGTTTCCGCTTTGTTGGTTAGAGTCATTGTTTCATTCATATACTGTAAGGACACATTCCAGAACTCCACTCTGCTGTTCAGTGTTGAGTCTGATTGTTGAGCAGCATGGACTCAACAAACGCACTGCTTATGTACTGTGTTGAGGCAACAAAATCAACAGTGACCAAAACATTTTTCAGTACCTGCGTTCAGGATGAGTCACCATTGAGTTCTGGAGTGCGCCTGAACCAGTGATACAAATTATTAGCACATGTCTTGTGTAACGTGTTTATTTATATTATGTGTTTTCAGAAGACTTGTCTTTCTTCAGTCCCAAAGGTTCCGCGTGAAAGATAAAATAATTTTTGGAATGTCTAGAAAAGTTTAATTGCTATCATATACAATTGTCTGCGACATCAACATATTTGACCTTCCTATTATACTCTTGAATTTCTCCAGTATATAAAGTTATTGTTTTAACGAAGGTTCCACAACAGGCCTTTGTGAAATGAGTTCTTCTGGTGCCAACCTACAACACAGGACATAGTTTCCGAGCATTTACACCAGTCTCAATTAACTCCTAATTGTTTTAAAGGAGAAAAAATAAAACTAGCACCCAACAACAAATTAGTCAGGCCCTGTAAATGTATTAGTTAATTATTCTGTGGACTGGAGTTGAATACATGACCCACAGGCCTACCTTTCTGGTTGGTACATTTTTTTGTGCCTTTGTTGGCATTAAAAAAAAAAATCTAAAGCTGAAGTTTTCTTTACTAATTTTACCCTAAATTACAATTCAATAGTTTCTGTTCACTACCCTTTTCCATATTTTAGCCTTCCATGCAAGCTACTCCTTCACAGTGCAGCTTCCATGGCAAAGTAGTTTCAGAGAGATGCAATGCCATCCCCCCATGAAGCTAGGTTGCCACAAGTCATCCATATTCTGTATTTGATGGCCATTACTTATGATTTTCTATGACCATTAGATACACTGTTTGAGAAGGATTCAATGATGTGCTATCAATTTTGACGATGTGTAAAAATCCCTTTTTTTTCTTTTAAGTTTTTTGGAGATTGCTGCCAAGCATGCTTTAAAACACCAGCTATTTGAAGTTGTCGCTGCCTTTTGTTTCTGCTTGTTCTATAATCTGCTGTATTGTTATTGCAGAATATGCTACTTCTATCGCCAGCGATAGTAAGAGTAGCTACAGTAAGTTTCTTTGTTTGATTCTGTTTTTTGTTTCATTTTAATTCTTTTTTTCTTGCTTTTTGGCTGCTTTGTTTTGGTTTTCATTGAACACGCACGTTAGGCAAGCAGGTTGCAAGTTGCTTGTTTGTTTTCAAGCAGAGCCCTTCTGAAAGGTCAAGTAATGCCTTTATTAATGTGTTTCTTTTTAAGTAGCATGGTATTCTTTTGTTTTGTGTCGATGTCTGCTTCCCTGTTGTCGAGGCTGAGAGGACCACAACACAATTTTCTTCTTTGTTCCTGTGCTTTCTAATTTGTCACATGAATAATCTGACCGATATTGCTGTCCTCATTTTTATTCCCCAGTGACTGTCTGTAATATTGTTTTCCGCACTCAAAAGTAATTGCCTTTTAACAATGAAATATGCTTGTAGCACTTCCAGGGACACTATTAGCTTCAAAATACACTTCAAATGATATTTACACTAGTCATTAATCACATTGGAGAATCTATTGTAGGCCCTTAATGAAGTGGATGACGATTACTGCCCTTCAGTTCTGACCTTCATTCACTTCTTTCTTAAATGTCTTCCTTTAAAGCCAAGGATTACTGTAACTTAAAATACTTTGTGAATACTGTCCTGTCATGGAACAGAACTACTAAGGCGTCGCTTTTGTGCTTTGCACCCTCTTATATATATATATATATATATATATATATATATATATATATATATATATATATATATATATATATATATAATGGACTGGAGAGGAGGGCTATAGTAGAAAATTACTGACCCGAGGGAAGACTATTGTTACCAACAGGGATTGCACCTTTAGATCCTAGAGATTGTAGATCCTACCAAAGTTTTCATACACTGTGTTGTATGTGCTCCGTGCGCTGCCATTGCTGGTTGTGTCATGTGAGCTGTTCAGTGTGTTGATATGGAAATAAATCATGTTCACCTGCAGGGTGTATCAACTTCAACCTCCGTCTCGATCTCCTGCCTCAAACTCAGCAGCAAATGCACGCACCCACAGGGCAGACGGCTACTCTGTCACAAGCAGTCTTGAAACAATTGTAAGTCGCCCTGGTTAAGGGTGTCTGCTAGGAAATAAATAATAATAATAATAATAATAATAATAATAATAATAATAATAATAATAATAATAATAATAATAATAATAATAATAAGTAAATAAATAAATAACATCAATAAATAACAATGCTTTTGAAGTTCATACCGTATAGTTAGCAAAGTTTTTCTCTGTCTCCGTCTGGTTTGCTGACTGCTGCATAATCCAGTTTATATCCCGCCCGTCATATTTGTTTACATCGTTGAGTTGAATTTCAGAAAGTCAGAAAACAGTGACAGTGACATTTTAATCACCATTTTGTGTTTGTTGGAGCATCCTTATTTTGTAGTGTGAAAAAGGGGGCAAAGCTTAAAGGAAACACTTAGTTATTCATATATACATTGCAAAGCCCATTATTGTCTTTTGCAGTCCAAAGTTGATCTCTTCTGGGTTTTTTTTTGTTTGTTTGTTTTTGACAAATATGCAAAATCATCTTTGACCTTTACATTACACTCACCGGGAAGCTAACTATGACTAGCGATGCTAAAGATGTCCTTTTACCGACGCCAAAATAATCCAATGCTATTCTTAAGCTTTGCAAAGTGCTTGTATCTTCAAAACTGAACAGGAGTTTATTTTGAATGCTTTGTTAATACATAACAACCAGTTAGATCATAATTTATATCTTAATTTTGATCTTGCATTATAAGTAATGCAGCACAATTTCAGTTTAATGGTCTGCAATAACTACTGTGTAGTACACAGTTGCTGCAATTTGTTCCATTTTCTATTTGACGTTCAAGGTACACAGCTTTTAGAATACAGTGCAGGATGTCTACCTATTATGCCTTCAGATACGTTGCCAGGTAACCGTAGATTTCAGACATGATTGCCTCAGAGCTGTCCGTCCGGAGTCTCACTGGTCTTGCGACGAGACAACAAACCATTGACAGCAAGCCACAGAAAAGCAGTCTGTATTGAATATCCACACTTTATCAAGATAAACTTCAGATCGGAGAAAAGGCAGTCCCACATGAGCACAGAGTGTTTGTAGAAATCCACTGCATGTGTCTAAACTATATCAGTATACTGTACTTTTTTGTTCAGACATATTAGGACACCTGTAATCGCCAAGGATGCCAGCCTTGTGCTATATACATCTCATATACCTCATTTAAAAGGACCTAATAAAATACAGTTGGTACTATAGTCTAGTGTAAGGGCAATGATTTCTATGAGACCCCATTCAAGTTTGATGTAAACCCCTAAAATGCAGTAACTGTATCAGTAGATCCTTATGATCCTTATGTAAGGAAAACAAAATGCCCATCACTTTATATGGCACCAGCTTCTGTAATTCGGCGTTCACCACTACAGATGGCATTTAACAACATATGGATTAAGACAGATGGTTTTTCTTTTTTTCAGTCATCCAAAACAGTGGTTATCAGTCCTTGTTTAATGCACATGGAATTTGCAGCCTAGCATGATTTGTGAATTCACCAGAAAAGGGTTTAAAACCTTTGTTATGCCATATCCATTTTTATTTTTAAATAGGGTGTAATTATCTTCAGCTAGCAATTGTGTGATTTGACGTCAATTCTTTGCTTATTACACAGCTGGAATCAAGGGACTGACAGAATGGGTATGCAGTAAGTAAAGGGTACTACCTTCTTCAAATTGCAACATAGAAAGATTATCCTCTAGATGTTCATATTTCATGTGTATCTGTCCAATCCTAAATCCATTTTAATTTCTGTCTTACCCTTTTTGAACCATACGTCTATCCCACCTTGTGCTGTATATATATATATACACACACACTCACACTCACTAGGGTAGAATATGTGCCCTTCAGTGCAAATGCCAACCCATACCATAACATTTCAATATTGTTAACTTTTAGTGTATCAGGTAACGCCTGCAGTAGCTCTTCACAGGGTTACTGTGTATTGCTTTGTATTACTCTCTCTGTATTAACATTCCCCTATGGACATTCAAGATGTTTGAAAAGACTTCACATTGTCAGAAAATTAAGTTAAAAACCACCCTTTCCAGTTGACAAGGCTGGCATCCTTGACGTCACACTTTGTCAGAATATAGTATATGTAAAAATCGGAACATCTTAGATGGCCAATTCATGTGTTTTCGTGGGCTGCTGGTACTGTATACATTACATTCTTTTATTTTACCCTTGGATCTTTTCAAACTAGTTCAAAGCTATTTCTGTAAAAAATAAAATAAACTATTCACAGCCCTACTAAAATACAGTAGACACTTTATTGTCAAAGAGAAGGCCCATTTTTTAAAACATACACAGTGTCAACGGGATTATGAGAAAAATAGTCTCATTCAATTGATCCAAACGGTGTTGAATGTAAATAATATTATTTATACAGAGAAACCCACCAATGTTTGATTTGTATAACCTTTATTTGCTTTTATTTATTTAACCTTTTTATTTGATTACCTAAACAGAAGTAGTATGTATATCCACCACTCTTAAGATCAATTGAATATAAGCAACCTGTCCACAGGTAGCAGCAAGACTCCACAAGCACAAACCTCATAGGAGCACATTGACCACCGGCATTGTTAAACGGGATCCATCCATTTGAAAAGCAACTGAGGGAAACTGCAGGGGGAGTTGGGAGTTCAAAACTAAATCTGATTGACTGTTATGGGCAAAATGATATATACCCTGTCCATTAAGTTCTCTGAAGCCATATATTACATGCAGATCGATGGACAGCTTGCATATGATGATGTCTGCAGTGCTGTGGCTTTGCAGGGCAACTGATTGCTCTTGATGGGAAGACAGCCTATGATCTGCAGCGGTCCCCCTCTGGTGTTTTACCAGGAGGTGTCTTTTAATTTCAACAAACAACTGGGGAACTCTGATCTGTCTTTCGACCTCTCTGTTGTACCTTACTATACTGCTACACACATTACTGTGGGGTTTTTATGAACAATAAAGGCAAGTAATGAAGAAGTAAAATAATGAATGTGCAGTGCAGAGAAGAAAAAAAAATCACAGCTGAACTGTTTCCCCATCGTATGATTTCTAAGCTTGTAAACTAAAATTAATGAGCTTAACAGTTGATAATGTGAAAATAAAATGCAATAACAATGTGCTGGTTTGATCGGATCACTTTCAGGCTTTTTATCTGTGTACTTGTCTATCTGTGTTTTCAGCTGGCTGCGTTTGTATTGCACATTTTTAATTAATCTTTTTTGTGCCAGTGACATTGCCAAACCATGGAAGGAACAGGTACACTGTAGTTTACTTCTGATCACAGAGTAGCTGTACTTCTGAATGAAATGCTTTTATGTTAAAATACTGTGTCCAGACAGTGTACAGCTGTAGTATTGCAGTGTTTAATTGGACTCATGTATACAGTGCACAGTAAAGAGGTCTCCTAGCACAGTGATGCTGCAGCCTCCAAGCACAGCGATGCAGCAGCCTCCGAGCACAGCGATGCAGCAGCTTTATACTGAAGGTTTAGCTGGACTAAGTTCTCATCAACCCATACCCAGTGATACCCTGCATTTTCTCTTTGTACCACCAGGGAGTCCAGAGGACTTGATTCTCTCCTATGAACCTGTCACCCGGCAAGAAAGTAAGTGCGCCTCTTTTGCCTATGTATTCAGAAGAGTTTTGTGTGCTATGAAAATATGAAATTGCTAGAAAGGCTTGTACAACATCCTACAATATGTACATTCCTACAATCATAAAAATCCAGCATATCCAGTTTTGGACAAAATCCACACAAGGTAACACCTTGTATACACAGAGTATAAAGTTATTGGCTTGAGCCTAAACCTTGGCACATAATATTGGACAACAGTACTGTATAAAGGGTAGCTCCTAAAGACCTGAATCCTGAATATTGTATACCAAAGCTGCTCTTTGAGCCTGTGACATAGTCGTGGCCCCACCCCCGAGGGAACAAAAGGACTCTGCTCATAGATCTCCACACTGTTTTTCCATTCAAGACTGACCTGACAGACAAAGAATAGCCTTCTGTTTGGAACTCTTTTAGCTCAACAGAGCACCAATGGTAGTGACATACCAGAAACTTTTGGGCCTGATACGCAACGACAACACAACAGTGGTGGCCTACATAACCCACCAGTCTCTATCACTTGGCTCACAAGCTTTTGCTGTGAGCGCATGAGAACCTCCTCTCACTGCGGGCAGTTCATCTACCCGGGGTGACGAACTGGGTGGCAGACCTTCTTTCAAGGAGAGTCCCCAGCAGCTCAGAGTGGTGGCTTCACCCCGAGGTGGTAAGCCTCACCTGGGAGAAGTTTGGAAGAGCAGAGATAAACCTCTTTGCCTTCCAGGAATCAACCCCACAACTTGTCCCATGGCAGTAATACTGCAATTCTTGCAGGACCTATCTGGGAGCTATTTCAGCTTGCCATGTCAAGATTGACTCGGTCTCCCCAGGAGCTCACTTCCTGGCAGGGCAAATTTTAAAAGGGGCTCGGTGGCTTCGTCCACCTATGAAGGACATTGTGCCTCATTGGAGGCTAAACGAGGTGTTTAATGCACTCATGAACTCTCCATTTGAACCCCTGCATTCAGCTGATCTGAAATGTTTATCATTTAAAGCATCATTCTTGCTTGTTATCACCTCTGCATAGCTGGGGAGATGCAGGCATTCTATATTGCAAAAGCCTGCTTAATTTTTACAGAGGCCAGGACAAAGGTCATGCTCTGCACCAACACTGCCTTCTTGCCTTCTCGGCGTTCCATGTCAACCAGTCTGTGGAACTGGAGGTTTTCCATCAACCTTCTTTCTGTCTGACAGGGAGCAACAGCTCCATATGTTCTGCCCAGTTCGGGCCCTGGCATACTACGTTGACAGGACGAAAAGTTGGAGGCAGTCCGAACTATTTTGTGTCTGCTATGGGGCCAGGTCCCGTGGTCAAGCCCTGTCTAAGCAGCGGCTGTCCAAGTGGATAACAGACACGGTCAGGACTGCTTATGAATTGGCCAACTTACCCCTCCAGAAAAGCTCAGTGCCCATTCCACCAGGGGCCTTCATGGGCTTTATTCCAGGGTGCATCTGTCAAGGACATGTGCAATGCAGCAGTGTGGGCTACTCCCCATGCCTTCACTGCATTCTAGACTGGATGTTGTGGATCCTCAAAACCCTGGCTTTGGACTAGAGTGTTAAGGGTGGCTTCCTAGTTGACCCTTACAACACAGGCATAGTGGTGAAACTCTCCCTCAGTTTGTTCACCCTAGCTACTTGCTACTGGGGTTCTGAATGGTAACGCACAAGGCAGCCATCGGCTTAGCTTTGTAGCATTCCGGTTGTTCCGCAATCTTGCCCTTGCGACGGCTTTGGTACACTCACCCATTCGGTAATGGTTACATTTCATACTTCAAGGGGAACGTTAGGTTATTATCATAACCATGGTTCCCTGAAATAGGAATGTAACCATTAACACAGTCACTGTGTCCATGATTGCAGCAGGCTTGAAGGAAAAATGTTGCTGAGATCTGTGAACGCAGTCCTTTTGATCCCTCGGGGGCAGGGCCACGACTGTGTCACAGGATCAGAGAACAGCTGTGGTATACAATAGTCAGGATTCGGGTCTTTAGGAGGTAAATACTCATTCGGTAATGGTTACATTTCTATTTCAGGTAACCAGGGTTATGATAATAACCTAACGTTTTCTACTTTAAATGTGATGGAATATGCAATGTTACTAATTTACTTATAAGACCAGCTTAAAATGTCACTAGAACTTTACTCATTCATGCATGCATTTTTATATTTTTATGTACTGTTGTCATATCTGTAATATTATTATTATTATCTTTTTTTTAAATAGTTAACTACACCAGACCTGTTATCATCCTGGGACCAATGAAAGACAGGATCAATGATGATCTGATATCTGAATTCCCTGACAAGTTTGGATCGTGTGTCCCACGTAAGTAAATCAATCCAGTAGCAGTGCTGGCTCCATCTCTGACTGCTATTAACCATTTCCTTATGTTTCTGTGATGCTGCAGTCTTATCAAGTTAAACCACAGAAGCATAGAACTTTGGACCAAAGTCTTATTTAATATTCTAATATGATATCTTAAAGGGTACAAAATGACCTTTTATTTTATTATGTTACATGTTCCCATGTGTTGTTACTGTTTACGTAAGGTGTGTGTATTTTTTTAATTATTTTTTTTTTTTACATTTTGACCACTTTTTTAAACTTTTAAATTGCATTCCCTGCCTCAAGATGGCTTCACATGTACCCACATGGACCTCTCAGAACTACATTTCCCATCATCCTCCTGCTCACTCTTCACATGTACCCGCATGGACCTCTCAGAACTACATTTCCCATCATCCTCCTGCTCACATATGTAACTGAGATGGATTTACCGGTGAGCAGGAGGATGATAGGAAATGTAGTTCTGAGAGGTCCATGCGGGTACATGTGAAGCCATCTTGAGGCAGGGAATGCAATTTAAAAGTTTAAAAAAAGTGGTCAAAATGTAAAAAAAAAAAAAAAAATTAAAACAATACACACACCTTACGTAAACAGTTGTAGCAACACATGGGAACATATAAGAAGCTGTGTTTTATATAATTGCAAACCATCATTTATTTTAGTTCAATAACATTAATTGCAAATCAATTTAAAGCCCTGTTAGCTATTGCCTCTCCAAAGCTATACCTCCCTCAGCTTACCACGATACCTACTAAATCTAAATCTGAAGACTCTTAGGCAGTAATTGATCTGCTTTTTTGACATTAAAGATTGATTAATTTAAAACGTACAGTTCCGGAATAGAAAACGAAGCTAATTTGTCAGTGAGCTGGAGTACTGTATTCAGGTACAGTATATAGTGATTATGTTTCATCATTGTGAGTAATAGCGATTGTATATATTGGAGATATACAATCTCTAATTGTGAACATCCCTGTAATCATAATGACCCCTGTGCTATTGAGTCCTTCAGCAAAACTCAATACCCTCAATACCACTATGATATTGTGCTTAAACATAAGTGCGCCATTTCACTCCACTGCAAAAATAAATTACATTTTCCAAATTCTCTGCAATTTTGAAATTCTGCATTTTTTGTTGGATATTTATTCAAGTGAGTTCATCATTGTGTAGGTGGTGAGGATATGTATTACTGTACTTAAGATAATCAGACATGCTCTTTAACTATCTGTGGTCAATTTATTTAACAATACATTCAATTCAGTATACTAAGTTTCTATTTTATGTATCTACCCTCATATTAAATATGATGTTTTTGTTCCTTACATTAAATATTTGTATTATTATTAGTTATTTTTAAACTCCAGTGAAACTTTCCTGCGTCAGCCAAGTTTCCTCATTATAGGCTATTCTGTATGATTTTCAATCTTAATTCCTTTATTTATCTTTTCATTTATTTTGAAAACCTAACAATGCAGCTAACTTTTCAGGGCGTTTTGGTAAGTAAGTAAATAACTCATTGGTACAGTATAGAGTACGATTTCACTTGGCAAATGAAAAAAAAAATCTAGTTACTCTACAAGATACACTTTTTAGATATGCTAGAAGCTAGATTATTCTACTTTATATTAAAATGCTAATAACATGGTATTCTGACCCTGTAAAAGGTTTGATAGGTCACATTTATTTACTGTGTATTTAGATAATAAAATGATCTAAAACAGAGGTTCTCAAACCCAGTCCTGCGGACTCCCTGTGTCTTCTGGTTTCCATTCCAACTGAGCTCTCAATCACGTAACTAAACCCTCACCTGAACTAATAATTTGCTTAATTAGACCTTTTAAATTGTTTTAGCTCTTAAACAGTTGGAGAGTTCAAGTTACTTATAAAATGTTATAGCTAACTCGAAATCTGCAACTGTTTAAGAGCTGAAAACAAGTACAAATTAAGCAAATTATTAGTTCAATTAAGGGTCTAGTTAAGTAATTAGCTCAGCTGGAATGAAAACCAGCAGGCACACGGTGTCCCCAGGACCAAGTTTGAGAACCCCTGATCTAAAGAAAGCTTATGCAAAAGAGTGGAGCATCTGTAGCGATGCAATTAAATTACCAGTAAGTATTACAGATGTATTGTTTTGCAATGAATGACTATAATGTGTATTAATGGTCTGCACCTGCAACCTTCTCTTAACATATGTATTACTTATGTATTATGTTCTTTGCACAAGCTGTATTGAATAAATAACTGTCATACTGACTAATTACTGTACCCCTCCGTCTCTTTGACACTTTGGCTTCAAGGGATCTTGTAACTGTGGTCACAGTTGCAGTCATATATTGTGTATTGGTTTTATGGCAAGGCATTAGTCAAGTTGTTTTGGGGACTGTCACAGTGTTGAATAACCTTGTATTGCACAAGTCAATGTAAGGTCTGTTAGCATAGAGGCTGACTTTTAAAACTGGCTCCAGACTGAATGTCTGTATCAGCGTAGCCTTTCCTGGTTCCCTGCTTTCTTGCATGAAGGGGCTGCTCCTGCATCCAAGGGCACATTTCCAGAGCACCATCACAACCAGCAAACCGGAAAACAGGCCCAGGAATTCAATTTGCGATTTCAGTAAATCTCTTCCCTGCAGCCCAACCAGCAAAATCACCTCCAAACAAGCGATTTCTTATCATCTTTCAGAAGACTCTGAACTACTGTTACTTTCGCAGAAGCTCCTTGCGTATACTTAACATCAACAGTATTGTATACAGCTTGTTTTTTATAAATTATATATACTGGTATTGCATACTTGTAGACAACACAAGACCAATTTACTGTATTACACCTCTCATTAGTGTAGGACACGACAGTTCTCAGTAGTGTTGAAACGGCTATAATTAAATATTGTTATGGTTACAAGAAAGAAATTTTCTTGCCCCTTTGTCATAACAAGAGTTATGTACTGAACACCTGGATTGCCTAATGTGTAGTTGTGTTATCTAAGTATGCTAGCTTTAATTAGTTTGTCTTTAGTATATCTTAGCCCTGCATTTTTATTCATCAGTAATTTTTTTTGCTTTGCTTGTATTTCTTCCATGAAGACACCACAAGACCAAAGCGTGACTACGAAGTGGACGGAAGGGACTACCACTTTGTCATCTCAAGAGAGCAAATGGAAAAAGACATCCAAGAGCACAAGTTTATTGAAGCTGGGCAGTATAATGACAATCTCTACGGAACCAGCGTCCAGTCTGTGAAATACGTTGCAGAACGGGTAAGGAGGACTTAGAAATGACACGTGCATCTGAAGACGCCCTCCCGTGGTTGTGATCTTTGAGATCAATTCAGGAATGATTGATAAATTCAGCAAAGCGGTGGTTCAAGCAACTGCAAAGGGCTTTATATCTCACCTCAATCCATTCGTGCATCAGAGTTTGCCTCCTCCTCCTCAGCCTCCACCTGTTTTTCGGCTTCGTCTAAAGGGAGGGCAGCTATCCTGTCCCCCTCCCCATGGTTTCCCTACAGTCAGCCTCTCCACTCTCAGCAAACTAAACTATGGGCAGGGTTACCTCGAAGGACAAGGCCAAAGATGTATTGGAAATATGTCCAACGTAGTGTTGTCTTGTCTAAGCTTTAATAACTATTGTTCTTTCTATTGCATGGGTTTTCCCTTCTGAACAAAGGTTTTAATCCATTTTCTCTTATAGCACTCCCCCTCCCCCCCTTGTCTTCTGTGGAAGATCTTGAGTTGTTTTTTTTTTCAAAGACAGTAATATATAATTAAACCTGCTGCTTCCTGGTATCTTATCACTTCCAGTGTTGTACAGCAGCTTCATATGTGGATTTAATGTATATTAATAGAAATGATCTGTAATATTAGAATGTAAATGCTGCTTCAGATCATAAACAATGACAGGTTGTGTTACTGCCTTCTCAACAGGGCAAGCACTGTATACTTGACGTATCAGGAAATGCTATTAAAAGATTACAAGTTGCACAGCTTTACCCTATTGCCATCTTTATTAAGCCCAGATCTGTTGAGTCTTTAATGTAAGTATCTCATATATTTCCATTCACAGTAACAGTTTTTTTAAGAGCATCTTGGTTTACAAATATTAAATGTACCTATTTAACAATCTAACACAGGCTATTTAAAGTACAATATGTGCCTGGAATGCCTTTCTAAGAATATAATGCTATTGTTTTACACTGTGTATCCTATGTATTGCATGGCTTGTAAATGTTTTTATGCTATGTTAAATGCTAGAATGATGAGGCACACGCCACAGTGAATTTAATCAAGACTTTAAGTCTATGGCAACATACAGAAAAAAAAATGTGTTTTTGCAGACATAGTCTGAACAGATCTGCCCAGCACTTGCATCTAATTCGCTGTTGCAAACCAGATGCTAATTCTGTGCAACCTTCCAACATACTGAGAATGCCAAAATATGTGTTTGCATTCAACGAGTGGCTAAATTGAAGATGCTGGAAAGTATTCTTTCCATTTAATCTGTCTTTCTCACTGACGTTAAGGTGACCAGTAGGTTTGTTTGTACTGTATGCTGTCAAGACAGGAAAATAATATGAACCAATTCCATCTCTAAGGGAAATGAATAAAAGGCTGACGGAGGAGCAGGCAAAGAAGACATATGACAGAGCCATCAAGCTAGAACAAGAGTTTGGCGAGTTCTTCACAGGTAAATATTTTTACATGCATATGAAATAGTTTACCACAGATGGAAATAGTTTACCGTAGTGGTTTTCAACTGTGCAGGAGTCAGTGTAAAGTGCCTGCAACGTATAGGCTCTCATTAGAATCACAAATGTTTGCATAGCATGACAGTACTGTACATGTTTGGGATGTAATGGGATGTTTTCATCAGCTCCCCCCCCTAACACTTGTGTTGCTTATTATGCACCGATTTCACTGTAAATCTATGAATTTCATCCGCTTCAGTCCTTTTCATTAATTGGCATGTAACTGTCTATCTGCTACACAGCCTGTATACGGAGGAGGGTGGAGGGGGAGCCTGGGTTATCCTGTTGTGGATTGGTTCATTAGTGATCTGTATACTGTGCATTATTGATTCCAGATAGATAAATAGATAGATAGATTTAGCATATGCTTGTGGAAATAATGGACAGAGGATGGTATCATTAATGTATTTGAAGTTGGGTGTTTTTATTCGTTTTGGCTTGCCTGTACAACAGAGACATTTAATACAAACACTGTTAAAAAGTCGTAATGTTTACTACCAACCAATCATAACTTGTCCAGGCAGCTTTGGTTTACCTGTTAATGGTGCATCATAAACCTCTTCCCTCATTTGGAGACAGTTTCTGAATATAGAAGAGTAAACTTGAATTGGTTTCCCTTGTTTTAACGTTTGTTCATGTTGTGTTGATTCTTTAAATTGTTTGTAATTCGTTGTTGTTGTTTTCTTGCAGCTCTTGTTCAAGGAGACACCTTAGAAGACATTTATAACCACTGCAAATTAGTCATAGAGGAGCAATCAGGACCTTACATCTGGATTCCCTCAAAGGAAAAATTATAAAACCTGCCCAGGATCTGGGACTGCAAACATAGGAATAATTTGTAATATATTTATTATTATTATTATTATTATTATTATTATTATTATTATTATTATTATTATTATTATTATTATTTGACTTTTTGTTATGGTTGCATTTTTTCACTTTCAATATGAATGTACACCACAAAGTGTTTGAGGCTTTCTGGCCTCAAAAAAAAAAAGGATAAGGTTATTTATTTATTTTTTTGTTAAAACAATAGGAATCGATGTTGGACACAGATCCGCAAAAAACAAAAAAACAAAAAAAAACGACATCCACACGACAATCTGTTATAAACATGTGGAGGTAACGAACATAGATATCAGCTCCTGTCTCTATCCAAACATGTTCTAGCACTCAAGTGCCCTGAAGGTACCCATTGCACATTTGTGGTAAACACAGTTATTTTTTGTATCTATGCACACACGGACACAAGTGTGTTTTTGTGTTTTTGTCTTGTTTGTTTAGTTTATTATGTAGGAGTCTACATCACCTTAAATTAGTTTATTCATGTCTTATGTAGGCTCTTTATGAAATATGTGTAATACATAATATAAAGAAAAAAACGCTTTACCTAGTGCAAATAAAAAAGGGATTTAACTGTGTATGGGAATTTTGACACTAGATATTTTGAAATTTGTATTAATAGAGGACACTACCGCACAGATTAAAAAAAAAATAATATTTATAAGAAAATATATAACTTTGTAAAAAGCAAATTTTATTGGTGGAAAATAGTGTTTTGTGGTACATTTACTACTGGCTGTTCGGATTGTTTAAAGAAAAACAAAGTGCAAACTGATGTGTCTTAGGACAACAACTGCCACCTTAAAAAACCACACACGATGATATTGCTTTATTTTTTTCTTTTGCTACTTTACCTGACTGAAGACTTGGCCTTTTTGTGAGTTATACCTGGTGTTTGTTGGGTTGCCCCCTTCTGAAGTGAACAGAACCGGGTATGTACAACTGAAACACTAAGGGGTCTACTGAATGATGTAAACGAGGCAGCGCTAACTATTGCCTCACTCTATAATTCTATATTACTGAAATCCTGCTTGTGTCCCCCCCAGGGATGACATATTGACCCGCCCCCTTAATGACATCACTGAATACAATGAGAAAATGTTCTGTGATACAGCAGGTTTACAGGTTTTAAGGTGGCAGTATTACCATCTTCTGTTGTTTAAATCATTAAGCCCCCCTAGGACAGTCCTATCTTGTTGTTTCCTAATGCGCCTCATTGTAAGCAAAGGGGAAAAAATGGAAATCAGCAGTACAGAAAGTATATTACACTGATTCCCATAAAAACAAGATTTAAAAGCTATGTCACTTATATATTCAAGATGAAAATACTGTTAGATTTGCATCTTTTTTTTTTAAATCTTGACCAAATGCTTAGCCTTGTAATTATGTAATAAATGCATCATATCGTTCTTAATTTTTTAAAAATTATTATTATTATTATTATTATTATTATTATTATTATTATTATTTCACAAGTTAAATTTAAAGCAGCATTTTTTTTTATTTATTGATTTGTTTTGTTAGGGATGTGCATGGAATGTAATAGGTAGTATTTATTGAAATTAAAATGTCTTGAATTTACTTTGATTTCCTTCAAGATTTTTGCACAGCACATAGTGCCACCTGATGGACAAATGCTAGTATTGCAGCAGATCGTGCATATAAGAACATAAGGGCATTTATGAACAAGAGGAAGCCATGTGGTCCATCAATGCTCAACCAGCTCCTGTAGCTTATATTCCTGCATACCCCTAATATTTATAACAATCTGCTGAGATGCATCATCTTTGCTTTAGAGCGAGGTTGCTTTATATGCTATAGGTATAAACTGGAGCAAACAGCTTCAGGTACATGAAAACATATATCTTTAAAATCTTCCACTCTGTTCTGCAAACATCCTGCTGATTTCACTAGTTTATGTTTATTGCTTTTGTATTGCCATCATGTTAATAAAGCAAAAAATAGCAGCACTAGATACAGGACTTGGAAAAAAAAAGGAGATGTATTTTGCTATACAGTAGAATGTGGATTTATTAAACACAAGATCTGAAATTAAACTTGTGACATGCTCTTTAAATTTCCGTATTTCCTAGAATATATATTTAAAGGTTTTATGAAGATAAAATTCGTACTGCTTTTTACTCAGGGTTGAGGGACGACATGGGCTGGGTTGGGTATAAGCTACAGTAAACCCGCCCTAGCGTTTGTCAAGGGTTTTCTTGTTGCCTGAGACTGAAGCTCTTAATAATTATCCATGTAAAAAAAATAAATAAATACAATACAGTATGTGCACTGCCATGTCCACCCATTGCTTATCTGCTTAGCAAATGCATCTTCTCATGTTACCCTCTAGTTTTAGGCATGCAACCTATCCTTTATTACTGTTACGTGCTGAGTTTGTTCCAGTTCAAAGAGATATTCTGTGGCTAAGTACAATCAAAACATGACATAGGAATAGGTTGTTTGTGGTATTAATATTATATTATTTATTATTTTTATTTACCTTGATCTATTGTTGTCATTTTCCCTTTTAGAGCCACTTTTGCACTTATTTAATATATACAGTACTGTGCAAAAGTTTTAGGCAGGTGTGAAAAAATGCTGTAAAGTAAGAATGCTTTCAAAAATAGACATGTTAATAGATTATATTTTATCAATTAACTAAATGCAAAGTGAGTGAACAGAAGAAAAATCTAAATCAAATCCATATTTGGTGTGACCACCCTTTGCCTTCAAAACAGCATCAATTCTTCCAGGTACACTTGCACAAAGTCAGGGATTTTGTAGGCATATAGTCAGGTGTATGATTAAACAATTATACCAAACAGGTGCTAATGATCATCAATTCAATATGTAGGTTGAAACACAATCATTAACTGAAACAGAAACAGCTGTGTAGGAGGAATAAAACTGGGTGAGGAACAGCCAAACTCAGCTAACAAGGTGAGGTTGCTAAAGACAGTTTACTGTCAAAAGTCATACACCATGGCAAGACTAAGCACAGCAACAAGACACAAGGTAGTTATACTGCATCAGCAAGGTCTCTCCCAGGCAGAAATTTCAAGGCAGACAGGGGTTTCCAGATGTGCTGTCCAAGCTCTTTTGAAGAAGCACAAAGAAACGGGCAACGTTGAGGACCGTGAGCGCAGTGGTCGGCCAAGGAAATTTACTGCAGCAGATGAAAGACACATCATGCTTACTTCCCTTTGCAATCGGAAGATGTCCAACAGTGCCATCAGCTCAGAACTGGCAGAAAACAGTGGGACCCTGGTACACCCATCTACTGTTCGGAGAAGTCTGGTCAGAAGTGGCCTTCATGGAAGACTTGCGGCCAAAAAGCCATACCTCCGACGTGGAAACAAGGCCAAGCGACTCAACTATGCACGAAAACACAGGAACTGGGGTGCAGAAAAATGGCAGCAGGTGCTCTGGACTGATGAGTCAAAATTTGAAATATTTGGCTGTAGCAGAAAGCAGTTTGTTCGCCGAAGGGCTGGAGAGCGTGCAGAATGAGTGTCTGCAGGCAACAGTGAAGCATGGTGGAGGTTTCTTGCAAGTTTGGGGCTGCATTTCTGCAAATGGAGTTGGGGATTTGGTCAGAAGTAATGGTCTCCTCAATGCTGAGAAGTACAGGCAGATACTTATCCATCATGCAATACCATCAGGGAGGCATCTGATTGGCCCCAAATTTATTCTGCAGCATGACAACGACCCCAAACATACAGCGAAAGTCATTAAGAACTATCTTCAGCGTAAAGAAGAACAAGGAGTCCTGGAAGTGATGGTATGGCCTCCACAGAGCCCTGATCTCAACATCATCGAGTCTGTCTGGGATTACATGAAGAGAGAGAAGCAACTGAGGCTGCCTAAATCCACAGAAGAACTGTGGTTAGTTCTCCAAGATGTTTGGGCCAACCTACCTGCCGAGTTCCTTCAAAAACTGTGTGCAAGTGTACCTAGAAGAATTGATGATTGATGCTGTTTTGAAGGCAAAGGGTGGTCACACCAAATATGGATTTGATTTAGATTTTTCTTCTGTTCACTCACTTTGCATTTAGTTAATTGATAAATATAATCTATTAACATGTCTATTTTTGAAAGCATTCTTACTTTACAGCATTTTTTCACACCTGCCTAAAACTTTTGCACAGTACTGTATATATATATATATATATATATATATATCATCTGTTTCTTTTTTTATTGCAGTTCATATTATTACACACTGTACATACTACTCTTTAGCATAACCTGTTTAATTTCAGATAAAGTTTATCCCCAATACAGGTTCAAAACTGGACACAGACATAACACTCGAATGCTTAGAGACCCTTTGGTTGTAGATATATGATAATTCCATTCATTCCATTGGTGTAAGGAATAAAGCACAGCCAATATAAACTGAAATGTATATGTATCAATAATAGTGTGTCTATTATTCAAGTATGATTGTTTTTTGTTTGTTTGTTTGGTTTCTGTGTGTGTGTGTGTGTGTGTATATATATATATATATATATATATATATATATAATGAATGAGAGAATATCCTTTGCATACTGTTATGTACTATTGATTGCTTTGGACATCACCTTAAATACTTTGCTCGAGGTATAAATGAAGGTAATATACTCTACTAAGCATCCATCTAAATTGTAAATTAAAGGTTTGGTGAGACTTTTAAAAGAAATAATGTCTTCATGTTTTTTCTTTTTTTGCTTGCTTGCTGTGTTCTAAAGTGAAGTTACTTTTTTTTTTCTTCAGTTGATAGGTGTAGATGAGGGCTCCACCTCTCTTCTTTGTGCCACAGTTAATTAACATATCATTTAAATATACTTTATCTTCACATAAGTAGTTAATTTTCACATAGCAACAACCTGATTACAAATCA
Source organism: Acipenser oxyrinchus oxyrinchus (assembly GCA_030684275.1). Lineage (NCBI taxonomy): Eukaryota > Metazoa > Chordata > Actinopteri > Acipenseriformes > Acipenseridae > Acipenser > Acipenser oxyrinchus. The sequence goes on from CM060253.1 coordinate 5,529,821, forward strand.
GCTTTAAAAGTCTGACGTTTAAGATTAACATACACATATCTTTATATTCATTTGTATTGTATTTTTTTTTTTCTTATCTGATGTTGTAAATCAGTTTTGCTTGCTTGGGGATGTGGCCAATGTTTTAATAAATGTATTTATATACTTATAGCAACAATACTAATTGCAATTACAGCAGCCGTTAGAAAACTACATTCAATCATTTCTTCAGTTTGAAATAATTTTGCCAGTTCCCTTTCTGTACTCTGTGTGCTTTTCAGATAAATGAGAATGCAAATGAACCTTTTCTACCATCAGGCCTTATGAGTAATTTTACACCCCATTTGATACCTTTTCCTCTCCAGATACAGCTTCCAAAATAGACAATTAATCTCTGGATTAAAGTTCTGGTAATAAGGTTCCCTCAGCCCCAGAGGACAGCTCAGCACCCTGTAATAATACATGTTTTTATATCAGCACATAGATCAATTTCCAATCACTGCCCTGTCATATTGTAGCATCTCAAATTACTGGAAATCATTAAAGTCGTTGGAACAGTTAGAAAATAAAGCTGAGCACATTGAGCCCTTCTTCTGTTCTGCAATTACAAGGCATGGTATTCAATGTGATAAACTGAAAATATGCATAAATCATGCTTTTTTTTTTTAAAGACATGATGCTTCAAGTTTTATTCGGACCAAGTAGTGGTCTGGTTACCTGACACTGATTATTAGACTTCCAGATAATCGACTCTGTTGTGTTACTAACAACAGCCAATAAGCACAATTGATTTATGCAGTGCAAAACTGTGATTACTTATCAAATGGTTTATACTTATAAAATGGCCTGATTGAACCAATTTGCTGAAAAGGAATCAAATTTTTCAACCCATGAAATAGTCTCAATACACAGCTATGGCCAAAAGTTTTGCATCACCTAGAATTTTAGGATTGAGACATAATTAAAAAAAAAAAAATACATAAATAAATAAAACCTTATATGAACATAATTTAGATCTTTTATTTAACATCATGTAATCAAAACTACAAAATGATATCGCAACAGTCTACCGGAAGTCACAATAATAGTATTTCATGTAAGATTTCGAAATTACACATTTTTACATTTTTGTCGGTATATGGAAAAAAAACTACAAAGCGGTATGTAATTCAGTATGTTAACATAACATTATTTAGCAGGTTTCTTTAGACTTTATGATGCAACATTAGTTAAATCTATGGGGTGATGCAAAACTTCTACAGCCATAGCTCTAGACATTAAACAAGCACAATAACAATCGTGAAGGCATACGGGTGACTTGGCATTGTGGGCTGGTGTCTTAACTTTGGCAAGGGGGTTCTTCTTAATAATAGAAGCAGTCAAGTGTTTCTGTTTGTGCAGTGTTCAGCCATGTTACTGTACCTCTGTATTCAGCTGCTGACAGCGTTCTATCTTTTTGTGAAGTTGTAGCTGGCAGCGAAGGTTGCACGGTGTGCAGTGTTCATTTTGTCATGAATCATAAGAAAGAGCTGTTTTAATGAGCCCATGGCAGAGAACTCAGAAATGCAGGCTTTCTGAATAAATGCCCAATCGATGGGTAAACAATGGCAGGTTTTTATCACAACGGCATTGCAGCTTTACTCGCATGAACAAAGCTGAAAAAAAGGAATGACCTGAAATTAAGTGTTATTGTTAAATGCAGATTTAACAATAACACATATCCAGTTTATGACTAAAAAGGTTAACAGAAACCAGGTTGGTCAATTTCAAATCCCTCTAAAACATTCCAAATATCTGCTGCTTCAAATTCCAAATAGGCTGGAACTGTGTCAAGGCATCATCAGTAAAACCCCAGTTCAGTATGATGAAGATAGTTTACAGAATCTATTCTATTATATGTTGTCTTGCGACCTCTGTGATATAAGCCCTGGGTGTATCTTGGAGATGGTCTTTCGTGTGAACTGTAACAGGCTTGCTTAGCAACCACACAGATTCTGATTTAATTTCCATCTGACCTGCTTGGAATAATTACTAATAATTAAGGAGTGACTCTTGGCAGGGGCGTAGCTAGGAATAGAATAAAAATCTAATTTGTGTCTAAATAAATAAATAAATAAAAACCCTGCATATCCTGTATATGTTATGAAGTTGAAAGTTAATGTAAGCCTTTAGGCAAGGTTCGGGGAATGGAAGCAGGGGCTTCAGCTATACCCTATTAATCAATTAACATATTCAATTGATACATTAACACCCTATACGTTAATCACCTAACCCACCTATTTAAAGCCAAAACACAAGCACCTCGTTGTCTAAGTGTTCCAGTTCTTCCCTCCACCTTCTTCTATACTGCCTCCCTTGCATCAGGTCTCCCCTGGTGGGGGTAGTGAGACTCACTTCCCCGACTTCGGATCGAGGGAGGTTCTCACCACACGAGTCAGAGGGGACCCCCGGCCATACTCTGTATCAGTGCAACTAAGTACTCTACTTCCCCTTACCGGGATGGGGCTCTATTCTAATCGAATCCGGGACGTGACCTGCTCTCGGTAGGGCAATGTTTGCACAGAGCTTCAGTGTGCAGTTAAAGTGACGAGAAATAAATAAACCCATATAAATAAAGCAAACTCATCTGCCCGGTTTACACCTTTCCTGCAACACATCAATATTACAAACAGTACTTGGATGGATTTTTTTTTTTCTCAAACAGAGAATGTATGGATAGAATTACCTCCAAAAATACAGTACATGAAAAGTACTAAAAACTAACATCTATTAATCATTAGATCAGGCGAGGGAGAAGGCATTGCCATTGCGCAGGAAAAACATTGTTTTATCAAAATGCATCGCAGCTAAACATCACACAGGTCTGTCAGCAGAAAAACAATATTAATATAGAAGAAATTAAATCACCAAACATTCTTACCTGGAGTTGACTTTTTTTTTGGTTTCATCCTTGAGTATGTACAGTACCGAACTGTCCAGCAAATAACACACTGGACTGCCCGCTGCTCCAGGGACCGGTTGTACTAACGAGAAGAAAAAATGGGATCGGATCATAAGAAGGTGTTGTACGAAGCGGATCTTAATCCAATTCTGGAGCTACACGTGGCGTAACTAGGGAATCTCCATACAATATGTTGAGGAACACAAACTGTTAACTTAGAAGCTCATAAATAAAACACACACATATTTCTGTACATGCAGCACAATCATGCTGTTATAGTAAATATGTGATATTTAATATTAGATACGCAAATCATGTTAAAAATGTTTAAATGGTACTCGTAAAGTGCCCCATTATTGCAGAGAAATTACTGCAATGATGGTGTAGCATCAATGTAAAAAAAAAAAAAAACTGTTTCCAAAGGCCTTCGATCTTACAGCTGGACAATATATTTATTTGTCATGCATGTGGCATTACACATCCCTTGTGTCCATGCAAAGCAGCATTTCCACTAACTGTTTATGAAATCGTGACTGTCTCTATAGCCACATGTGCATCAAGCTTTTTAATTTTAAGCACAAGACTTTTCAAGCTAATTTAAAAAAAACCTATGACTGGGCAGTTCCAGTGCTAATAATGCTAAGGTTCTTAACAAAGCTGTCTCTCAGGATACACTTAAAGGATGCTTAATATATTCATAGCTCATTAAAATTAGCAATATAAGCTTCGTACAAAGGAAGAATGTCTCAATGGGAGTGCTTGACGGCAGTGATATAGTCCAAAGAAAATCGGAACACGGTATTTGAAATTGATTCCCAGTACTAAAACAATCAACATCACTGTCAGATGCTTGTTTTGTCTGTTTGTTTTAAGCACAGTTTAAAATTGTGCAGTGACAACACTGAGAATGTCCATTTTCTTTTACAAAGTAAACTATTATGGACATGTACTGCAGGCAGGTTTTTAATGTGTGAGAGGTACCGGATTCTGCCAAGTCAACGGTCTGGTTTGAACGATGAATCCAACAAAACATGTCTATGGCCTAGTAGTACATGGCAGTTTCCATTCATTGGTCTCATTTCCTTCAACCTAAAGTCTTCCATTTACTTTTTTTCTCATGGACAAAACAGGAAAGGCAGAATCGGTGCAATCCTCTAAAAAAAACATTGTCCCATAAGAAAATCCAGGCATGTCTGATACTGTTTACATCAAACCGGTGTTGAGCTTTATTCTGTTGCATGTTTAGTCTTTAAAATTAAAAGGTCTTATTTATTCAGTGATCATGTTTAATATTCTGGCAGGGTTCAAAGTGAATTAAATCATATTTTCCATGCTGGTACCTGCTAGAGCTTTTGTGTCCCTGTGGATCCTGGTATTTTCTGGCAACTGCACACATAATCTCTCTGACAACACAGCTAAGATGAATATATGAAAGTCTGCTAAGACACTAAAGCATTTAATATTGCATTCCAGAGCAATGAGTAAAATGACTAAAAAGACTGAAATAACGCTGAATAAGTCATTCTGTATTTAAAATAAAGGAAATGAAACGGGTGCACATATTAAATGTCCTGCATACTAGCAGGAAGCATGAATTCTGGAAATCAAAGACTCAAAAAACAATAGGGTACACAATAATTAAAAAGAAGCCTTGAGGGAACAGACAAAATGAAAAGCTAACATATCCTGTAGCTGATCTCAAATGCTACTGATCCATATTACAAACGCTACATTATCCACATTGTCACATTTCTCATCATCATTTTATAACGACATGTGAATGACACCTTCCAAACAGTATATACCTGTATTGAAATAGCCGATGCAATGCAGGAGAGGCTGATTGCTTGTGTTCTTTATTTCTATATTTGATGACAATTCAAATACCATCCACTCTATAAGGCACTACTGTTTATTTTTTCATTAAAGGTCAAGAAATTCTAGTTGAGAAATTCCCCATATCAATTACATAATTGTTGAGGTGTTTTGTCATGTCTGTTTTTAAGAAGGTATTTCGGGTTTCTTTTTTGATTCCTTTCTCTTGGACCAGTTTAATTTTAGTATCAAGATGTGATGTTATAAACCTCAGGCAGTTATTTCAACGAGGCACCATCACGAGTCACAGATGAAATCGGAAATCCCAAAATATTACTCCAGTATAGTCGTGTTTAACAAAAACGTGTTTAAGAAAATGTATTGATGGGAAACTGAAATGTTTATAACGTTTAGTATATAAAAAAGCCAGCACATTCTATTGCAGGATTGTTATTTTTTCATGCTATTTCTAATTAGAGTTTGCATTTGTGTCTATTGCTGCCAACCAGTTTGAACTGACTTGCACAAAGATATATATATTTGTTTTTCAAAACAGACTGAGAAACTTAAAAAACAACCCTCCAACACATGACGTGGAGGAGGAGGAGGAGAATGAAGTCAGTATTAAGATCTGTTTCTGTAATTATAGCAAAAAAGGATAATCACTTTTTTTTTTTTAACTTGGGACTATATAGATAAAGTTTTTGTGTGAGACGGTGCTTCCCCAGACGCTGAGAGACTTTTCCGCTTCAGAGGATTGTACTGGTCCTTTTGATATACAAATGCAATGCAGGGAACACTTTCTAAAAGGATATTTTTCAAGATGAATTTTGATATCTATAAAAATCATCACCAATAATGTTACATTCATTGAACTTTGAACTACACAGGCCAGCATATTTTTTTGGTTTTATACAACACTCATGTTACGCATAAACATCGTCATAGCTGAGGCTTAGCTGAGCTCTCCCACTCTCCAACTCCTCTGAAAGGGAGCATTTGCAAACAAATACTGCAGATAATGGGCAAGCAACAATTTATTAAACCCTAAACAGTTCCACGTAGCTGGTCCTAATCCAACTATGTGTTCAGTTCAGTTTAAAATACAATGTAGTTACTAATGATCTGTGGGAAGGCAGTGCGAAATCAATAACTTTATCAGATCAGTTCCTCCAATTCATTAGCATGGATTTCAATGGACAGGAATACATTTGTGCTATAAAAATGTCCCTTGTAACCTAATCAAATAATTAAGGTGACCCTACTGTGTGGCATCAAATGACATTTTTATAAAATTGTTTCCCGGATTTGACAGCAAATAACAGATGTAATATTTTTCTTGGGATACCATAATACCAGGATTTTAAATAACGCAGTGGTCCTGGTACCAGTAACACACTGGTACTGATAATGTACCACGGTACTGCTGGTTTACAATGGTACTTTGCCAATGTGAACTGCCTGATACCATTGGTATGTGGCGCTGGTTCAGGTACCATAAATTGTTATTTTACAATATACAGTTTCATATGGGATAATAATGTAATCAGATGTATTGTTTTCTACGTAGCTAATGAACTGTGCAGGATGCCACATCATACATGTCAACAATGTATTTCCTTCTTTACCAAACCGCAGTGCTTAGTCACCCATCAAGAAGGGTAGCATTTTAGCTGTGACATTCTTGTGTTAGTAATTAAGCATATACTATTATACTGTAGGTTTAATCAAGCATCAAATGGCTATTCATGCAAAACCTCCACTTGAGTGCCACCTCAATGCTGTCTCAGAGAAACAAGGGTGAGAGAACCTTATGTGCAGGTCATGTTAACAAACACAAATCAAAATTGTAATTTAAAATAGAATCTGGGACACATTCGAGCACGATGAGGGATTGATGGGCATTCATGATCAGTACACACTGTTTCATCACGTTTCTGACTTAGACAAATGCATTATTCAATTAGTGAACTCAAGAGCGCTTGTAAATGACGCAGAATCTAATAAGTCTGACAGGTAACTCAATAGAATTTGAGTTTCAGTGGAAACATGAATTCAAGGTGGTTGGAGGGTTGAATTTAGCATATATCACATTAAGTGTGAGATTACAGATGGGACAATAATCAGAAACGGACTTAAAGGACATTAATGTGATCTGGAAGGTCACACAGTGTAAGACTCACTAAATGGGATTTCAGAATTGTAGTTTTATTCTCCTCAAAATAGTTCTTTGGTGGGTTGATATAAATAGACGTAACTAAATCCATTGTTATAAACATGGTATATATTTTAGGTAGTGTGTGCATAGCCTTGAGAAACGGCACATTTATAAGAACTAGTTTTGGGCTGTGGTAGGCACATGCTTCACTTCTATAAAAGTCAAGGTTCAAATGTGAGGCTGTCAGTAATCATGAATGGCAATAAACAACAAAAAAATAGCTTTTTCATGTGCAACTTTTATCGCCTACTCAATTCACCAGATCCTAACAATATATACTGTTCCAATCTAAGAACAATGCCAGCTTTGCAGTTCAATCCAGTGGGGCAATAATGTTTTTTCTATACCTTCAAGGACAGGTTTCAGTGCGCTATCCTAATAAGGACTGTGGGTTTCAAAAATAAAAATGCCGTTATACTGAGGTCTTGAAAAACCAAAGAAAAAAGCACACAAAACAAAACAACCCAGTCAAGACTCATACAGTGAGTGCACTGCTGGAAATTGTCTGGGTGACCCCCAGTGCGTTTGCAAGCTTTAGTCAGGCTTTAGACCTCTTATGCCACATTCAGAGTACAGTACATGACACCTTTTTGTATGTGACCTACCAAAGCAATGTTCCCAAAAGGACTTAAACAATGATTAACAATTAATAAAGCCACCCCTACAAGTTTTCCATTGTCTGTAGGCAGCTCATGTCATTCCAGTCAATGTACAGTATAGGAATCACATTTGTGTACGCACCACTGAAATGATTTTGCTTGGTAATTACATAATGTAGAAATGTTTTTTATTTTTTTTGGGCTTCAAAAAGATGTTGTTCTGGGACCAAAAAATGCCCAATAAACTATATTGTTACACAGAGCCCACTTGGTAATCCCATTAGGATGTTATTTTTAGTTTTCGATATATATATTTCTTCTTTTTTTTTCATTTCACTGTTCCTCATCCTTCAATGCAGGGAAAAATGCTTTTGAAGTACATTTGGGTTTAGTGATGTAAGAAAGTGATTAATGAGCTGCATTGTAAAAACGCTAAGGGCAATTAAAGAATTAAATGACAGAGTCCCCTGAAATATGTTCCCAGTCTGTTTATCAGATGCCTGGTCCTGCTAGACTAAGCTCTGTGCCGTCCTTGTTGCAGAGCTGCAGTGCAGTGTGGCAAACGATTGTGTGTGTTATAAAAAGAAGTGAACATTTCCCCTGTAGGAAGCTGAGTAATTGGTTCTCAAACATACAGTTACAAAAGCAATGCATTTTGTCAATAATCTACCTGGAGCTGTAACAGGATCAATGTACTTCCAGATGCTACTGTATAGGTGCATTGGGGATATCGTTCTCATGCCAATAATTTAAAGGGGCAATGACAGCTTACGGATCGTATCTCTCGTTATTATTGCAGAGAATCTGGGGTGGAACACACAGAGGCACGGCTCCTGAAATAACCAACTTGCTGCAGACTTGCAGAGCACACGAGTGGGAAGTCCATGCTATCAAGTCTAAGAAGCCCAGAAGGCTATTACTTGACTCTAGCAAAAGATCCTGGGGACGGATTCTTGTGAAAATGGTGGTATAAGCCTTTACTTCTAGTCTAGAAGCAATCATATTCTCCCCTCCTACACTGTTGGAGCAGCTTTTGTGTTTGTTGGAGGATTCCTCTGCTTACACCATCCTCTCAATGCTGTGTTTGTTCTTAACATTCAGATTACTGCTAGTGTCAAAAAAATAAATAAATAAATAAATAAATAAATAACATTCTTGATTTGGTCAATTTCATAACAATTTGAGGTAGCCTAAAGCAGCCACTCTACTGTGACAAACAAAACTGTGACACAAACAAAAAAAAGATATTCAAGGAGAAGACTGCCATAAATGAGTTTGGCTAACCCGACAAAGCCCCTGGTGTACCTATTTGGAAAACAAGGTCAAACCCACAAGCTCTCATTCTAAAGGAAGCTTATGTGAACCATGACACCATTAGCTCGGTGGATAGAGGGGTGTGAAGAAGATATTATTTGCAACTGACCTGCTTCACACAGATTTGCTGTGCATTATTTTCCCCCTGCTGCACTCGAATAACAGTGCCATGTGTCTGGAAAACACTGTTGAGTGAGAGATTTGGCCGTGGATCATTGAGCTAAACTAATTGGAAAAGCACTCTTACAAATATAATCTGCCTGTTTCCACTCACTTTTTCTAATTAATGTCTGAAAGATTGTTGAAAGCATGTCATAATTACTGAAGCTTGGGAAGAATAAAGTAGGAAATAGAGGCAGCTTAAAGATCAAGGGGCCAAGACCCAACAATAACCTGGAAAATAAAAAGGGTTTCTGCAGCAATGACTACCAAGACCGGGTAGGTGATTGTTCCATCCCTCTTTAGCTGCATAGTGTACCTGATTTGAAATCATTGTCATTTCCTGATTTGGCAAGCCGTTATTTGCAGAAACACAATCCCCTGGAGATGCATGACAGATGTTAAGGAACTAATGAGTGGATTCTTGCTTTATTTTTCTGCAGCAGCTCTACTATCACAGCGTTCCCTTCACCAGCCACAGGCCTTTCAGCCCTTTCTGACTTGCCGAACCTGTTTTCAACTGTTATGCTCTGTATACCTCTCACTGTGCAAGCTGCTTTGATATGGCACTGTCTGAAAGATTAGCATCATAGTGACAGGGGCTCCCGAGTTGGGGGCTTACACCTTCAAATACTTCTCCTTTTTTTTTTCATCAGGAACCATGTACTTGTCTCAAAACTATGTTGGCCTATTTTAGGCCCTGACAACCTACAGCTTCTCAACCTGTTGTTGTTGACAGCAGCTGCCCTCTTCATTCCACTTACTGTTCTTTGGTGCTGTCGTTCCAACCATACAAATCCAGCTAAAAATGTCTTAGGACTATCTCACTTAGTGAAAGCATCTGAGGACAGGTTCATTGTCGTAAACACACCCTGAGCTATGTAGGAGACTGGTTTGCTACACACACCTCAATCCCTTGCACATGCTGTCTTTGCCTGGTTGTCTAGTGACAGCTACTCATGGGCACAAGGACAAGAGATGACACTCTGAGCCTTTGGGAACAAAAAATCAATGCTACCAAAGCACATGGGCCACACTGAAATATGACGTGGAGTTCTGATATGGCTACATCTATGGCCAACAGTTTTGCATCACCCTATAGAATTAGCTAATTTTGCTTCATAAAGTTGAATGAAACCTGCTGAATAATGTTACATTAGCATATTGAATGACATACCGCTTTGTAGTTTTCCATATACCTAACGAAAAACTGACAAAAATAGAAAAATGTGACATTTTGAAATCTAACATGAAATACTGTACTACTATCATGGCCTCCTTTTGCAGTTTCTTTGATTACATGACGTTAAATAAAATATCTAAATTATGTTCATATAGTTATTGTTTTTTTTACATTATGTCTCAATCCTAAAATTGTAGATGCAAAACTTTTGTTCATAGGGATCCCAGAGGCTGCATTAAACTTCTAAAGAAGGCAACACACCATCTTCTTTTACCCATTCAATAGGAAACAAGCTAGCTACTCCTTCAGGTAGGCAGCCTTACAGTCCCCAGCATGGTACTCTCTGAAAACAAGGACTTATTTGAAATGTCTTATAGGCAGACTCGTGGAAATACAGCCAAGTATACAGTATTGTACAAATACATTTCACTCAGAAATGAGCCCAGGATATTTCTATGTTTCATTAAAATATACACATTCTAAAATAATCCTGGGACTGCCTTTATCTCTGCGTAAGGAATAACAATGTAAACCTTGTGACAATGGCACACTTCCGTATAGTCATCATTGTGCAATGTCCCAAAAACAATAAGAAATGGATGGCATAGGGATAAAATGATTGTTTATGTTTTTCTGCTGCTCTGTGGGTTGAATATATACAAGTTGTGTTCATCGAGGATCTTTCATGGAACACCTCACAGAACACTAGGGGAATGTATGGTTGAACAAACAGAATTATAAGCTGCTAGCATGGAGACAGTCGTGCTGGGGCGCAGGGCAGCAATTTCCAGCAATAGGGCAATGTGACTAAAGGTCTGTCCAAATCTATTAGTCAGAAAAGTCAGGGAGGGCAACTAGAAGACCAGCATCACATAGGGAGAAGTACAGAATGTAGGGACGAGCAAATGATCCAGATACTCATCCATCCATCAGGGCTTAGTCAGCCTTGACTGGGATTCTGTTTATTATATGTCTCATCTACTGGATTAGTATGTTATCTGTGGGTAAAGTACCAGAATCTTACTACAAAAGGACACTTGGTTCTTTTAGCTTTAAATGAATTTTAACAAATCACTCAAACACAACTTGCACTGTATTACCACTATTTACTGTACAAAAATAACTCAACGCGCCCTAAAAAAAAGATTGGTGTGACCATTTTATGTGATGTATCACGCTGGCAATATGGAAATAGAATAATAATAAAAAGCTGTTCTCAAACTGGAGACCTACATTTAATTGCATTATTATCTCTTCATCATGATTCAGCAAGGTGTTAAATTTAATTTGCAGAGTCTAAAACTGAAGATATTCCCACACTGTGTTTCAGGAGGCATATATAAAATTAACTGCTCAGAGAAAACCCTGATAAAAAGCATCTTCTAGGGTGTCTGATGAGATAGGAGAGGGGGAATTACATTGTAGTCAATACTAAATTAAATCTGCGGCAAACCAGCACTGAGGGAACAAATAACACTGGATGTGTTTCGACAAGAAAGAGTATGCGGTGTGATCAATATAAGTTTCAGTTGTGAAAAAAATGTACCAGTTATGACAGAGGCAACAGTGAGATACAGCCTTTGCATATTACAGCCTGTCAGAAAAAGGTATTTGAACAATAAGTCAATCATATTTGTCCAACCTCACCACCTATTGTTGTTTTTGGGGATTTATGTTGACAATATCAACGTTTACTCATAGAGGTGTGCAGGAACCGGATTCAAAAGTTGGCCAACTGAAAGTGGATGTGATCATATCCAGAAACTAATCCTGCACACTGTACTGTTTTATGTTAGTTACAGTACTAGGCTTTAGCAATGCCATATGATTTTTTTTTTTCAGATGATCTTTGACAAGTTTTGTTTTAAATTCTGAGCTTACGAACCAGGTTTGTAAATTATGACCCCTGAAATTAACATGTTCTGTTTTTGTGCTTTCAATTAAGCAAAGCTGTGGTTCAGGCATGTTTTAGGGGCTTCCGATACCAGAACAAATCGTCAGTCGAATAGCTTGTATCTTATTTGTCCTTCAATAAACAATATGTCCAATGATCGATAAGGAAGGGTTTATATCTTACTTCAATCCATTACGTCCCTACTGTGTGTCAGAGTTCGCCTCCTCCTCCCCGGCCTTCAACTGCTTTTTGGCTTAGTCAAATGAGGGAGGGCAGCTATCCTGCCCCCCTGCCCATGGCTTCCCGACAGTCAGCCTCTGCCCCTTATCTGCGAGCTAATTTATGGGCAGACTTATCTCAAAAGACAAGGCCAAAGGCCAAAGAATGTAGCATAAACATATGTATAATGTAGTCTAGTCTATGTATAATGTAGTGTTGTCTAGTCAAACCATAGGACTGACTGGGTGAAGGATTTTGGTTGGTTTATGTTTGATCAATTCCAGTGTGCCTTTACAGGTGCTTCAGCGTAACTAATGTGGAAATTGTGTTTTTTGTATTGTTGTAGAAAAAGTATTTTTGTGTAATAATTTGTCTTATATTAGATTCTTGACTTTTTTTTTTTTTAGATCACCTTAGTGCTGAAATGTCACTACAGTGAGTCGTGTTGATTAATAGAATAAGAACTGGCAGTTGTACATCAAACTGGCATTTTTGGATGCCTGGAGTGTGATGAGATCTGAATGCTAAGTCTAAGGTTGTCACCTCAAAGGTGTGCCAGTGTCAGAATCATCAACATGTTGTTATTTAATTAAATACAGTAGTGAGCGAATGTGTAACATCCTTTATATACCTAACTACATGTGTGAGAATAACAATGTTTGGTCAGTAATCAGTGATATAGAAACAATAGGCACTCATGTGTGAAAATGTTAGACCACTTTGTGCTTAAATGAGGCATCCTAAACAACTTCTAAAAAGTTTCATGCATTTTGCCATTTGTGTTTTCCTTTACTCTTACTGTTTTAAATGAATTGCATGTGGCCTATTAAAGTTATCAATTAAATTAGACATTCACTAATTTGCCTTGTTTGACAATTTTATAAGATTTTCAGTTACAGTGATTTGATTTCATATGCACAACCAATCAAAACAACTGAAGCAAGGGGGTGTTCTGATAAATTTGCACACTACTGTACATTTTTTAAAATCTTGAGATTTACTGAAAATGTAATACCCTTAAGGGTCCTTGCAAGATGGATGCAGAAGGTTATCAAATTAAACCAAAAGCCATTCATATGAAGACAATACTCCTACATATCAAAAAAGAGAATATTTACATTCAACCAGTTCCCTTTTTCACATAACCAAACATATTACTGGAATACGTTTCTCATTAAGATATATATATATATATATATATATATATATATATAGACTTCGTGAAGTCTAGAAGGCTACTAATATTAGCATTCTGTGATGCGGGGCTTTACATGTTTAAAGGTCCTGTACAAAAACGACTCAACTGATGCCAACTCTCATGCCTTGATAGACCACCTGTGTCCCTTCCTCAGGCCTCACTTAAAAACGTAACTGAGTAAATGTTTTTTGACACTGCCAGTGCAAATCTATTCAAAGGCCCATGTCTGGGTGCTTTAAAGACAAACTGGGGCACATTTCAAAGGCAGTAACATCTGCAGGCTCCCTCATTGCAAATATTCATGGGCTGGAGACAGATAACAGACTGCAAGACACTGGAGCCTCCAAACCACCTCCTGGATATGCTTTGCAATCCATGTTTCCAGGCCTCCCAGTTACCATCTGCCTGTCACTGATTTTTTTTTATTTTTATCAATCTTGGGGGAATTCAATTTGTGTTTAAAAACTGAGGACAGAGGTTCGGTTGAGATGTATTCTTGGAGAAGTTAGGACGCTGTGGGCTTCTATTGGCTGCTATATTTTTTTTAGACCAGCAATACAGAAAATAAATGTAGCTACAGTACAAAATGTGTCAAAAATAGCATGTTTCTGTTTAGTATTACTGAAAATCTTATGCCTGGGTGTTTAAAGTTAAGGATGGTATTTGTTGGACCCCCTCGTTTTTTCCCCCAACCTCAATGTGCTCACTAACCCTGCTGGAAGTTCACAAGTTCAGATCTTGCCTGTGGATTATCTCCATATACGCCATCTGCCAACAACTCTGCATACTATCTAGAGGCTGCGTACTGTCCAGAAGGATACGTAACGCAAGTTTGGTAAAAGTTATATTATCTGATATACAGAATATTACTAGAGGATGCTGTACGATACATGTTGATATCCACACCATGCGACTTTTAGAATATATAGTTAAATAAGAATAATTAACAGTATAGCTAATCTAATGTGATGTCATTTCTCTCTGATACAAACTATCAGATAAAAAAAAAAAATCTCAAAATCAGGGTCTACTGTATATTTGTAATAATAATAAAAACTCGTAAAACCAGGCTCCTACCTGTATATCTGATTTAAAAAGAATCAAAATGCTTATCTGGGTTTCTGATTGTCAATTAACCTTCATCCTTTCAACAGCCAAATGAGTAAAGCTTGAAGCTGCCCTTGAAAATGGGTCACAAGTTAATTGAATAAGAAGCTTCAAAATAATGGCTTTAGCACAGACAATGCGTACTAAACAGGCAGCTTCAGTCTTTATTGAACTGTAATGTCTATTACAATACAAAATGGGAAACAGATAGGAAGGAACTCTCTCCATCTATATTATGTTAAATACATTTACCCCTCCAGGAGTTCCTTACAAAATATTCTCTATTTAAACTCAAAAGAAAAAAAAATCAGAGAGTAGTGAAAGAATTGTAATAGTATAAAAAGAAGCGAGGAACAACATAACCCAAAACAAGCAAAAACAATTATGCAGTACACCAATGCCACCTGCTGGACATTTAACAAATTACAGTTCAACACATGAAATTAATACATTGATCTGAACACCAACTACAACTACAACTACTTTCCTTGTCGATCATTGGACGTATTGTTTTTCAAAGGACAAATAAGATATTATTTGCTATTCGACAAGCTATTCGATTGATGATTTGTTCTGTTATTGGAAGCATGGATACTGGAATATATGCTTGATGTTTACATGATTTGATCTAAGGTTAAAGTGGTTCCCCGCTTTTCTTGATAAAAATCACAGACATTACCAGATATTGTACATTAATTAGCACAGAATGTAATGGAGCGCAATACAGGTTTACAGCCCTGATGCATCACTGTCACAAAGACGGCCGGAGTGGGTGGCGTCAGACCAGAGCCAGGAAATAAATAACAGAAATGGGGTTTTGGTGAAGCTGAGCGCGTGATCGCGCTCAGCATTTAATAATTAAACAGCACAGAAAAATAAAAGGTTTAAACACAAAACAGAAACAGGACACGGCACTTTCGCCAAAACAAACAGATATAAACAAAACGAACTCACACTTAACAAACGGTGACGAACAAACACGGTGCGTACAAACAACTAATATTATTCTTTTTACTATTTTTACTCTCCTTCTCCACACCCGTTCTCCACTCTCGAACACCTAACAACCCCGAGTGAGTGAATCGTGCATCTATATATACTGTTGTGCTGGGATTCAATTACTAATTAATTATTTACTTGAATCCCAGCACGTGAATTAATTAAATGCAACCTCGTGCCTAACTACAATTATACATTTTTAAACACACGTGAAACACAGACCCGCTTATATCCCGTGTACCAATCGCTATACACCAACATTAACACATGCGACATGCAACATATAACACACACATGCACACAGGGGCGGGGCACATTGCCACATATACCCCACCTTGTGCGCAGCACACATGGCCTCAACGGCCACCTCCCCTTAAAACCCAGCAGTCCAGGACAAAGTCTCGGGCTGGGAAGGGAGGCTTCAGTGGGCCCATGGCTGGCAATGTTGCCAGTAGCCAGGCTGCTACTGGCTATGCTGTCAGCAGACGTGCTGACAGCTCCCAGACTGACTCCTTCAGCGGGGCAGTCCTGGCAGCGAAAGGCTGCTTGGGTGGTCTCGGACCTCCCCTTCTCCGGCAGCGAAACTGCTGCTGGGGTTGGTGGTCTCGGACCTCCTCCCCTTCTTCAAAGCCGGCAGCTCCCCTTGCGGGGCTCCGGCCACAATACTCCGGCAGCGAAAGTGCTGCAGTGGGCGCAGGTCTCCTGACCTTCCCCACGATCTCCGGCAGCGAAACTGCTGCAGTGGGAGCAGGTCTCCTGACCTCCCCACGATCTCCGGCAGCGAAACTGCTGCAGTGGGAGCAGGTCTCCTGACCTCCCCACGATCTCCGGCAGCGAAACTGCTGCAGTGGGCGCAGGTCTCCTGACCTCCCCATGATCTCCGGCAGCGAAACTGCTGCAGTGGGAGCAGGTCTCCTGACCTCCCCACGATCTCCGGCAGCGAAACTGCTGCAGTGGGAGCAGGTCTCCTGACCTCCCCACCTTCTTCGTGGCTGGCAGCTCCCCTTGGTGGGGTTCCGGCCACAGTACTTCCTGCTGCGATGCAGAGCAACAGGCAGCCCCAGGCGATGCGGGCGGCTGGCAACCCCAGGCGATGCGGGCGGCTGGCAACCCCAGGCGATGCGGAGCGGCTGGCAACCCCAGGCGATGCAAGGCAAGCATCCTTGGGCAGCGAGGCAGGCATCCTTGGGCGGCGAGGCAGGCATCCTTGGGCGGCGAGGCAGGCAGTCAGGACAAGCTGGGGTGCGGGTGTTGGCCTCTTCTCGGCCTCTGCGGCGGGCGGTTCTTCCCGTGCTTCCCTCAGCAGCCTATGCAAGGGCTGCTGAGGACCGCCAACATCTAGTCCTGGTCCTTCTGGTGAAGGGAGAGGCAGCTCCTGCTCCTCTCCCCTGATGGTGATGGAGACAGAGACAGCTCCTGCTGCTCTGCTCCTGGCGGTGGAGGTGGGAGCAGCGAGTAGTCTCCTGGCGGCGAAGGTGGGAGCAGCGTGTAGTCTCCTGGCGATGGAGGTGGGAGCAGCGTGTAGTCTCCTGGCGGCGGAGGTGGGAGCAGCGTGTAGTCTCCCCTTTTGCAGGGGACTGGTGCTGCTCTGCCTCTCTTGCAGGGGACTGGTGCAGCTCTGCCTCTCTTGCAGGGGCTGGTGCAGCTCTGCCTCTCTTGCAGGGGGCTGGTGCAGCTCTGCCTCTGAAGGGGAAACCAGCAGGCAGTCTTCCTCTGCTGGTGGAGGTGGAACCAGCAGGCATTCTCCCTCTGCTGGCAGCTTGGGTCCTAGGGCTGTGGAAGCCCCGACTTCCCTCTCTTTGGGCTGTGGGCGACCGACTCCTCCCTTTTGGGCTGTGGACGCACCGACTCCTCCCTTTTGGGCTGTGGGCGCACCGACTCCTCCCTTTTGGGCTGTGGGCGCACCGACTCCCCCTCTTGGGCTGTGGGCGCACCGACTCCCCCTCTTGGGCTGTGGACGTTCGGGCTCCTCCCACTCAGGCTGTGGGCGTTCGGGCTCCTCCCGCTCAGGCGTGGGGCGTTCGGGCTCCTCCCGCTCAGGCGTGGGGCGTTCGGGCTCCTCCCGCTCAGGCGTGGGACGTTCGGGCTCCTCCCGCTCAGGCGTGGGACATTCGGGCTCCTCCCGCTCAGGCGTGGGGCGTTCGGGCTCCTCCCGCTCAGGCGTGGGGCGCTCAGGCTCCTCCCGCTCGGGCTGTGGACGCTCAGGCTCCTCCCACTTGGGCTGTGGACGCTCAGGCTCCTCCCACTTGGGCTGTGGACGCTCAGGATCCTCCCACTTGGGCTGTGGACGCTCAGGCTCCTCCCGCTTGGGCTGTGGACGCTCAGGCTCCTCCCGCTTGGGCTGTGGGCGCTCAGGCTCCTGCCGCTTGGGCTGTGGGCGCTCAGGCTCCTCTCCTCCGGCTCCGGAGGCGAAACCAACAAACCTTCTTCCTCTGCTGGTGGAGATGGGAGCTGCATGTCGTCTCCCTTCAGCCCATTGAGGAGGCAGGTAGGTGTGGCTCCTCCCACTTGGAATGCAACCTGCTGGGGCAGTCCCATATCGGCAGCCAAGTAGTTAATCACCACGGCTGCCGGGTTCACGAAGGGCACTGGGTAGAAATGTTGTTCCCAGCGCCCCAACGTTCCCCATCTCTGGCCCACAGCAGGTCAACAACCAGTGGGAGGTCCTCCCCGCTCCACTCCGGGTCCGACACCCAGTCTAACATCTCCTCAGAGGACGGGAAAGGCTCTGTTTCCTCCCTCCTGGGCTCTGGAGACAAAACCAGCAGGCATTCTTCCTCTGCTGGTGGAGACTTAGGCGGTGGAGGCTCTGCCTTCCTCTTCCCCTTTCCCCTTCTCTGCCTCCTCCTCACCTTCCTCTCCTGGGCCTGTTCCTCCTCTCCCTCTTGGTAGGGGCAGCGCACCACCGGGTGCCCGAACTCCCACAGGCAAGGCACCAGCCTTGGTCCTCTAGGCCCCGAGGAGATCCTCCAGGTCCTGGCAGCCGTCTCTCCAGCCTTCCATTTCCTTATATATATTTTTTTTTTTTTTTTGTTATTGTTGTTTTGTTGGGTTTTTTTTAAAACAACAAATTGCGGTTCCTGCTCTGGTCTGCGTCTAGGAGGGCTGGTAATCCCACGATGACACCACGTGTCACAAAGGCGGCCGAGTGGGTGGCGTCAGACCAGAGCCAGGAAATAAATAACAGAGATGGGGTTTTGGTGAAGCTGAGCGCGTGATCGCGCTCAGCATTTAATAATTAAACAGCACAGAAAAATAAAAGGTTTAAACACAAAACAGAAACAGGACACGGCACTTTCGCCAAAACAAACAGATATAAACAAAACGAACTCACACTTAACAAACGGTGACGAACAAACACGGTGCGTACAAACAACTAATATTATTCTTTTTACTATTTTTACTCTCCTTCTCCACACCCGTTCTCCACTCTCGAACACCTAACAACCCCGAGTGAGTGAATCGTGCATCTATATATACTGTTGTGCTGGGATTCAATTACTAATTAATTATTTACTTGAATCCCAGCACGTGAATTAATTAAGTGCAACCTCGTGCCTAACTACAATTATACATTTTTAAACACACGTGAAACACAGACCCGCTTATATCCCGTGTACCAATCGCTATACACCAACATTAACACATGCGACATGCAACATATAACACACACATGCACACAGGGGCGGGGCACATTGCCACAATCACTTAATTTCAGCTATTATTATTTGCAAATGTGTCATCATGTACACTGTGTACTGCTTCCTGGTTCTAACGTCACCACACACTCCACTCAAGGCTACTCTGTAAATATAAAGTTTGGGTGATTAGAAAATCTGTAGTATATGTCCCATCAAAGGGATTGGTGTATTTTTTCCCCCAATTCACAATTTCGAAATTGCAAACGAGTAGTGAAAAGGTCAACTTAAGCTGACCGTCCACCACTTTTTGTATACTCTTCCTGCTTCTGAGACCCCTACTGGACCTTTGAGGCCAGCCACCCTTACTATTGATACTAGTATCATATAGTAAATGATGGTGTTTTGGAGGTAATTATAATATTTTTTTATATGGGCAAGTTAGATTTATTCTGCTGGGTTCAGTAGCTTAGCAACATTTGCTTCTTATCTTCGGCTTCTCGGTTTATTACATTATAACACATGAAATGAATCGTTGAAACTGCTAATATAGTACTTGTAGAGTAGCTTAGCCACAAGAAGTACTCCCACATAAGGTATTGTCTAATTTTACTCCCACATAAGATACTGTCTATTTTTCTAATCTGCAGCCTGTACTATCCATATTTCAGAATTGTCTCAGTCTCTGAAAGCAAGCTGGTAGACAAACATGCATCAACAATTGTTTTTTCTGTTCTTCAGTCTACCCAGTTTGTTATTTAAACAACCTACACAAAAGCAGTGCAATTTCTGAAACAGGAAATCTGGAAAGCGAGCGCATGTGTTTTTGACATTTTCACTGAATTGATTCAGCACTCAGAATGAAGGCAGCACTCCCAGACTGAAGCGCCATTCTATAAAACTCAAGAATAATAATGCATCCACATCCATGAAGGTTGAACAAAACACAGAAATGACATTTTGATCATATGCAAGCCATAAACCTGATGTGTAGCCCTGCCAGTTTATACAACAACTAAACTGTAATCACTAAACTAACGGACCTCTTAATACTTTGAACAATGTGTTGCACATTCACGACAGTTCAGTGTCCACCCAGGGATTGTGATCTGACAACACCAGAATTGATCAAATCCAACATACAATGTACTATTACAATCCTGAACAGTGCTGGTCAGGGGGCAGGCAGTCAAAGGAAAAATGTAGACCTTTATTGATCTAGCCGTTTGCTGTGAAGGTTTTTGTAGGAGAAATAAGTATGATAATATCATTCAATTTACACAATGTTTTGAACTGTCTGTTGGACTCATATTTACGATGTGGTGTAATTTTGTGGTAAGCGTTAAAAAGTGGTACACTGCGCTAGCCCAGGCTGTGCAAATTATTTTAGCTCAGAAAACAAGGAAACGCCCATCTGAATGGGGTACGATGTACTGAGCTTGGCCTCTTTTTAATATCATTTTTTTCACAATTGCAACAAATTGGGTTATCTACAATTGTAAACACATACAATTTTGTGGGTGAACTGCAGTTTGTCTTGTTCGTAGTGATTTGTGCAGCAGTCAGTCACAGCATTGACAGCATACCATTTTCTGGCGTTACACAGGTCAAGTTTCAGTACGCGTACCACATTCTGACAATGTATCACTTTCTGGCCCTACAGCGATGCAGAAAATGAAAAGAAAATATTCCACTGAGAAGTAAATTGAAATGACCTTTAGCAACCTGCCTCAATATACACTGTATGCCATACATCTGAGTGAACGGCATACATTCTTCAGGATTCATTTAAAAGAAATTCTGAAAGAGGTATTGCAAAGCTTGACATCAAAATTGAACCCAATTATTGAAAAGAATAGCGGGTTACAAGTGAAGGAAGATGTGGCAAAGACTATCTGGGGGAAAAAAAGAAACGCTGTATTCAAAGAAAAAAAGAGTTAATTAAATGCACTTATTAATTTTGGTACAGAAGCATAACTGCCCTTCACATTCATCTGCAGGACACTGTTCTTATCCATGTGATTGTACAAAGGAAATACTGACAAGAATGCTCAACTGAAACTAGGTTAGTTATTGAATAAAATTCTCAGAAAGTTCATGGAAAAATTCAAACACCCAGCATTTTACAAAATGCAATGGCAACTTTTGTTTTTATTTAATGGTACATTTGGGATATACATATAAAGGTTGAGCAAGTAGAAAGGCGAATACCATTAGAGAGAACTGTATAGGTCTGTGACATACCATCTGAGCAGCTCTTTACTCGAGTGGAGACCTAATGAAAATAACCAAGAGGCTTGTGGTTGATAACAAAAGTGCTGCAAGTGAAAACAATAGAAGTGACACTAAGAGAAGCAATTTGCTGTCTAAACAAACTAACAAACTGAAAGCCAACTAATACCTGACTAAATCCCCAATAACCTTAGCTTGAAATGAACATGCAGAATTAGTCTTGATTAAATGTTTAGTTTGGTCTATTTCTCCTGAAATAACTGTGGGTAGCAAAATGTCATTCACATATCCCTGGTCTGTGACCATCCATCTGCTGAATATTTGGATGTCTGAGTAGCACAGTGTACTATGTTGCTATTGGTAACCATTGTGGTCTGTTGTTTGGCCAGACTAACTTGTGCTATCATAATACTGTCCCAATTAAACGAGAGGCAGTTGAGACGACCTTTGTCACACTTTTTTGATTCTTAATAAAAAGAAAAAGACTGGAATCACATCACATTATGATTAAATGTTAAAAACATAATTTAAAATATAAGTCAATGTTTTTTTTTATTCCGAAACAAAATGAATCGCTGTTTTTTATTTCTACATGAAATGAAAAATAACTCAATCACATCTTATCACGAGGAGAGGCACCTGCTATATTGACATGCCAAGTTTCTTTTCAACAGGAACCACAGGAGATGTGGTTTACGCAATGTAGGCAAGTCACAGCGTAATCACATACCCACTGCACTGTCTTACTCTGAAAAGCGAAGTTCGTTCATCATTTGAAAATACTGTATCCCAATTAAACAAAGTGACGTCCCAATTAAACGACATAGACAGCATTGGGAAGAACCGTCTCCCTGAGTTGTATCCCACTTAAGCAGCAATCCCGATTATGTGGTGCTGACCGTACCACCACTACGGCTACTACTACTAATAACAATAATACCTGCAAGTTCACTCTTACTCTTACATAACCTTACATTATAAACACACCTTCACAGTTATGATACTGTTCATTTCCTTCTAGAACATAGATGACTTGCCATTAACAGCCTTTAGAAGGTTTCTAGCTTTCGTGCCAGGCATTCGGACCATACGAGTATCCACTACGATTATGCCAATAATACAATACAAATAGATATGGCACTTCCTGTTTTTGCCCTGCCCACTCCTGATGATGAGTACTGGTACAATCTGTGTATCAGTAAGAGTGTGACATCTCTGAGTATAAATACAGGTAATGGGTCCTCTGCACACCGCTAGAAGAGACTATAAGATTAATTATGTGAGTAAAGTTAATTATTATGAATTCGTATCTGCTTGGAGAAAGGGTTACCGTCACACGAACAAACATTTGAGCTCCCCACACCTGTAGCCTCTGAACCAGACTGCGAGTGTCTAACAACACAGACGAGTCCATTACAGCCGTCAACATGTCGGCGCCCCAGCGGGTCTATCAAAGTCCTCATATAAAGGTGATCTTTCTCTCTGATGTAAAAGGTGCTTTTCCTTTCATTACTCCTGAAGGACACAGAGATTCATTTTTAGATCTGCCAGGCTCGGTCAGTTTAAAAAATGCCCTGTCATAGAGCGAAAGGGTTTATTAAGAGAATCTTTTGAAGTCAATCCATGCAGTTGTTTTTTTTTTTTGCTTTCAGCTGAACAAGATGACATGTGGATAAAAGTCAGGGTTCGGTTGTGTTAAATTTTCCAGTAGAAACAAACACATAAATTAAAGAGATCTTTGTTTTGACTTAAAAGTAGTACTGTCATGCAACAGGTAATATGTATGTTTCTGTTTTATTGGACGTTTTCCAGAATCTTTAACTATAACAACTAGTATTCTTGTGTCTGTAGCCTTATGCTTTACATCAAGGGTGAGCAACCCCATTAACTACATGGGGGTCATGTTTGTGATGGTTGAGGATAATACTTGAACATCCCCTTGAGGTAAAATTATATAAAATGTGTATAACATTGTTGCATTAAAGAAAAAAGAAAGAAGGAAAGAAAAAGTGACATGAGGCAGAATCATAGTGGGCGGTGGAAGTGAGATATTTGAAACAGAACAAATGTGAAGAATTTACTCCAACAACATCATGCAATTGAATCTCTTTTTTATTTTTCTTAAAGGGGTTCAAGATTAAAAAAAAAAGTGCATCAAAATACAGGTACTTCATCTACATGGATTTACACTGTACCACTTACTAATACAGTACTTACTACAAGCTCTTACAGTACTGTAGCACGCAATTGTGTGATTCAGAGTACGGAACTCTACAAATGAACTAAATGACTAGTTAACAAAGTTATGTTCCAGATCATGTAGTTTTGGTGTAAGTACATGTATTAAATAATGTAGCACAACTGTAAGTACATAGTCGTTACTGTGCTGGAATCTACAGGTGAAATGATCTAGGAAGTGCACGAATAACAGACTATCTGAAAATAAGGCATGCAGACTGATAACTTTCTTGAACTTAGTATGGTACTTTGCTTTCATTTTTTTAAAAATGAAAATCAAAATATGTATTATTAAATACACAAAAAAATGCCATAATGGAGCAACAGAAGTACTTGATTGCAAACATCATACAAAGTTAAGGAAAAAGATGTTCTTCTTAAATTCCCTTTACAAACATGATTTGGTTTCAAGGCTTAGAATAAAGAGAATGTTTTATGCACGCCTTTGTATTATATTTAATGTCACTGAAGCCTATCATTTTATAATTAAGGAGGATTATGTTCTAAAAGCTGTGCTACTGCCAGAGCAGAAGGTGGAACGTGATTTCCCTGAAGACTGTTTCATTATCCGCTGCCATCCTATGGTTTAAAGGGGAGAGAAGCTGGCTTTGTCTTGTAAACTTTCTTTCTTCTGTTTGCACAGATGAGCTTCCAAATCATCCGTTCCATACTCAACTTGTGATGGGGAATACTTAAATATAGGATTTTTTTTCCCTTTTTAAATATATTTCTGCTATGTTGCTTAATTGCAGGTGTTTAAGACAATATCTGTACTTTTTACAATACAAAATCTTAAAAATGACCACTAAAAAAAAATAAAGGCAG
This sequence comes from Acipenser oxyrinchus oxyrinchus, assembly GCA_030684275.1. Lineage (NCBI taxonomy): Eukaryota > Metazoa > Chordata > Actinopteri > Acipenseriformes > Acipenseridae > Acipenser > Acipenser oxyrinchus. The sequence goes on from CM060253.1 coordinate 5,554,379, forward strand.
TAAAGTATTGCCAACAGCACAGCACCACCCTCGTAACATCCTGTAAGGGTAAAAATAGTAGTGATTCTATGCACTGATAACTTTCTTTAATTGTCATTATAGGTTATATTAATACATGTAGGTATATTCCAATGACATTAATCCTTATTGGTATAGTTAAACTATTTCACTCACCTCTGTATCTTCATTAATCATGAAACATTCATGAAACATTCATACATGTTCCACAAAATAAAAAAAAAAGTTAAAAGAAGTACAAAGAAAATTGCCAATAATGTTTTGTCAGAGTAGTTTGAACCACACCACACATAGATTTGACAGGACAATGGCTCCCCCACTTGGTTCATATGTTTTCTGCAGCTGGATTACTATTAGGAAGCATGCGAAACATCTACTGATAACCAGCATTTATGGCACCCTGCGTTGTCTTCACTGCTCTCATATAGTGACTCCACTTCAGTTCTGCCGCTGATGTGTTGTAAAGACACATTTCAAATAGGATGGTACAACTAATTTGGCTTCTTCTGTTTTTGACTGAATAACACATTTTAATAGACAAATATGCATTAAATAAATTTTAATACTCATTAGACTACTGGTAAATAAGTCAGATAGTCTGGAACCGTTTTTGAACTGTATTTGTATATAAATGAAATACATCTTTTTTCCACCTCTGTTAAGAATGTTCTAGTGATGCTTTCCAATTCCTTTGTAGTGATTAGGCAATACTGTAGCATGTCTCCCTCTTGTGGCTACAAGTAGGAACTGCATCAAAACTGTAAATCATAGTGTTACAAATAATAAATAATTATGTGCCACAATTTGCAGTAGCACAGAAGAACCCTTTATATAAAGCAAAGCGGTACGTTCACAAAAATAAAGTACAGTGCTGGTATGTAATCTTTTTGCATTTTGTCTGCATTTTACATAGAAACCTGGCAGTGCCTGGGTAATTCCAAACATGATAATTTCATACTTGTATCATATTCTTTTCTGTTTCTCTATGCTTATATCTGCATGCTGCTTTACATGTTCATTTACATGTATACACAATTGAATTTCGACAGTTTTTGCAAAATTGGCAGATGTTAGGGGAATAAACACCACGGTGAGTATTGTTTCTCGTAAGAAATTTCAATCTCATTTTAAAGAAACAACAACCACAACAAAAGCTTCATCTGTCATACTGGGCCCTATTCACAAATCTGTAACACACAATTTGCTTACTGAATTTGATATTCATCAAAATGTTGACTAGAACTGAATAGCAAACTTTATTTCATTAATAAAACAGACTTCAAATAACAGCATTTGAAGTTGTCATGAGAGTGGGAACGATCACCTCCTTTACCCCTGGTCACCCTCGCTCTCACGGCTCTGGTAGAAACATGGATACCAGGGTGCTCCTCTCTTGTGATTGTTCTTTGGTCCCACACATGTTGGCCATGGGGACAGGCTCACTCTTCTGTTCAGTCACATAGAAAGGGCAGACCTTCAGGTGCTCAGACATGGAGGGAATGTCATCAAAGCACCAGCTGTCTACAGTGGAAAATAAACAACTGAACTGCCAGACCTGTGTGAGAGAGAGAGAGAGAGAGAGAGAGAGAGAGAGAGAGAGAGAGAGAGAGAGAAGAGAGAGAGAGAGAGAGAGAGAGAGAGAGGTACTGTCAGAACACAGTTCACAGTTTTGCTGTAGAGTTGATACCATTGAATAGAAGCATTCATTTCCAGTTAAAATCAGTGCAGTTATGATGGCAATTTAATTGCTCTCTGCAGTCTAGTGCCAATACTGACTGCAATTTAAAAACACAGTTCAACAGCCTACTGTGAAAAATCTGACCCAGCTGACCCAGGGCAGACAGGCAAGACTGAAATGACAACTGTGCATGATGGCTCGGCCTGTCCACTGACCTCAACCACCATGGTGTCCTGTGCATTACATCATTCATTTTAAACAAGGCGTAATTGGTAAAACCTTTCACCTTTCAACACATTGAGGAAGTTTTATTAGAATGCTATTTAAATTCCCAAATGTATTTTGAATCTAATCAAGTTATCGGGGCTATTTTAAATAACATTCTGAATAATGTTCAATATGCTGATATTTAACAGAAACTATAATTTTACAGACAGTGTTAAATCATGAGTTCTATCTACTACAAGCAATAATAAATAAATAATACTACAAGCATCACATTGACAATGTGGTGACATATGCACATGGTCTATCGCTTACCTTCTTCCTTGCTCTCCAGGAAGATCCTCCGTGTGAGTATGTTTTCTTTTCCCATTTCAGACTGACCATACCTCGCTCCTGAAGCAGTGTGGAACAGACTTCCCTCATGTACTGAGAGACCTGGGCTAGCTGGGACAAAGCCAAGCTATCCAAAAACCCAGCGATGTGCTGCAGCATCTCAAAGGGCAGGCTGCTCAAAGACTTTCTTGCAGGATTAGTTTTCACACCCTCGAAGACTAAAGGGGAAACCTCTGGCTTGAGGGTGAAGGTGCTGAGTTCTTGACTGTAGGTAACTTTAGCCTTCTGTCTGGCAGGACGGAACTTCCTTTGGCTGTAGGTGCACCCGAGGTAGGACAGAGGGCAACGCTGCTCGAACCAGCCGCTCAGACTAGACTGGATATCCGCATGGACGTTCTTGAAGTGTGAAGGAAACTCATCTCGTCTGAAGAAGTGGTGGCACAAGAAAGTGAATGCAGAGCAGGATTTGTTGTGCCTCGTAGTCACGCTCTCAGCTTGAAGATGAAACTTGAGGCACGGGTTGCTTTCTGCTGTAACGTCAGCTAATGAAGCACTGGTCTTAAATGGTGTGGAATCAAATAAATAGGTCTGTGTCCCAATGTTTATACTTATTCCATCATCTGATAAGGTTTCCGAGATGAATTTGCCTTTTAATTCTTTTTCCAATGAGCAAACCAATGTAGCCATAACCACATCACAGTTTGGTATATCATCATCGGAGACACCTAAATCAGAGGTGTCTATCCCCTTGGTTTCTTCTTTCTTTTCTTTTATTGAATCCCCAATGCGATTCCTTATGGCCCGGTAGCTGGTGGGAACCTTATATGAATGGAGAGTCTGGACAGGTATGGGTTCCAGGCTTCCATATACAAAGTCTTTCTCCCTTGGGGTACAGGCACTAATCTGTCCAAAGCGAATTAGCATTCTTCCATGGTGCACCAGATACATGTTGAAGTCCTTTGAAGCGACCTCGCTGCTCAGTCTCTCCAAAACTCCATCCTGCCAAGGTGCCAGACCGGTTTTATCATGATTTAAATGTTCCTCAGCATTAGCCTTTTTGTTTCCATTCTTCTGACTGCTGGTTGTCTCCTGTATCTCTGCAGAGTTTTCAGCGTGCTTGCAGCTGTGCTTCTCCTTGCTAAACATGCTTTCCCAAGCGTTGTACTTGCCCAAGTTTGCCACACTTTTGTCATTTGCCAAAGCTTCTTGCTCAGCTTGGGTCATCTCAGGAACCTCTTCCCCACAAAATACCCTCCCCATGGGATCTGTGAAGTCACTAGCAAGAGCAGAAGATGACATATCAGGGCATTCTCCACCCACTGCCCCTTCAGCTTCTAGTCCCAAACTTTTGTCTACAACTTCAGGGGCTTCTAATTGTTCCATCAACTCGGGAAAGAGGGGTCCCAGTTTTAAGGAGTTGAATAGAGTTCTTTGGTCTCTTAAAGTCATGGACAGGTCTAAATTCTCCTCTGAGTATGGTTCTTTCATTACATTCTCATTGAGAACGGTCTCTTTTTCTATTAGAGGCCAGCGGTTCCATTCCATGGAGCAGCTCACAGTGCTTGCCGGACAGACCTCCAGATGCTTAGCGAGTTTGAAACGGAGCATGGAGAACGGGCAGCCATATTCAGCATTAAGGCAGGGGACCTTTTCATGCGGGCACAGCAGTTTGTGTTCTTCCTCCTTGCACATATGGAAAACCGCCCCACAGTGAAGCCGACAGTTTATCACCATGCAGGAGACAGATATATCTATTGGGGCCTGGCATAGACGGCTGAAGCATTTTTCACAGTGTCTGTGTTGGCCATTGGGGGGTCTTTTGTTTCTTCCCTAAACACAATTCAGCAAGAAATGAAGGCTCTTATTAATCAAAATGAAAAGGCAGATTACAAAAAAGAATTGAAACTAAAAAAGAAATAAGCCTAGTGTCTAGCTGCTATTTAGAGAGAACATATATTGGCAGACTAAAAATGTTACTGTCACTACTAATTTACATAACTAATTATAATTTCAGTTGTCAGAAGGAAACAGAATACATACCATTGCTGCACCAAGTGAATGTCCTTGAGTCTGTAAAGATACCAGATGAAATTAACTGAAATGCATCATATTTTAAATGATCTCTAAAAACCATGAACTTGTACTGGACAATCGTTTTTAAATTATTTTGTAATACATTGTTGAAAATGAATGTGACTCTGTACTCTTTATATGTTCAGTGTACTACCTATAAAGCTTCAGCTTTTCATACTATTACTATAAACCAGCAGAGCTGAAACCATATTGTGTGATTTCTTTTGAATCAGGAAGTTTCCAAAAGAAGCAGACAACTAGGACTACAAGCACCGATAGCACCAGGTGGATTTTGATACAGAGAGAAAAAAATGATTTTAGTTAATCAATGCTGGAGCAGCAGAGCTCGGAACCACTCATAATGCTTATTATTATTTAATCATTTAGCAGGCGCTTTTATCCAAAGCAACTTACAAGGATATGAAGGATAAACAGGTTGTTGTAAAGTTATAACCATTTAATTACTACACATGCAGCTTGACAGAGTATTTTAGATGTTCTCGCATAGGTTTTTTACTCTATTTTCCTACCTCATATTACCCACAGAAGCACTGCCACTGAGGTATTGAAAAAAAAAGGTAAATACAGTACATTGCACTTAATTAAAATTCCTTAATACCAATTAAATTACTGATAATTTACTGATAACAATCACATTATACAGCACTTTATAATAAAGGGTAAGTAAACAAATAAACACTGTACAAATATTCAAGATATCAAGTAATCAATTTTTTTCAAAGATATGTGTTCTTAACTCCATAGTAAAATAATAAAATGTAGGCCTACTCACAACACCTTTTCTATTAAATGTCAATCAGTTCAAAGTTATATTCTTATATTTTGTATTCCTTCTGGTCTTGGAATAGCTCAACCAAATGTCTAATTTTCATAATCCTGAACATCCAATTTCAACTAACGGTAGATTAGGCATTGAAGTTTGAACTATTTCCTTTGTTTGCAATTTAAGGTAAAAACTCTGGATTTTAAAATGGAAGCACTCTCCATGCAGTAGTGGCACAATGCAGATCTTGTGGATGCACATGTTTGTTGATTTGTATTATTACAAATCAACATGTATGAAACGTGGATTATACCAGTGCTACAGGGAGCCTAGTTTAAACTCTTCAGAGTGAAATAAAACAATTAACAGAATGCAATGAGCAAGAGTCCACTCAGAACACTAATGTAACTACTGCTCATGCAGCTAGGCTGTTCCTTCTTAGTCTCGCTCTAACATGGTTTTACTCTCAGAGAATGTGCCCTTACTTCTGCTCATACTTAATTCCTTTTGCATTGAAACTGGTATTGTGTTGTTTTTTTCTCTGTTTGAGATTTGCTAACAGAACGAAGCAAACATGTATTTAAAGAAGCATAATACTGTAGCAACATTATTCTTACCTGTTTAAGTGTAAATCTAGGTCCTGTTCTGAAGCAGTCTTGCGGATGTGCATGTGTTTGTGGATGTTCATGTTAAAAATAGACCTGGGCACAAGCAGGGGTAACGTGACTGTGCCACTTTAAGAGCAGCTCGTGTTACCAAATTCTTAATTATTTGACCGTAAAATACATAATAACATGGTCGCAAGCACTCTGAGAACGGGGTGGCACCCATTAAAACTGGAGTTGAACCATTCAAAGAATGTCAGTCTAACGTGTGTGTGTGCTTTGGCATTAGCAATCTGCTAATGCACTCTAAATATCACATGTATCATGCGTTTACTGGATTAAAGTAGTAAGCATATATATTTCTTGCTCCTAGTAAGTAGTTCTCAAACCAGAAAATATGCTGATGGTACTCTGGTGACCAATTGACATTAACACATAGGGCAGCAGTAAGATGAATCACAGCGCAAGCTCAGACCATGACAACAGCAATGAAATGAGCTGACTGAAACTAAGATTACCAACCTCATTGAAAAAAATCATTCAGGGCACACAGAGGGAGGGACGGAGGGAGGGGGAGGACGGGGGTGCTCTTTTGCCACAGAGAATCAACTCATGGCTGCATTTGACGCACTGCTCAAAGCACAGGCTTTTCACCCTTATTACATCAGAGCACAGACGTGTAACGCTGGTACTGTACACTAGAAAGCAAAACATTTCCCATTTTACAAAATTCTCAACAAAAGTGGTCTTCATTAAACAAAATGGAGGGCCACATAACAGAACTACACACACTTTAATCCTCATTTAAACTTTTAAAATGAGCTAAACTAGCTCATTTGATATACCATTGAACCTCTGTTAATTCTAATGCATATACTGTACATATTGTAATAGGTCCCCCTAGCAGATGATGTAAAGTACTTACTATGTGCTCTTAATGGACTTTACTTGTATAAGCAAATATTTTTATCATAAGTTAACTGCTCTTAGTTGAACTCGCTCTTAAATGTAATTATTTACTGTATTCTTTATTTTGCTCTTATTTGAATTTGATCTTATTTTCTACTGATTTACTGTACTTTATAACTGCTTATCGGTAATGTGATATTCTATAATGTGATATTTTATAATGTGATAATTTGTAATGTGATATTCTGTAATATGATATTTTATAATGTGATATTTTATAATATGATATTTTGTAATGTGATACATTGTACTGTGATACTTTGTAACAACTGTAAAGCATCCTGGATAAGGGCATCTGCTAAGAAATAAATAATAATAATCTGTATAAGACACAAACTTAAACATGTGACTGTGGCTGACTTTTAAAAAAACATATAGCATACATTGCAAATGATTGTATTATTAAATTTAAGGTGAAGAGTCTAGTTTTAATTAATACCAGTGCTCATAGCACCTTGAAACAAACTTGTAAACCACAACCAATAATGCACAGCAATCTTTGGTCTGGTAACATGAGCTGGTCGATCACAGTCACATTACCACAGTCTGATTGCATGTGTACTGGTTTATTTTTAACATCGCTAACACTACAGACATTTCAACAGCAAGACAACTTTTCAGCTACTGTACAGCACAGGACTGAGACTCTCTTAACATTTGCAGAGGTAAGAATGACTTTTTGATTGCGTTATGTGCCGCTAAATCAAGACCCTTATGCCACTTCTTACTCTCAAAGACCGTTGTTTTTGCAACAACCTATTGAAAACCTAAACCAAAACCATAATCTCTGTTGCTTTAAGTAAAATGTTTTGCATGAAGTCCTCTGTTTTATTGTTATTTTATTGTAACAGCTTCATAATAGTCAAAGGATAAAACTGAATGCTTAATGCCTAACTATGAACTTCATTGCAGCTGTAATAACATGACCTACAAAGGGTTGTGTAACTGTGAAATTGGGATGTACCTTTTCAAAGGTCATCATGAAACCTTAAGTAACCATTAAACGCTGATAATCTATGCGATTGTCATTGGTTGATATTTAAAGGCGAGAGAGACTGCTGTGAGCAGAGTGTTTGGCAGAGTTTGTGGACAGGCATTGTTGTATGGCAATGCAATGATGTCATTATGCATTTCCAAAATGTCTGAACTGCAGTATGGGTATAAATGCTTAGCAATACTTAACAGTAAGGGATCCTTGAAAGATAGTCCAATGTGTGTGGTGGTAGCAGCTTCCTGTATCCTTCTAAGTCTGCTCTGGGTCTGTCATCAACAGACCAAAACCTTTAAAACTGGTGTGTTACTTTTGCAAGTTAGCATCTTTAACATGTTAAGACATGAATACCAGTGGCAGTCGTAATAGAGCCTTTAAAGTATAGAGGCATTTTGTTATTATTGGGATGCAAATCATTTCCAAATGCAGCTTTACAGCCACTGACATTGACAAGTCTAAAGACTCCAGAGATTCATCAGTTAAGTGTCTTTTCTTCTTTTTCTTCTCTTCAGGGATAGCTTTTACTCTTTGGATTGCTCTTGTAACCTTTTTGTATGCTCACAGGAATCCAGTTGGTGTAGCAATGGTAAGTCTCCTGTCTCATGTCTCCATTGACAAATAGTGGAGCTTTTTTTATTTTAAATTAGAGCTTTTACATATTTATATCTTTTTTGCTGACTTCTTTAGGGAAAAAACAAAAGACCTCCCGCTGGCCAACACAAGCACTGTGAAAAATGCTTTAGCCTTCGCTGCAAAGCCCCAATAGAAATATCTGTCTCCTGCATGGTGATAAACTGTCGGCTTCACTGTGGAGCGGTTTTCCATATGTGCAAGGAGGAAGAACACAAACTGCTGTGCCTGCATGAAAAGGTCCCCTGCCTTAATGCTGACTATGGCTGCCCGTTCTCCATGCTCCGTTTCAAACTCGCTAAGCATCTGGAGGTCTGTCCAGCAAGCACTGTGAGCTGCTCCATGGAATGGAACCGCTGGCCTCTAATAGAAACAGGGACCGTTCTCAACGAGAATGTAATGAAAGAACCATACTCAGAGGAGAATTTAGACCTGTCCATGGCTCTCAGAGACCAAAGAGTCCTATTCAATTCTTTAAAAATGAGATCCCTCTTTCCTGAGTTGACAGAACAAGTCCCTGAAGTTAGAGATAGAGCTTCAGAACAGGGAGCGGAAGGGGCAGAACTAGGAGCTGGATGCTCTGGTCAAGCCACTGCTTCAGGAGGCAAGATCTTTATAGATTCCGTGGGGAGGGTATTTAGTGGGGAAGAAGTTATTGAACTGACCCAAGCTGAGCGTGAAGCTTTGGCAAAGGACAAAAACGTGGCGGACTTTGAAAGGTATGACATCTGGGAGAATATGTTTAGCAAGGAGAAGAGCAGCTGCAAACACACTGAAAAGGCTTTAAAGAAACAGGGACACACAGGAGGTAAAGAAGAAGAACAGGCTGCATCCTGCAGTAAAGAACAGCAGGAGGAGCCTCAGAATGATAAAAACGGGGAGGCTGAAGCTGAAAGACATCTTGATAAGATAGGTCAAGCACCTTGGCAGGATGGGGTTCTGGAAAGGCTAAGCAAACAGGTCACCCCAATGGAATACAACATGTATCTGTTGCACAATGGCAGCATGCTGATTAACTTTGGCCAGATTGATGCCTGTACCCCAAAAGACAGAGACTTTGTTTATGGAAGCATAGAACCAATGGAACTCAAGAGTGTCCAAACATTTAAGGTTCCCAAAAGTTACCGTGCCAAAAGGTCATGCGGTGGGATGTCTTCAATGAAGAAAGAACACAAGGCAGTCGACACATCTGATTTAGGTGTCACCGATGATGAAATACCAACATGGGATGAGATTAGGGCTTCCTTACTTTGCTCATTAGAAAGAGAATTAAAAGGTCATGTCATCTCAGAGACCGTGGGAAGTGATGGGGTGACTGTAGACTTTGGGACACAGACGTATTCATTTGAATCAACACCGTTTAAGCCAGATTCTTCATTGGCTGATATTACAGCAGACCGGAGTCCGTTCCTCAGTTTTCATCTTCAACCTGAAAGCGTGACTAACAGGCACAACAAAGTCAGCTCCGTGTTCACCTTGTTTTGTCACCACTTCTTCAGACGCGACGAGTTTCCTTCACACTTCAAGAACGTCCATGCGGATATCCAGTCTAGTCTGAGCGGCTGGTTCGAGCAGCGTTGCCCTCTGTCCTACCTCGGGTGCACCTACAGCCAAAGGAAGTTCTGTCCTGCCAGACAGAAGGCTAAAGTTACCTACAGTCAGGAACTCAGCACCTTCACCCTCAAGCCAGAGGTTTCCTCTTTACTCTTTGAGGGTGTGAAAACTAATCCCGCCCTCAGAAAACGTGCAAGAAACCTGGACTCCCTGAGCAGCCTGCCCTTTGAGATGCTGCAGCACATCGCTGGGTTTTTGGATAGCTTGGCTTTGTCCCAGCTAGCCCAGGTCTCTCAGTACATGAGGGAAGTCTGTTCCACACTGCTTCAGGAGCGAGGTATGGTCAGTCTGAAATGGGAAAAGAAAACATACTCACACGGAGGATCTTCCTGGAGAGCAAGGAAGAAGGTAAGCGATACACGGATGTATATTCAGCATATTTTCACTGTGATATTTGTAGGGCCTTCAAACTTGATTTAATTTCCAAATCTACTTCTGTAAAACAGCATGTTATAGTTGTATTTAAATACATAGTGTCAGCGATTTCAATTCTCTATAAAAGTCCAAGTATGTTCTGACAGTACCCTCATCTCTCTCTCTCTCTCTCTCTCTCTCTCTCTCTCTCTCTCTCTCTCTCTCTCTCTCCCCCTCACACAGGTCTGGCAGTTCAGTTGTTTATTTTCCACTGTAGACAGCTGGTGCTTTGATGACATTCCCTCCATGTCTGAGCACCTGAAGGTCTGCCCTTTCTATGTGACTGAACAGAAGAGTGAGCCTGTCCCCCTGGCCAACATGTGTGGGACCAAAGAACAATCACAAGAGAGGAGCACCCTGGTATCCATGTTTCTACCAGAGCCGTGAGAGCGAGGGTGACCAGGGGTAAAAGAGAAACAATTGAGAATGCAGATCAACTGTTTTTAAGAACTTCTGAGAATTCTTAACATCAAGACAAGGAATGAGTCATTTGTTCTTTAGTGCACCATTCAAGGTTAATTTGGGTATACTTAATAGGCATCTCGCCTTTTTGAGATGGAAAAAGCGACCCCCAATTTAAATGTTCATATTTATTTTACATTTAAGTAGGGGAGTACTATTATAAAAGCTCACAGTGGCTGATATTGTGCAAGCAAGGTAAAGCAAGGAGTATGGTTAAGCATGATTAAAAACAGACCACTAGATGGCACTATAATATTGTAAAGTATAGTGACTTGAAGAGCAGACAAGTACAGTAGTACTGTAAGGACATCAGTAGCTGTTTAGGCACATGCAACCCATGCAATTGCATGGGGCCCCGAAACAGCAAGGGGGCCCTTGTTGTCGTGGCTCAGTTACTATAAAAAAAAGTATGTGCTGTGTAATCATGTAACTCACGATAAGCCATTTAAAAATGATCTAATTTCGACACACTACAATCAAAGTATGCTTTTGCTCGCCGTCAGCGTTGCAAACTTGAGTGGAATACATGTATAGGTGTCTCACACGCATAGGGCTGTGTGTTTGAATGTATGTAAGGCCATCCGGGTCAAAACTGTGTTATTTAGTACATTTTTTCAAATATTTAGTACACGTTCTAATTTGACTTTAGTACGTGGTGTAATTCTAATTATTACACGTAGTCATTTGGCCAATCAGATCACTGCAAATGAAATGAGAACCCATGAATTTAAAGAAAATAGTATGTGTAATAAATTATCCAATTAAAAGTCGGCATTATATCTGCCATTCCCGCCCAATTAGTGGCGGTATATGGACTTTTGGTAAACTGACCAGCCCCTACGTAGAAAATGCGTATTTCATTTACATTTATTTAGAAGACGTGGTATTTTATGTATTCTGATTGGTCCAAATCAACAGGTGTACAAAATATTTGAAATGCGTACTAACGCTTTTTGACTCGGATGGGATTCCATATATGAACCTGGAAGCAAATTAAAATAAATGCCAATGTATGGTCCTCGCCTCTTGCGATGCTCTACCACATCTACAAGGGGAATCTGCTGGACCTGTAGCCTAACTATTGCCTTGCGTCTGGTTTTGACTGTGTGTCAGAGTAGCGTCAGTGGAGAGAAGCTTTTCATGCCTGAACATGAAATTAATCAAAAACTATTTACTTTCTACAATGTCGCCGGAGCGTTTGACGGGACTAGGACATCGATCCTGCACCAGATTTGCCGAAAACCGGATTATTCAGCTATAATTGCAGACTTTGCCGCGACAAAAGGTTACTTTCTAACTGTCTTGTGAGTGTGTGTGTGTTTTTTTTGTGTAGCTGTTGTTAAATGCAATACAAATAGTCGTTATTGCTCTGTTTGAAAGTCATGGTATCTCATAGCGTAGTATTACTGGTAAGAATAGTGAATAGGAGCCCCGGAATCGAGCTCTGCATGGGGCCGCCGTGGAACAAACGCTGCCACTGATTTCTGCTTGGTCTAGACATTTTTAGTTGAGTCGCTTATTCCAACACACAAACTGTCCCTCTGAGTAGCCATTTTAAAATCTGACAGTGACTTAAGATTACAGTACAAATGTTTGGGGTAGGATTGTGATTATACCAAGGATTAGGTTTATGTGTAGTTGCTCTCGGACATGTGGATACATCTTTACCTATTATTGCCCTTAAACCGATGCAAGGTTACTGGAAGTTCACTGAAACGGAAACCTTTTTGTTTTTCGATAGCCCTAACAGAAGAATAATTAGGTTCATGATAAAAAATGTTGGTGGAACGGTTAAGTGTTGGGAAAGGAATTAGATGTCTCCCAGAACACAGCCTTTTCTTCTATATTTTAACAGTAATTGGTACTGACATCCTAATGTTTTGTGTAAAGGACTAAATCCCTGGACATATTTAAAGTTTGCATTAAACCATATCCCTAAGATGATAATCTTATTACAAACACTAATCTTATACAGAAACACTCATCAATCATTTACAACTTCACACAGTTTATTTAAATTGGAGAAAACTAGCTGAATATTGCCCAGCTACATTCTGTTTCAAATCATTTCAATTATGTTTTTTTTTTCACCCGATAATCTTAATCCTATTACAAATGCAATAAACATCTAACTAAACTAATCTGAACATATTTAAGTGTAGATAGAGGCAGAATTCATCTTCCACATCGAAATGACCATGGATCTCAGTTGTTCTATTAAGCCAATTGCTATCTGTAGTTGGAGATTTATACAGTGAGGACACTAACAAACCTTTCATGTTCCTCCCCCTTCTATAGCAAAATATAGGAGGCATTATAGCAAAGGGACGTAATTGTGGATCACATTCTAATATTTTCCAATGTTTTTAAATAATCATTTTGATGTCATTTGAAATAGAATTATACTCAGTAACAAATGTAATTCTATCTGTTCTTTTTAGTGCTATAGCTAATAGATTTCTATTGTAGCCTCTATAATAGAACCGGTTTTGCATCTCTTTCGCTTTAATTTGAAAGTCTGAAGTATTGTTGCAATTCTGTTTTACCATAATCAACCAGAAAATGAATTTGACTGGTTATATTCCATAGTGAATTTTAAAGTTGGGCTAGTGTTGTTTAAATAATCTTTGAACAAAAATACGTCTTTTTCAGATCCTGTCCATACTAATATTTTGTCATCAATGTATCTTTTTCCAAAACATAACATGCTGTAAGCGTGGATTAGAAGCAATGTCATTAAGATGTGGTCTTTCCCAGCAGCCAATAAAAAAGATTTGTGAAATGTGACTCAAAAGTCGAGCCCATAGCTGTAGCTTGTATTTGTAAAAAGTATTTGAATAAAAAATAATTCGATGATAATATAAATTCAGCTAATTCTGAAAGTAAATCAGTAGGCTGATCATTAGGTTTACTTGCAAAACGAAACAGCATTGCATCCACCCCATCTCTATGTGGTATACTGGTGTAGAGGCTTTCAACGTCAAATGAAACCAAACAAGCTATTTGCCATTACTTAAATATTACATTATTTGATTTTATCCATGAAAAAGTCTAACCATTTAAGGCACTTACACACTAAATTTTTTTGTATCCAAGCCACCTACTTTCACAAATGCCTTTATCTACACTTAAAAAAAAAAAAAATCAACAAATTGACTAAGGGGTTCTGAAATAGAGTATTGGTCTACCTGGTGGTTGTTATGTATTTTAGGTATAGACAAAGTGCGTAACGGGAAATTCCACATTTAAGAAGGCCAGTTGACTCTGTGTGATTGAGTTATTTGTCGGCACTCCTTTCTTTCTGACTTTTTAAACCTTTATTACAGGTCTAACAATTGGGAATTCCTGGCACACACTCTTTACTGGGCTTAATTCGCACTCTGTACAATTTAACTCAGGGATGGCCAATTTCTCATTTAATTTAACCAGGTTATTGAACCCTAGGTAGTCTCTACCCAATATCACCTCATGAGGGAGCTTTGGAACCACACCTACTCTTAAAGTATTCTACACACTGTGACACTGAATTTTTACCTCATGTGTTGGGTAGAACTTTGGATCAATTGAATAGACCCCTGTGGTTTTAACCGCAGCACTTGAATCACAAAGAGCTTGAAAGTAAAGCGTTAGAAAATACATATTTTATACAGACCACAGACATTAAATGGAATCCGATTTCTTTTTATACCAGGACAATGCAAAGCCAAGCTGACCAATAAACACTAAGACAAGATATTCTTATTCTGTGTGGCTGATAAACAGAATGGTACCTGTCTGCCAACCGGGTTTCAATCCGTACTCGCTGAACTGCGTGTTTGCAGTTTCCTTGGTGACAACAAGATAAAAGGTTGACTCTGCAGAAGAAATACACATGTAAAACTGGACTCGAGGACTTTGTTCACATCTAGGCGGTGCTGAGGACGTAAAATGGTAACATTTTACAGTAGCATTAATTCAACTGCAATTCGGTTACATTGTAGCTACAGATAAATACAAAGACATGGGCTGTATATAAACCTGCTATACACTGTATGATTTGTACAGATTTCAGAGATATTACAGTACATGAAAATTTAATTTAGATGGGTAAGACTATTATTATGCAAGTGAATAAAGTACAATAACCTAGGTATTGTTAATAGTTATTCAGGTTTGAACCCAAATATTATTAAGTGACAGCTGTGTGATGCTTTTGGTATTGCATTCTGTCTATATTCTGGATCCTCACATAACTGAGAGTTTATATGGCTAGTGATTGTCCCCAGAGAGCCTCTTAAGAGCAAATAATTAGTTAAAGCACAGCAAGCAAAGTGAACACATCAATGGTAATGTCACAGTAAAATAGTGCGCTAACTAGCCACTTCACTTGTTAGGACTAGCCAACATGCTCAGTAATTCGAACTTGTTTTATTTTGCACATTGCTTTAAAATGAGACTGGTTTCTGGTAGATGTGCAGGAAGCCGAATGACAGTTTTGCTGAACCATACCGACTGGTTATCGGTTGTACCCATACCCTTCAAAAATGCTACTTTACACTAATACTGTAACTCCATAGTCAGGTACTTCTGCCACACAATCCTAGACCTACAGCATGGGATTATATGTGACTGAGGAAAACCCCAAACTTTGGACCCTTGACCAAAAGCCAAGCTGACATTGAGGTAATAGGTAACTCCCACATTTATGTCAACCTTCAATCAGTTTTGGCTACCAACAGTAATCAATCCAGGTAAAATTAAACGTTCCTCTCTTTACAGTCAGAGCTGTGCTTTGAGTTTACCTCCTCCCTCCGAACCTCTCTAAGAAGGGGCTGGCATCAAATAGCCTCCCTGCAGGCTGAGAAATGTCAATCAGAACAATTGCGAGGTAAAAAAGGTCAAAATGCTGTGCTACACGTTTTATGCTAGCTGTTTTTAGTGCTCTATTAAAAATGTTTTAAATTGGAAGAGTTGTCCTGACTGAACAGCAGCTTGAGGTAGGCAGAATGATTTAATAAGAAGAAAGAGGTTTATAACCTTGCATTGCACTTGATCTCTTCCTTTTCATTTTAACCATAATTAAAACCAACTTATGACGGGTGTGCTGTCATTACAATATCATTCTACTTGTGGGATTTTATTGGCTCCCCTAAGGGTGAGGCGCTGTCTCTAAATTTGTCACATTAATAGTGAAAGAAGTGAGGCAAGAACTAATGTGGTGCATCATAAATTAGGCTTTAAAACAAACCTGTTTTTACAATAATGCTTGATAATAGCAGTTGAAAGGGATATTTAATAGCTAGGGGATACAAGAAGGCCTTAGTTTATGAACATTATATATTAACTAAGCTACCCTGAACTGCTTAACCTAACCCCCCCCCCCCAAAAAAAAAAACACTAGTAGGGATAGGATTGGTTTTGACAAATATGAAAAGGTCATTATTATCTCCTGTACTATAAATTGTCATGGAATGCTGTGCTGTTGTTCAATATATAAGATGCACCTGCTGGTATTTTAGTGTGGGGATGTTTAAAAGCACTCTAATTCATGGCACAGCCACTCAAAGGAGCCTTTCCTTTGCATCAAGTCTTTTAATGTGTTCTTCAAAGTTTGCTTTACTTCTGCTGTATCCTGTCTTGCCGGTATCGTTTGATATTTTATTTCAAAATTATTTCACCCTAAAGAAAGAAAACATTGGAGGCTTCAGCTCAGTTTCAACAACCTTACAAAAATACATGGTCTAAAGCAAACAAGCTTAACTTTCTCATGAACTTAACTTTCTCATGAACCCAATGACTTCCATACTTTCCCAGACTACTTTCCCCTCTCCAAAAGTCTATGGACACCCCCATATCCTCAGGCTCCCTAGTACCTGTACATAATAACACCCTATACCACACATACCTCTCTCTATTTAATAAAACAATGTCTTCCTAAACATAAACCCTCAGCATCTTTAATTGTAACTAATTTGCATACTCACGCACCAAAAGATGCTGCTGCTCCAGACACCAATCCATTACACTATGATTGATTTTGTGTCTTGGTGGAAAGTTATTGCCTGTCCTTTGGACCCCCCAGCGTTTCTGAAGTGTATTACTGCATGATGAGATTACAAAAATCACCTACTTTGCCACAGCAATCTTGGCCTGCACCCACTCACTCATCATTACTCTTAGATGCCGCAATCAGACGGAGGCTACAAAGGTAAATCATTCAGCAAATGAGGAAGCAATATTACCATATTGATTTGTTCTAATCACAGGTCCCAGATTTATTTGTTTGCATAATCGATATTGCGCAGAGGCTGTATCACTACATGTTTTGCATCACAGCACCAGTCTGTAGAGCTATGGTTAAAAGTTTTGCATCACCCTATACAAATAAAAAGATGTTGCTTCATAAAGTCGAATGAAACCTGCTGAATAATGTTACGTTAACATATTGAATTACACACCGTTTTGTAGTTTTCCATATACTTAACGAAAAACTGACGAAAATTGAAAGATGTGGCATTTTGAAATCTAACATGAAATACTACTGTACTACTATTATGTCTTCCGGTAGACTTTTACAATCTCATTTTGTAGTTTCTTTGATTACATGGTGTTAAATAAAAGATCTCAATTATGCTCATGTAATTTTTTTTAAAAGTATGTCTTAATACCCACATTCTAGATGATGCAACATCATAGCTGTAGCAAGGATTATTTAGAATTTCAGTGATGTCTGCAAGCATGCCATTTTCAGAATAAAATTGCATGCTGTTGGTAGGTATGTTCATTTACAGTAGAGTATATCTGAGCCTGTATTCTTAACGTATTATCAGACTGATAGTACTGCTATGCATTTGTTGGCACTTTAATACTGTTTTGTGTTTTAGGGCACCTTACTGTACTGTCTGTCTTATTTATTTCCTCTTGTTTGAAGTTAATAAAAAAAAAGTAGAAGATGAAGATCGCACCTTGGAGATCAGTATTTAAATCAATGGTTTCTCTCTTGGAAATGTTGCCTTAGGATGTTGAAAAATTGATCTGTAAAAAAGACAGAAAGTGGAACAAATTTGACGACGAGATCCAGTGAAAAAACCAGGAGAAGTGTGAAGGAATGGAAATTTCCAGCAAGCCCATTGGTCTGTTATTGTGTTGACCCTTATGGTCTTAAAGCGATGGTGTTCAATGTGTGAAGTTTCATTGAGTTTCTTTCATTCATCTCCTTTTACTGTATGTGAGTTCTGCATCATTCTCTATTCAGTTTTTAACTGCAATTAGTATTCGCCTTGCTTTATATTTTGTTTCACCTTTTAGATAACATTGTGGATGGGCAATAGTCAGTAAACGATAAGACTGAAATATATACACTACCGGTCAAAAGTTTTAGAACACCTCAATTTTTCCAGTTTTTATTGAAATTTACGCAGTTTAATGTCTCAATGTACTCTGAAATTAAAGCATAGAACAAATAAACAATTGGAGATAAAAAAGAAATCATGGAATCGTTTTGTTTAACAAAATTTAATCTAAATTTTTTAATCATCAAAGTAGTCACCTTTTGCAGATATAACAGCCGAACACACTCATGGCATTCTTTCTACAATGGAAATCAAATATTGTTCGGAATGTTCTTCCCAACACTGTTGCAGAAGTTCCCACAAATATGTTGCACTTGTAGGTTGCTTTGCTTTCACCCTTCTGTCCAGTTCATCCCAAACCAGCTCGATGGGGTTTAAGTCTGGAGACTGTGCTGGCCATTCCATGATTTGAAGCCTACCGTCTTGTTCTTTTCTTCTAAGGTAGTTCTGACATAGCCTGAGGTATGTTTTGGGTCATTATCTTGCTGTAGGATGAACCCCTGACCAACTAGGCGTATACCAGAGGGTATTGCATGGCGCTGCAAAATGCTGTGGTAGCCATTTTGGTTCAGGGTGCCACTCACTCTGTGCAAGTCGCCGACTCTGGATCCAGCAAAGAGCCCCAGACCATCACGCTTCCTCCTCCATGTTTGACAGTTGGTGTCACACAATCGAGGAACCATCCTTTCGCTACTCGACGGCGTGCAAAAACCCCCGTGATGAACCGAAGATTTCAATTTTGATTCATCGGTCCATAAGACCTTCTTCCAGTCTTCAGTAGTCCACTGGCGGTGCTTCATGGCCCAGGCAAGCCTCTTTTTCTTATTTTGCCATCTTAGCAATGGCTTTCTTACTGCCACTCGACCTGTCAAACCTGCAGCTCGAAGTCTTCTTCACAGTTGAAACTGAGACTTGCTTACTTCGACCAGTATTAAGCTGTGCTTGAAGCTGTTCTCCTGTGAGCCTATCATGCAAGCTGTTGACTCTCAGAAACTTGTCTTCTGATTCTGTTGTGGCTTTGGGTCTGCCAGACCTCTTCCTGTCAGAGTTTCCTCCAGTTTCCAGGTGCCTTTTGATGGTGTAGGAAACTGTACTCACTGACACCTTGGCTTTCTTTTGCAATTTCTCTAAAGGAAAGACCTACACTTTTAAGGGTTATAATGGTCTGTCTGTCTTCCTTTGTTAATTGCCTTTTTCTCGCCATTATGATAGCAATATACTACTTCCTGCAGTACAATACTGTCCAAATAATGCTTAAGAGGGTGTAGTAACACAGTCTGTTCCAACACTGCTTTTATACAGACAGAGGGTTTGTAAGTAATCAACAAAAGTTGGGACACCTGTAGGAATTGTTAGCATCAACTTTCAAGGCTTAATTTACTTCCATTGCTGCAGAACAGCTGTAAGTTGTTAACCCATTACTTGTTCCCTGAAAAGGCCTTTTGTATAACTCTGAAATGTACATTATTTTTCAGTTTTTGGTAACCTAAACTTTTTTTTTTAACCTCTGGCAGTTTACCGCTTACCTTTGTACCATTTCAGGTTATTCACTGGACTTGAACTGCTTACATTTCAATAAAAACTGGAAAAATGGGGGTGTTCTAAAACTTTTGACCGGTAGTGTAGGTGTTGTAAACCTTCTTGATATAAAGAGAGCTCTTTGTCAGCCCCTACAGAATAATATTCAATCAATCAATCAATCAATCAACCAATCAATAAAAACAGTACATTGTCAATTTAAAACAGAATCCTGCAGGAAAGAATAAAAGGTTAATGCAATAAAACAGCAAGAACAGAACAATAAAAGGTGCAGACAAGTCATTTTTAAGATAAACAGGCTAGACTATAAAAATGTGTCTTTAGTCTTGTTTTACAAACAGCAGTGGTTGGTGCTTCCCTTATGGAACAAGGCCGTTTATTCCAAAGTTTAGGATCCCTTTAGCTGAAATCTCTAACGCCTGTATGAAGACCATTCTGATCAATCCCTTTGGCAGTCCACTGTTTACAGTATAGTAAATAAACAAATCGGACGCCCAAACCTTGTCTCTATCTGCCTCACCATCTCAGTTTTTTTTTTTTTATGTCAGTGAGCTGAAATGTATTTACTTTTACATCAGGTGGCAGTGTTGGCTAATTGCCAGTTTTTGTACAGCGCTTCTGTCGTTTGAGTGAAAAACTAGATACAAGCACCGGCTGTAATTGAAACTGAAAGAGGGTCAGGGGTGGGGCATGGATAGGGTCAGTGCATACAAAATCCATAAAAGGTAAACCTTGAAAGAATTTAACAAAAAAAAAAGGATTCACACAATAAGAATATGTCAACTACTGTATTGAAACTTGCTTTAATACAGTACAATAATAATAAATGACAAATTAGCCCACACAGATGTGCAGCAATTTATCTTCTGCAGCAGAGTCTGGAATAACGTTAGTGAGTACCACAAGCATGGAAAAGACACACCTACCTTCCAGCAAGGGCCAAATGATGTAATTCATATTTTGTGATAAATTGTGCACCTATCTTGAAAGACCACTTTAAGCAATGGCTATAAACAGGTTTCTCTATGATGTACTCAATGGTGCATTTTCAACTTGGATATCATTTACTATAAATTCCGAATCTGCAATTGACTGCCACACTTACTTAGTGATTCCAAGATGGCATATCACATGACGTACCAACTTAGCACAGCTAAGACTCCTTCCTCCCTGTTAGTAAAAAATACTTTTATGTTGGAACACTGTAAGTGGCTGGTTATAGCTCAGGAAATAAAAATGGAATTCTTAAGTCTTTATCCACTTGGGGTCATTTCATTTTTCATACGCTCAACCTGCTCTCTCTCTCTCTCTCTCTCTCTCTCTCTCTCTCTCTCTCTCTCTCTCTCTCTATATATATATATATATATATATATATATACAGTACTGTGCAAAAAGTTTTAGGCAGGTGTGAAAAAATGCTGTAAAGTAAGAATGCTTTCAAAAAATAGACATGTTAATAGATTATATTTATCAATTAACAAAATGCAAAGTGAGTGAACAGAAGAAAAATCTAAATTAAATCCATATTTCGTGTGACCACCCTTTGCCTTCAAAACAGCATCAAGCATCAATTCTTCTAGGTACACTTGCACACAGTTTTTGAAAGAACTCGGCAGGTAGGTTGGCCCAAACATCTTGGAGAACTAACCACAGTTCTTCTGTGGATTTAGGCAGCCTCAGTTGCTTCTCTCTCTTCATGTAATCCCAGACAGACTCGATGATGTTGAGATCAGGGCTCTGTGGGGGCCATACCATCACTTCCAGGACTCCTTGTTATTCTTTACGCTGAAGATAGTTCTTAATGACTTTCGCTGTATGATTGGGGTCGTTGTCATGCTGCAGAATAAATTTGGGGCCAATCAGATGCCTCCCTGATGGTATTGCATGATGGATAAGTATCTGCCTGTACTTCTCAGCATTGAGGAGACCATTAATTCTGACCAAATCCCCAACTCCATTTGCAGAAATGCAGCCCCAAACTTGCAAGGAACCTCCACCATGCTTCACTGTTGCCTGCAGACACTCATTCGTGTACCGCTCTCCAGCCCTTCGGCGAACAAACTGCCTTCTGCTACAGCCAAATATTTCAAATTTGGACTCATCAGTCCAGAGCACCTGCTGCCATTTTTCTGCACCCCAGTTCCTGTGTTTTCGTGCATAGTTGAGTCGCTTGGCCTTGTTTCCACGTCGGAGGTATGGCTTTTTGGCCGCAAGTCTTCCATGAAGGCCACTTCTGACCAGACTTCTCCGGACAGTAGATGGGTGTACCAGGTCCCACTGTTTTCTGCCAGTTCTGAGCTGATGGCACTGCTGGACATCTTCGATTGCGAAGGAAGTAAGCATGATGTGTCTTTCATCTGCTGCAGTAAGTTTCCTTGGCCGACCACTGCGTCTCACGGTCCTCAACGTTGCCCGTTTCTTTGTGCTTCTTCAAAAGAGCTTGGACAGCACATCTGAAACCCCTGTCTGCCTTGAAATTTCTGCCTGGGAGACCTTGCTGATGCAGTATAACTACCTTGTGTCTTGTTGCTGTGCTCAGTCTTGCCATGGTGTATGACTTTTGACAGTAAGCTGTCTTCAGCAACCTCACCTTGTTAGCTGAGTTTGGCTGTTCCTCACCCAGTTTTATTCCTCCTACACAGCTGTTTCTGTTTCAGTTAATGATTGTGTTTCAACCTACATATTGAATTGATGATCATTAGCACCTGTTTGGTATAATTGTTTAATCATACACCTGACTATATGCCTACAAAATCCCTGACTTTGTGCAAGTGTACCTAGAAGAATTGATGCTGTTTTGAAGGCAAGGGTGGTCACACCAAATATGGATTTGATTTAGCTCTCTATATATATATATATATTCTCACATGTTCCTTGTGTGAAAACCTTTTGTTCCTCTGCTTGTTCTTTTATCTTTAGATATTAATTTAGTTTTTTCATTTTCATGTCCAGGTTTTGATGATATTCTGTTAATAGAAAGTTTAACCTGTGATGATGCAGTTCTGTGTTTTACATTACATTGCAGTATTGATTCTATTTCAGCTGGAGGATCCTCTGCTTGTTGCTCTGTCTGTCCATTTGTTCTACCTGTTTCGATGGACGTGATTAATGTGTTAAGTGGATAGACAGAAAACAATTAGAATATGGAAAAATAGCTAGCAGGACACCAGGTCATGTTTTATTTCTCTTTCATTATTAAAAACATTGTTTGTATTTCCGCTTGCTTTTCTTTGCTCCATTATCCGAATCCCGAATTTAATTTCTGAATCATGATAAGGCTTGAGTTTGTATTTTGGAATTATTTCAACCATGCTAATATTTCATCAGTTCATTACAAAAAGAAAATCTAAAATGATACTGAAAAATATGACAGTGTTCCTTTCATTCCAAACCTTCTCTTTGAAATAACAGGATGCCGTACAGATTCGATAAATAAATATTACACAAACCATCCCCAGCACAGCACAGCCTATCGCTGAATAACTGATAGCAGCATAAACAGCACATACTCGACATTTTATTAAAAAGTACTTCCAGAACACTTGTCACATGATAGACACTAGAAGACACATTGCTGGTATAAACGTCATCCCCTTTAATCCTCTTGGAATAGTGATACTCTTGCTACGCCCTCTTGGTATTAATTTGGTAATTTAGTAATTAACTCTCTTGATGCCTGCTGTCCAAATAAAGCACAGCCCTTTTCGCATAACAAATGTAGGACAGAAAGCAAGTCATTTGTATCAGTTACACTAAGTTTGAAATGTGTGTCCCCACCTTTAAATTACAGGTTTTAATTAATGCATGTTTGCATCTGGACTACCACGGTTCTCGTATATTGAGTGGGGTTGACCTTTATGTAGGGGGTAATGGAAGTGAGAATGAAACATGTAAGCAAATAAAAGCTTCACAATCCCCTTTAGCTCTGTACACCTCCTAATACTGTGCACTCTCCCAGGCCCAAGTCCCAAGACTTTTGAACCCACTTATTGTGCTCAACAATGAATGCACAAGCCTTGCACACACATTGAATTGGTCATTAATCTGAAACAGATAAGTTTGATCCTCTCTCCTCTATACGACTGCATATTAAGGACTTCTTTTCTGGCAGTTCCTTACAGTGATGCCTTACTTTTCTGTTTCTTTTAAACAGTTATCGGTCAAATTTAAAAAAGGGGGATTGATTATTTTGTTGTTTGTCTAAAGTATGATCCATTAAACTATAAATTAGATTGAATCGAGCATATTTGCAAGTCAAGCTCTTAACTTTGTGCAGCTCTAATTATGCGTCTTTAAAAACTGTCCAATTTGAGTTTATCATTTGTCAAAGACAATAAAAAAAAAAAAAAAACATTTGTTGAAAAAAGAATATTAATTTAAAACAAAATTAGGTTACTTTAATAATGAACAAATATCTTCAGAAATGTAGGTACTGGACTAGTGTGATTCTCCATGGCTCAAAAAGGATATGGGGGAATTTGTTCCAACAGACTGGAAAATACAGTACTCAATCCAGGAAAAATATTCTGCTGTGTGCACATGCCAAATACTGATTTAGTTTAAAATAAAAGCATATTGGACCCAACAGAGCAAAACCTTTCGTTTAGCTTGACAAAAGCTTAAGGTGGATGCATGAGGAAGCACATAAGACTGCAGATTACAGGGCTGTCACAGTTATTTGGATGTGCTTTGATCTTTGCAGAACCTATTAAAGAACATGAATCAACACACATACAGACACACACACACACACACACACACACACACACACATGCCCTGGGAAGCACAGTGTTGCTCTCTGAAGACAACAGTCAACGAACCAAGGAACCAGTTCAAAACATGGATCTTACAAAAGAAGATGCATGAACTGCCCAACCTATCTTTTAGTAATGTCAAAATTGTAAGTTTTTTTTATATACAGTATATATAAATTTAGTCGTTGCCAATTATTTTTTATTATTTTTCTCCCAATTTGGAATGTCCAATTATTTTATTATGCTCAGCTCACCACTACCACCCCTGCGCTGACTCGGGAGGGCGAAGACGAACACACACTGTCCTCCGAAGCGTGTGCGGTCAGCCGACCACTTTTTTTCACACACGGACTCACCATGCAGCCACCCAAGAGCTACAGCGTCGGAGGACAACGCAGCTCTGGGCAGCTTACAGGCAAGCCCGCAGGTGCCCGGCCAGACTACAGGGGTCGCAGGTGCGCAGTGAGCCGAGGACACCCTGGCCGACCTAGCCCACCCTCCTCCCGGGTGGCACACGGCCAATTGAGCGCCGCCCCCTGGAAGCTCCCATCCTCGGTCGGCAAATGAATAGCCTGGACTCGAACTTGCGACGTCCAGACTATAGAGTACATCCTGCACTCCACGTGGAGCGCTTTTACTGGATGCGCCACTCGGGAGCCCCAAAATTGTAAGTTAACAGTAGACTAAGCTTTGGTTCTACCGATTTTGCTAACTTAATCTAACTGCTGTAAGTCTTATATTCTTTGCAGAATTAGCACAAAGGTTATGAGACACTTCCTTACACAGAATGTGGTGAGGGTATGGTATGGGTTACCCATTTTGTTGATGCTTAATCATTTGGATCCTTAAAGACCCAATGTGACAACATTATGAGATCAGTCAGCTACTGGGAACCGGATGAGCCTCCTCTCGTTCTTAAACTTTCTTTTGCTTCTTATCTCAATTAATGTGGTTTAACATCTTGGCATGATATTGCCTCATGGTGTACAGTGCTAAGTCTGTCATTAAAATGGTGTTAGCAATGACCCAATCTATAATGACACTCATCAATACTATGAAGGACAAATGAACTGTTGCTACAAGCAAACTAAGCGGTTGGATTCCTTTTGGTGTCTTACTGTTCATTCCTTTCAGAAAATGTGTTTTTAAACTTGCTTCAGTGCTTACTTCAAGCAAATATCTGATAAACTATGTCTGAAATCCTTTCATTATCAACACTTTAATTTTCCTTGAATGGTATGTATTTAACAAACTTATTAATTGAAGCATTACAGCACTGTATTAAAGTGGGGTTCAATTATTCAAACAAAAAGCTTTTAGGAATTGTCATGTCTGTATATAAAATTATCTTTTTTCTTTTTACACATTCTGTTGTATTTCTCCTTCAGTATTTGTCTACAGTATATGGCCTAAGTTTGTTTCCTGCAGTAATGGGCCTGTGTAAGCACTTTTAGACTCTACAGAAACTAAATGATTTGTTTCCTCAGGCCCTTTGGCTCCAGCAGGGATAAATCAGAAGACAGCCATATATAGCATTGCTGTAATATTGATTTCTGACATGCTGCAGAGAGATGAAAGCCTTCTGTTTTAAGCCTCAGATTCAAAAGTGTCAGATAAATTGGGTGCCATTCATGTCATGGAATCTCAAAAGATTTGATAAAAGGAACAAAAAAAATCTTTGGCATGATGTAATGTGACTTCTCGTGTTTTAAATATTTTATTTCTGTAAGGACATTGAAATCTAAGGCATCCTCTTTTTCTGCTCACAAACCAACCCTCCAAGTTTCTCTTATTGACGAAGCCTGTTAATGAGGTCCTTCACCATTCAAAGCGCCTGTCTATCCTAAATTACTTGCCAAAATCGGAAATTCAAGAGATATATCAATGGTTTACCGTTTTACCAATTACTTCCTATAATGCAGACCTAGCTCCACTTTATGTGAGAACATAAGAAAATGTATGAACAAGAGAAGGTCATTCGGGCCATCATTGCCTGTCTGATTCCAAGCAGCTGACTGATCTCCAAACAAGCCTGCTCATAAAGGAGCCCCTGATTCAGCATCAACAACATGGCTTGATAACCAAAATTCCATCTCCTCCCAGCGTGTCAGGAAACATGTGTTTAGTAAGTTGTACTGTATTTAGTGATGCAAATATGGCAGTAAACACCAGCAACATTAATATAACTATTTATAATCCATTCCTCTGTGTAACAATGTGTGTGTCTTTCCCAGAACGTGACAGATCAAGACACATCAAGGTGTAATAAATCTTAGTGAACACCTTGTGAAAGCGTAGTAAAATACCTGCATGGATGGGAAATCAAAATTACTCTAAAATGTACTACGTTGTGTAAGGATTTTATTTTTCTGTTCTTGGTTCATTTAAATCTGTTAATTGTGAGTCTTCCTGTGGCACGGACGCAGAGAGTTGTTTTTTCCTTCTACTGCTTGTGCTTCACACCTCTCGTCTGCCAGCATCTCAAGGCTGTCTCCTGAAAATGTATTCCATCACTCACCCAGATGACTGCATGGTCTGAACAGGGCACTGAAATCTGATGTAAGAGTGAAATGGAGAAATTAGAAGAAAGTAAACTAGAATATAATTAGAGTATGTTACATTTCTTTATTTTATTTTCGTATTCAGTTTATCCCAGGATAATTAATCACTGAGAATACAATTCATATTTTCAGGGAGGTCCTGGGGCAAATAGCAGCAACATAGAATAGATACACAGTACAGAAATACAGGTTACATATCACATTTACAAAGAAGTACCCAAAGTTCAGTTATTGCATTTAAAATAGTCATACACATTCACTTTAAAAGGTCTCAAATTTTAAATCAAACAAAGAGTTAGGCATTCCACAGTGAACCAATATAACATCTGACTTAGTTCCAGACTTAAGTCCACAATATCAACCAATCAATCTTTATTTTATATAGTGCCTTTCCTAGTGGACCACCATCGCAAAACGCTTTACAAGATACAGTAAAACAATGCATAATACATTAAGTACAGTTTAAAAAAGTTAGAAGTAGCAAAGACACAACAGCTGATAACAGATATCAGGCTTAAAGAGCATGGAAAGCAAGAGAGAACAAGTGGGTCTTTAGAGTTGATTTAAAGCAAGCAACGGTGGAAGCATCACACACCAAGGCTGAGAGAGCTCTAGAGAGTCAGAGCCATGAAGCTAAACAAGTGTTCTCCAAGTGTTGTGCACTTGTGCTTGGGGATAACAAGCAGGATAGAGTCGGAGGACCTCACATTGCGGGCAGAGACATAGGGGTCAGCAGGTTGGAGAGGTACTCAGGACCTGTTTGATGAAGGACAGATTTTGTCACGGAGTTCATGAAAATTTGAAAAAAGTCAATGAAATCTTAGAAATGGATGTAGAACACATTTGATTAGGCACTTCCTTTATTTCCTTTAAAAATGCAGTATGTCATGCACTGAAAATACAAAATCTGTGAGTATCTGTAAATTGTTTGGTTGCGTATGCACGCAGCATTTACATGTAGCTAAGTTGTAGTTCAGTGAATGATATTGCTGAGCGAGCAAGCATGTACATTAGTGACAGCTAAAATGCAAAAAAAATATGTGAGTGAGCTGTTTTCTTCAAAGACAGAAGAACAAATGAATCAGAGAACAGCAGTTTACCAACTTACAGAGGCTTTCTTTACAACACGCTGTTTGTTTCAGAATCGTGGAAAACTCTATTAAACCTGGTTCATGCAGCACTTCTGTCGCAGATGAATGCGATACATCAGGCGCAGACAGAAAAGCCGTGCAGCTTCACTGTTTGCTGTATGGGATGCATCGTGTCGCAGTCCTTTTGACTGCGCAAAGTGGTCGTAGCTGTTGTCCATACTTTAAATACAGACTGCATTCGCGTAATTGGATACATTTACATTTAAGTAGATGTGCTGAGTTTGTGTCACTAAAGGGAGAATTTCAAACATTATTCAGAGAGATGTGGGAATGTGACACAGAGATATTTGAGATATTTTAGAATGACAGATGAAAGGTTTGACGATCTGTTAAGGCTGTACGCCTTTCCAAAAACGACTCACGTCGCAGGAGTGTAGATTACTTAATTCCGACTTTTCGCACTGGGTAGGAGACCCTCGACTTGAACCGGAAATTATGTCGGAGTCTGAAGTAACTAAGTTTTGTACTCTAAAATAACATTTAAACTGGTCAGTAATCAAAAGCAATAGTCTTTATTTTTTTGCTTTTGGTGTACTATTTAAAAACTCTTGTGTATGTTGATGTAACTAAAACCACATTTGGTGAACTTTCCGTGAATTCTTGTTTTTTTGCCGCACCTCATTCGTGAAATGTACTAAAAACTACCGTGCCAAAATCATAGCCTTACTGATGGTATAGTAAATCCCTGTGTATATCAAGTTTTAACTTGACAAATGAGAGTTGATCTTAAGACTTGACTGTACTATGTTTCCTGGTCAGATTCAATCCGTATGGGAAGTCTGTGTCCACTGTTATACTCAACAGAGACTTCTGGAGACTATTTTCATTGCACTTCTTTTTGCATTGCTACAGTATCTGTGGTACATTGTAGGTTGTTTTTTGCACATCCCCCCTGATATGTGTTCAATAAAATCCTGTGTGAGAAACCAAAGACTTAATTTGCTGGACTAATTCCTCACTTGGAGGCACTCCAGACACACCTTCACTTACTTGGACTCCAGCTGGGAGACTTAGAAGTCAGCACAGTATGAGCTTTGTCAATACAAAGTCCTTAGCACTGAGCACTCAATGACAAATACTAATTAAGAAGCTATGCTAATAACCACTCATTTAATGTAATATGTTTGTAAAGACCTCTTATTTTTATATCTAGTCTGCGGCCAATATACTGTGTGCTCCCGATGTCGGTAATGTTCTGGTAGAGAAATTGCTCAATGTATGGCTACATTATTATGTATTTAATTTAAAAGTAAAATGAGCGAGGCTAGTTAAGCTCATCCATGTTATAATTACTTTAATTTACCTAAGGTACTTTCTGAAAAGGCCCAAAGAGTTATTTTACCATGATAATTAATCAAAATGTTTCATTATCAACAAAACCACCTGAGTTCATTTTAATTTGGCTCCTCTGAGGAGTTTGAAGCCTGCCAGAGCCCGAGGATGTTTGCGTATTCACAGGTAAGCTAATCTCGAGTGAAGAGATTTTGTGTCTAATACCTCGCTGTGCCACCAAAGTCTTTCTGTTATGTCAGAATCATCATATAGATTAAGGGTAGCTTCATTTGCTCTATGACACAAGAAGGTCCTTCGGATATTTATTTTACTTCATGTTCCTCGAGAATAATTGAATGAATGACCATTTGAGAAATACAGAAAGATTTGTTTTCAAAGGAAAGGCAAACTTAGCTGATCAAATTAATCTAAAAGGTCAGGCAGAGGCTATACGTTTTCATTATGTATTACCAGGATTTTTATCAACAACAGGATCAAGCACTTTAAACCAGGTGTGTGTTTTATCACTGTATGACATAAAGAATGTCAAGTATGTATGTTTAATTATAAACAATCCTTGTTTAGGACTGAACTACAAGTGCTTGTGTAATCCAGTAATTGGGTCTGTGCTCTTTGGACTAGCTGTCTGTCAAAATGTGAGAGAAATAAAGTGGATGCTGTATTATTTAGGCTTCCCTTCCATGGTAAGAAGGTGAATGTCCTCATAATGGATTTACGGATGTATTCACAGTGAAAATAATAATGAAACGATTACCTAAAATTGAGTCTAATATAAATGTTTGTTTCATGCCAAAGTATTTTAAAACATTTATCTAACTAGTGGCTGATGAATTGGTCTCTCTCTCTCTCTCTCTCTCTCTCTCTCTCTCTCTCTCTCTCTCTCTCTCTCTCTCCTTAATTTATTGAAAATAAAAGGAAGGAACACATTGTTTGAGACTGCTGCACCAGATATACTGTGTATGGTAAACTCATTAAACCGTGAAATAAATGGCTTTATTGTTCAAGCACTAAAGGAGATTAAAGTTTAAAAACTACTTTTGCATGTAACACACTTTGAAATGTCTGACTTCATGCAGCGCAGATATTGATTATCAGCTATTTATATTTGTGTTGCCTATATATACTGTATAGCGTATATGAATACCTGTTAATCATTTCTGCCCCCCATAAAGTCAACAGAGATGTCATGAAAAGTGAATGAAAAGAAATGTTGCTGAATAACCTACAAAATGAAACAGACAAAAAATAAAATGCATGTTTTGTTTTTTTTTTGACAGATGTCAGCTTGCGGGGTGACTGAGTAGAGCAGGAGAAATAAGTGACATTTTAATGAATAATAGTGTAGATTAAATAGTGAAAAACAAATCAGATTTCATGGCATTTCTTCTGTTGAAATCAACCACAGAGCTGTTTAAAACCGGTAACAACACATGCTAGTAAATGCAGCAGTTTTTCTTTATTATTATTATTATTATTATTATTATTATTATTATTATTATTATTATTATTATTGCAGTTGTGAACTTGTCCACCTCTCATTATGTTGATTCACTGAGTTAATACCCAGGTGACAGCAGGCAGGTGTGGAGTGCCTGTTGTGAGCACTAAGTGAGCACACATCCATCATTTCAAACTGGGAGGGAAATGAGCAAGCTCCAAACCTGGAGGGTTTTGACACCCTCTCCTCCTTTTCTCTATCTCCCTTTCTTCGGGCTGTGGCAGCCTGGCTTTGTTCAGCTGCTCTTGTTTTGCAAAAGAAGAAAATGCAAATTAATTTAAAAAGTGACGTCCCTATTTATTTATTTATTTTTTAGTCTTCTTCTTTTGGGTTGGCACTTTTTAAAAATGTATTTCATGTGCTTTTGTAAAATAGTAGGTAACACTTTAAATGGTCACAAATTCATAATGAATTCTGATTGAATCCCACAGGAATATCACCTGAATATCTTCTGCACTTCCTCGGAGTTCTGAACTCATTCATTTTGAATTCAACCTTGTTAATTCATGCAGATTTAAATACCCAAATTCATTGCATGTTCCTTTGTAACATGTTGATCACATGTATACGGCATTCAGTCATGCATGCATGAATTAACACTTCTCACAATCCCCTGGTGTGTGAGTAAGAGGGTATGGATTTGTGACAGTGAATTCAGTAGGAATGGAGGGATGGGATTTACTTCAGAACCCCGAGGAAGTGCAAACAATTTTCAGGTGTTATTCCTGTGGTATTCAGCTGGAATTCATTATTTTACAGTGTTACCAAACTCTATCTATCTACATGGATCTATATGTCTATCTATCCTACTACCAACATGCAGTAGCAATATTTAAGTAATCATTTTAAATTTGACCATTACTGACACTATTTGCCTCTCTTCTCCTCTTAGGATTTTTTTTATTTTATAGGATGCAGTTCTGAATCTATAGTCATTTCTCATCTTAATGAACCTTTGCTGCAAAGGCCACAGCAACACATCTTTGGACATTAGAATGCAGGACATCATTTTCAGTTGTCGATTTTGATACGTAGGTTTTGCGTCAATATAAATGGATACTTTCATTCTAAAACCTTCTGTTGCATAAAATGGTTGTCGAGGGATCTCTGTTTTCCCTAAATTCTCAATTTGTTCCAATATGTCTCACAGGCATGGTGTGATGGAAATGAGCTATCCATTGCAAGTGCAATACAGATTTTACAATTTTTTATGAAATCGAATATAAAAAGTAAATGTTATGTTCTGGAAGCTGGGCTCTTCCTCAGGCATACAGCATATAGTTTATCTAGGTGCTGCATACCTTACAGCAGCATCCTAACATCTAATATCAATGCGTCATTTAATAAGGAAATATAATGAAACAGAGAACTGATTAGCGCAGGACAGAGTCAATTCAGCCCTACAGTTACACTGCACTGAACAGGGAATCAGCATCGACTGGTAGTGACAATAATCTTCACGCAGTATTAGCAATACAGACTGTATACTTGAAGATGCTTTTGATAATAACCATTAGCTTGATATTGTGGGTAGTGTGTGTATACTGTACATTGATTCTGTGACATAGTAAAAAAACAATATGCCTGCACTGCATGTTGTACACAATGTAAATGCATATTACTGGTACTACTGTGGGACACACACAGTGTGGCGTGTAGAATAACTATGTGCGGTATTTGTTCCTGTATATACATGCATTGTGTTACACACTGGGGTTTCTACAGTAGATATGAGTGAGCAATGTACAGTACCACTAAATATATGACTTGGTGCCCCAATACTTGTGGGGAAGTGGAATAAAGTTTGTTATTTTATTTAATACACCAAAAGCAGATGAAAAAAAAAATTGTTTTGTGAATAAGGCTCAGTATATCTTTTAAATAAACGTTTACCTGCAAGACACTGTTACTCCTACCTGGTGTAGCGGTTCTAGATTAACAGAGGGAACGGTCTGTCTGCTGTATTTATTTATTCATTCATTTTATTTATTCAGCATTTATTCAGCATGGTGCCTGTGCCTTTGAGTAGAGAGAAGGCATTAAGATGTCTTAAAAGAACACGGTCTGATATTCCTTATAAAAATGTCCAATGATGTGTGCTAAGAAATTAATCTGTGACGGTTAATCTTATTTAAATTACCCACGATTCAAAATCTATTTTTTTATTTTTGTAATTATTTGATAATTTTAAAGGTAAGCCCATTTTTGGTAAATAGCAATGATGTGTTTTTTTTTGTTTGTTTTTGTTTTATACCTTCCAGATAAATTTCAACACGATTTTGATCATCACTCTTTTAGAATAGGGAGGAAGTTCTGGAGATGATTTGTGATAACGCTTTCACTTCTGTGAGTACATTAACTTAAAGAGTTTTGAAGTCAAGTCTTTATATATTCAAGAAGCCTTGTCATAAAAGATTGTTTTCAGTTTAGCAGAGTTTTAAATCAAAGCCAGGCGTGTTTGAGACTGTACTTTTTAACTCCTGTATTAACACCATGAAAGAGAATAAAGTTGGAGAGGAAAAGAGTTGGGGTGAATAAAGTAGAAATTATCATCTTTTCAATTTAGCATTACAATGTGATCTACATCACAGGTCTACAGTACCCTTGTTATAAAGCATTGCGTTATACCATAGCAACCAATTAGTGGATATGATCTTACATTTTGAATGCACATGTCCTTTTTCATTGTTGCTGTTTCCTATGGTGGCTAATTCAGGACATGGGATCTGCAATGTCGCGATCACAAGATAAATTATCTCAGCATTTCAACATTTCAAATGGATTTCAATATCACAGCTGAAATGTTTGTATTTTTGCAAGCAGATTTCATTAAACAAAATTAATATTTATTATATACTATTATACTGTATTTTATATTTGTGCAATACCTATCATGAGGTCAGCAGCATACAGATCTAACAAAACATAAGTCATAGCATACAATAATATACATGTAGAAAATTATTGCATTATCTTTAGGGGTTGCACTGCTGTCAAATTTCCTCAAACATGGTAGATGATATGCTTTTTTATTTTGAAGATCAGAAATATGCACAGGTTGTTTTTACAGTTGTTTTCTGTACCTGTAACATGGAATATTCTGTTTTTATCTGTGATCTCGATGAAAGAGCAGAAACATCAAGATATCGAGAATCAATGCTGTCATCTCAACATAACCACTTTTTCCCATGTCATAAATGAGCCACTAGACTCCTCAATTTTGTTTTCAATGTATTATTTGTTAAATATGAACACTTTCAGGCTGTGGGTCATTCATGCTTTATTTTGAGCTTTTGTAAATAGTGTGGTTAGGGTTAAGAGACTAGAGATAGTAGGACCATCCTTTCAGCTAAGGCTGCTACATATCACATTTTTGGCACACATTCAATGTATTTTTAATGCAATGGGAACGGCTCCACTAATGAGCTCAAAAAGGTATTTTAAGTGCAATGTAATCATGGTAACACACTGAGTGGACTATTCTGCCAACACAAGTGGCCTGCATGCAGGTTATACTATTGACTTGGAACTGGTTGTTTTTTTAATGGCTTTTGAATGCCAAAAGGGATGCTCCTCTCACTTTACAGCTCATTCTTTATAGGAGATGTTAAACACGAAGCTATAGTAAGGGTGTATAGATGTCCAATTTTACAACGTTCCCATCCCTCATTGTAGCATGTGTAGCATAGATGTCTTCATGGCCATTATGATTATTGATGAGTCTTGGCTTGGGTCATTATTTCATGCTGTGGGCATCATGTGCTCTTTTACTGTTCTTGAAAGTGAAGTTGTTCTTAAAGGACTTGCAATAAAACCCAAAGAGGTTTAGACAGTTTAACATTTTATCCAGACAGGTACTATATTGCACGGATAATGAAAGGAAAATTAAAGGTATAAATAACTAAGGCCTTAAAAACATAATACCATTTTCACAATTGACTTCATGTTTTAATTTACAGATTTTTCAAATGCCACAATTTACACAGCACTTCCTCTAGTATAGGGAATATGAGCCCACCCATACCTGTGCTATAGGGGTCAGTGCCTCCATAGACAAACAAACAAAAAGGAAGTAAAGAAAGTTACATTTGTATATCCAGTGTACATAATGTCACCTTTTCTTATAAAGGAAATTATTTGAATTGACTTTAAAAGTGAACACACAACAGCATTGCTTCCTAAAGGAACAGTCACCAGTTACAACAATGACCACTTTTCAGGAACGCATGTGCCCTCCCTAGCTCACTGATGACAGACAGTGCAATCGATTAATGTTAATAATATGTGCAATTTCATACGCAGCATTGATCATTCATACAAATAAATATAAAGCTATGCTGCAGTAATACATGTATTAGATAGATAGATAGATAGATAGATAGATAGATAGATAGATAGATAGATAGATAGATAGATAGATAGGTGTTGTTCTACAATAATTACACTAGAATTACTCTATAATGCATGTAAGCGGTATCATTTTCTGGTGCAGCTTTTAAATTGTCTATTTTGAACATGGGTAATTTGATAACCGTGAGACCTCCAATACATTACCCACCATAGATTACAGACAATCAATGGGAAACTGCATCAGCTGCAGTGACTTTGGGATGAAGGTCAAAGTTCACAACATGTATTGTTTCATACAATTGTGCTGTTTGGCCATTTTGTTTCATACAGTGGTTAAGGTTAACCTCTACTTACTAAAGCTTATTTTTCCAGTTCTTATGTTCTAAACGTCGCCTCAGTTTCTATGGCAACTTCTACCTTTACAGTTGAGCAGGGATTGTCATATTTAAATGTAGAGAATGTAATTCTTCTTTCCAGGGGAATCCAGTTAACATGCAATAACTTAACTGTACATACAAGATACCGTCAGCACAACATAAAACACGTACCTGAAAGGATTAGAACAGCTACACTGTATAATTAAATGTTTACATTTTATTTCAAATTAATCTTCATAGAAAAGCCTTATGCACTTTTGGTAAAGGGAATTCCAGGAGCTATAGGTCAATGGTAACGCACTAATGTGGTATATATGAGCCATTAATAGAATGTAAAGCTATAAACACACAAGTAAATATCATCATGTGATTGGCCGGGGCATCTTTGCAAGCATCAAAAGTCAAGTAAAGATTGGACCAAGGCTGTAACTCCCACACTCATGTCAACCTTCAAAGCTGTGACAT
This sequence comes from Acipenser oxyrinchus oxyrinchus, assembly GCA_030684275.1. Taxonomy (NCBI): domain Eukaryota; kingdom Metazoa; phylum Chordata; class Actinopteri; order Acipenseriformes; family Acipenseridae; genus Acipenser; species Acipenser oxyrinchus. Next base: position 5,590,494 of record CM060253.1, read on the forward strand.
GCCTACACTGTCAAGTTAATGTTTTTTTTATTCTCCTGACTGAATGTTACCCCAGTGGTAAAATGTCAATATAAACACTAGTAACACCACAAGACCACTGTACAATGTTCGTTCCAAACCCTTTGTGCAATTATTTCACTTCCATTTTCCTACCCAATTAGACATTTCCTATGTCTCCTCACTGCAGCAACCCACTTATCCACCAGGAGGACTGAAGATCTAAAGACTGCAGTACCTCTGTTCCCACTGTCTTTTTATCAGCAAAACCCAAGCAATGGATGATGCCAAGCTACAGAACCACCTGGCCTCGCTATTTTCTGTTCTATCCAGCAGGAGTGCAAAGGCTAATGCAAGCTTCCTGCGTAACCCATAACACTGCACTCCATGCAATAGTGCTTATACTATGTGAGGCACTGGGAAACCATATGCTATGTTTTTCTAATGAATCAGCTTGGGTTTATTCAACATACAGGTTTTAAAAATGCCCAATTATAGTTTTTAAACTTTTCTGCTAGGTTTCTACTGATTTTGTTTCTAGAGTGTAAATCCCTGTCCACTCAATTGTAATTCTGACAACATACACCTACAGTCGAATCCTACTGCAAAATCAATTTTAATGGTGAAAATTTGAAAGGCTGACTTATCTATTAAGTTTGATTGTGCAAATCCATGTTAATAGCACATAAACTAAGCGCCCATGGGATTAGAGAAAGTAGTGAATATTGACAGCTATAGCTAGTAGACTAAAACCAAACAACAAACAATTGCTTTCCTAAGCACAAAGCTAAAGACAAAAAAAAAAAACATTGTGAAGATTAACAGGGTCATGCCAAATATTCATCTTCATGAAGCAATTTTCTTAATGTTTACGATGTAATGTCTTTATTGCAACAACTCTCAAATAAAATACAGTTATTTGGGTTTCAAAACATTACCACCTATCATGTTAAAATACTTGCTTTTTCAAAAATGGTACAAAATGTATGAATCTCATCATCGCCAACAACTAGACTTGGAACAGTTTTTCTTAAATGAATTGCTGTGCTTGGAGTGATATCTTCATTTAATGTATTTTAGACCAAAGGATTCTATTACATTCTCAACTACTTGCCCGATAAAGCACTGCCATCACTGCCAGCTGCATGTAATATACGTGGGAAGCTTTATTTCAAATCATATCTTTAGAAAAGACTAAATAATGCAGAGAAAATTGTCATGCAGTAAGCATCTGCCTGCTTTGATATTACGCAGTGAAGGCTGTGTTTTGAAACTATAGAATTTATTTTATCTTTTGTAAATAGCTTCAATCACATGATGTTGTTTTAGACTCAATATGTGTCCTTGTATTAAAAACAAAAAAAAGAAAGAAATAGGTTACAATACATTTACAGAAACTGACTGGCATTTCAATTGCCTAAATCAAAGACTTTGACAGGATATGAAAAGCTCCATTTTCTTGTCACCGCAGTAGCGTGCAATGCAAACAACCTTTAATTGTAATTGCTATAACAGTATAGCATATATTACTAGTACCTAAAGGAGACTGCTGAACAACGCACGCAGCAATGTTATTACAGCTGGCAGTGCGACAACACTGGTCATTGACTAACCAGAGCTCGAGATTAATGATGGTACTGTCGTGTATCGAATGCTTAACACCTGCACTGTGTACTATAGTTCAATGTATGGTACACAGAACGTGTCTATAGTGCACAAAGCACAGTACACACAGTACAGTGTGACAGTATGTTACAGTGCATAGAGACGGTGCACGGTATGCACAGTGTAGTACAGTATGGTGGGCAATGCACAGTATACACAGTACGGTACAAGCTGTACTGTATATTATTATTATTATTATTTGTTTATATAGCAGATGCCTTTATCCAAGGCGACTTATCCAGAGACTAGGGTGTGTGAACTATGCATCAGCTGCAGAGTCACTTACAATTACGTCTCACCCGAAAGACGGAGCACAAGGAGGTTAAGTGACTTGCTCAGGGTCACACAATGAGTCAGTGGCTGAGGTGGGATTTGAACCGGGGACCTCCTGGTTACAAGCCCTTTTCTTTAACCACAGCCTCCTGTAAAGGGAATCAAACTTATTCTATACAATGTAAATGGCAGGATAAAAAAATATGAAAACACCTGCCGTAAAAAGGTGAGTAGGGTCAGCGTTGATTTGGTGTGATCGAGTCTGCAAAAGCTGTTTACTGCCATTCCTTCAAGTTCTCCAGAATGGCTCTTGTGTTTGTGACAGGTCCTCATGAAACATCAATAATTTATTCACTCTTAAATATAGAACCACCCCCCAACCGGGAGCTTACTATCAGCCCTTATATCTGCAGTTAAACGGACTGAAATGGACTCGACATGTACTTTGCAACCTACATTACTGTACATTGGTATTTACTGGTAATATTTTAAGATGGAAGACTTATTCTTATTTTGCAGAACATCATTTTGTGTATATTAAAGAAGCCTTTTACTTGACCATTTGTAATGTTTAAGACAAGTAGGCAGATGAGTACATTGCAAGTGGGAAAGTGAATAATGGACGTCATATTAAAACAAGTCCATCGCAGAGTGATACTGCTGTATGAGATGAGCTCTGTTGGCCAAGGGAGCACATGCTAGGGAAGGAGAGAAGCCAAAGGTCTAGATCTCTATCATTGTCATCCAGTTGTACAACTGAGTGTGAGCTAAAAGCAATCAAGGAGACAAATAGCTGCATGAGAAATGCTGAGTGCAGTGGTAAACGCATAGGGCCTTGACTGCTGATTAATTAATGGGTTATAAACACAGCTGAATAACCTGTCCAAATCTGTCAAAAGGATTTTTTTAAAGCACTGTCATTAAAGACCTTTTACATCAAAGCATTGAAAAAACATACACATATCAATGGAATAGAAGCCTGTCCAAATAAACACGTGCTCCTATGTACAATGTTATTTTATGAATAACAACTCTTGTTATTCATAAAAATGTTCTGGACTGTTGTTGGTTTCTTTAACACTAGAGAATGTTCATGTCTATACAAAACTTGATTTCATTCTTTAAAACAAATAACGTTCAATCTTTGTGGATAAAGGGTCCACTTCAGATTGCCCACCCATCACGTTACAGTAAAGTGTGCACAGCTAATCAGAATTATGCAGGCAAGCGTCATTGTTTTATGGTGTACAGTGCTATAGAAAACTGCATCTATCTGTTGACTCACTGGTCTCAAAGTCTCTAGTCTCAAACACAAATATTCTGTTGCGTTTCTTTGTCATTATTATTAGTTTATTTAGCAGACGCCTTTATCCAAGGCGACTTACAGAGACTAGGGTGTGTGAACTATGCATCAGCTTACAATTACGTCTCACCCGAAAGACGGAGCACAAGGAGGTTAAGTGACTTGCTCAGGGTCACACAATGAGTCAGTGGCTGAGGTGGGATTTGAACCAGGGACCTCCTGGTTACAAGCCCTTTTCTTTAACCACTGGACCACACAGCCTCCTATATATGCTATATGATTCAGCCTTGCTTAATTTGAACTATTTACAGACAGGACATGTACATACATATCTACAATATGTGCTATTTTGGGTGTCTTAGTTAATAACTAACAGCCACCAAAGTTACCATTCTTGTGTTTATTACATCTCTCAGTGTCTATGCTATATGGTTTGTACTGGATGAATATGGACTACTTTGAAGCCTAGCTCATGAGCACTTGCAATGGAGTTGTACTGTTGACAGTAAGTATTGTAAAGTAAAGGTCAGTTTAAAAATTAAATAATCTAAGGTCATGGTGTTTGTATATAACCTATAAAACCTGTAATTACCTGACAGTGGAATGTGGTTCTGAAAACTGAGATAGAATGGAAATACCAGTAACTGTTTTTAATAGAATCAAAACCATTTCTCAATTATTGGCAGTGCAATTTACTGAACTTTAATAAGGCAGGGGTTGGGGCTTAATAACTTGCTTCACATTCAAAAGCTACTCACTCCCCCCCCCCAGAGTAAATGTCAAAACTGGATTAACTAATTTTACCTCAGGAATTGTCTACTTCCGATAACATTTTAATACCATTGCTTCTTTACAGACAACTTCATCAAAAAGTATGTTAAAATGTCAGGACATTACAGAATAACTTTGCACACCTTTGTAGCAGAAAGGTGGGTTCTGTAACAGTTCACAGCTTGCCTGTAATGAAGTCTGATTTGAGTTTTGCAAGCGCAGTTGTTTTAGATGTGCAAACTCACCACAGATGTACCTGCAGTATCCTGTGAAAATGAGACTTGGGTAGTAGTCTCTGCTCTTCATTAACAAAGATCCTCTGGAGGAGGAGAAACCTGTCAACAAATTTAGTCAGGCCATGACAAATAAATTGTGAGATAGACAGATAACCTTTGCTAGTTATAGCACTGTCTGGATGTTGCCAACCAACCACTTCTCGGTTGACTGTGGATTACAATAGGTATTTCTACCTTTTAAAAGGGGTCTTTCTGTCTGTGCATCTATAGATCACCATCAGACTGTTAGATTGATAACAGTGAAGTCCTGAATTAGACCCCTGTCAGCATCCACCCCTGTGCCTTCCAACCAAGGTGAGATGGCAGACTGACAATGCTGTTGTGTTGTGCGTCAGACTTGTCAAAACCAAAAAAAAAAAAAAAATGGTGTGGAGTGTTGCTATTTTGGATTCTCATCTTGTCTGCCTAGTTCATATAATTAATGCTCTCTCTCTTGGCAGTATGCTGACAGATCCATTGAAATGGCACATTACCCATAGAGAGGCAGTTTCTTACTGTATATGTTATAAAATTATCAATGATCATGTCTCTGTAGATTGACAAACAATAACAGATGAGGCATATTAATTTATGACTAGAGGAGTTTTCTGTCCGATGAAAAGCCAATGTACCATTTGGGTTTAGCCAATGTACCGTTTCCACATAATAGGATGATGTTTGTAAACTTTTGCATGGGTTGTAGCAATATGCCTTTAATTAGCAAAGTTCTGGCAGGGAACTCACTTTAACCTTGGATCAAATCGCGTAAACCTCAAGCATATTTTAGGCACGTCCAATGCCTTGAACAAATCTTCAAACGAACAGCTGGTATCTTTTGTGTCCTTTGATAAACAGCACGTCCAATGATAGACAAAGAAAGGATTAATATCTTACCTCAATCCATTACGGCCCCCGCTGTGCGGGCAGGGGTACCTCAAAAAGCGAGGGCCAAAGGCCAAAGAATCTAGTTTAATATATGTATAATGTAATAGTGTTGCCTAGTCTATGTTTTAATAAATAATCTATTGCATGAGTTTCCTGACTGAACAACTGCAGTTGACTGAAAAGTTTTTATTAGCAATTTGCTATGCAGTTCTAGGTCCACTATTCTAGGGCCACTGTGAAAACACTGTACAGTATGTACTGTATATAAGAGGGAGGTTATTCCCAATGGATTTAATACGTAGAAAATGGAGAGGAATGCTCTGGGTTAAGATAAAGGGGGCCTGGATAAAGAGGTTGCATAGTTAAAAAAGTGACTTAAATACGTTTATGAGTCCCCTTTAGTTTCTAAAACAAACAGAAAAAACATTGAAACCCCTTATTTATTATTATAAATAAGGTTATGAATAAATACAGCCATTCAAGCAATATTCTTTAACTGTGAATGTCATTTTGTAAACTGCTGAACCTTGAAGTATTCAATCTAAAGCTGGGTCCATACCTGCACGATCAGTTGCGGAACTTAGTTGCATGCAACCGAGTCCCTTATATGTGGACGTCCCTGCAACCAGTTGCAAGCAGTTGCGCAACCAGTTGCTTGAAGTAGAGCAGTGCTCTACTTTCCAAGCAACCTCCTGAGCAACTTCTGTAGACATAGGCGATCACGTGGCATTTCGTGAACTCTGATTGGTTCTTATAATGCTGACTGCACGGCTTGCATATCCTGTCATAAAGAAGCGCTAATTAAAAAAAAAAAAAAATTTCATGTGGCTTTGTTTTGTTTTTTTCTTTAGGGAATATGACATTTAAAATAACAACGGTTGAAAAAATAATAACAGCCAACTCATCCTCATTAATTACTGGACACATTACGACCTGACCAAAAAAGTGTCACCTCAGTTGTCAAAACCAAAAAAAACTACTTAACCTTGTAGATGGAATAAAAATGTAAAAAAAAACCTGTCACCTCAGTTATCATAAAAAAATGAAACTTGTAGACGCGGGAACCTTATTGAATAATTAATTGCTCAGATGTGGATAAAACAATTGCGCTATTTTGGGACCAACTGGGTGTGCAATTGATCGCTCAGGTGTGGACCCGGCTTAATGGGGACTTTACAGAGAAGTTTACAGAGAAAGTATTCAATGTTCCTGTGTTTATATATATATATATATATATAATAAAAATAAACAATAATGACTCTAAAGCTGTGGATGAGTGCTTGTTTGCATGATTTGCTATACAGAAATGTCAATAACAGCATAGGAAGTTTCGCACCAATGGCTCTGTCCGGGTATGTCCTCCATTTCTCTCTTGAATATCAACCTCCTGTGATTAAAGGCAACACTGTGAGTGACAGGTGCCAACCAACGATGAAAGCCTCATTGATGATCAAAATAGGAAAGCCTGCCTGTGATGTCATATGCCTCACGACTCCTGTTTAATGTATCTGCACTCCTTTCATACCTTGCCTTCATCAGTGTTCTCATGTGTAAAACTCCCTCTTGCACTGTGACACAAATAGGCATAGAGTGCCCCCGGGCAGCAGTCTTCTTCATGCCTGAGTTCACTTCACTGTTGAAAAGTGCATTTATTTTTCACAGGGAAGACTCCGCCTGTTGATTTTAAACTGCCCATATGGCTTACTTTACAATTATCAAGTGTTTTATTATATATATATATATATATATATATATATATATATATATATATATATATATATATATATATATATATATATATATATATATATATATATATATATATATATATATATATATATATATATATATATATATATATATAATGTTTTATATAATTGCTAAGTTCCATTTGTGGATACTATATTAGAGCATATAAAAAAATAAAATAATGTCAAAGGTATACATATTCACCATTAGTATCATTGGTGAGCTTTGATAGGGTTTGGTATTAGATTAATTAGAATCAAATACTCATTTGAAAATGATGTATTGAGGAAATTCATATTTTTTGTGAATGCTCCTTATTTAGATTATGGGCAAAACTTGGCAAAACTAGACATGGGTGACAGTATTTCTGACCTTAAGATGGTTGCCAGATGCTGCTTCTCTCCATTAGCATTTCATACTTTAATGCATTTGTTTCTTCTGTAGAAGATGTCCCTCATGTACAACTACAATTATTTAAATGCCCCATGGGCTTGATGAATTATTGCACTGCCTTTCCTCCTTTTTGAAATCAGGGCCAGATCACAGAGACTGAAAAACTGATTCTGAATGAAGAATGGCTCAATACAGTGTAGGTCTTTAAATATGTAACAACCACAAACATGTAATGCATTCATTAAAAAAGACACCCACTTCCTATACCATGCAGTAACATTTCAAAGCACTGTATCAGAAAACTTTTAGACAAGGGAATCAACAAACCAATCATCTGGGTTTTGATATATACAGTAGATGCCACTTATTAACAACCTCTCGGTTCCCAGCAAAACGTGGTCATTAACTGAAAGTTGCTAATAAGCGAAAGCCTCAGTTTTCAAGTGTATTTATATGGAACAACTATATACACGGTAGTTGTACAAATGTGAAATGTGTTTAAAATGTTACAGTGTTAACATGAGAAACATGAGAAACACGTACTACCCAAAGATAGAGATGCTAACTGCTACGATTTTGCCATAGCAGCTACTAATTTTGAGGTTTTGCTACGCCACTACAGCAAAGGGATATATACGATTTTTATTAAATAAATAAATGATGGATACTGCCTGAACGTTTATGAAATATTATTTCAATACCATATATATATATGGTATATATATTACATATATATATGCAATAAGGCCCGACAGGGTGTCCTTATACGTCGAATATATGAGATGAAGTCGCATGCCTCCAACCCCCGAGAAGTGTATATTCGATGTATACGGACACCCTGAAGCCCTGAAGGGCCTTATTGCACTTATACTCCAGGTCAAACAGTGGATTTGAAAAAAAAAAAGCAGAAGTAATTTTTACGGCAAAAGATTGTGTTTTTTTATTAAATATCCTTACACCAATAAAGGGACCATAAAAGTAGTCCCATTTATAACTTTGAACTACACACTAAGTTAAGCTGAGTAAATTGATTTAATTGAAACATGCAAAAGTAAGTAAATGTCTACTACAGATTTGCAGAACAGTCACAACATGTAAAGGTCTCTGCGTGTGTTACTTTCTTCATCTCCGTTTTTGTTTTGGCAACAAACAAAATGCTATTAATTGAGCGCTGGTTTACTGAGCGTCACTGATCTCTCATGCTTACCACAAACATCATTCTTGCTCCCATGTCCCACCGTTAAAATAAATTAGACCTGCATAGTTTACAGAAAGTATGCCTTTTTCCAACATTGCTTAGGATTATGTGAGAATATGTTGTTGTCCAATATGTGTGTTTTTTCATCATAAATGGTCAAGTATGTGAGCTTGCCTCACGCACTGAATGCATGCCTGGGTCCTAAACCCTATTAGGTAAGTAACCACAGACCCTACATGACTTTTGAAGAAATTAAAAGTTTTGCTGACATAAAGGAGGTTAACAATAGAGTTGTGAGCAAAATATAAGAGAAAATGTATCCCGAGATTTGTCCAAAAAACGTGAGAGTCCCAGCAAATAAGGGAGAGTTGACTGTTTTAAGGACAGTTTTATTTTTTTGTACACTGTTTATAAACATTTCCTTGGGTTAAACAGTGCTTTACATATGAATCTGCAAATACTGTAAACCCTCTCAGTTGAAAAGGGTTTCATGAACTGCAAACTTGATTTAATTCCTCAAAATGGGATTTAAAAAATACAGCTCTTTAACAAACCATTCCTTAAAACAGCCTTTAAAGTCTTGTGAAAAGGACTCAATGTCAAATTCTGATTGTGTGCACACTTTGTAGCAGTCCCAAGTCTACGCTGTGCAGAGCTGTAAGTCCTGGAAAGTACTTTTATCTTTGAGAAAGTTGAACTTATAATGACAGCCTGTCTTTATAAGTAAACAATTTGCAAAACTATATAGCTACTGCTGAAGGTTAAGGTGACAGTATTGACACAGCAGGCGGTGCATTTAAGTTGTGCCAAGACTTGATTTCCCCAAATTGAAAGTGATCTAACCTCGTAGGCATCTGTGGTTGTTTTAAACTTCAGCAAATAAATAAAACATCAGGATACAGGGATAACAGGATGTGGGAAGTAGAGAATGATAGTAGCAACGTGTGCTGGTATATGTCATGTTTAATATTTAATTTGGCTTGTGACAAGCTGCAGTTGTAAACAGGCTTCATGGCACTATCTATGGGCCATAGATAGATTCTAGAACATTTGGTCTTAGAGGGACTACTAGAGGCACTGACAGTACCCCTGTGCCAGCCTGAAGAATATATGATTTTATAATGTTGATGACATTATGCAAGGGGTCTGTGCTGAAAAAAAGGTATAAATAAAAAAGGTCATAGAAATAACAGTGCATGGGTCCCTTAATATTTTGTTATGTGATATTGTATAATGTGATATTTTCTAACAACTGTAAGTCTGTATAAGGGCGTCTGCTTAGAAATAATAAATAATAAACAATAAAGGTTTTGACTAATCACACATTGATGTACACCTCCAGGTGAGCTGGAGAACTTTTTCCTAATTCCCAACCAATTCACTTTGACCACATAGTTGTTAGAATCATTGGGGTGTACCTTGCTCACTACAATATATGAATATGAAGCCAAAATATAGAATATATTAATAATAAAGGAACCTCAAGAGCCCCCCCCCCCCCACACACACACACACAAAAGGGCAAGACATAACGAGTTCTCTAAGAAATCGTCATGGCCTTCTTAAAAATTAACATGCAATCTAGAAGAGGATGAGAAAGGGTTCAAAATGAAACTGGAGGGAGAATCCCCCCTGATTAGCTGTTTTATTGGATAAGTGAGGGTTGAATGATCAAAGCAGTACTGACATACCAATTTATGTCACTTTTGTATCTTGAATATTAAATAGCTACTTCAAGATGCCACAAATAATTATTGTCAATTTAACATCAAAAGCAAAGCTACACTGAGGCTAAGTATCACTGAACATGGTCTATTGTTATATTCTTAGAGGAAATATAAAAGGTTGGATGGAGAGTGCTGAAAACTAACTTGCAGTATAAAAGCTATTCAGAAATGTTTTTTTTTTATATAAAGCATATCTACTGACTGTAACTCTACTTCATGACACAAAGTGTATTTGACACTCTTCACTACTTCACAATCAAAAACAGTCTAGCATGCAATATAGAATACCAAGTGGTGTGTAGTGGACCTATTACTCAAATTGTTATTTGTACTCAAAACCATCATACTTTTATGGGTACTTGTATTGCACTTGGACATAGGCAGGGCCGAATCCGTACGTGTCTTAAAAACACATTTCTGTCACTCACAGCTTGATCAACAGTGATTTTGATTGTTAGAAGTTTGAAGAGGAGCCTCACTCTGGCAGACTAGAACAGGGCATTCCTTGATACAATGAATATGCTGCTCCCTGCACTAATACATTTCACTATACATGTCAGATTTCTATTGCAGTCTTTCTCTGCTTTTGTTATTATGATCTATAATCAACTATAGAGTGGTCCTGCAAGTCACATTATGTTGCTGTACATTAATAATGTATGATGACATAGGTTCAATAATGTATGCCTATCGATCCCTTGACCATATAGCAGGGAAGCAGTACATTGGTTGCAGCATTCTTCTTATTACATTAATACCATGGGTGCAAGCAGCAAACTATATCAAGTACGCAAATAAAGTACATTAAAGTTGGAACCTCATTACAGCATTTCAATGTATTTTAAAATTACATTTGTTGACGTTCACATGACCTAACCGACTGGGTGGTGACTGTTGACTCCTTTTACATTTGCCATGTATATCCATGGCAACAAAAAGGCAGAAGGCATATAGTTATCTGTGTACCATGCAAGTGTCCTGTGGTTTTTCAAAATCCTTAACACATCCAAGCCCCACACAATTTCTTGAAATATGTGTTAGAACAAAAACTGTCAACCTTTCTGTTTTATGTTCCCCATCTTCCCTTTTTACCGATTATAGATTTATGTAACACTTTAGTTCTGATCTCCACCAAAGCTGTTACTGCAGTGTTTTCAAGGGGCTGCTCAGCAGATATTGTCATTCTTTTGCAGTTGGGTGCACCTCCAAAGTCTTGTCTCATCAATGTTAATCCTTAACGATCTAAGGATTACATGTGGTACAAACCGAAACTTGGTATACTCTTTTGGAGCTATTCCTTTTTCCAATAAAATAAAACAAAATATCTGTACCAATGATAAAATAGACATAAATAACATTGATGCTTTTAACAGTTAGATTATGACTAGAAATAATGACCCAAATTGTAATGCACATTTTAAATATTCAGTATATAACACTGCATGATGACATTTAACAGATCTCTATACTAAATTGTTTGTGACATCTTAAGTAAGCTTAATATATACTGTATGCATGTTTGTTTTGAGTTACAAGAGCAATATTTCTACACACCACTAATGGATTAGAGCCTTCCGATAACCAGAGAGCTTCTTTGATCGCTGATCAATTTATTCCCAGCTTGAAATAAACAGTGGCAGTGGCTGAAGAAGGCAGGTATCTCAGGTATCAGCAAAATAGTGAAAAACTCTTGCAGATTGCACTATTGGCAATCGTCATCAAGAATTGGATGGGCAGAGAATCGATGGCAAGTTTGAGGCATTCTCAAGCCTGCCAATTTCTCCCTGCCCATCACTGTTTGCTTGAAATTATATTTAACTGTGAAACAGGCACACCTACTTTAGTGTACATATTCAGGTAATAAAATCAACAGTTTTTGAAAATACTTTATGTTGGACAATTTAAGAATCATTTTTTGTAAGCCTGAGAATGGCTGATACACAGTACTATATCTACTTGCGTCCTTTTTTGACTGCTGTCATGAAGATGTTACTGAAATTACTGGCTTTTTGGGCACTCACAAAATTCAATTTCAAGGTACATTTAATTTTTTATTTTTTTTATTCATTTGTTTATTTAACCAGACGATTTACCCATTGAGACTGAGGCCTCATTTACTAGTGAGTTTTACTGGCTTTACAGCACAAAAGTCTAAATAGTTTAAGGTTTAGTTCATACACCTAAGCAGTCTACATTCCATTTGATTTGAAGTGACTAAAGGGGGGGGGAGGGGGAGTCACTTCTGTAATAACATTCCCATCAACCTGTTACATCATGCTGTCAATTACAACAAGCTTCATCCCCCATAATTGAAAGAGACACAGTATGTAATGCTGGAAGACAACAAATTAATAATACATTCAGCACCAGAGACTCTCACTGTAGCTCATTCAAGAGGGATGTGGAACACAGATTAATAAGACCTTGTATTCCCTTTTGTGCTAGTTATAGAGAACTGCTCTCTGCCAGCAAAGACAGCTAGGCCTTTTGACATCGTTAAAGGGAGGTTTTATCCTTGCTACTACAAGGGCTGTACAGTTGTATGGGTAAATCAATGTCTGTTTTCTCTTGATCACTAGGCCTCCCTGCTTTTTCTCCTATATGCTTTTGTTAAAAGGAGGCAGTAGCAGCCATAACATTGGCAGCTTGATGTACGCCCCTGACATTTCTACAAGATTTTGTTATTGTTGCAACTTTTATATGCCTTTGTTTGATTTCAACCCATTGAAGGCCAGGAACTGCAACAGTTACATTTGCTTTCAGGTATTGGAATCAGGGGACTGCTTCATTTTTGTTTCTAGGATGTAACCTTGAGAAGAAATATAAAATTGCTCTTAAAAAAGCACTGTACTACTGGAGACTGGATTTCTTTATATTCACACAGCAGGGATATGCATTGGCAATGGTTTCTTCCATACTTGGTCCCACATTGAGAATACACTTTCTCTTAATGAGTTAAGAAGTAGTTGAGCCTGTGCTTCTCTTCTCTTCTGGAGATTCCTGCAAAGGCTCACAGTGTCATGTACCATGTGGTGGTTCTGTAATTTAAACTGCTGCCCAGGCTGACCACACAAGCTATTTCAATTGAGACCCGAGATGATTTGGTTTCCATAGTTGAATATAGTACAGAACCACTGTGTCACCTAGCTCCTTTCAAATCCAATTCTCCTTCAGGTGACCACTTGCTCTCAAGAGACTCAAAACTCTGTTGCAGGATTCAGACATCATTTCACTGTATGCCAGACAGTCTCCAACGGACCGTGCAGAAAAGGACCTTTGCAATTACACTTCCTCAGGCTTGATTTTTCTGTGACTTCTGAGGTGTAAAGTACTGTAGTAGTAGAACAGCTTGGAAGATTTTTTTTTTTTAGCTGATTGGAAATCTATAGTTTTCTTTTAAAGTATTTTGAGTTTTGTCATCCAATCAATTATTTATCAGTTTTCTATTTTATGAAATACATACATACATACATACATACAATACAAGATTAAAACTACAGTACATACTGTACACAGCATGGGTTGAGAGTAACATCATTTTAATTAAACAAAATAGTTTTTACTCACTTGTTTTTTTTTTCTATGATTATACTGTTTCACATCCTTGAATACCTTGAGACAAGGTTGGCCAATTCAATTCTCTTATGTCCATAAACGTTTGCACAGCAGTTTTGCAGTTTCCTAAGCTGTTGTATCATGAACACATGCTGGATAAATATTATATATGACTTAGATCAGGTAATATTTACACAATGTAAATATTTTGCTCAGCAGAGCACACATGACAGCTGCTGTCTCTGCCTCCTATGCAGCAGGTTCAGATGGCCGACATGTCACAGCTATGTGCAACCTGAGCACTCCAGCAATCCATCAAACAGCTCTGAACCCTGAAACTGCACTGTGGCAGAGCTGAGGCCCTGCACATGTAAACAGTGTATTTTGGCTTGTGTTAAATATGGGACAGCTGGGAGTTAAGAGTCCCTTTTGCAATGAGACAGGTGTGGAAGGTGGCCAGGTGTTAATCGATTGATTGACTGTCAATTAACCCTGGCCACCTGCAATAGAAGAGGCGCTGAAAAGCCAGTTCCTTTGTTGTTTGTCTCAGCAAGCTGGTGGTGAATTGGCTGGGAATCCTCACGACTGTGTGGTTGAACCAGGGTGAGCAAACAAAGCAACCAATGACTTGACATCACCGTGTGTATACTGGGATCCTAGTGTTTAAAGCAGGGACTCATTTAGGGGATTATAATCACACCCGGTGACTTTAAAATTAAACTATATATTTATAAACCAAAACAAAAGTAAACTATTTACACTATTTAATTACCTGCTACCTACACTTAGTCATCAGAACTTATAAAATGGCAAGAATAGAGGGAGCAATCTCATTGGTTAACAAGTGTTCCGTCCTATGCAGATATTGATTCCCCTGACAACCAATTCACTTTGGCAGGGGTAAGGTAGGGTGGGGGTGCCATTTTATAAGCGCAATCACAGCCCAAAGGTGTTCAAATATGGCCCAATATCCATAGTCCTAGACTGTTTAACAGGTTCGCCTCACGCAGAACAACACCTCCTAGATGTGTGGAGATTGGACCATATTTGAACACCCTGTTGTGTGTTATTGCATTATTATAGCATACTGAATAACATATTGCACTTTTTCCTGGATTTCAAAATACCCAAATATGCTGATATTTATCATTCATGTTCAGTTAATATTGACACACCCATCTCTGCTTGTCATAAGTTTTTGAAACCCCTTATCAGAGATGTTCTTGTTGTGTATCAATATGCCACATTTCCATCGGGCACTGGGATTGACATGAAAGCATTTTCAAATTAGTTCATTTTTCATCAGCAGCAGGTCAAGATCAAATCCATGTCAAGTGGGACTTGTTCAGCCCCAGTTATGTTTGCAAGCTGCCAGAACTAATAAGCGTTCAATGCCAGGGATGAGAAAGGCAGGTTTTAAATATGATCCTGCAGATAAATGCACTGATAAGGAATTCACAGGAAGATCTTTACTTTCTTATATAAGCTGTTGCTGTCTAAATCTTGACTTTTGGAAATGTCAATGTCTATCCAACCTATGCATGTACAAGAAATTGGAAACCCCTGCAGTATGTATAGCTATGGTCAAAAGTTTTGCATCACCCTATAGAATTAACTAATTAAAGTCAAATGAAACCTGCTGAATAATGTTACGTTAACATATTGGATTACATACCGCTTTGTAGTTTTCCATATACTGACAAAAATGGAAAAATGTGACATTTCGAAATCTAACATGAAATAATGTATTACTATTATGGTTTCCGGTAGACTTTTACAATATAATTTTGTAGTTTCTTCAATTACATGATGTTAAATAAACAATCTAAATTATGTTCATATAATTATTATTATTATTATTTTTTTAATTATGCCTCAATCCTAAAATTCTAGGTGATGTAAAACTTTTGCCAGTGGCAGCCCCAGTTTGATATTGGAACTGCATACAGTAGGACTATGTTTGTTTGTTTGCCTGTTTATGAATGTATTTATTTATTTATTTTATAAAGCCTTTTGGGGAAATACTGAAGATGCATAATACAAACTGTGGGCATTCATTAGAAGAGAGAATAAACAAAAACCATCCTGTCCAATTGGAGCTCAGCATGAGAGGTGGCTCACAAACACAGAAGATTGACTCATTAAGTCACCCAGAGTCAATACGTTCTGCTAATGTGCTCAGACTGGGACTGAAACCCGAATCGATACAAGCCTGCCACAACATTTTGCAATAGGAAATGCAGGCTTTTAGTTCTTAATTAAAGGACAGACTTCAAACTGCTAATGATGTTTACAATGATTTTACCATTGAGGGAAGATGATATTGACTGTGCCGTGTGGGGTATATGAGTTCAGGGACTCTCACAAAGTGATAGGGGATGCAATGTTTAAACACTACATGGGGGGATACACTTTAAAATGCACACATAAAAAGAAAAGAAAAACGTTTCTCTTGCCTTTCTGGTCTAAAACAAACTGCCTATCACTACAGCACAAATAAAAATGCAATCTCTCTATCATTACATAGTTTATTTAGCCTTAGAGACTTGCATTTACCACAAAGCTATATGAACAGGGGAATAACTATAAATGTATTCATAATATGGCTTGTTGTGTATTTCCATAACTATAAAGTAATCAATAATGCTAAATTTAAATATACCAGAGGGAACTAAATAACTTAAATCTCAAACGTTTTAAAGGTCTTTGATGCTGAGTGAATACATGTACTGTAGTTAATATTAGGAGATATGTGTCCATTACAAATCATGAAAAAAATATGTTGATAGAAATAGTTTAGTTGGTCGTGTTACCAATTGGTCTTATTACCCTAAGATTAGGTCAAAGTAACCAGGATCTAACAGTAATTGGTCTGGACCCATATGACAAATTCAGTTTGCTCCTTTGCAACTTTTTTTGGCTCCAATACACATTTGTTATGAACAGATACTGTAAGTAGCATGGAATTCCTTTTGGTCTGCATTGTTTTTTAATGCTTAATACAACTACACTGAAAAAGTCTGTCAAAAACATTCCTTGAATAATTGAATTGAATCTCCAAATGTATGAATTTGCGAAGATCACATTAGTGTTTCACAGTTTAAACCTGTGTTAAAACCTTTTTATTCTACCCGTGTTGGTGATGCTGTGATTATTGTTCATTCACTCTGTAGGATTGACTTTTCCCTTTTCTTTGAAGCATTTACTGTCAACACTGAACAAAAAAAAAAAAAACCCTTATGATTTTGACTTCAGCTTGTTGTCATTCTTCTGCTTTGCTTTGATACAGTGCTTTAAAACAATACAATCCCAGCTGGCAGAATAAGGGATATGTATAGCCTGCCAAGCAAAAGATTAGGCAGAAGACATTTGTTCCAACAGGATTTCACTGTTCTGCTTTCTACTACAATAGACGTTTCTGTGAAACTAAAAGAGAATGATGAGACATTCTAAACAGTGCTCTCCCATGTCAGTGCAGTGCCACTACAATGGTCCTGCACAAATATAAGGGACAATGGAATAAGTCACGGTTAGTATGGCCCCACAGCTGTAACATTTTCACATTGTTACATACCACAGGTAACAGTCTGAACCAATACTTGCATGTGTTGCAGTGCCATGCCATATCAGTATCACCAGTGTGCATTATTTGTTTCAAATCTGTTTCAGACCCTTAGTGTTGTCTAATAAGGTTCTGCTGGGATTGCGTCAGGGAAACACTATTTTATTATAATGTTATTCTTAAAGAGAATAGTTTAGTTGTATGTGTTGTAGCTGTTTGATAAGGCACTACAAATATATACAGTGCCTCAGGATGTTTCATTACAGTATGTGAAAGGCACTTAATACATGCAGTAGGTTCATTTGCGGTTTTTCAAGGGGTTTCATTAATGTGTACCCAGCTTTCTTTTTTTATCATGGTTCGTTAAAAAAAAATCATTTAGCACATCCTCTTAATAAGTAAAAGCTCATTGATACAATATGGTCTTTAAAAATGAATATTCTTGGGCACATTCTTAATCGATTGCATTGATTGTCTATGACATTTCTGGAGCCATCTGTTTTGTTCTTTCCCATTAGAGGTCTTCACTGGCTAACAGGAGATAAAATGTAAAGCCAAGTAAAATATCTACAGCTAAACCAATCAAGCTAATATGTTTGTTTAGGGCTGTAGCTGCTTTATTTTAAGCACGACACAGCCACAATCCAGGAAGTAAGTGCCTGTTTCTCAAAACGAACAAGAGTCGGCCTGCGTGTTATTTCCAGCTTGCATTTATATATTTGTTTTCCATTTGGCTGCTTCTGCGTTTAATCAATAATATCAGCAAAATGCATTCAACTGGCATCAGAGGATTGATACTCTTGCTACGCGCCTTTGTATTAGGAAATGCAGCCATTTAATTATTAATTCCAGGGGCGGATTAACATCATATTAACATCAATTTCAGAGGTTTTCTTGTGTATTTTTTCCAGAATGCCTCCCTCCCCACATCATTGTTCAGTTTCATTGCTTCTCTCTTCTTTGGCGCTGTTTTGCGTCACAGTAAAACAAAAATGATTCAAAAATGAAATGATGTAAAGGGTCATCCATGTTTACTGTGTATGTTTACAGGTGGCTACCTCTAATCAAGCTGAGAGTGTATTTCCTGCGCACTCTTTGCTGTGTCAAGCCTGTGAGTGAAATTGTAAGTGCTGCTAATAGGTTCCAATGGGGATGTGACTTATATGTGCTATGAGAGAAGCTTTGTAAGGATCCATCCTGTTTAATAGAGGACTGATATCCTGAGGGACAGACTTATTGATTATTCAGGTAAAGTCTAGGGAAGCCAGAAGGGTCATTCAGATTCAGAGATTCAGTTCTGCATATGGCACCCGGATGAATATATAAAGTTCACTAACATGACCTTGTAAAAGTGATCAGTAGGGGCTATGCAGATCTTAGATTGTATTTTCCTGTGACCAGCAGGACTGAACAGCATTTCTAATGGAGTCAGCACATGACCTGTCTGACTTCAGGACTGAAACTGTGCCAGGCTGTCTCTCTTTGACAAGAGAACAACCTGTACATTCTTGTAACTATTGTAAATATTTAAACCCTATATAAACCGTGTGTGAACTCTACTTTTTTGGGACTGTTTTGTTCCCTCCATCTTCCATATTTACCGGTACTGTCAACCCTTACATGTGTCAAGGAAATGACACAGCAAGAGCACAGTAATTGATCATTTAAGCACATTACACTGTAATACATGCAGATGATACTTTCATAAGTATCCTTAGATACAACACATGCGTAATATGTAGTAGATTAAGAAGTAAGGCGATTAGCAGCTCTGTATGTACATCCTGCAGTTGTCTATGCATTATAATTGGTCAGAGTTCTAGTCAGGTTTGAATAGACATTGACATTTCCAAATGTCAAAATTTAGACTGCCCCTGTACATCTGTGTGCGTGTAATTAAAACCAGAGAAGAAAATGCTTTCAAAATCCAATTATATCATGCAAATACTGAAATGGGAATACAACATTCAATAAACAAATGTGAAAGAAAATGCATAAAAGCTAAAAATAAATAATATATTGTCATTTCTCACAGATCAATCTATCCTCTAGCCCACCATTAAGAACATTTGCACTTATAAAATATAGGGCAAGGCAAATAAGAAATGACTGCATGGATAATTGGATATTATTAAAAAGCTTTTAAACATCAGAGGTGAAGGCATTGACAGCGGCTATACCATTTGGCTTCCTGGGTGCAAGCTGATTTCTTTTCATTTAAAAACGCTGAGTCAGTACAGTACATCTTTAATGGAGTCTTGGCACAATGCATTTCTACAGCCACTCAAGCTTAACATGTTGAAAAGTAGTACTTTGAAATTCATGTTGATTGTTTGGAGGTGACTGTAAAACAAATACGTATGTAGGCATTGAAAATGATGCTGAATGTACTACTACTGAACTCAATGCAAACTACAACACACGATTTCCATGCACAATTTACTAACCTTGAAGTATAGTCTTGTCAGTAAATTGTGTCATAACTAGTGTATGCTCAGCTCCTGCCATGAAGTACTGACTGAGATACTTCTCTGTAAGTCGCACTTTGTTCATCCGGGATTGTAGGGTCAAAAACACCCTGCTGTAAAATAGTTAACCCCCACAGTAAAATTGGTCAAATGTGACCATCACAAAAACAATGCTTAAAATGCTATTCTGGAGATTTTTTTTAACTGTTGTTACTCCAGTCTATATCTCCTTCTACAGGGTAAAGTGTTGAAGACAACATCTATTACCAGTATTACTACAGTATATATGTGACTGCGTTTGTTTAAGTATTACTAGGAGCATTTCCCTTCTTTTCTTAAATATGACATTTAAAATAGAACAGCTTGCTTCAAAAAAAAAAAAAAAAATTACAGGGTGTTTAATTAAAATGATTAGGGTTTTAAATGTTTTTATATTGAACAAAATTCCAAATCAAGTCAAAGCGTTTCTGCCACTGCCTTTCATTGACTGAACCCACCTTTGACTGATTAGAAATGCCAGGAGACACACTCACCTTTGCTTGAGGGTCAAGTCGTGAAGTCATGTTGAACAGATTGTAATAAGTATTCTTCTTATAAATGATAGTACCTTCTGTGATTAAGTGCTTTTCATTGATTATAAGGCATGCTTTACTTGTAATTCAATGTGTATCTGCAGTAATCTATAGCAATTTTTTTTTAAAGAATCCTTTAAGGATCATCTATTACCACAGTGATTATTTTTGTACAGGGTCATATAATATAATTGAATATCACAGTGAAAATGCCTTCACAGTTAGCTGGGGGTCAAATTAGTTACCGTAATCAAGAAGACTGTTTTGCTGTGTAAAACCAATATAATACATGATTCTTACTTTACAGCTTTTTCTCCCACTTTTTTTTGCAGTATCGGTTGTAATTGATTTATTTGATAATGCATGAAAGGTTCAGCTTCTAAATGAAACACTTTTAATTCTGTTTTTTTTTATCATTATACATTTGTTTAGGCTATTTAAAATAATATCCAAGTTTGTCATAACCAGAGCTTGAAAAAAATGTCCATTTGAATCTTCATACATTTATGAGCAATGATAAACTGGAATACTCATTTGGAGGCTGTATGGTCCAGTGGTTAAAGAAAAGGGCTTGTAACCAGGAGGTCCCCGGTTCAAATCCCACCTCAGCCACTGACTCATTGTGTGACCCTGAGCAAGTCACTTAACCTCCTTGTGCTCCGTCTTTCGGGTGAGACGTAATTGTAAGTGACTCTGCAGCTGATGCATAGTTCACACACCCTAGTCTCTGTAAGTCGCCTTGGAAAAAGGCATCTGCTAAATAAACAAGTAATTTGTCTTAATCTTGTTTGTGCAAAAAGCTTAACTTTCCAAAACACACAGTATAGTAGTTGCTTTGTCCAGAGAGAACTAAATACAACTAGTTACAGTTACAGTTAGAAATAGTTACTTCTCAGGCTCGGTTTACATTCTACAGACATATTTGTTTTTTGCGGGTGGTCAGGCTGTAGCTGGAAATATTCTCTGAAAACCCACCCATCGAACTCACATGGTCCCTCCTCTGACACCATTTTGTAGCAAGATGATATAAATCCACGTTCATGTGACAGGTAAGGTTTGACTTGCACTGTTGACGAGCTTTGTGATTTCCATGTTATGCATTAGCCACAGTCCTTTTATGTAATTAAAAATAATGAAGTTATTTTTTAGGTTACTACGCCATGTATAGGGTGTCTGTTTTTGCACAGTATAACAGATGTCATACTGTGCAGTTTGGGACCACAAAAAGAGACACCCTACACCCTATACAATAAGACACACCCTGTATGCAACGTATTAACATGTTATAAATTACACAAAAGGTGGTTTTTGTAAAACATAACTTGGTTATAATTTCACATAAATTGTAATGCGTTATCACATTTAGCTACCTGTCTGAAGAAAAGGCTCCATTACAGTTACAAGGTGCTGAAAAAATGTAATCAGACTACAGTAATGTTTTACATGTAATGTTCTGCTCGCCAACACTGATGAGAGGGGTGTTAGCATGACCTTCTTTAATACTGTATGCATTTATTACACACAATATAGACGAAAGCCACATTTACATACATACTGGCAGTAAGAATTCATGAATTTGCTAATATATGATTAATCTTGAAAACCCAGAATGGAATGCAGTTTTATAAGTCCTCTGAAGCCAATAGTATGTGAAACAGTATAGCATATCAGATGCATAATGGGCTGGTGTGTTGCATTTTATTTATCTAAATATGATAAAGATTTAGTGACTCTCAAAAAGAAAATAGACTTATAGAAGCATTCCCTCGTGAGTGGAGATAGATTATTGCACATAAACTCATTAAAAGTGTCATAACCGAGGCTTCAAAACAAAATAACAGTGTCTCTCATTATTTTCATCCACGCTGCACCACATTTATTCTGCAACAACACTGTGCATTTGATGTTTGCACTTAGTTTTCTCCCCCACTCACTAGGGGGGAACTCTTCCCTCAGAGCCAGCATGGTGCATTGTGTTTGGGGATAATGTGTCCTTTAGGAGGTGCCGTCCTTAATACCTGTTGCCAAGGTTACCATTGTAAACAGACACCGGGGATGTTAGGTGATAATTAGAGGTGCGTTTTCTCTTTTGCATTAATTCATATTTTATTCAAGAAATGAAACGCTGGTACTGAAGGAGTTTACAGCCATTCTCTGTGAAGGTGCTAATTAATCATACGCATAAAATACCATTACTACCAAGGTAAAGTTTTATGAATCAGGTAGATTGCATTATTATTTTTATTTGATTTTTTTATACCGCCTTTCATAGCAAAGCCATCAAAACGCTTCACAATCAAAACAAGTTAAACGGCTTGTAAAACAATTCTGAACAAAAAAGAATAAAGGTAGAATAAAACACACACACAAAAAAACATACAATGTATTCATACACTAAAAGCTTGAGAAAACAAATTGTCCTTCAGCCAACAAACAGGCCTGTATTATTATTACAAAAATAATGGTGATTTAGGGGCCATTAAGTCAACCTACCATATGACTCCATCTACACAAGGACAGTTTTGGACAGTTCAGGCTTTTCAACTCCCATTGCAATGAATTATGGTGCGTCTTACCTGTCTTGGGTACCTTTTACAGCAGGACTACACCAGAATACATTGGGGTGTGGATTTGAGAATTATTGTGCAGTCAATAAATGTTCTTGTAGGGACAGAAACTTAGGGAGATGCAGGGTTTCAGTCGTAGGCAACAACATTAAATGCTTTAGAAGATCACTTATACCTGATACCTCAAACATCTTGCCAGACATGGGCAATCTGTTATAACTGCAGGGGTGGTCCAACTCTTGCATGTCACGCAATACTACTCGGTTTCATAGTGAAATTGGATTAGAAAATGCGACATATTTCTTTAAATGTATTTGTAATTTCTGAAATGCAGCTTTTTGAACTAACTAACAATCCCTTTTGACACGAATATGTATTTTTCAATATACAGCTATGGCCAAAAGTTTTGCATCACCTGGAATTTTAGCATTGACACAACTAAAAAAAATGTATATGAAGATACTTCACAGCAAGTTTCTTCATAAAATCCAAAAACGGTGCGTTGACTTCGCAGCAATAAACTATATCTCCCTCACATCGGATGTCCGCACTCATCAAAGATGCAAGTTCAAATAATTATTAGTTCATATTATTTTATTTTCGAGGTTAAAAACACAAAAAACGAACATGTTTCGACAAACAATGGCCGTCCTCAGCTCAATGACTTGAGCTGCCTCTATCGGTAGATGGAATGCTACGGAAAATATGTAAAGCCAAGTAGCCTAGCTTTGTGCTCACGGCAGTGATGAATATACTGTAGGAATATGAAAAATAGTGAGTGTTGTTTTTTTTTTTCACCTGCAAAACTCGCCAACATCAGAACCCTAATCAAGCACTGAATTAATACGCATTAATACGGGGATAGCTTTGTTTCCAGCAGTTCGACTCTTCAGTACATGTTAGCTCTCCAAAAAACGGAATAATTGTGCTCCTGTTAAGTCGAAACCTGCTACGAATGACATCATCAGAGTAATACAGAGCAAGTTGCAGCTCAAATCTGCAGGGTCTTCTCATTCTTCTAGGGGGGATCGTGTTCCAAGATATCTCCCTCCTCTTGATGTAAAGTCTACAGAAGCACACCGAAGCCTGGCATTTTCCTATAGCAACGAATAGGCTACAAACGTGATTTATGTTTTCCAACTGTTCAGACAAGTTAACAATGCAATTTACTGTATGCGTTACAAACAACGAAATACTTAAATTACGTATGTACTGGACAATTAAACATGCCAATTTTTTATTATTACTATTATTTTAAATTCATGTTCCTAAACGCAGAAATTATGCTGGGAAATGATAACGTTAAGACGCATCTCATTCTCCGCCTGAGGCACATTACAGGTCTCCAAGGGCATGGTATTCTAACGTCGCAATGAGTGATTATTTTTTTTTAATTATTTTATTTTTTATAGTAAATGGCGTTTATGCATCACCTGATATTAAAACACTATTACTGGCACGATAAAAGACACAGTAAGTTGTATGAATATGGGCCCGGATGTAATGTAATGAACTAATATTGGCGATAGTGGAAGACTCTTTACTGACTTTTGCCAACATTAGTGCATTACATCAAAGCATTTCCTGCAAAAATTCAAAATCCTGGGTACAGTGCTAACAACTGAAAAGTCAGACAAGTTATGATAAACAATATTGAATTGTTTTGTAGAAGTGTAACTTAATGTGCATGTATGTTTTGATACCGCACAGCCATTATAGGAGATTTGCTTTTAATTACCTGACACCATTCCCCATATGGCCTTTTAATCTCTACCGTGAGTATTATGTTTCTCCTTAATCAAAAAAGTATCAATTTTAATTAGAATACGTGGAGGAGAACCCATAACAATACAATTCTTATGTAATTTGATAATGAAAGCAATTACACAAATAATATTTCCTTTCAGCACACAATGGCAGAGTACATTCAAAACTGATAGGTTTCTAAGTGACTTTAATGAAGGCGCCACAGCATATCAGCAATTACCCAAGACCATTATAGTAATTAGCTAGCAAAGCAATTTGATGAAAGACTTATTTTTTTCCAAGGGTGGCAGGTAATAGGAAATGATAAGAAGTATGAAACTCTGATGAAAGTGAAACATTGATCATGTGGTGAGGTGAGGGCTATGCGGATAATATCAGCAATTACTGCCTATTTCTTGTGACTCATAAGAGTAGTTTTGTCTTTCTCTGAAGAGTTTTGAAGAGAAAGTCTGGTGGATGTTCAACAGAACTTTTTAAAAAGGAGTTTGAAGTATATTTGATTTGATAAAATTGTGATGAAGCATGCACAGCTATTGCAAACAATGCAGGGTGTAATATAAACATGAAAAACGACTTTGGCCTTTTGTACAGTATACTCTTGGGAAGTAAAAAGTCAGCCCCCTACTCTTAAATGAGGCAAATAGGATTTCATTTCAGAGGAAAACAGTGATATGGTAAATAGTGGTTATATGCACAATGGTTTAATCATCTTTGCACCAAAATACAATTTGCAATTTTTTTTTGGTGAATTAAAAATTCCAAACTGATTTTTTATTTGACTGAATGCATTAAATATATCACAATGAGCACTCCAGACCCTTTAAAAATGTACTTCATTCATTCATTATTGAAATGTAATTTTGAGAACAGAAAATTGCGCTTTTTATTAGTCCAGTGAAACAGTGTTTTCCTTTGGAATGAATATTTTATCAGTAACACATCAAGTACAGTCCGGTAGTAACTTTTTCCCTTTAAAATATGGGAGAGACTGAAACTGCCTTTTTTGTTATTACCTGTCAATTTTCATAAATCTTGGTCATTTTTTTCAAATTCCATTTAGAAGAGGGAATTGGAGAGTTTCTAGAATATTGAGTTTTATAGCTGTGGTACAGGGCAGCCTGGGGGGGAATTGTGTTCTACTTTGACCTTGGCCCCACAGTTTACTGGCAAGTATTCAAACCGACTTTAACATGAACCACTTGCATGCAATAAAATGGACACACACAACTGATCTATCGTGAAAACCACTAACATATAATGAAACGATTATTTTTAGCCCCTCATGCTCTAAGGTGCGTTACTGATATGCTGTTATAAACATAGAACGTGTTGAAAAGAGCCTACTGGAATGAGGGGGAAATAAATCGCTATAAATCTACAATGTTTGTGTAGATTTTCATGTCTGCAAAGCAGCAGAGGCTGATGAATCATTTATGAGCTCATTAAACCGGCATAACTCAAGAGTTTATGATAGATGCAAATGGAGCACTTTATTGACAGACCACCAAGTAGATGGGACGTAATATAACCCTAAACTGCTTGTTTATCAATATTTATGGTGCCGCTGAAGACAGGGAAACATTAGTGGAGTAATAGATGCAGATGGCGAGTTCTGTTTAAAGGAAGGTAAAATAACGAATGGAAGGCAAAACTATTTCACTTTCACTTCCTAAATCCTAAAACCATACCCTAAAAAAAAAAAAAAAACTTTTCTAATTTATATTCATAACAAAGCTTTTCTTGTATTTCTCTCTCATGTTATAATCATATTTGCGCTCTTGCATTTCCAGGCTGTGTGTTCAGTAAGAGTTATATTTTATTTTTATTCCCGTCATTATGACCCAAAAGAAATTTGAATATATAAATATCTTAGAAACATGAAAGTTGTTTTTTCAAAGGCAATGCAATATATGTGTTTAACACAATGTTTGAACACCCAGACTAGGACACATTTAAATGATGGCACTGCTATCATTACAGAGGCTTTAAAGACGTACCTAATAACAAAAACACTGAAAGATAATTGCAATTTTGGTATGCAAAAACTACTACAATTTCCAAAAACTTAAATTGCGTTTATCACAGTTTATGTTTGTTTTGTTGTTTGGTACTGCTTTAAAACCTCTATCAGTTCAAATTGAATTACAGTCCCTTGTGGTCTACTCCCTGAGGCTGTAATACAAACACCCACAACATATTTTATTCAGTAACTAAATCGCATGTATAGTCTGCTCACTCAATAAAACTTTGTATGAAAAAAACTTTACATTAAAACTCTAACATGATAAATATGTATGTAATAACAGTGTTATTACAAAAAATGTGATTGCGAATTTTGCTGCTTTGAATTGTCATTTAATGATATAACATTCGTATTACAGAATTACCGAATAAAGCCTTGTCTATCACAATAACCACATTGCCAATCTTTTTTCACAACCATAGATTCTAAGGAAAAACGTATACGAGACTTTTGACTTGTACAACTAAATAAATGAAAACATTTGTGCCCAGGGGGCTCCCGAGTGGCGCATCCAGTAAAAGGCGCTCCACGTGGAGTGCAGGATGTGCCCTATAGTCTGGACGTCACAAGTTAGAGTCCAGGCTATTCTTTTGCCGACCGATGATGGGAGCTTCCTGGGGGGAGGGAGAGTTAGGTCGGCCAGGGTGTCCTCGGCTCACCGTGCACCAGTGACCCTTGTAGTCTGGCCGGGCGCCTGCGGGCTTGCCTGTAAGCTGCCCGAGAGCTGCATTGTCCTCCGACGCTGTAGCTCTTGGGTGGCTTCATGGTTAGTCCGCAGTGTGAAAAAAAAGTGGTCGGCTGACAGCACATGCTTCGGAGGACAGCGTGTGTTCGTCTTCGCCCTCCCGAGTCAGTGCAGGGGTGGTAGCGGTAAGCTGAGCCTAAAAATAATTGGGCATTTCAAATTGGAGAGAAAATAATAAAAAAATAATTGGCAACGACTAAATTATTTAAAAAAAAAAAAAACATTTGTGCCCCAGCTATATTAAGGGCAGGGGTAAACTTACTGCATGTTGCCAAGTGTATACAGTACTGCAAATTGATAAATCAATGAACACTTAACCACTGGACACATATACATGAGGTTCTCCATATCTATGGGCTATAAAAGCTATTGGTAAAAAATTAAATAAAATACTGAAATGCAATATGAAAGGTCTGTAGGGAGCTAGCTGCCTTTGATAAACGCGTGGTAAAGATTTGTAAAATGTAAAGGCAGTTATCGTGTTAACTATGAAGAGTATACTAGGCAGACAGCCATGATCAGTACAAAAGGTCCTCACAGAATCAGGATCCAAAGGAAGAAGTATTTCTTCCGGCATTTTCTTTCTAACTTGTTCTGTTAGTCTGTCAATCAAGAAAGTTGCTCAGATCATTCTTGCACTTGCCAATTATAGTAAGTACCCTCAGCATACTTCAGATGTTGGAGGAATGCTTGACGAACATGTATAATTTTATTTTTTGAAAAATCATTTATAGAAAAATGTTTCTTTTTGATATTATTGAGATCAGCAGCTGTGAATTCTAAACATTGGTTCACTTTTTTCAGCCCGATATCAAAAGAGTGTACATAAGAACATAAGAACATAAAACAAAATTTAGAAAACATAATGTCTATCCCTGAAGGATGGCATGAAATACAACACTTCTTCTAACTAATGCACACGCCATGGTTTGCTTTTTTTCAGCCAGCTTTCAAGTGTAATTAACCACAAATCAACAAGAAAAAGTAAGCATGATCACTAACCTACACCACCACAGTAATTATAATTGGATAATAATAGAGTACTATGTATGCCGTATACTGGTCAGCTCCAAGTCTGAGACAATAAGTACAGTACAGAATTAACCTGGTTTTAACTAACCAGTTTTCTCAATATAATTACATATTCACTCAGACTAAATTAGATTTAAAAGTGAAAGCTTGACATGCCCTTAGTTTTACAGGGAATTGATGCAGTGATAATTTAATATAAATTCATGTATTCTACTGACTTCCACTGACAACAAATGTTAAACTTTACTGGGGAAGCACTTTTTTTTATATACTACAAGACCAGTTAATTGCACATGGTGTGCAGAGATGTATTCTGATTAGGTCTACATTCCTGGTCTTCATGATTAGGGACATAATTTGTTTTTATATGCATCCTGAAAAGGTTACAGATACAAAGGGGGAACGATTTACACAATTTAAAACTAACATTTAAATACAAGCTTTAAAGACATAACTAATACAGATAGGTTTGTTTGAATTGTAATTACTTTAAAAACAATTTAGTGAACACTTGAGCACTGAATAACAGTGTTTTTAGTTAAGGTCCTGAATAATGTCTATGCTGAACATTCAGTTTCAGCATGGAGAATCCACTATGAATGAATGGCAATGGATGAATGATGATGATTGCAATTGCAGATGATTTATGAACTGTGAAGGGCGCTCAGGGCCCGATGACTGTGGTGGGCACTCAGGGCCCGAGTGAAAGATAAATTTGGCCGGCCTCATCCGTGGGTGTCCGACGGTGAGCGCAAGGCCGGCTGGAAATACATGAACAGTTACATGCATCCCAGTGCCGCAGATAGAAAGTGGCTATGAGCCACCTCCCCCGAAAAGACGAGGCCGCCAAACCGTGAAAGGAGAATAATAATAAATAATTAACGCACCCCACAATGGCAAGATAAATTTGGCCTGGAGGCCTCGTCCATGGTTGCCCGATGGCTTCCTGCGTGAGGCCGACTGGAAAAACATGAACAGTTACATGCATCCCAGTGCCGCAGACAGGAAGTGGCTGTGGCCACCTCCCCCTGAAAAGACGAGGCCACCAAACCATGAAAGGAGAATAATAATAAATAATTAACACGCTCCACAGTGACGCCCTGCCACCTATCCCCCAAATATTGAAATTAATGAAAATCAGCAGCTGAGACACGGCCCATCCCCCAGAGCATGACTGCGCTGGAGGAGAGAGCCCAGCCTGTCCAACCCGACCACTCACCCCGCAGAACTAAATACGAACCGCTCACCACTCAGGTAAGGAAAAAAAAACATATAAATATTATTTTTTAGGGGGAAACCTCAGGAAATCCGTGGCTGAGGGCAGCCCTTCCTCCAGACTCTAAGCGCTTGACTGAGCATCCGAAACAAAAAGAATAAAACACAGAGCTTTTATGTGCTTGCTGATGACGTATTGGTTAGGGGTGGATTCTCCTTTGCAGAAAAGCAACCAAGTTTACAATTTCTAAACAAAAAAAGTTACCATTTGACCTAATATAGATGCATGGGGTGGGCCTTCAATTCTCATTTATCACACACTACCCCAGCAGTAATTTCTTTTTTTTTTATCACTGCTAGAGTTTTAAAGTTCTGAGTTACTTGTTGTGGGGGGCTTACTCTACTTAGTTTATGTCAGTAAGTTATTAGACTCAGAGAGTGAGCTGCATAAAGAATTTTATTTAAAATAGTAACAACTTTGATAACTAAATTTAAAATAAGATTTGCATTATGTGAGACAGTACAGAGAAAAAAAAAAGCAATTGCAGTGGTCTGTACTTGGGGTTATACAACTATTTTGCCATTTTTATGTTCACTAGTTTGTTCCAAGGGTGTTTGTGTTTGCTAACATTTCTGTGTACCTTTTTGTGAGAAGTGACTTACCTTCAGTCAGGATCAGAGTGTATTACAAAGCATCTTTGTCTGTGGATGGGAGATGTTTTGAGTAGCTGATTTATAAATGATTACGGTGACTCCCTAATGGAAAATGCAGTTTGGCCCGAAGATTGAATAATGAGCGCCTGTTGCCGAGCTAGTTTTGATGTTAGAAACGTGGGTTTCTCTTGGATTTACCTGATTTTCACTGGACGTGAAGGGCTCTAGAGGGTTTGTGGACACGTGTTGCTGTTAGACAGTTTGACATCTCGCGCTGGGGTAGCACTCTGTTGCTGGTATTAATGAGCATGTGTTTCCCATAACACACAGCACAGTGGCAACTGAGTCAACACCCGACCCCCTCCCCCTGTCCCTCTGCTCACTCATGATTGGATACCTGCATAACAAGGGGCAGATCTTTGATTCTCCCCATTGGTTAAAATTACTCAAGACCTTCAGCCAAGGCAGAGAATAACTTCAACTGTTTATGTCCCACCTCCGCTCACAAATGATTGGACTGCCGCAGAGAAAATAAAGATCTTCTTTTGGTTAATCGCATCGCAGGCCCTTCAGGAAAACATTAGAGTATGTTTCGCAGCATTTCAGCGAGCACTGTAAATTGACTGATGTCCACGGTTTAGTTGGCCCTGTCTGGTCAGCAGAGAATAGCTTGAAGGTGTGCCGCCCCTGGGTTAGGGTTAGGTTTAGGTTTATATCATGCAAAAAGATTTACACATTAAGTACATTGTAACTATGCGTAATAACACTGTAATTATGTGTAAGTAAACAAGCATTTACTAAATAACCACTGTGTAAATACACAGCAATTAGAGACAATTAATTTAAAGTATTCCCAATTAAATTTACTTTATTCCGTTTACTGCAGGTGGTTTTGCAAAAATAGAACATCAGTTGTTACTTTTTTTCATTAACTGTAATAGTTTATCCCTTGATGAATCTTTAATATTTTCTTGTCAAATTCCCCATGGTCCACAGCTTGATACTGAACCTAGTTAGTGGAACTGGGTCCTGACTGGAGTTGGTCTTCAGGAGCTTTAAGGCTAGACATGGAAAGGCTTAAGAGGAATGGAAAACAGTGAACTTCAACCTGGAAATCATCCACATGAGCTCCCCCAGCCTGTTAGAGAGGCATAATAAAACAACATACTGCTCCACAACCAACAAAGAGAGTCGAGTGGAATGAAGTGTCTCATGTCTTCTGAATGTGTCTTCTGCATTTCAATACTCTCTAACTATATACAGTAGAGTCCCTTGGCATATTTCACAGATAGAGGCTTCTTTGAAGATCCCTCATTTCAAATGAAATCAAATTGCACGTATAATGTATTTTACACACAACTTTATAAATAACACACAGATTTGGCACTACTTTGAAAGAACACATTGTACAGGTGAGTTTTCTAGCCTAGATACTTTACATAATGGAATCAGTAATTTCCCCTAACACTGAACTGAAGCTAATTAAATAAATACATAATAAATCTAAATAAATTACAGGTTTAATTGATTGCAACATCTTTGGTGGAAATTATCTGTAAGTTCCAATGGCTTATAGCAGTTAATTTTATGGTGTATGAATAATGTTGATAATGGTAAAATGAATGAATAATGACTCTGAAGTAGCCCTGCTTTTTTTCATCATAAACTATGATTTAACAAAATATTTCCACCTAATTCTAAACTGACTACATTAGAACACATTTATATTCTATACAGTGGCAGAGGAAGAGAAAGATGGGCCACATGTAATACTTTTATAAACATAAAACATGCCAAGTCAAGTGTTCAATATTTAACAATATTTTAATCTCAGAATGTTAGCATGTATGAAACAGTATACGACTGCATGTATTTTATTTATTTATTGCATTTTGTATAGCGCTTTTCATACAAAAGGATCGCAAAGCACTCTACGGTACATTGCAAAAAGCATTTCTATTTACACAACACAATTCATTTGTATAAAGGTCCCCAGGCATGACACACACACAACTGCTGCATATTAAATAGCATATTTAAATAACAGTATATATATATAAAAAAAGAATTTTAAAAAGCGGCAATTTAAAAGTTACATTAAAACCCACTTAGATAAGAAAGCTAATTTATAAAAGTATGCTTTCAGTCTTGACTTAAAAACTGCAACAGTCCCAGCTTCCCTGACGAAAGAAGGGAGGGCATTCCATAATTTAGGGGCTCTGCATGAAAAAGCCCCTCCTCCCGTGTTCATTTTTTTGACTCTAGGAATAACCAATAGCCCCGCATCCTGTGATCTAAGAGTGCGTTTCGGATGATATGGGGTCAGTAACTCCTGCAAATAAGGTGCTAATCCATTTAGGGCTTTGTAGGGTAACAGGAAACTCAATTCTATACAGCAAAACAGCGGTATAATGTACCCTTTTTCTGATTTTAGTCAGAATTCTAGAGGCAGTATTCTGAATGAGCTGTAAGCGAGACACCACACCTTTTGTGATACCAGAGAAAAGTGCATTACAGTAGTCGATTCTAGATAAAACAAAGACATGCATTAGTCTCTCGGCATCAGTTTGGCTGTATTTCTCAAATGGAAAAAAGACAGATCAGGATCAAAGATAGATCAGGATCAAAGAGAACCCCCACATTTTTCATTTCTAGTTTAAGCTTTTCTACTCACCTACTTGAATTGTATTTTGCATCCATCTTTACTTTCAATACTACACTCTTTATAATCACAAGCTAACAAGTTTAAATCACCAGTCCTTCAAGGATGCCGTAGAAATTCACAGAAATTTTCTCCCACAGAAAAGCGTTTTTTTTTCCAATCAGAAATGTTAATTTGCTTTCGTTTATTTTGGTACCCAGCTGCACCCGTTAAAGCCTAAACTACAGGATGAATCATGCACCCAGAATATAACTGCAAGACTGCTGAACAGTACCCCCAAACCTTCCACTATGACAGTAGAAAATTGTTTTGTAATATTGAAAGACCACCAGGCTAAAGTACAAGTGGTCGCGGATTTCGAAAAAGAGACGCCAATGAAACATAAAACAGCTCCTCATACCAGCCTCCATGCAAAGACAGTTAGGAGCGAAAGAAAAAAAAAGTTAGGAAGCTAATTTAAATTCAACCATTTTTTAAAAACATAATCTGGAGTAATTAAGAGAATAGCAGTACCTGAGGAAACATAATTACTGGCACTGGTAACTACAATGATGAATGAATATGAAGGTAACATCTGCAAATATAAATGTGAAGGATATTATCACTGTTAAGTGTTTTTTTTTTTTCTCCAAACTGTTGACCCCCTCTAGGGTCCTCTGAGTGTGCAGTTGCCCCTACGCAGTTTCCCCTATGCAGTTTCCCCTATGCAGTTGCCCCTATGCAGTTTCCCCTATGCAGTTGCCCCGGCTGCACCGACTATTCCTCCACCACTGGTTCTGTAGCGTGCCAAACCATTTCTATTGCTCACAAAAGTATCTGTGTGCTACTTTTTAAATTCTCCAAGGTTGAAGACTGCAGTCCAGTACTGCATGTGAATAAAAACAATAACCAGTCACCTTGAATTATCTTACGTGTACTGAGACCAAGGCTGCATCTGATGAGTGAACATTTATCATGAGCATTTATTCTTGGTAAAATATAAGATAGCACTGGATTAACACACTACATACCCTTTTACGTGTCCCTTTCTAAAATGCATAAGAACAGAGGGTATACCGAGCATCTATGAAGTGTACCAAAGAGTTGACAAGTCAAACTCTATATTAACCTGGCAGCAATTACCAGTAGTTACAGAAAAAATAGGTAATTTCTTGTATTTTTCTCTGTGACAGTTACTTCAGTCAAACCCACCTAATATCACTCCTGTTAATGTCACCCCCATTTATGTATTTATTTATTTTTACCACATTGAAATGTCCCAGCCAGAACACAATGGGAGTCATTTCGGACAAACTTCTGATAATATCCCTTCCTATCACACTCTGGTAATATTAACAACATTAAATGGTCATGCATATGATTTCCATGGGTAATGGTAATAAAATGAAATAATAAAGCATGACTTGGCACAGTACTCTCTTATATCAGCTGTGTTCTGGTAAGTGCTGTCCAGTTTATATAAAGCACTACTACCAAACACCTAAACCATTACAGTATTGAGTGTCATCCTTGATTCTCCCCTGCTGGGAACACTTTATATTGAGGTGCTGCTTATAAATGTTTTATAAATGTCTTATAAATATGCAATATTTAATTACGCTTAAACATCCAAAAGTAGAATATGTGGCTAATGTAATTCTGTCTATGGCTATTGCATGGTTATAAACCATATATAATGCTTTATTAACACTCTATAACATAGTTATTAAACATCTATTATATATTTATGAAACATTTATAAAGCATTAATAAGCAGCACCTTAATATAAAGTGTTACCATTTTAAGTGTAAGTGTGGTTTTATATGTCCTTTAAATTACAGCAATTTGAAGTTTCTGCCCATCCAGTCCCACCCGCAGCTATGTAAATGTATCCCACTCCTGCTAGCCAGCTCCTGCAGTATGTGCAGTAGGTCGTTACCAATGATGCATATGGATGAACAGTACTGTAAGAAATTCAATGTGCATACTTTTAGTAACAGATAAATGTCTTAAATATCAAAACCTCTGCAATCTCCCACTATTACTTATTTAACTCTGAGAAATAATAATAATAATAATAATAATAATAATAATAATAATAATAATAATAATAATAATAATAATAACTTATCTGAGAGGATTGTTGTAATCAGCTCATTTGTAATCAGCTCATTTATAATCAGCTCATCGAATCACCCTCATTAATGGTGGGGCGGGTTGATAATAGTCAGATTGGTTATGGACATATTTTATAATAAGATTTCATTTTTTTTAGGTTTGGGATTTGTATTAAAAGTACAATGCGCACACAGCACTACTACAGAAACAATAAATATGATCACGACAAACAGAAGCGTGAGAAACACAAAATGGGAAAAAAGCTGGTGGCTAATGGATATAACTTGTAAGACCCCACTCTGTTTTCTTTCTGTGCTGATCATCTACATGATTTCTGCACTCATGTTGGTCCTGTATGATGTGGGACTGAGAGTATATTAGAATGCTGACATTTGTGGAACTTCAATTTGGTGCAGAGATGCTGTTCAGGTGCATCTTTTGACACATCACAACAGTTCACAGTGCAATAATAATAATAATAATAATAATAATAATAATAATAATAATAATAATAATAATAATAATAATACAGTGCTCCCTCCTTTATAACTCTGTGTCAGGAGTGTGCATTTTCTGCTGTAGTACAGTCGATATTTCTTTTAAAATGAATGTAGAATTATTCATTGAGAATGCAATAGGCTTATTGATGTTTATTGTGACATGCAATATAAAATACATTAACTATGATCTATATTCACTTACCCAGCAAACAATGGAGGGTTCCATCCCTTCGTCTTTATTTAATATTTTAAGTAATGTCATTCTGAAATCCACTGAAAATCTGCTTATATGGGGGCACAGAGAAATAAAAAAAGAGTAGTTTCACTCCACATGGTTGAATGCCTATTCACCATCATATAATAAAATTACAGCAGCAGTGCCTGCATGATGCCTAAGCTGTAATCATCAAACCTTATACTTTCCGAAGCCTGTCAGATCTCAGATGGCATTTCATAAATCTCACTTTGTTGGGATAAATCAGGTATGTCAGCTTTGTTTTCACAGGAAGCTGCAGCAACACCTTGGATCTGCATTTATCAATGAGAATGCTCAGTAGCTCCCACAGTGAGGGGTCTGGGGCGGTGGTGGGGGTGCTGAAAGCAATGTGGATTCCTTTCATTTCCAACAGGCTCCAAAATACAATACAGGCTGCATCACCTTTGGAGTAACCTTTGTTTAATGCGTGTCTCTCATCCGTATCTTTAACTCATTAAGTACCAAATTCATCTGAACACAAGCTGTATTTATGTAATTTTATACATTACTGTGGTAAAGCGCCCCAGTCAAGGCTGGTCTGCACCCTTGAAATAATGATTTAACGCTTCTTGCGCACGTTTACAAACAAACAAACAAAACAAACACAGGAACAAATAAATAACTTAAACAAAAACTCTTCACAACACCCAAACTAACCTGCTCTGTCTGGCTCTGTCTCTCTCTGTCTCTGTCACTGCTGTTCAGGCTTGGCATGCGCCTTCACTGAACCATCTCACCCACAGTCCTTTTACGCTGCCCAAAAACAAACATTTCATTATTCAGCCACAAAACACGTGTTTCTCAGTTTGCAGGGCCTCTGCCCTGTCACAATTACATTTAGACACTTGCAGTGAAACACAATTCGAATAAGTTAAAATAACGGGTAGATGAGAGTTAAAAATGCTCCACAAAATTACAAAGCAGCCTGTCTTCAAATGAGGACAATGGCAATGCTTGGGTTAAAGGCTTAATCCTAAAATGTAAATACAAGTAAATACAATCTGGTCATGCTTTAGTTTAAGGGGCATTTAGAAGTGCAATTACTGTGCCTGAGAAAAAAAGAAGACAACAAAGCCTTATACAGTAGACCCAATAAGAGAAACCAACACTGGAAACCAAACCCAGTAAACAGATACCATATTACAATGATTTGAATCAGATACCCCATGGTATGCATCATTCTTGATACCTTGTACAAAGATCAAATGATCAAATTATAGTGGTTTGTGTCAAAACCTGTGATTTGCCTGATATCAGCAAAATTAGCTTGATCAATTGACACACCATTTCCTGAAAGGTTCTCCCTCAGGATATTAAATTACACAGTTTACAGCAAGTCAACTAATGCTTGAAAACTACCCCAAGGGGTTTTGACATTTCATTCTTCCTCAGCTTGGCCTATTGCAATATGCACATTGTGTTTGATGGGCCGGGATTGGTTCTTGATAGTGGGGGTCATTTTGCCACTGATGTATTTTGAATTAAGCTAATAACTTTGTTTTATATTTTCCCTTGTGACAGAAAAAAAGTATACCCACTGTTCTCATGTAAATCCCCCCCTGACACCACTAGGGCATGCATACTTTTTTTTTACTTAGAACTATAAGTTTGGGTTAGCAACTTTATTACAGACCATGGATGGAATCCAAATACAATATATGGTCTTAGTCAAAGCTTAAATGAAGACCTTCCCTTGTGTGTTTGCTGTGATCCGGAGTGGAAGATGCAAACAGCTTTGAAATTAAATAGGTGAATAAGGAATCTAATTTGAATACGGATGACCTTGATTAATAGAGGGAGTTAAAGTGGTTTTGTTTTTTAAAAATATGTATACAGTATCAGTATTCATAACGCTTCCCTGTATGAGAAAGTCCATGTCTGACCATTCCTGAAGGAGATACATTTATATTAAATCCATTGACGATGAATAATTGTTTAATTAAATGGTTGGTATTAGGCGGCAAACTCAGTAACAACAACAAAAATAAAATACCATAACTTAAGTAGGTAAAATTCTATCCATAAAAACATGTTATTTATGTAAGTTGATACTTTTAATAGGGATATGCCAAAAATGTAAACTATTGCTGTAATCAAAATGTAAATTGGGATGCTATTGGTTTTTTTTAACTATGACTTTACAGTCTCAACAGGAGGCCAAACTGTATTTGCAGCAAAGATCTTACAGTGAAAAGTTTAATCAGATTTTATGCATGCCCATAAATGCGTTGTAGAAAAATCAATTCAAATAAGAGGGACACATGGGTTGTATGCACAGCCCTATAGTGGTGTGTTATTATATGTAGGACTGGCATAACAGTCAGTAATACAGTCAGTTGCCAACTATTGGAATGCATGATTTGTGGTCCCATGCTTCCACCATTATTCATCGGTGTTTTTAATCTATCATGCTCTTTCCACTCACAAGGTACTAGCACAGTACAGGAAGTTAAGGTCCCCTGGGAGACTGAAGTAGCTTTGTAATTAGTTTCTGCTCAGCAGGAGCAGTAAATACTAGTCCCCCAGGATATAACAGATCATTCCGGCTGGGTGTGTGAGTTCCTAAACTCAGTTGATCTTCAGGTCCACTGAAATGCCCACGGCATTATGATGACACAAAATCTGACAGGAGGACAGTAAGCTTCTGCCAAGCATGCATACAGAGAGGAGTGGCTGGATGTTCTGCGGCTAAAAAATAAACTATTGTGATAATAATTCAATGTTTCTTTTTCCTGCCAGGGTCCTGAACAGGCCATAGTTAGTATTGCAAGTCTTTCACCACTGGCACTTAGGACAAAAAGGATAAAGAGACTCAATTGAGCCTCAGAGGAGAGTAATCAGTCTACCTCACAATACAAAGTGGCACAATTTTGATGTACTTTCATCACACCTTCATGGGGGTTCTCACATTGCCACATCTCTGTGGATAAATAGCAAGGGCATTAGTCTCTAGTGATGCAAGTCCAGTCTCTTAGTGACATTCAGAATACTACTCCCCTTAAAGACATGGTGTATGGGAAGTTTGGAAAATCTTTAAATGTAACTGTATCACTTTATGTTATACTTTTCTCGGAAAAACGATTATGTTTTTTTTGTTTGTTTGTTTGTTGGGTTTTTTTGTGTTTTTTTCCTGTGGAAATTTTGGGGCTAACAAAATGTGAGGAACAATGTCACTGGCTCCAAGCTATTCAAGTGCATCAATCCTAGCATGAACAACCCCTGTCAATCAGTCCTGGCCAAGCAGACTGCTGATTGTACCACTTAGTTTTGAGGGTTTTATTTATTGATGATTTTTTTGTAGCACTACTTGTCTGATCACGTTTTTTTTTTAGTAAGGCTCCTCGTGTAGATTGAGGTAATGTTTGACAGCTTGTTAACTACACACCGGTACCAAATGAGAAATGAAGAACATGTTGGGTTATAAAAAGGTAGTTTAAGCAAATGGAGAAGAGCTGGAATGAAATGCAGTAAGAATCAAAGTAGCAAAGCAAGCAAGCAACCAACCAAGAAACAAACAAAGCAAGCAAGCAAGCAAGCAACCAACCAATGAACAAAGCAAGCAAGCAAGCAAGCAAGCAAGCAACCAACCAACGAACAAAGCAAGCGAGCAAGCAACCAACCAACCAACCAACGAACAAAGCAAGCAAGCAAGCAAAGGAATGGGGTAAGAACTGAGAGGGGAAACTGAAATGGCTGGATGAATTGTTTAAAGCTGAATCAGACCTGCAAAGTAATAGGAACAGTGAGTGCTCGGATTTGAAACACTGGTCTCGCTGGATTGGATTATTTCCCTTCTTTTTTTTACATTTTTGCACAATTCACTTACTATAAACTATACTGTATTTAAATAATAATCTTGCATTGTATTACTGTACTGCCCTGTACCAGGTGAAGCATGGTGTGAAGAAATTATGGAATTATCATCACTTTAATGCTAAACTTATGATCTACAACAGAACCTATTGAGTAAAGACGACTCCACATGCAATATACAAAAGGACCTATCATTGGGTCCTGTCATAACAGTTAAAATGCTTTCACACAACAACACACCTTATGAAGAAAAACATTTACCCTGAAAACTGATGTTAATTACACTGTATGAATTAGTGAATCTAGATATCTACAGCTAGAGATGTAATCAATTTGTAATTGTAAGTGCCCCAATTTAAATGCTTAGGTGGCACATTGCTGTGACAAATGTGTGTACTTACTGTTCAACCTTCCCGCTCTGTTGCAATGTATTAATCCCCATGTGCACTAAATGGCCTAATGCAATTTGATAAACTGCAGGAGACTCAAACTTGACAATAAGAACCATTTAGGCATCATTGCTGTTTTGGCTTTTTATCAAAGCAAGAATGTGTTTACGTGGCAAACTTCAGCAAAGCATTGAGCCTTTTCATTTGAATAGTCCTCATTTTCTAATTGAAGTTAATGATGCTGTGTCTAGGTGCTGGTACTGTCGAATGTATACATTCTCTAGCATCTCATTAGGAGCTGTTTTTTATGGTGTATATTTATAGATATACTGTAGGCTGAGAGAGTCGGCGTGCTCGTTAGTCTCTTCAGCCCCCTGTAATCTTGTTGAATGAGTCATTTTTTAATAATTAATTTGATGAATCGCAAAGAAGCAGAAGGGACAGAATGCTTGTGTTCCCTTTCAAGCAACCTCTTCAAGTGCCAGGCTCATATGGCATGCATTTGGCATTTTACAGTATTCTGAATATTAAAAGTCACTGGTCTAATTGTGACGACCAGATATGTTACACCCATCTCCTAAAA
The DNA here is from genome assembly GCA_030684275.1 of Acipenser oxyrinchus oxyrinchus. Lineage (NCBI taxonomy): Eukaryota > Metazoa > Chordata > Actinopteri > Acipenseriformes > Acipenseridae > Acipenser > Acipenser oxyrinchus. The sequence continues at coordinate 5,631,191 of CM060253.1, forward strand.
CACACTCAGTTACTGCAGCTAACACAATGCTTTTAGAAATGTTACATGTTGTGCATCTTTCCATTCATTACATACTATAGATCTGTGCAGTTTTGAAACATACAGTATGTTATAGTAAACATGTCTTTTTTAAAATTTGAAAACATCATCTGTTGTACTTCAGTAGGTTAAATAATGATCTGCTTGCAAGCCATGCTGTCAGATTTTGTTGCTCTTTCTTGGTCTATTCACTTGGAGGGTACAATTAATTTCTAGCTTCCCATTTTGACTGACATGCTTTTACCCAATAGACACTGCTGAGGGTAAATGATCTACGGTAGGAAGAGAAAGCATAACAGATTTCCTGAGAATAAGCATAGAAACTGAGCACGTTCTTTAACCTAATGTAGTACCAGATATCTTGTTCTGAAATAATAATACAAAAAGAATACATTTTTCTTTTAAAACTACACATTTGAGATGTGGCTGACAGTAAGATTTACAGAATTATTTTGTAGTTACAATCATTTTAAAAAAAAAGGCATACTTATTATACATATTATTATCAGACGTTTTTGCTGTTTCTGTAACATATAAAGTTGACCTTTATACCATAAATAAAAAAGGGCTTTACACACTGTGCACATCTTAACCAGTGTTCACTGTTTTATCCTACATGAACATAAAATGTGTTTAAGTCGTTAGCATGTTGTTGAGTCGGCAGGCTGTGTGCTTATTGCTTTGTTTAACCACTGTGAAACTCATTTAAACCAAACCTCCTAGAAAGGTGCCTAAATATTTTATAAGACAAGCTTAATTGCTGTTATGTTCAGCACTATTTCTGCAGGGGGATTTATTATCGCGTCAAAGGCTTGATAGCCTCTTTCTCGGCATGCAACAAAGCTTTATTACATTTTTGACTGCATCATATCTCTATTTTACAGGACCCTTTAATAATTTCTTATTAATTATTATCTGAATTTAATGCACCAGTAGCTCCAGCAAAAAAAAACAAAAAAACTGTATAAATGGGTAATTGTATGTAAAAATAATGTGATATCTTGTAACAATTGTAAGTCGCCCTGGATAAGTGTGTCTGCTAAGAAAATAATTATATATATATAAACAGTGAAACAGTGAAATAATAACCAGAGTTTTGCATTTCCATGTTAAATTAATGTCATATTATTCTAGCATCTGAAAGTCTAGGCACGTCAAGTATTAGACAAGAAGTCACATTGAACTTTATATACATTTAGCAAGCCAGATCTACCTTTAGATACTCCTGCACTTTGGTCAAATTGGTGTTTGTGTAGGTCAGTGATTTGCAGATTTATGATTATTTTGGTTAGATTTCAGGGACTGCTTGGAATTTGTTCATGGACCACAGGTTGGGACCTATGGTATGAAGTAAGGGCTGTATTGTGCTCATAGTTTTACTGTATCATTTTCTGCAAATACTTTTTTTTTTTTTTTAAACGATTTCTGATTGCCTGGAATAAAACTGATGTAGTATAGCAAGTAATGAGTATGCCAACATAAAATATAACTCCAGCCATAAAAATAGAGTTACAGGATTTTTCATTGTCTATTCACTTTTCCCAATATGAATGGCTTTGCAAACAGTCTTGCTAATTAATAGAAATAAAGGGAACCTGTATTTTTATAGCCTGGTTCAATGTGATTAAAAATGTTTATGAACAAAAAGTACCAAAAATCAGTGACAAGTAATTACTTATGGCTTTAACTTGGTTAATAATGAGTCATCTCTGCTACCCAGGGCCAGTACATTCCAACAATAAGGTGCTTGGGTCCCAAAGACACCAAGAACCAATGAAGTTTGATGTTTGGAGAGTTTTGTTTGTACATATACAGGGTTTTGAATATCTATTATACCACTTAAGTAATTTTGAGCTTTGTTATTTAGGACTTAGAAGCGCTGGTCTACACAAAAAGAAAATATTCTCAGCAGTGTAGCGCTGCTAACAGACAATATAAATAATACTACTACTTACACTGTAATAATGCCTATAATATACCATGTCTACATCCAATAATCCATATTATTGAATATACAGCTATGGCTAAAAGGGTTAGCACATTATTTCAGTCCAAAGCATAAACAAGACAGCATCTACATGACCTTCAGAAATACATTTGTCAACCATCACTCACTTTTCAATCTGATACATAAATAAATAAATACAGCATTATGATTTTTTACTATGGTGCATTCATTTTCCTTCACACTGTATGCTAAAAACACAACATTTGAATACATAAATGGACTAATATTAAGTTTCTCCAGAAGCATTTTTCCTTCAGGGATCTAAGCCATGTAGGATTATAATTGCATCAGCTTTTAAGCCATGTGGTGTTTCTGGAGCTGTAACCTGGGAGATCTTTCCTTCAATTGGTCCTGGCTGCTGCTTAGCACCTGGGCAAGGTGCCAGTGTTTGATGCGCTTGATGAAGCTCTGGATTCTTGTTGGGCTTTATCTCCAACAGAAAGCAAAACATCTGTTGGATGAGCATATAGCAGCTTCAGACCTTCGGTGCCCCTGAGGACTACCACAGTGAGCGAGCATTTCTTCTGCACCTGTTTCAGAAGTCTTTTACCCAGGAGCCACTCCTAGTTGCAGCTGTCACACATCAGCTACATTTCTCTCCAGGGTTATCCTTTAATTGTACATTTTTCTATAAATTGCTCCTATTTAACTGTAGCTAAAAACATGGCATTGACAGAGAAATCAATTAGTGTAGTACAGCATAAATTATTCAAATCCGAGACGCTTTCTGCGTTAGTCATTTGCCCCCATGCACATATCTTCACTCAAACGATTTATTAAACAAGTTTTCAGTCTAGTTTTCAGTTTATACTAATTCCCGATTCCTGTATTTCTCCTAGACTACTTTAGTTTTATATCAAGCAGAACTACCGAGGCAAACTTTGGAGATGTGTTATTTATTTTTGAGGGGGGGGGGGTGCAAAAAGTGTTTTTAAATGAATTATTTTATTTCCTGAAAAGATGATACTACAGTGTAGTATCATCTCTCTCTCTCTCTCTCTCTCTCTCTCTCTCTCTCTCTCTCTCTCTCTCTCTCTCTCTCTCTCTCTCTCTCTCTCTCTCTAACAGATCTCTGGTATCCTCTAAGCTTGTTCTGCCCCTGTCACTTGATTAAAAAATTTGATTGTTTAATTTTTGGGCATTAGTTGATTTGATTCATCGGTAGATTAATCCGTGCATATTTTTAATAAAGGTAACGATCTTATAGCGGCTGTTCTGCATAATAATGCTAAAAAAATCAATAGAATCTAAAAAAAAAGCCCAATGGGAATTTGGTCTTTTTAAAAGCATTATTATTATTATTATTATTATTATTATTATTATTATTATTATTATTATTATTATTATTATTATTATTATGTTTAGTAAATGTAACACATTTTCATATAACAACTGTTCTGTCGGGCCACTGTCAGTCACATACCTGAAAACACAAGACAGCTGAGCTGCGTTTCCATCGTCGGTTGTTTAATCTACCATTAGAGCAATGTAATTTGCTTCCCGTACTTCTGCTTTTATTTGTTCTGAATCTTGTTAGAGGCAACTGGGAATACTGTAGCTATTGACAAGCGATTGCTTAACATGCTGTCGTAGTCAGAAATCAGAGAAAGTAATTCCACATAATTACCTCTATTTGAGGAATTGGTGCCTTCATCGTGCCCTCTGAAAGCCAGTTCTTGCTTGCCAAGGTAAACAACAGAATCAATCAAGCGTTTAAGAACCTAAGTGATGTATTGTATCCCTACGCTTCTGCTCATCAAGTTGAACATCAATCCAGGTTTGTCCAAAAGTTTTGAGTGTTACAGTGGCTCGCATGTGACTTTGAGAACGCTCATGTTTTTGTGCCAACTTCATTAGACATCCTATATTGCTGTAGCCAGTGCTGTTCCATATCGCCTTTTCTGAACTGAACAAAAGACCAGCAGTATAATTTTTTTAATTGACAGCTACCGGTAAGCCACGGATACCTTTAATAATTAAAATTTTGAAAGTGGAGAGTATATCCCTTCCCTTCCTCTGTCAGTTCGGGTATTTAACAATCTCCAATTTTTCTGAGAAAGTTCTTCTTAAAAATGGATCCATAACCAAATCGATTCCGCTGTTTTAAGTTCTCAATATAATTCTCAATAACGGTCTCTATAATATTAGCAATATCGCCCAAAATTCAGCTATTCTTACACTGCGCACCCTAGCATATTTATGTCCCGCCTCTGCTCACTTATGATTGGACTGCCACGGAGAAAATGCAGATCTCCTATTGGCTGATTTTATTTTATATAAAAAAATAAAATTTTGCACGATTAGATTGTAAAAAAAATGACTCTGTGATCAACTCTTTAGTTGATTAATCGGTACGATTAATCTGTTAATCGGAGCAGCCCTAATATATATACATTATTTTTTTTTCTCTCTTTGAAATATTGAGGAGGCACTGCCTCCCTTGCCTCCTTTAAGGAGACTCCACTGGCTAGTTGTCATTGCAGTCACAGACACAGATGCACCTACTACTTTCACTATCACACCACTTGAAAAGGACAGAATGTAAGAAAGAATCTACTATTACATGAACAGCGGTATTAAATCCATACAGTGGTGTACAGTTATGTATAATAAGAAAGCAATGACAGCATGCACCTAACCAAAAATAAACTTGAAAAATGACATAACAAACGGAATCACAAGCCAGATGCAATTGCTTTTATTAATTGACTGTGTTTTAATAGAACCCCCCATGCAGCCCTCTGATGCAGTGAGGTACTAGGAGCATTATACAAGTTACAAGTAATATATATATATATATATATATATATATATATATATATATATATATATATATATATATATATATATATACAAGTTACAAGTGTTGTATATATATATATATATATATATATATATATATATATATATATATATATATATATATATATATATATATACCCAATTCAATTTTGAAGAAAATTCTCTAGAGAGAGGTCAGAATCTTATTACATCTTGCTTGCTACTGTCTTAGGATAGCTTTAACCTTCTACAAACTCCAGAAAAAGACAGGACAGCAAAAAGGAAATATATATGTATACTACACTAATGGTATATCATGGAACAATGCTTAACATAATCTGCTAATACAAATGTAAGAATATTGAAGCCTTTAACCATAATATAAGTTTGCTAAGGTATACTGTAGTGAAAGCCTAGCTAAGTATAATAAAGCAAAGTGCTAGTATAATGAAAGCATGACAGAGCACAGGCAAACATGGTGAATCAGTGATCATTATGACAACTTGAATGATAAATTGAAGTAAAAACTATGTATTTCTGTGCTGCTAGACATTGCATCTTTCAGAGTTGTAATTCTATACCCATCAACAAAGGCTTATCTTTCCCTCTTTTTATTTTAATCACTTATATATTACTTGCTGTACTCCATCACTAAAGGAAAACTGATGCAGTGTGTTTTTTTGTCAAAGGTTTAATGCTTTATTGTTCTATTTTCTCTCTAGCAAATTCCTCAGCTGAATGTGCAGGTGGGATGCACACTGATCAACTACATTCTGAGACATATAATGGCTTGGATAATAGTTTCAAACCACAATGAACAGTTGATGATTAGTGGAAGACCTGACATTCTAGAGTTCTCACAACACTAGTTTTTTTTTTTTTTTTTTCTAAGCTGACAATTACAGTTCAAGAGATAAAAGATGTACTCCTCAGTTTTTATGCAAGATTGCTGAAATTAGTAAACCCTCATTAGCCATTTGTAAAAATGTGAAGGACATGGAATAGGAAATGGAAAAAAAACAACAACATTATTTACTGGAGCCTTTAAAAAAAGATAAAAAGTGCAGTAAATTTAAACCATGAGTCATGCTGTTCACTAATGGTACAACACTATTCCCTGATGAATACAATATACACTGTCTGTGGACTTAATTAGGGCCTGTACCTTATGTTGCGTATAGCCATGACACACCATGGCATAGACTCAGCATAAGTGGGTGGAAGATGTCTGCCAATCCATTCAGTCAATAATATTTTACAGAATTGATGCAGAGGATCGCGAGGACGAATGCATCATTCAAGTTAATTTTAGAACATGCTCCATTAGATTGATATCTGGGAATTGTGGTGGCTATGGAAGATGCCTGAAGTCTATGTCATGCATCTCAAGCCATTCATGCACAAGTATGAAGCGGTGATTGAGGGTACAAGTGCAGCACTGTTGGGTGGGCTTTACCTGCAATCAATGGGGTTGTGACGGGAGATCTGTGCTGGCTGTTGGCACATACATGAGCTGCAGGGGGAAGGGGCAGAAAACTCTGTAGGATTCCACATGTGAATCATGGTTTTGACGCAGAGGCCAGCTGGAGGTCTGTCAGCTGATGCTCTGTGATTGGCTGGGGAGTGGAGCAGTGCGGGATTGAGAGCCTATTAAAGAGTCACTGTTCTGTACCCTTCTCTCTCGTGTAGGAAGCGTATTAACAGGAGTGTGCCCGGAGGATGGCTGAATTCTGATGCCATGCAGTGCAGCTTTGTATGCTTAGAGGATACCAGAGATCTGTTATACACCGAAGAAAAGTGACTGGGAGAGAGAAGGAGTAAAGAATCGGTTTACCTGGAGTTGGTCCAGTACTGCCCAAGCCAGAAACAGGTGGAAAGTTTAGTGAGAGATAAACTTTGTGAGTTGGATAGCACAGAATAGTGACTCTTAATCGGGTGTCTAGGGTTAGGGGAAGCACCGAACTACCTTTGTTTTGTAGTTTTATTATCAGTGTTTTAGTTTCTTTTTTTCTTTCGCCTTTTATTTTTGAATATTATTTTGGAGCATTGTGTACCTGACTACCATTGTTGGTCACAACCGTGGAACAGTACAAAATAAAAACTTACCGTTGTCGGTATTGGAGCCATGGCACAAGAGAAAATAAAACAGTGCGCCTAAGTGGCATTTTCAAAGAAAACCTCTGACTCCTGTGTCTTAATGAATCACCCACACCCTCTCACAGGGGTAATCAAGGCACCCAGGGTATACGAAGAGACAATGCCAAATACCATCAGGTAGACATGTCCTTATAAAGTTGCCAAGCTGTAAGGAAGTTAGCAATGAGCGTTAGATCTCAAGGTCTTTGGCGAGGTACTAAGTCTAGAGAAGAAAAGATTTGCTTATTCCTAAGTACTTATAAATATTTGCATTTGCTTGATTTCACATTGAAAGGAGCTTTACATAATGTGATTGGAATTTTTTTCCCCCTCACATCTCAGTAACACCCCTTTATAGTTGTTGATAACTAAAATGCATAAGCGATTTCATATTAATTCCATTATAAATCAGTATGTTTAGAACCCTGCTGTGACCCCCAAAATACATTACACCTTTCTATTACTGCCCATGTTTTATTTATAAACTCAAGATATCAGTTGTCACCGAGATTAAATGTGTGCAATTTTGAGTAATGTTGTTATCAGGGATCTGAAATGTTTTCAGCCCGTCCTGTATTGTCACCTGCCCCAGAACCCAAGAACATTATCAATTGTAATTTCCTTCCAAGGATTTACTGTGATGAGATAGTCATCATGACTGCCCTTTTGGAAAAAAATCAAACCCCAGATGTAAATCAGCCTCACTGGTGGTGACATGCTTATCCTAATAATCCTGCCTGGTCAAATGAAATTTTTGAACATACTTCATTTCGGCTGTAATTGTGTGAACATCAACATCAAACAAGAGCTTGCGTAACATCCAACAGAAACTACCCCCCCGCCCGTGCTTCATGCTTGGGGGCCTGGTTCTGTCTACCAGATTTACACATCTTATAAACTGCAATTGCTTGAGTTCAACTGCTCCTGCTCTTCATCAGCTTTGTTTTCATTTAGGTGCATGTAAAAACCATCCTATTTCACAGGTAAGCTTTAGGACATGTAACTGGAATTAACATACATTGTGCTAAATCAATCTCTAAAAGTGTAGTTCATTATTAATTACAATATTTCAATGTATTTACAGAGAGACATATATGTATAATGCAGGTCACAGGAAGCAGAATGTGACAAAGGGATTCTTTGAACTGTGGTATATACACCACCCACTCGATATACCGCGGGTGTGGGGGTCCAATATAAATCTACTATATAAATATATATATATACTGTATATATATATGGAAGTGAATTCTCTAAATTAATCTGGTGTGTAGGAAAGAAATATACCATTATAAGGACAATCTGCAATATGTGCTTCTCAGAAACTATGACAGTCAGAAGTCCAATGAGAGATTCCTGTACATTATAGTTTACTACCTCTATATGGAATCTAATAATTGAGTCTGGACCAGAGTCTCATTTGAAAGATCATATCTTCATTCTAGGGAGAGATTACTCATTTCAATTACCTTTCATACACCGGGTTGCTGTTATCTCATAGGAGGCCATGGCATCATGCAGAGTGCAAGAATGTAGCTTCCTGTCAGTCATTACCAGGTACTCCCCGCACATTTTTCATAATTACTTGGGATACATGAAACTGTGACTTGGCTTTCAAGGAAGGGAAATTGATCCTTTGAAAACCTAAAGTCTCCATTATAATCTCTAGATTATCAGTAATAGACTGTCCTACCAAGAAATGACTAATATGACTTCATTTCATTCCCTGTAGAACAAAGAAAGCTACTGTACCTTTTGAAAAGCAAAACAAACCATTTCAAGATTTAAAAGCATTGGTGTCAGTAAGACCTGAATTTTGTCCTCAAAATATTGACGAAAAATATATAAAGTCTGAATAGTCCCACAATATAAATTATAAAGCTAGTGTATAAAGTGAGGTTTTAGCTGCTACCATTAATGTATATTATTCCCCTGTGTGACCACATGACTGCATTTGGAAGTGCTTTTGATTAATTAAAAGGAATGCATTAAAAGCTAAATACATTCTCTGATCATTTTTCGATAAATAAAATGTTAAAGCTGTGTTTCCCCAGCCAGAATATATAGAACCAATTAATAAATGTAAGTAGCAATTAACACACAGTCTATGTATTGATACTCTGCATTTACAGAATATCTCTCAACCGGAAATCCGGGTTTATGAACATCTAAACCCCAGAAGCAATTATATTGGACATATTTATGGCATATTTATGTAAACGTAAAACTTACTGTAGTTGATAATTGTTATGATTTTGTTACCAAAAAAAACAAACCAAAAAGGAACATACACTTGTTTACAAGCAGACAGGATGCAAAGTTGATGTTGGCCGTGAAGCTTATTCTGCAAATCATTTTTTGGTAACACTTTTAAAATAATGTCTGCAAATTCATAATGAATACCAAATGAATGCCACAGGAATAACCCCTGAATACCACATGAATGTCTAAAGCACTTCAAATGAGTTCTGAAGCAATTCATGTGGATTTAATTACCCATATTCATTTCAAGTTCCTTTGTAGCAGACTATGTTGTATTTAAGGCATGCGTTCATTCATGGATTAACACTTCTCACAATCCCCTGGTGGGCGAGTAAGAGGGTATGGATTACTGAAGAATAAACAGTGAATTCATCAGGAATGGATGGAGGGTAAAAGGGGAACCTACATGTTTTGAAATCATGATGAATTAACAGGGTGGAATTGAAAATAAATTACTTCAGAACTCAGAGGAAGTACATAAGATATTCAGGTGATATTCGTGGTATTCAGCTGGAATTCATTCTGAATTTGAAGCCATTATTTTAAAGTGTTACTGCTTTTTTTAACCTCAAGGCAACTTTGGAAAGCGCTGAAATGTGAGACGAGGCGGTATTGCATTGCTGCCTACCGCATTGTATATGATGGAGACTCATAGCAGAACCATAGCAGTCACTTGAGACTCGTTGTCTCTCATTCAATTACAGGCTTTGACTTGGAAATGTTGGAAATGCAGTGTTACACAGGATTCTTACTCGTAATAAATGGTTCATTGCTTTTTTTTTAAATTAAACATCTTTACCAATCATAATTACTATTTAATATTTCAGAACTCACAGTGTCTAGGGTAAATAATTATGCCACTGCAATAACTTTTGCAACACACTGATAGTTGCTTCAATGTCCCCCATTCTTCTGTGTTAACCAGATTTTCTTTTACATATAACTATGAAATGTTATACTTCATTCTATAATACCACAGGCATTATGAATTATAGTTTTTAGAAGTCTATTTGTTTCTGCTACTGAGTCAATAAATCAATAGCTATCTATAAATGCATTTGTTTTACACCTGATCGTAGCACAATAGCCTCTCAAATCATAATTTCATTTTTCTGTAACCTGAAGTAATAGGATTTTTTTAATTTTATTTTGTAAAATGCAAATATTTTGTATTAAAGATGCATGCATAGTAGGTACAAATTGTTAGTACTCAATATAACATTCACATAATGTTTATGATATTCAAGATAAACAATCTGTGATTCTCATCAACATTCTATAAACAGTACAGCATTCACAAACTAGGGCTTATACTATATTTACATCCTCATTGTCCGTTGTCTGGTATAACAAGTGCAATGCGGACTGGACAGTGAATATGATTTGTAAACATAGTGTTAAGTAACAATTGAATAACAATTCAAAACAATTCTGAACAATAAAAGCAGCTGCTTGAGCAGTGATTCATATTAGTATCAAACCGTACAAGATGCATGGCATTGAAGATCCCACAAATTCACACAATCCCTCTGAGAGCTCTGTGCACGTGACTATCACAGTCCTCACCCGGTTATCATCTCCACAAGGTACATTCTAAGCAATATTAAGAGTTGAATAAAACTGAGTAACAGAAAGTAACGTCTTTCGACATGACTGAAATGACTGTGATTTGGAATGTATTTGGACTAGTGCCTCAGACCAGCATACTGTACCACTTAAATCGATGGTGTCTTAAAAAATGTCTGGTTTTACAGTTAAATATGATAGCCTGGTGATCGTTTAATACAATCTTCAACAACTAGTGTTCTCTGTATATACTGTAGATCAGAAACCACACGCGGTTGCCACATTATATACATCATATTCCCCTCCCATTTAAAATGGACCATCCACTTATTTTAATGTTTGTTTTAATAAAAGGTTCTTTCTTCATTTCCCTCAAGTGAACTACTTCTGCAGGTCAGCTATTTCATATTTGTTTTATTGTTTGTTCCCATTAGACCTACAGTATCCCTGTATCTATTAATTCAGCTAACACATGCATTCTAAGCCTTCTAAAGCTATTGTATTTGACTTCACTCATAGTTTTATTTGCTCCACACAAAACACAAAGTACTCATACAATACATAAGAACATAAGAACATAAGAAAGTTTACAAACGAGAGGAGGCCATTCAGCCCATCTTGCTCGTTTGGTTGTTAGTAGCTTATTGATCCCAGAATCTCATCAAGCAGCTTCTTGAAGGATCCCAGGGTGTCAGCTTCAACAACATTACTGGGGAGTTGGTTCCAGACCCTCACAATTCTCTGTGTAAAAAAGTGCCTTCTATTTTCTGTTCTGAATGCCCCTTTATCTAATCTCCATTTGTGATCCCTGTTCCTACAGGTCATTTGATGTGTAATCAAGAGAGTGTCAGACTGTGCATAATAATAATAATAATAATAATAATAATAATAATAATAATAATAATAATAATACATGCTTGCATAATAATAATTTGGGCAATACTTGCATGCATCCCTTATCAAATAATAATAAAAGAGGGGGCTTCCATAAACCACACATCAGAATGTTGTACAGTTTATACTCATGGATGAAATCATACATAATGTATATTCCTATACACCATTTTAACATCAGAACCTATACAAGTGTTTCTCTTCTACCAGCATCTACCTGGCAAACATTTGAACAGGCTGTCATTGTAAGTAAAGCCAATAAACCTCTTTATTTTAATCTTTGATACAGGTTGTATGTAAATCGTCTGTCACGTTGAAATGTGTGTGTGTGTGTGTGTTTTAAGATTGTTGTTTTAAACGTTTGGGAAAACAAATGTGTCATTTGGTTTATTTTAATGTTGATGTCTACTTTGTATTCATAGGAGCTACAGTATCTACCCTTTCCAACTGCCCGGCTTGATAAGCATAACTGTTGCATAATGTCCTTTCTATGATCAGATGTAAAACATCGGGGAAAACAACAGACCACCTGTCTGTTTTCTTCCTTTGAGAAGCTTAGCCTTCTGTCAGATACTTTGCTAAGCCTGTTCTACCAAAAAGTATGACAAGGGAAAAAATGATGTGAATTAATCATTTATTTAAGAGGAGGTATTCCTGGAGGTGTGCCAACATTAAATGTTACACTTGTGTTATTGCTAAGCTCCTTTTTTATTGATATTCTGTTTTCGGTGCATGGGGAGGTCAGTAATTGCACTTGACTTCATCCTGTCTGTGTTTTTTGGGAAACGGATCTTGCATGCAGTATGTAAAACACATTTAAATAAGCAATAGTGGGGCATGGTCATTTGCTCTGTTGTAAATTCTACAATACTTTAAAAAAAAAAAATATTTAGAAATAATCAACTTGGAATAATAATTTTAGGGTCTGCCAAGTGCACACACACACACACGCTTTAAATTCTAGAAAAACAATTGCAATTGTAATATGTTGTGTCATGTTAATTGATATACCTCTTAATCGACAATGCTAAACCCCGAAGGCGAAATTATATAATGGTATATAACTACCCATGGAAGCTGGTCTGACGCTTTGATACAATTATGGACATGGAGTAAAAACAGCATGCTTTTTTTATTGATTCCTGTAGAGGCAGCAAAGGGATGTTGCATTAATAACAGCATTAAAGGCTGGCATATTGAAGCATCCAATCATTTAACAAGGTATAAGAATACATTTGCATTGATAGTTTTCTTTAATTATAATTCTAGATTGGAATTTCAGCTTTATAATGATCAGCATGGCAGGCATGTTGCTACTGTTAAAGCTAAGATATTTAAATAACCACTTTAGAAAAAAAGTCACTCAGTGCAGTTGCATGCTAATGTACGTTTATATGGTTTGCGTTGAATATTCAGAATAATTCTTTGATTCAATGTGCTGTCACAATATTCTGGATAGGATAGGACTTTTGTTCAAACATACTTGCCAAGAGGCACATACTGCTGTAAAGCAGCAGCAATAGCATCAACAAACCATCAAACATTATTGTCGGTTCTTCTGGAGCTTTGTTGATATCAAGATGCATTTGCAGTAAATCATGCTTTCATATTTTACGATTGTTACGATTGGGTTTGAACACTTGTTGTCTGCTTAATGTATAATCATTCAGAAACATAAGAATAATGGCTGTTCAACATTTTTGAAAAAAAGCCCTGTATATATAAAGCTGCAGTAGTTTTTTCTCTCAAGAAGCACTTTGGCTAATTCGGACTCCTAGGTGTAGCATAATCATTGCTGGTGATTGTATTTTCTTTATCAAACCCCTAAGATAGCACACCCTTTATTAATCCTGTAGCCTCTTCCCAAATTCTCAGCAGACTGCTTGACATGTAGTTCACGGCTGTAGTCGTGACCCTTTGTCTTTGACAGGGAAAGGCACTGTCTGTGAGGACTGGGGATGTATTAGCTCCACTCTGAACCTTCAGTTGTTTGTCCTGTCTCTTGGATTATAGCTTTGCAACCCATCTATCTGGTTTTGACCTTTTAGTACTTAATGATACGTTAACTGTCATGGTACGACGTTCCCTTTGAACCTGGAGGATGAAAATAAAAACACAGAATTGCAAGTGGTCTCCACTTAGGCTTATAGATGACATACTTGAGTTATTGCACGACTCTCTTCCATTCAGGCTTGTATTGCTTTATGATGGGGTAAACCCCGCCCCTGTGTGTATATATATTATTTTGTGTTTGCTGTATTATTATTTAAATGTATGGTTTGGTGGTTTAAAACATTGTTGTTTTATTGTTAATTATTTTACAGTATGGATTGGGTTAAAATTCTCCATCCACGTTAAACTTGTGCAGAATGTGACCGTCTCCAGATGGATTAATTTATTAGTAATCTGGAGACGGTGACATTTATAAAAACCCACAGCTTTGGCTGGGCGGGGTTAGTGTGTTAGAGGCGGAATGAGAGACGGGAGTCGTGAGATAAAGAAAATAATATAATATAGAAAACAATAGCTACCCGTGCTGCTTTTACACCAGCACGATACTTGATTTTTTCCGTGTCTGGTTTGTCTGTTTACTTTGGCCACTGTGCCGTTTTGTTTGTTTTGTTTCCGGTTTGTTCAACCTTTTTATTTATAATAAAGCGCTTCACTCGCAGTATTGTTGTCTGTCTCTTCCTAGCCTGACATCACCACAAGCCATCCGGGTCACATGCTTCTCTTGTAGTCTAGCTATCAGATATTTGGCTTGCTTATGAACAATATTGTTCCTTGAGAAGGTGAACTGCTTTAGTTTCCTCAGTTGGATAAACATTGAATTACTGTACAGTAGAACGACTTTCAAAAGCAAATAACATTTAGCAGAATACAAGCTGAATGTCCTTGGAAAGGGAATTCAACTGCTCTACCAGGAGGCCCAGCACCTGCTGCTCAGATGCTGGAACAGCCAAGCACCCTGCATCAGAAGGACCATATGTTAATTAAATTGCCTGCATGCCTCACCCTGCACTCCATGTGGTAGTGCTGTTACTGTGGGGGGGGGGGGCTCCAAGTTCCTTTTACAAATACTGAAGATTGTAAGTATGAATTTTCAGATGATCACTATACTCTACATTTTCATCAAACCATTGAGAACTGTTACCACAAAATGAATGCCTTCAATAAATTCATACACAAGTGAATGAATTCCTTAATATATTGTGTATATAATAATACACCACGAAGGAACCGGTACAACTTTTTTTTTTTTAACCTGCTACCTTCTGCATTAAATATGAAGATCCTTACAGCCTGAGCTGTAGATACGGTTCTGCTGACATGAGTTAGCAACACAGATCCTCCTGCTGATTTGAGTCATCAAGTTTCTGCTGGTCCACCACATATGCTCATTCAACTATAGCTCTGAGTTTAGAAGAATGCTCATACTTTCACAAGACATGTTTTGGATGAATGAGCACCTCTCTGCCGCAATGGATTGAAAAATTGATTTTTTTGTCATAGAAGTCTTGAAGTGCCAAACAGTATGACCTCAGTTTATTCAAGTTTAGGTTCAGTCCTCTGTGGTTCTTTCTGGGTTTTATATCAGATGTCTCTTCCAAGACATCTTACCTGTTAGTCATCTGCTCACCCATGTGAATAGCCACCCAGCAACCACTTTAAGGAAATAAAAATGAGAAACTCACCCTATTATGGAAAGTTGAAACCTAAGAATTACTTTTTAAAATTTTTCTCCCAGTTTTGAATGGCCAATTATTATTATTTTTCTCCTTCACCGCGGCGATTCCCAACACAGCTCAGGGACCCGAGGCTCAGCTGGCGTCCTCTGATCCCATGAGCCAATCAGCGTCTTTTTACACCCAAGAACTTGTGGGCGGATGTCCGCAGGTTACCGGCCTCTCTCTTTGCCATTTCCACTGTCTAGGATACAATTTATCACAATGAATTTAATTAAATCTAGATAGCCAGTGAAGAAAAATGGAATCAGACACTAATATAAAAACACCAAAAGAGAATGATCGTTTTATATAAAATAGCAATTTCTCAGTTTAGAAAAAAAGTGTACAGTATATGTGTCTATGTTGTACATTACATGCTATATTTACATCTCAGTATTAAGGGAGTGTAGTGGTTGTCCTTAGTCTAATGGGCTGCATATCTTCAAATTAATGCTGCAGTGTTTATTTTAAATTGCCATTTCTTCCAGACGCTGCTCTTACATCGTTTTACCCCTGCAAGGATATATACCCCTGCAGGGAGCTACCCATACCAACATGATATGTGTTTCAAGCCTGTACTGCAAAGTACGGTGGCCCGGTAAGTCATGAAAACAAAGTGTGTTTTTTATTGTGTTTACACAATCGCAGTCCTAGAAGCCCACTTCAGTATGATCGTGTAAACACGATCCAGGTCCTTAAAGGGTTAAAAAGTATTTGTCGACAGGTATTAAATAAATCCAGTCATTAATGTATAGATTTCAAAAGAAGAAAAAACAAATTCCATCACCTTTACAACTGAGTACCAATCAATGGCAATTACCTCTTCTAATGAGTATTTTAAAAGACAATTGGAAGTGAATTTTCATCTGGCATTTTTACCAGATGAAAATTGTAAACTAACAAGGAAAATATGTTGCAAAACTAGCAAATGTAATTGATTTTTCACTTAAATATAACTTTTGTTTAAAACTACCGCTATGGAAACTGGGATATGCATTTCTTTGTCTAGTTCAATCAGAGATTACATCTTGCCCAGGACTACAATCCCACAGCTCACTGCAGAGATAAACTAAGGAAAATGATATAAAAATGATTTCAAAGCAAAAACATAAAAGAAAGGTAAGACAAATAATCAGTTAAAAATATAAATGAGTTTCATTTATTGTAGTATGATCACGACAGGTTCTATATTAAATAACACTGTCAGATTGTTGTTGATTGATACTGTGAAAACAAGGGAAACTGAGGTGCCTCATTGTATTGTATTGAGTAATGAACACATTGTATTCCATTTAATTAATACCTAACAACTTCACATTTCTTAAAGGTAATTACTTGGAAAATACCCGTATTGGCACAGTCCTACTTGTGTCTTTGACATAGTTCTGAAGTTCTTGCTAGTAATTACTACAATGACCAATTACCTGTTTGTAATGTTTGTATTAATGTTCACTTACAGTGAGTCATTTTTCTTAACCACTTAAACACTGTGCCATGAGATTATGACTAATGAAAGACAGTACAGCATGACAGACAGATTAGCGCTGGTGTTTCACATTATGGGTATTTTTACATATAGATTAGCATAGCTAGTTTTATAGAAGGGACTTTAAAATGTTTGCTGGCAGATTGATCTCCCTTCATGACAAAGATCTCCAAGCGTGTAATAGCATCAACAGACTTCAGTTCTTGGAGAGAAATCAACAACCGCAACTAATAAAGATTGATGACAAAGTCAAAGTTTCTAAATCCCAATTGAATCCATCAGTGCATTGAAAACAAGTCAATTTGCAAACATGTTCTAACGTTTGTATTAGAAATTTTCAATGAAACTGTTTCACTCTGCGTATAAATTACATTAATTAAGAAAGCAATAACACATGATGACATATCTGCACATTGTTAGCCAATTAGATTGCTCCCTCTATTCTTGCCCTTTTATGTGCAAATTAGTGATCAAATATGGTCCAATACCAGCATGCTTAGGGGTGTTGTTTGGTACGAGTCAAAGCCAAGTGCTGTTAAACATTCAGGCCTGTAGATTTTGGGCCCTATTTGAACACCCTGGAGTGTGGGGTGGAGTGGATAAGGTATTAGTATGGTTTTCATTACACAACACACATTACCAAGTAACATTGTGGATTTCCCACAGCGAAACTCAGGAGGCCGTTCTTAAGTGTGACATCTCTAATTTCAAAACGTGTGAAGCCCTGGAGCAGTGTTAATTAAAAAGCTTTAGCACTCTTTTTTTCTTCTTTTTTGCACATTTAAGTGTGATATTAGAATTTATCCACTATTAAACATATGTAGATCATGAGTATAAATACTGTTAACTTCATGTCAAGAAAGAGCTATCGGCATGCAACAAATAGCGGTTTAATTAATTTCACGTCAATGAACTGCTGATTAAACATTATAGTTATTCAAGTGTTTTTAAAATCAGTCACTGCAGACAGTGTTGAATTATGGGTGTGCCCACATTGTATACATTATTATGCATTTAATGTTTGTGTCCTCTGGGATTCATTAGAAAAAAGCGACTCATTGCATTCATTGCAGCTAGACATCTTGAAATTAATTAATGACAATGGTATTTTTACACCACACTTATAGTTAGCTTATAGTTGTGTTGATGCTTGTTAATGTAATATTATTTAGCATTGTGAATACTTTTAACTCGGACAGACTTACAGGATCTTTAATGTTAAACAACCCCTCACATACACTCCCACAATCCTCTATGTCAGCAGCGCATTGATGTGGAAGATGAATACTGTATAGCAAAGGCCTTTGACCTCATTGAAGGACCTCAATACCTCAATACCTGCATAACATTAAACCCAGGGAGTTCCAATTGTATTTAGGTAAAATATGTTAATAATCAGTTTCTGCCAACATGTACATTTTAAACACATCAATCATGCCTTCCCTCTAATAAACGATTTAGCTATTTAAAACACACAGTTTAATGATGAGCACTGAAGGCACATGTTTTGAAAGACAGGTTGCAGTGCTGTAGTCAGCATGTTACTGTATAATCAATTGATCAATTCCAGTGGCCGGAACAGATCCCAGGTGCATCATTCTGAGAATGAAATTGACTCCAGGGGGAGGAGAGACACGTGACTGGTGATTAGGAAGATGAAGAGCAGGGTTAGGGAGTAAGTAGTAAGAGCTACAGTGGCCTGGAACAGATTAAAAGGTACAGTATTAGGGAAATGTGAAGGCAGAATCACCCTAGTTAATCTTGGGAAGTATGTTTAGTATTTTCTTCTTGTGTTGTATCAAGGCGATTAGAATAAGAAGATGTGGACCCCCGAGTGTCTCACCTGTTAAAGGAACGGTGGTTTGATGTGCAGGATGAATCATGCAGTCAGTAAGCGGAGGTTTATTTGGACTCAATGAACCCATTGCCCAAAACAATGATGTAAAATCCTGGTTGATAGAATGATGTGTTGATTGAATCATAATAAACAGAGCTCCACATGCAAGAGGTTCTAATGCTGCAATGACACTGCACTGTTTAATAAAATAAGGAAGGATCAGTTTGGAAGATAAGTGAGTATGTATGGCTTGAGGCATAGACCATTGTGGATTGAATGACTGCTCAATCTGACTTCAGTATTTCGTATTAGTTTACTAGAATGAATAAGGCAATGGCTCCGGTGGTGTTTTATCTGTTGTAACCCTATTTATATCGAAACAAAATCATTATAGTAATACTGTCGTGTGCTATGGCTTCATCATTCATTGGTTACTTTTCATATCCCTTTGTTCAAGAGATACCCCATACAGGGAAAATAAACCAGTTTAAAGGTTTGCCTAATGATCCAAAGTGGTACCTACTGTGCAAAGATGTAAAGTAGTTGTGGTTTCTGAAACCTCTCTAAAGTTGACAGGTACAGCTGACAGTCAAGGAACTGACAGTCTGCACAAAGCCTCAGTGGCACCACGGGGCTGCTGAAATCATGTTGCTAATGTAAATGTGCTGTGAGAGAAACCTGTCGTTACCTCAGAGTAGACCATGTGGAATCCCATAAAATTCTGAGACTTCCACAGGTAAATGAGCCCCTTCTGTGCAATAGACGTCTAACTCATGAACTGTAGATGAAATGGACATGGTTAGCACCCCGACATGGTGATACGTTTTCATGTAATAATGGGCTAACTGGTATATAATGATACCAAAAAAGTTGACTGCAAAGGGCAGCATATGCTAGTACGTCTCAATGCCCTTAAGCACCAAAAACAAGAGTCTAACATATAAAGCCAAATGCCAGCACCCATGAGAAGAGCTGTTACTGCTGAAAGTGAAGTGTAGGAGTACTGGTGGACAGTCCATGGAATGATTTTACTTTATTGTACCTCTTGTCCCTGCTGTCTTTATGCACTGCTGTTGCAGTGAGTAAGATCACTTTTTATTTTTGTTTTTTGGACTTGCTTTTAATTTATTCTGCTCTGTCCTGCTAAGCTGCTATCCTGCAATACACACATCTGTACCTACTGTTGCTAATTACCCTACTCTGCCGCTAATTGCCCTACTCTGCTGCTAATTGCCCTACTCTGCTGCTATTTTATCCTCTCTGCTGGTGTGAGCGGCAGTAAGAGCAGCAATCAAGGTAAGGACAGTGAGAAAAGGACTTTGGCTGTTTGTGGTTGTTTGGGTGTTTTGGGTGTTTGTACAGTCTCATTCATTCGTTGCTGCTAATTGCCTTACTTGGACTGGATTTTAATGTATTATTGATGTATTTGGTTTTAATTATGTGTTTATCTAAAGCAGCAGTTAGCAGTAACATTGATACTATTATCACTGAACAAATCCCATCCAGGAAACCTCATTAATATTCCTTCTCAATGTATTTCTACTCCTATTATATCTCGACCTGGACATGAATGCTTTCTTCATTAATGCCATATCTGCAGCCAGGCATGCTATCTCTATATCTGACAAAATTGAGGAGCTGAAACCCCAATTTTCCTGCCTGACAGAGACCTGGCTGAACGACTGGTCTGGTCCAGACATAGTTCATTTCCTTCCCTCTGGTTATAAAATGTACCAAGTGAACAGAACCTCAAAATGTGGTGGTGGTGTAGCCCTTATTTTCCAGGACCACCTGCATTGCACCTGTAAGCCTCCCATCTCCTTTAAAACTATAGGAGATTTATCCGTTCATTGTTCTTTTGAAAACAGCTATTCCTTTAATCTGTCTTTTGCTCATTGAACCCCTGGTTCGGATTCCGATTGATGGATGAAATGCTTGAGCTAAGAACGACCCTGACATTGGAGTCCCCCTTTTTATTTGATATTGAGGCACTTCAATGTCTGGCCCGACTCCCCTTATGATAAACTAGCCTCCCAGTTCATGGATATGCTCAGTCTAGACTATAATCTAGACTATAATCAATCTGTTGATTCCCAATTCATAGAGCCGGACATACACTGGATTTAATCTTTTCAGCACTCCCGGACTCTGTCTTGGATTGCTTGTTCAAGGATGCCTCACTTGGCTCAAGACCTTTTTTTGGCGCTCAAAACACTTTTTGGGGATGAGTAATTGTATGGGAACAGCTTCCAGATCTACAGTTTTTGTCTGATCATTTTTTTTTCTCCTGCAGAGCATTTTATCTAATGAGTCGTGTAAATATATGTGAGTAGCCTAAGATATATTTTTCAGACCGCCATTTATCAACAGTCAGTTTTTTTTTTTGTTTTTTTTTTGTGTGTCAGAAATGCTTTCCAGAGACAAGGCTATAGCAAAAGGCAGTTCTACAAGTATTAATATACACTGTTTGGACAAAATGAACATTCCATGAATTCAGCTCTTATGACATAATTTCCTGTCTACTTGACTTAGAGTTAAATTCTATTTAAAAGTTGAGTTGCTGCTTTAGCCTTTTGTCCAATGCTATTTTCTTGTTTGACTGAATGTCGCCAAAGAATAGGGAAAAACACAGATCCCAGAGAGGCTCAACTGGTAAAGACAAGTCAGAGTGTTGGAATGCAGTTGGAATGCAGGTTTGTATCCTGGCTCTGGCAAGTTGCTGATCTTGGATGGGGATCCCAGGGGAACTGCCAAATTGGACCCACTGACATCTGCTGTCAAACAGATGGGAGTAAATAGCCAACTGATCGGAGGACACACACTAACCTTCAGTTCCTCTGAACAGTTGTATCCAGTTTGGATTAGCGTCTACAGTCTAGTAATGATTAATCGCAAAGTCTAGAAAATGTTGGAAGGTCATTCATCTTTCAAAGCCTCAAACAGAGATTGTGTTTTATTGCAGGGTGGGACTTGTTGCAAGATAACCAAGCTTATCCCACTTAACCTCAGTTGGATTGAATGACTTGACAAATCAAGAGGCTGAAGTTGTATCTGAGATACTGGCTAGATAATTATAGCCTTATCCTTATCCAGGGGGTCAGAGACATGTACTAGTACTATTATGAAGAGCACAGCGGGTACTTAATATACCTCCCCTGGTCTGTCCAATCGCCGGATCTCAATCTAATTGAAGCCCTATGGAGTGATCAATGTTTTCTGGCAATGTTTTCTGGCAAGGTGAGTATTTTTATTTTTTGTCAGGGCAGTATATCTCTGGTTACTCTCACCTACTTTGGGAGGAAAAATCAAGAGTCGCTATGTATTGCATTTACCTAGGCACTTGTCCTAAATTACCCTTAACCTGAATCCTGTACAATTCAAGTTATGTTAGGTTAATAGCCCTCAGAGAAGACAATTTACAATACAGCAGTACATACTGACTTTCATGTAGTGCTATATGTTGCACACTCACAGTCAGACACTGGTGCTCATTTAAAATCAATCCATATTTAATAGGCCTCACAATGGGTACCATAGTGGTAGTATTAAAAGCATGCTTAGTATGTGTATAAAACAGTTTTTAGGCTCAAAGTCTGACACTTCACACCAAGGCCCTCAGTAAACAGATGCAAACTCCTTTTGTGCTTCTACACAAATCCAGCAGAGCAAAGCTTTGTCAAAATTTCATTTTTGGTTTAGTCCCTTAGCAGAGAATGTCAAAAATAAATTGCCTTTTTTTCCTTGTGGCATATTGCTATTTTAACACCTTTGGTTTGAGCGGGTGTTATCAATGTAATTTAACAGATCTCTGCCATTAAGGCATTGCTGGAATTACTTTTGACATCTGGGTAATTTAATACGAATCAATCTCTGTGCAGTCGTATATGAGATAAGGTCGTAAATATGTTTAGCACTGACTGTCCTTATTGTTCGGAGGATAAAGAAATCCCAGAAGGCAATGAAAGCAGATGGACTAGAGGTGTTGTCACTGCCGAGTGAGTAGCTAATGAATTCCTGTACATAGGGTCTCTCCACAAGAGGACACAACGGTTTCTCAAGGAGAGCATGTCAAGACATAGCTTCTAAGGGTAGTCAATTCCTGTGCAATCAGAGAAGAAAATGCTTCACGTGTAGTTATTTGACTGCACTTAGAAATGTTGAGTAATACCAGCCCTTGGATTATAGAATTATTATGTCACCTCTATCCTTACAGCACTTTTTTGAAAGTGTACTGTACATGTTTTACGTAAAAATAGAAATAACAGCTGCCGCACTGTTGATTGATATAGAATTGTATTGTTTAAGGTAACATTTTCAAATTAAAAAAAACTAAACAAAACATGTTTATTCCTTCACATGTATTAAATTGGTATCTGAGCCCATGGACTGAATGGAAAGGCAAACCATAAGCCTGGTCACACAGGCCAATTTTGTTGACGGCCACAAAACGGAGACTTTTGTTGCACTCGTGTTGTCGTGTAAATACTGTGGTCACACAAAAGACAAGCCGACAAGTGTAATTCAGATTAATTTAATCAATGAACCTTATTAACCTAAATCGTGCATCCATGTCATCATCTTTATAAACAGAATAGTAAACTGGGCAACATGGCTTGTCATTGGATTGTCAACAGCATTTTGACCAGCATGGTCACACGAGACAACACAAATCTCCCCCTTGTTGCCGTCAACAAAAGTTGGCCATGGGACCAGGCCTATAAAGTTCAAAGATAAACGTCTAACATTCATAAAGATCAAACTCTGTAGTCTAGAGGTAAGTAAGGGCCTTTTGTTAATGTCAGTATTATTTTATTATTTTAAAAATGTTTTAATTTACCATAGATGATAAAGAGTAGAATAAAGAGAAGAATTTGAGAAAAGGCACAGAAAGTGTTATATGTATGCTAAAATAACAGCTTGGCAAAACTGAGGCCTTGTGTGCAGTTAATAAGGCATTATTCCTGTGAAAGGCAGTATACCCGCACATGTCAAACAAATGATTCTGTAGCTTAACGGAACATGAGATTGAATACTGGCCTGTCAATGTTAACAAAGATTTTACGAAAGTGTTACATATTTATAGCTTTAAAAGCTGAAAGCTGTCAACAATTACATTCTGCAACCCTATTATTTTCTTGTCAAACTGAAGCTGAGGATAACAAGCTGTAAAATATAGACTTCATACATACTGTCGTCAGAAATCACCTTTTAACCTGAATTTTATTGTGCAGCCAGAGAATACTGTACTACAGCAGCTCACTTAAATATGAACTCCACGACTGAGTTTATAAACAAAGAGCTGCAGAGATTTTATACAGGAAAGTGTGTATGGGGGCGGTGGGGGGGGGGAGCAGCAAGGAGCTATTTTCTGCACTATCCACTCATTGATTGGCTGGCACTGCTGAAGGTAAACGCTTGAAAATGCCATTTGCACACACTTTGTGGAAGTTGTTTAGATGTTTTGAAGTTACCATGACATCCTGTAATATACTGTAATCAGAGTAGTAAATTTAGATGACAGGAGAAAGCAGCAGTTGATGTTTCTCATGACAAATACAGTTTTGCAGCACGGGCTTTAGCTTTGTTCTCTGCCGGCTAGATTCTGTGCCCTCTTCAGACCTACCACATGACTGGTAATTCTTCTGAGCAGAGGTTTAGCTCCCCAATTAACATCTGTCATCTGAGAAGCAGGAATCTATAGTGACTTTTTCAGCCTCAGAATTCCCTGCAACCCAATATTAAAATCTAACTAAAGAACAAATAGGCATGCTTCTACTAAACTATAAAAATATCAGCAATTTATCCATACTAGTATGCTTTACATGACCATACCTGATTTTATCTTTTGAATGATCTGAATTGAAAAAAAATCCATGCATTGCCTCTTCAAATGTAAAACAGTAGGAATGGATTGTAATGACTATTTAAAAATGATTTGCAAACAAAATATTTTCCGCTTCTTTTAGGTAATTTGCTTCTTTTTTCTTCTTCCCAACATTAAGCAAACCTCTATACATCGATACCCCCCTGGGGGAGATCTCAATCTAGAAACCTGTTTTCAGGTATGTTCAGATCCCAAACCAATTGGAGATGCCTGGATGCTAACTGCTACATAGACAGAGGGTCAGCACGCTTGGGGACTGCAGCACTGAGCTGGTTTAATGCAATTTATGGAACCAAGGATTTTAAAATCAATCTGCTTTCATGCCTTCTAGGGTGAATGATTTCTACTTGCTTTATCTAGAGAATGCACCTTGTAAGTTTGCAGGATATGCCATTTTCAACAAGTCAAATCCCTTTTGGACAAGGTGAATGAAACAGGTGCATAATGATTTGATATAATTACACAGTGGACTTGCTATGCACAGTACCCCCACCCCCCTCCCCACGTCCCCCATCACTGAGATTTTAAACCACACGTTTCAATGAAGTAACTATTAATGCAATTTGAAGTTTGCAAATGATCCCCCTCATATAAAGCAAAACATAAAGGGAGACTGCAAGTAGAACTGTCTCCTTGTTCCTGTGTTTTGAGACCCCTTACATTACCGTTCAACTCATGCCTGCATTACAATTTCAAACACTAATTGTGTGATAGGCAACAGCAGCTCAGTAGAAGGAATCAATCTGAAATGCAGCAATACTGTAAAATCCATTTTTGGTTGAATGGCAAATGCAGTAAATATTCTGACAATCCATATTCAAGGACATTGCACACTACGTGAATGACTTTATCCAAACATAACATTGATCCAAATGTTTATTTCACAAACATGTACACTTCATATTGTACTTCTCACACCGAGTATATAATGCAGCACAAGGATGTGTTGATTCAGGATTTGTTTTCCTTTATAGCAACCAATTATTCATTACAATGATACAATACAAGATGGCAGCGACAATTACAGATTTCTAGCTCATAGACCATGGGGTTAAATAAACCAAATTAAAAAAAAAACAATTCAAATAAAAGTATTAAACGGATTAATAGTGTAGTTGCTGCTTTCAGTGTGTGTATGCTGCCATCTTCTCTTTTGCTGTTTCTGGTTGGCTGAGTTGATTGCAGTAGATTTAAAGCGCTGTGTAAAATCAGTTTAGAAAATGTCTCTTGGCAAGGAGTTACAAAGGTTAGAAAGCTCAGAACAAAAGGCAATATTAGACTGTGATGGATGAGACTTATGTCATTCAATTCACAGGAACCTCTGAGGTATTTCTGTCTGCTATAAAGGTGAAATATTTGTCATGACAGGGGGACAACTAATGGTCTTAAAATTATGTGACAACTTTTACTTATGTGCTTGGGAACTTACCCCGTGGAGCATTAAGGGCTAACTGAAGGCTCATAAACACAATAAATACAAAATACAATTTCAAAAAGAGCTAATAGCATCTAACAAAACAAAACAAAACAAAACAATGCGTAGACAACATATACAGCGATCAGTCAAAACCTTAGTCCCTCTTCTGTCATCCCTCCCAGGTAGTTGGATGTAATTCTGCTGCTATAACAGTTCATTGTCTGGCAAGGAGTATTCTAATAATGCTGGAAAGCCTTGTATGCAGAATGTGACTCCAGGAAATGTAATTTATACAGAGATTTAATATATTGTATAACTGTAATATTACCAGTATAGTAGTCGTTGTTGCCATGATCAGGGCAGCAGTGTGGAGTAGTGGTTAGGGCTCTGGACTCTTAACCAGAGGGTCGTGGGTTCAATCTCAGGTGGGGTACACCGCTGCTGTACCCTTGAGCAAGTTAGTTTACCTAGATTGCTCCAGTAAAAAAAAAACAACAGCTGTATAAATGGATAATTGTATGTAAAAATAATGTGTAAAAAAATGTAATTGTATGTAAAATAATGTGATATCTTTTAACAATTGTAAGTCGCCCTGAATAAGGGTGTCTGCTAAGAAATAATAATAATAATGATCGACAAGATGAATTAATGGGACAGGATCAAGGGCTGCGTGGAGGAAGAACCACTGTAACTGAGAATAGGAGAGGTGTTTTCTTACTTAGGAAGGAGTACAGTTTTTCCCTTTGGCTCTTGGAGAGCCACCCTTGTGGAGGTGAGACAGAAACAATTGGACACCAAGGCTGGGAAGCAACTGTTACTTCCCCCAAGGGAAACCTAAAGGGTAGAGAATGGGAAACTCTGAGAGAGTTAGGATAGATTTGGCCAAGGGTCCCACCTGGCTCAAAGAGAACCTTCCAGGAGGAGGATGAGGCCAGCAGCGGCTGGGCCTCTAAAGTTGGGAAGTGAGCTTCACTTACCCCCAGAGGGAGAGCGCTGCAGAGGTGGAGCGGCAGTTAGAGAGGAGAAACGTGGAAAACAAAAAATGCAAGAGACTGGCAGATATTACTGGTGGGACAGAACGGGAGAGAAGCCGTAGCTCCTGCCCCCCGAATCATACACAAGGTTACAACAATCCTTTATTCTCCTTCGCTCTCTGATTCTCTAACTCACTGACTATTATTATGGTCTGTGCCTGGTCTAACTACGGGAATCCCACTAGTTCAAACTCTGTAGTCCTAACTCAAGTCTAAAATAAACTACACATTTAGTTCTTACACTATTGCTATATTTTTGAGGTCATGATGAAGAGCTGCGGAGCTCCTGGGTTATGAATCACTTCCGAGATATTGCTCAGGATCATCTAATAAGCTTTAAATATCTGGGTAGACTGTTTGGCATTCAATTAATTTTTCTCTCTTGGTGGTGATGTATTTTTTAAAATCATACTTTTATTGTGTAATTATGGCCACATACTGTACTTTTTTTGCTACTTCACTTTAGTAAGTCATTCAAATGTGGTTTGAATGGGTTTGGCAGGTGGAAAGAGACGATCGGCTTGTCAGTAGGAAAAGAGATTGCCTGTTGATGTGTGGATTGCAGCAACAGTCACATTGGACCTTTTAAATTAGATAGAAAAATGAGTTATAAAATAGATTTTTAAAAAGCAGCTGCTTGATTTCTGCATTGTGTTATAAATCGGATCAATCTGTGTCCAGTAAACAAATGGTTCTGGCTAGTGCTTTCATCCATGTAATATACAGTATTTTAACTGAAGAAATGTCTCAGTCTGATAGACAAGCCTGTAAAGGAACATCAAAGTGTCATTTGCTAATTCTTTTTTTTTAAAGTGGTAAATACTCTTTTAATATTTTTTTAAATCAAATAAACAACTTTTGAATACCTAACACCCTTCAATTCAATTACTATGTTGTTTATTTGAAGTAATTTTACTTGGCTTTTTTTCTCATTCCAGAAAGAATGGTGCTACTGTAGCAGTCGATACATCAATTCAATGTTCCACTATCATATAAAACCGACATAAAACCATTAAGGGCCTGATTCTTAAAATGTTATAATTAGCACAATTGTATTCTGAAAGGCAAAACCACCAATTGAAATTCTAATAAATGCTTACTAACAAGCCCCTAAATCACGTGTCTGAGTTTTTACTTTACAGGCAATATGGGAGACTCACAACATTTCAGGGCATTGCATGTTAAATCCGCATTTCTGCTACTTTTATTAGATGGGAGAGTTGGAGAGTTGCATTGTGATGTGCCATCTGTAAGCTACAGATGTCACATGGTGTCTGCTGAAACACTGGAGGTGTGGGTGCATTTTTCATAGACTGACAAGGAAGAAGCTGTGAATGTCGTGCGCCAGCCCGGCCTTGAAATCTGTCAAGGGAATGTTTATATTGGCTAAGTTAAAGAATTAAAAACTAACCATGGCATTCTATGGCTTTTATGCAGCCTTGTTTACTCATGTTCAACAGACGCTAGTGCTTAAAGCAAAGTAACACTCACCCAGAAGTGTTGCTTACTGATTTAAACATAGCTCCCTCGTTGTTATTATCACAGATTGCTGATCAGAGAGTGTGCTAAACTACAGTATATGCCAAAAGATATTTAAAAGCTGATAGGCTAAATGAAATGGAACCTGTTTAGAAACACTTCTAGTTTATAATAGTACAGCTTTATATAATGGAAGTTATAGGACAAGAGCATCTGTGTATGGGTTTTAGCATTTGCGTGTTCACTTTAAACTCATGCCAGTATTCTCTCACATAGAGCAGTTCACCATCCTAACCCTATATTATAGACATCTGAGCTTCTTTTGGTCAATCAGAGCTCCAGTTCTGTGTTATATAACACAAACAAACAAATGAATATAATGCATTGAGCTCATGATTGCAAACAACAAGCAATTTAGTTACAGGTAGATGCAGGAACAATTTCAAAACATATTTTCTTTGAAACAGTGTCTGTGTGATGACTCAGAGTTATTTAAAAAATAAAATAAACAACATAATGTTTGATTTTCATTTTTTAGAATGTTATTAAAGGTAGTTGACGATGTTTGTCATCGCCATTCTGCCTTTTAATGTATTATTATTCATTTGCAAGAATGCTCTTCCATCAAATAATCAAGTAGGGTTTCCCTCTGTCTTCAGAATGCCTCTAGAATATTGTCTTTTAACACTAGAACCGCCATGGCAGTCATTTTGACAGTCTGAGGTTTTCAAATTGAAATTACTCTGCATGTCTGAAAGTTATGCGGTTGTCCATTTATGACTTTTTCTTAATGCATGTATTAAATACCCATGGCGTTTGAAAGGCAGGATCACAAATATAAGGACGTTATAATCCCACCCACCTAGATCCGCCAACGCAGTCATTTTGACTGCCTTTTACAATACATGTTTTTATTTTGAATATAACCTACAATATTCTATTTTTTATATACAAGGCTGTTGTTATCTACTGACCTGGCAGCCATCAATTCCTTCATTTTGTACAAGAAATGCACCGGGGAAAATATCAGTTGGAGAGATTTCATCTGGAAGCTAGCCGCAGCATTTTAATCAGAAAACTGCAAAGCAGCAGGCTGCTGCAGCTTAACCTGGATTCAGTGCTGCAGCGAGTGACACACACAAGAGAAAACATGTTACTTTCGTTTTAAATTAAAAAAATGATTTTGTTTTTACAGTTTTGTATGTACATATACCTGTTTACACACTAGTTTTCTATTTATTTTATTATAGTTTTTCATTTTTGAAGTAGTGCTTTATATGTGGGAAGTTAAAAAATAAACCCTTTTATGTTTAATTGTTCATTTAAATACGTCATTTTGGCTGTGCAGATGTTTGATACGATGTGCCTGAATACAACTTTTGAGTTGTATCCGATAGTTTGTCTTTCATTCTAATATTGATGTTGTTTAAAATGTAACGGTCATAATGACTGTCGGCGGCGGTTTTAGGTATTACCGCGGCAGTTCTAGTGTTAAAGCAAAATAATAATCACAAAGTGTACAGGATGCTTCAGCAGCAATATAAATATATCCTTAACCTAATTGTATGATTTATTAATACAACTACCAATTCCCCACTAGAAATATAAACATTTCATCAAAACTGATGTTAATCTCTAAAACACTAGCCAAACCAAAAAAAAAAAAAAACACAGTGGAAGGAAAATCAATACCTTGCATGACAGTCATCAAATGCTTAAAACTATGCTTGCTACTTACAAAGCTCTAACTAGCCTCAGAGCTGATAATATCTGCACAACGTGTTGTCTTTTTTATTCCACAATTGAGTGAAATAAGGGCTTCTTACAATCCCTCTAGTTTAGCTTAAGTCCCAAGGTGGCATATTGGCTTTAAGTATTTAAATATGCAGTACAGGAGACCTGTTGACAGCTTTATTATCAGCTCTGTGACAAGGAAATTTTTTATACATTTTTAGTTTTATAAAGCATGTTGACATGCTTGTCAAGAAAGGTTAAGGGAATTGTGGGGGGACCCAGCAAAATAAATGTAACTTTGTCCTCTTCCTCCTCTTCATCCTCTTCCTGCTGAGAGCTGAGCAGCTTATTATAAAGATGGAAGCTGTTCTATTGTGTTTTATTATGTTTCGCCAAGATAACAGATTAGGAAAAACATTCCACTTTTCTCTTTTAAGAACCCCCCCCCCCTCAACACACACACACACACGCATGCACGCACACACACATGCACATGCACACACACACACACACACACACACACACACACACACACACACACACACACACACACACACACCTCTGGTAAGGTCCCATACAGTACTTCTCCAAATGACACTGTAACTTTTCTCTAGAGATACAACTGTGAAAAGATGAAAGATATCAACAATGCAGCCATCCATAAACACTAACTAATAAGCACTCAAGTTCAAGATGATTATATAGCCAGAGATTCATTCTGTTAGACTTCACATTACAATGTGCTCTTGGTTAGTTTCAGCAGAAAGAACTGTTCAAACTAGGTGAAAAAGCGTAAGAGCTCTTCAATGGCAGCCTCATTATTTGCTATAGCAGGGTTTTCACAATGAATTGCAAAGTGACTTAACCTATTGCGGAGCAGCAGCAATTTTTTCATTACTTTACAAATTGACCTTTTTAACTAAGTCATTTATGTTGGTTTTTTCACACAAAATGCAAATCTTAAACATGTTTTTGGAAAATACAAGTCTGAACATTTGACACAAAATGCAATTGAATGAGTCTTGTTAATCAAGGTCAAAGCGTTTGTTTGCAGCAGAAAGCAATCAATTTCAATTGCATTAATCTATACCTCACATGTGCTAATGCTAATTGCTCAATTGTTCAATCACCCATCAGACCTTAATCATGAATGAAAGAGGCCAAAGGTGAATTCACAGTTGTAGGTGAGAAATGGAGCAGGTCAGAAAGGGAGGATGTGAAAGACAAGGACGACAACCTGGAGCCCTAAGAGGAAGGTTTGTCCGTGTGCGTGGCGGTAGGCTTAGACACCAAAGGGAAGACGCACTTGGAATCTCTCAAATGAGTTATGGGCAACAATAGTGGACTTACGATGAGAGGAGCTGGGCAGAGGGTACAGCCTAATCTTAGCAGATCCACAGTGGCATCAATCATTCGAATCTTCAGGAATGAGAATGGGTAAGTGACCATACATCTAATTTCTGTATTCTATTACAGTAAATTTGTAAGTGCAATTTTGCTGTCATTCAATCTGTCAACATTCAATTCATTTATAGATTTGAAAGAAAACCCCCTTCTGCTGGCCGAGGATGAACCTTTACAGCTCAACAGGAGGCTGCTGTAGTGGATATGGTGGTTGCCAACAATACCATCCATTTGAGATGTATTGCGAGGGAAACTATTCGATGTGATGTTGATGAGAACGTGTGGCCTGACAGAAATCAGAGGCTGGATATAGAATAAACAAATGGTTATGTTTGAGTAAAGTTACCATTTCATTATATTCCATGTTTATTTCTCTTCACTGTGTTCTTTGGCACACCTGTATCTTTATGAGTGTTATGATTTACTGTTAGCAGGTACGCCTAAAAAATGGAAGAAATGAATACACTACTTTTTTGTTATAAAAACAATTCTCATTGTTTGTTCTTGAGAGTAAAAGTTGTCCACTGTGAGTTATTTTTGGGTTGTCAACTGAAAGGAAATGAATGTAGCTCTTACTGTAAAGGTAACATGTTTGTTTTTACACAATTTGATTATCAAAAAGGATGACAAAGGCAGAGGGAGTATGCACCAAGGGTTAAACATACTGTATTGATGTTTGTATTTAGTATTTATTGTACCGTTGTGAAATGGCTGATAATGTGAGCTTTTCATAAGATGACAAATTGTATTGTTCTGATGAACTTATTTAATTTTGTGACATATATTAGATATTTTGAGAGCATTAGAGCAATTTGCAAATGTGTGGTCCAGTGGTTAAAGAAATGGGCTTGTAACCAGGAGGTCCCGGGTTCAAATCCCACTTCAGCCACTGACTCATTGTGTGACCCTGAGCAAGTCACTTAACCTCCTTGTGCTCCGTCTTTCGGGTGAGACGTAGTTGTAAGTGAATCTGCAGCTGATGCAAAGTTCACACACCCTAGTCTCTGTAAGTCGCCTTGGATAAAGGTGTCTGCTAAATAAACAAATAATAATAAATAATAATAATTTTGCAAACTATGTTTCAGTTTTGAGTGCTGTGTTAACTGTTTTGAGAAAGTAGCACAATGTTTCAAGAAATGTATGTAAGTGATTGGGAAAAACTGTATTATTGATATTATTCTTTCATAATTGTTTGTATGTATTTGTTTTTAAAAATTAAAACACAACCATACCTAGCATCTAATGCCAGACAACGGTAAAGCTAAACATTTCTCAAAATGAGGGAGCCTTTGATGAACAGATGTGTTAGTTTAAATATGCTCGCTATCAAATCTCGCTATCACCCTTTTGACTTCCTTAAGGATATTTTTAACACCTACTGTAGTGGAATGTTAAAAAAAAAAAAAAAAAAAAAAACCCAGATGCACCAGATCTTTAGTTCACCTGTGCCAAGCAAGTGATCAGGTCTGTGTTGTTGCTTAGCAACTCCTGACATACAAATACAGTACTCAAGGCAGTCAGGCAGTTAAAGAAAGGTCCTCCGACTGTTGTCTAAATTGTTGTCTAAATTGTTGTCTATGATTATGGCAGTGTGTTTTTTTTATTTATATATTTATTTTAATCTAGAAATGCCCATGTATCTACATTAAATACAGAGTTCAATATATTGCTGAGTGATTCAGCATTGTGTCAATTTCACATCTACTGCAGGCAGTATAATTTGTATTCTTAGGGCTCCTTGCAGACTTTCCATTGCCACCAAAAATTTAATTGACTTCTTTATGTAAAGCTGGCGTAGGATTTGTTTAGCTGGCAGTTTGAACATGATGACAGTGCAAACAAATAATGAACGTACAACAGCTCCAACTTAATCATTTTAATCCAGTATAACTACAACAGGTTGGTTGTATGTTAAAACGTGTAACCCTACAACCAAGCTAATTGTTTTTTATCAGTGAAGAGCTACCAAAGGGGAATTGGAAATCAAATAACAAAAGGCAAGGTTCAGAACTACAAACAGAGTCTCATCTGAGTCGTAGCTCGTACACTGTAACTGCACCTGCTGCTGCATTGGAAGAAGTACAGTAGGGTAAATAATGACTTCAAAGACCATGGTATTAGTTAAAATGTGATAGAAAACTTAAATATTGTTCCAACTTCTGTGTTTTACAGTGATTGGTAGTGAATGTGGAATTCAGGCTCCAATTTTTATTTTATTTCTATATAACAGCATCCTCGCTTTAAAGTGCATAAGATGGGTGTTTTTCAAGGTTGCACTAACATTGTATTTTGATTAGCTGCCTGTGTTTTTATTTTTTTTACATATTAAATACTAGATTCAGATTCCTAGATTTCAATGTTTATGTTGTAGTTTTCATTCTTTTCTTTCTTTTTCTTTTTTTTGGAGCTTTTAGCAATTTGTAATAGGTCATCTTTAATCCTGAAAATGCAATCATGAGTAATGTACATGAGTGTTTTAAGGGCATTTCATTGTCCGCACACTTGTACACCTCATCCACCATAAATGTAAGGTATTCCTGCTGGCCAGGTCATTTTTTTATCGTCTCATAAAAACCCTGATAAGTGGCCTTGAAATAAATCACCTGGAGTCCAAGCAAGCAAGATACATGATAATGGCTGTGACCCATTTAATGCAAGTTTATATTCCATAGTTTGAGTTTTTGCTCAAAAGAGCCAACTTCCCAACGTTTCGGTATGTTTAACATACCTTTGTCAAGGGAAAGTGTGTTTCCATTTCCACGCAGCTGCACAGCTATTACAAATCTACACACTCTAATAAAGCAATTTTACATTTGAATTGCTTGATTATTGTAGAGTACTTGAAGCAAATCACAAAGTGAGAGAAAACTGTTTTGTTTTTTAAGAGGAATTAAAATGAAAAGAAACAGGTTTGTAAGACATGCGGATGGGCAGGCTGGCTTGATGTTAATCCAGGCCAGAAGGCAGTATAGAGAGTCCAGTCACTGATTGTGAGTACCAGCACAGATAACTATTTTTAAAAAAATAGTCGAGTTTCAGTCTATAACATACATATCAGAGAGTCAGGTACTTGTTATTTAGCTCACTAGTTAACTCATATTACTCCGGATACATCTGGGGCACGTCTTCACAGCTCTCTGCCCTGCGCACAACTGAGAGATATTCCCACTTATATTGTTACTTAAAGGTACCCAGACCCAGCATACAGGAACTGTTTACTGCCATTCACAAGACTATGTTAGAGTAATGCAATATTAAATAAAATGCAATTTTAGAGGAAGACGAAAATCGGAAGTGATAGTAGTGTTACAGCAAGTACGCTTGTTATGTTTTTAATGTCAATTTATGATTTCCCTTATGAAATAAGTTATGCCTTAACCACTATCAGACATACATAAGAGTCATTTTTCTTTTCACTGTTGCAATTTAATAACTGTTGTAAATGTTTCCTGCAATTAAACTAGGGATGTCAGGTGGCGATTGATAAGATACTAGTATTTTTCCCCTGCTTTTCCAGGTATATTAAAGAACAGGTCATCACAGTGACAGCTCAACTGTGATAATGTATTAGTGTGAAATGTTGCATGCTTGACCTGGCATGTAGCTTGCAGTACTTTGGGACATGTTCCATGTTAGGAAAAACAGTTAAAAAAAAAAAAAAAAAAATCTGCAGGAAACTTTTGTTTGCAAAATATTTTGTTGTCTTTCGTTCATCTCAATTGCTTTTCCTCTTCCTCCTGTGAGAGTGACAGATTTACTGCTGGTTTTCTCCGAGAAGCTAAATCAAAGACGTCGGCCCATTAACGCTGAAGTCCACATGACCCTTTTGCTGGCTGTCTGTGAGAATACAGAGAGACAGGCACAAAAGAGAGAAAGCGATATGGGAGAGCAATGAACAGGGAATGCAACAGAAGCTTGTGGGATGTGGGGGAACTGCATATGTGCTGGAAATGTTTGCTTGCCTTGTGGGAGCTGAGATACTGAGATAAAGATATCTGTGCAGAGAGATGAGCAGACACACATCAGATAAAACAGCCTGACAGCTAAATTTAGAGGGATTATTAAAGCAGCCAACATATAACCAGGCATCAGTGAGATAAACTGAAAACTTGGACACAGGCATGATTTGTTGTTTTAATTTATTCCTCAATTATTTTACCCTTGTTTTTTAGAATGTCCATTTACATTCCCTCACTGAAGAAACTCCCCACACAGGAGAATTTAAAGTCAGTGGGCTTTTTCCAAGCCCACCTCCAAGGCAAACCCTGGTGTCTGCTTGAGCTCACTGGGCAGCTTGGCCAGTAGGGGTCACTGTAGTAGGGTGAAGTGACTCCCTGACAGTTTTGTCTCTGTAAGCCGCAGGAGTGCCAGAACCAATGGAATCCCCAGTGAAGATCGGAAATTCCCTACAGCTAACATCACTATGGGCCCCACTACAGAAAACAGATTGCACAACAGCGGGTGCTACATATTCCAGATGTTTCCAACCTCTTTACAATTAAATAATGTGGCTTGGCAGGGTGTGTGTGTCGCCATGTCTCTGATGTTTTGTGAGGCACGAGGCGTATCCAATAATGACACGTCCTGTAGTGCTACATTGTGATTATACAATGGCCATGAGGTCATTTAAATATAAAAAAAAACTAAAATAAATAGTCTTAAAGAGAGCATCGGGTTTGAAGTCACACAGCCCATAGAAATGAAAAGGGGGACCATGCCCTTGTATAATATTTACACATCTTATTCCAAGGAGAACTGCTGTAACACTGTAGTAGAATACAGGCAAAAAAATAGACAGGCTTAGGTATGACAAGATATCCTGAATGTGAAGAAAGAGGAGAGACCTTAAGCTGTGTGTTTGCCATAGAGAAGCACTGAAGCGAGGAGAGAAGCTCATTGACTGTGAAATGGATCTAATGCACTGGCAGGCTTGAGCTCAGACTTGTGCACTACCAAATTAATAACAAAAAGAGAAACAGGCTGTGATGTGAGCCTAGAGTGGTGCCATTCAGACATTAAACCAGAGAGTGGGCAAGTATGAATAGGAAATGAGAGAAGTAATTGATGTTGGAGTCAATGTGGATCTATCTGATTTTTGTACTGTATTGTTACCCAGACCTTTTATGCTGATGAGTTTAGTGCTCTTGAAAGCTGGAACTTAGAAAAAAAGATATAGTAATGGTGCTTATTCCAGGGAAACTGCAGTACTATGTATATGCTTCCAGCTATACCAGTGAGGTTTAACAGCGCAAACAAGGCAATGTGTTGTCGAATATGAGACTTTTTTTGCTTTTGTATCACAATTCCTTAGAACTGTAAGGCTTTAAATGCAGTGGCTGATCATGATGATACATTATTTTGGGGGTAAATATTATTAGTGCTGAAAAGTTAACAGTAAATTTGCACTGTGATTTTGCAGTTTTGTTCCATGTTTATACTATGCATTTACCTTAATGTCCCATGGCTGGCCATGTTTTTTTTTTTTTTTTAGTATACTTTGCCATGCCTGGGCTTTACAATACTTACCCATGCTTTACCACGATTATACTTTATTACAGCTTTTATAATGGAATTTACAATTATAAACCCCAAACCGGTGTTAAACCCTCAAGACTATACCCCTGCTAATTAACAACATTGGTCCCATGGTGCACTCTTGACCACTTTTACATTATATTTCTACCTTAC
Organism: Acipenser oxyrinchus oxyrinchus; assembly: GCA_030684275.1. NCBI lineage: Eukaryota > Metazoa > Chordata > Actinopteri > Acipenseriformes > Acipenseridae > Acipenser > Acipenser oxyrinchus. Next base: position 5,668,568 of record CM060253.1, read on the forward strand.
TCTACCCATTTCAATACAGGATATACTGTATATATAGAAACAAGGGCACCTTTTTGTTAATGACATTTTAATTACCAAGACTTATTTTAAAGTGCTATGGACCCTGTACTAAAAACATAAGTAATAATAACAATTATAATACTACTACGACTACTACTACTACTACTAGTAAAAATAATAATACTAAGTCACGTCCCCATTGGAACCAATTAGCAGAAACTACACTTATAATTTTGCTACATACATACATACATACATACATACATACATACATACATACAAACATACAAAGACACTTTATTCAGAGCTTTGGAAGGAGTGTTACAATGTATTAGGGAGTATGCTGCTGAAGCCAATCTGCATTAGTGAGTAATTCTGGCCATTTCTTTGTTATTTGCTGTCTTTGTTAAGTCCTGTAGCACTCCTAGTGGAGGTTATTGTATACTACACAGATATTTTTCTTGTAGGCAAGGTTTCTATTTAATCAATGTCTAGTTTGAAAAGAAAAGAAAATTTAAAAAAACACACACAAAATACACACTGCTCACCTCCAACTAGAAGATTATATTTTGTTATATTTGTACTTTAGCCAGCCACATTGAGGGATTGGACAAAGAAATCAATGAAAATACACCTGATATATATAGCACACACTTGCATGTAATTGAACTGCCCTTTACATGACAGATTCATTTGTTATCCAAAATGCATCCTTGAAGGGCAAGACAGACAACCTGACAGACTTTGATAGAGGCCTGAGGCGATTGGTTGTCAAGTGCTTCTGTATAAGAATGCACAAACGGCTGATGCAGATGCATGGTAGTAAACCCAGCAATTAGGAGTTTATAATCAATAAGGAATGATTACGTACACCCCCCCCCCCTCCCCCCATATCATTTTTGCCAAACCCCTGTACCACAGCTCCTGCTAAACAGCAGGTTATCATCATTATTTCATAATCTAAACAACAGAGATTATTTAGATCATTATAAAAACCTTCACTAGTCTTTCTATCCTAACAAGAAATTAGGAAAAATTCCTCATTCTTTTTTTTTTTTTACAGAAAGGTACATGCAATAGCTACAGTGCATACTTTGAAACATTAAATTTGGTAAACTTTCACACTTAAAAGAAAAGCTTTCTGTTCTGCTCCCACTGGGACAGGAATCATCATTCTAAACGTTCAATTGGTGCTCCTCTGTGTCTTTCTTGTCTTCAGTGGAAGGCCAGCTGAATAAGAACAGATTATTTTTGATGTAGATGCTTTGCAATGTCCAGGACCCCACTTGGAGGCTTTTTTTTCTAGTAAAATAAATTCATTAAATAAAATTACAAATTAAAATTAAAATTAGACGGTTACAAGGAGATATCTACATTTTCTACATTATTACCTCAGAGTGTAACATCAACTAGTTTCATCTTGTTAACTACCAATGTTCATTGCTCTGCATATTTAGTTTAGCTAACGTGGAAAAATAGTTGTGTCATAATGGGTATTTCAAAGTCATACATCATTATCAATTGCTAAAAACAAGCAAACAAGCAAAAAGAAAACATACCCAATCTTACAGTTGTCTGCTAAACATGTTCCAATTGAAGTAGATTGTAGAGTGCCACAGTAAATGCTTTATGAATGAGGCCCGGGATATATTGTGAATGGATGTCTAAAGTCATGGATGGAGACTGTACTCTGCACCTGTCCTTAAAGGGTTAAAGCCAAAGAGAAAGTGAGAGCAAAACTGTCACTGTACTGTAGCTCTATATCAAACAGACACACAGGGAAAGATAGGACAAAAGAAAGCAAGACTACATGTAGCCAAGCACAGATATCTTTCCTCAGAAACCCACACAGTCTTCAATCCGATGGTGTGCTCTGAATATACAGTGCTGCCAGCAGATTTCTAAAAAGGAATTTATACATATTGTGCCAGATGTAGAAACAGAGATACAAGGCCAGCACTGCTGTATAAATATAACATGCCAATAATATAGAAAATGAGGAGCTCTTCACACAGAACCAGTGAGGTGAGGAGAAGCAGACAGCTTTAAGTAGTGAATAAACTGTGATACCCGTGACGAATGTTGATTCAATGTTCCCTATTCCATTAGTGGTCTTCAAAATGCCTCAAATGGCACAAATCCCCATTAGAAGTGACTGGTACCAAGATTATAAGAGAATTCAGGTTAAAGGAAGGTGTTTTGTAGGTTTGCTAAAACTTTGTTTTATGTTTTTGGCGTGTTTGTGTGTGTGTGTGTGTGTGTGTGTGTGTGTGTGTGTGTGTGTGAGAGAGAGAGAGAGAGGGGTGTGCTGTCTCTCTAATTAGATTAACTCACATATCTCAACCTGCCCCTAATACCATTACAGCAAGTGAAGATTTAATATACTCAGGAAAGCCATTACTTGAGTTTAAGGATGTTGCAGAAAGCAGCCTGACACATTTAAGTTAATACCCTAGTTAAGGAAAAATATATCCTGACGTGTTACAGTTAATACTTAAAGTGTTTTATGCAACCAGCCCCTGGTACTTAACCTGTCCCCCTCCCACACATTTGAACATGAGTTGATACCTCGATATTTTGTCCAATTCACCTGTTTACACTTGTCACAGTAATGATGCTATTTTAGTGTAACTTATTTAAAGAATACTTTTCTTAGCTGTTGTTAAAGAAGCCAGAAGCAGTGTAGATTACTACCATGCATATCATAAAAACATGCATGAAAACGGTTTTTTAATTAATCAAAACAGATTAAAAAAAACAAAACAACAATAATAACAATAATAATACTCCTAGCATTGAAGGCATTGAACAATCCTCCCAGTAGAAGCGTTTATTAAGGTGGCACTATTGAGTTTGTAGGACTGGATGAAATATTTACATTCCACGGGAGAAATGAAGAAAAAGGTAATTTAGGGTATGAATATGAAAAATCATTAAAGTCCAGTCTTTTTTTTTTTAATTTAGTACAAGTCGAAAGAAGTGCTGATATAACTTTTTTTCTGTTCATCTTGAATTATAGTAGCAATACTATTGCATTGATTACAAGGGTGTCCATTAATACAATCTTTTTTTTTATTTTTATTGCAGAGTCTACTATAATAATGCACACATTGTAATAATAAAACCCATATATAATGCAGTGTTCTGTATGCTATTTTGTTCCACTCTACTCTAAATATTTAAATACTGTTCAGAAACTGCATCCCTATGTAACCCTTCCAATCTTATGTTTTTATTTCCCAAAGTGATATGAAGTTGGAAGGGAATCCACTGTATGACTGATATGTGAATCGTAATAATCAGTGTGTGATTAAAAACAACACAGCGATATTATCAGGTGATTGTCGACCCCATTGACAAAAGTTATATTCTGTCCTGAAACAAAGAAATTGAGTACCGGCATGGAAATAATATTTACATTGCCTATGATGTGCGCTTGCTACTGTATGCGTCACCACTTAGAAAAAGCCAGATAAACTAATTTTCGTATCTGTGTAGATCCTCATATAAGGGGCATTATAACCATTATCATAAAACAGAGAGTGCTCTCTAGACTGTAGCTTCACAGGCGCTGGGGTACATACCGCAGCCCACTGACTAACACAAGACAAGTGTTCAGAGTCTGCACACAGCAGAAACCGTGTGGCTGGCAGAGCGCGCTGGAGCAGCCGGGACTGTACGCAAGTGAAGCTAACGGCCCCTGGCTTTATATTGCTACTAGTATTTTATAACACTATATAGTCATCGACAGATAGAAGGAGGGCTGGCTAGAGCGAACAGAGGGGACAAATTAAAGGGAGACGCCAGCAAACAGAGGAGCTCTTAGGTCTGAACAGAAGGATGTACTGCTTGTGTCTGCTCGTCAGTTAGATACAGTGGACTCCCCCTGGATATAAGCAACTCTGCCATTCCGTGTCGTCCCATCAGGCTGGAAGGCTATTTGATTGCTGGATCATTAAAGCTTGCAAGACGAAACCAGGGCAGAAGTAAAAGCCCACAAATCTGAATACAGTAAGTATACCAACAGTTTTGTTTTTTTAAATCTCCATCTTTTAATGTTGCTGTGTACCAGTAGCTTAAAGCCAGACACAACTACTCCAGATCATGCAGAACCTATGGCATGTAAAATCTGTTAGACTACATTTGAGATATATGTAGCCAATATAATTATTTGTAATTATTAATACCTTTTTTGATCTACTGTACCGGTCGTGCTAATAAAGCAAAGTTTCAGACATTCACAGTGAACCCTTGTGATCTTGATGTTGCGTTTTAGTAAAGGTATAGGAGGAACTTGAAAAACACATATGTGTTTAGTTAATTATATGTTTTAAATAAGATAATATACATATTAGTAAAGATATGTTCAATTGATTTCCTATTGGTTAGTTAAATTATTATTATTATTATTATTATTATTATTATTATTATTATTATTATTATTATTATTATTATTAATAGACGGAGGTTATTATAGTAAATGTCCAGTGTTCATGGTAATTATTATATCACGGCAACAATTGGAGAAACAGTATTAACTTGCTGAGTGAGTGGACCGGGTTTGCTAACAGGTTGCTTTAAAACCAGTTGATCATTGTCTTCCAAAACGTTTGTAAAACAATAGAATCATGGGACTTTTTTTAAGGACACGGGTTCATTTTAGAAGTTCTGTGAAAATGTGCAGGTTAAGAACCGGAGCTGGTGCGTGGGAACGATACCTGTAACCTGGGGCGAGGAGATTAAATGGGTTAAAGCCAGGAATATAGCAGTAGACCTGCATTTGGCCTCTGCATTTTGGAATCTCCTGGTCGTTTTGATCTCCAGCCTATTTAACAACATTACACGTTTTGTAATTTGAGTTTTTAGAACGTGTTTTCGTTGTTATGGTATGTTTTGCTATAAAGTGCAGTTTCTTTACGGGTTCCACCAGCTCAGTACCAGTATGTTGGTTCATGTTATGTTATGTTAACGGTGATTATATACATTTATCATAAAGACACTTGTTCAAGCCCTATGCATAGATACTCTCTCTGTGTGGGAAAGACTCGTTATGTATTATTAATGACAATATCTATCGGACATATACAGGACTTGTTGCAGTTCTGTGAAACAATTGTTATTAAGTGAACATAGAAAAATACCATTTCATGTGTTTGAGGACACAATGAATAAATGTGTGCGTGTTTTCATTGACGATACTTTGCTTTAAAGTGCTTTGCTCTTGAGTGTATAAAAACTGTAAGAACTTCCATACCTCACAGCACACTGAAGGAAGCTCAGCGTATATAGTCTGCGTTGGACAGCGCTTTAACACACCTTGAACCATTGACAAAAATACCGTATTCAGGTTAAATGTAAATGTTTGCCTCAGTAATTAAAAATATTAGTGTAAGGCTTATTATTAGTCACATTCTGTATTCAAAGTTTTTTTTTTCCCCCCCATACATACTATAGCCATACAAAGATTCATCACAAAGTAATAGTCTTCTTATAACTGGGTGTTATGATTTGTCATAAACATTCAAAACAGTTTTTTTAATACATTTCAGAATGTAAATATTTAATGTGTATTCTTGTAAAAGAAACAGAATACAATAGCCCTACACTCAGTCTATATAATGTTGAACAGAGTTTGCCTTTAGTAATCAATTCTTCTTACTGTACCCTACTGTAGTATAGGCATATATATATATATATATATATATATATATATATATATATATATATATATATATATATATATATATATATATATATGGGAAATATATACACAGGTTTAAATTGTAGTTATGGTGCCATGTTTTTTATATATATATATATATATATACAGTACTGTGCAAAAGTTTTAGGCAGGTGTGAAAAAATGCTGTAAAGTAAGAATGCTTTCAAAAATAGACATGTTAATAGATTATATTTATCAATTAACTAAATGCAAAGTGAGTGAACAGAAGAAAAATCTACATCAAATCAATATTTGGTGTGACCACCCTTTGCCTTCAAAACAGCATCAATTCTTCTAGGTACACTTGCACAAAGTCAGGGATTTTGTAGGCATATAGTCAGGTGTATGATTAAACAATTATACCAAACAGGTGCTAATGATCATCAATTCAATATGTAGGTTGAAACACAATCATTAACTGAAACAGAAACAGCTGTGTAGGAGGAATAAAACTGGGTGAGGAACAGCCAAACTCAGCTAACAAGGTGAGGTTGCTGAAGACAGTTTACTGTCAAAAGTCATACACCATGGCAAGACTGAGCACAGCAATAAGACACAAGGTAGTTATACTGCATCAGCAAGGTCTCTCCCAGGCAGAAATTCCAAGGCAGACAGGGGTTTCCAGATGTGCTGTCCAAGCTCTTTTGAAGAAGCACAAAGAAACGGGCAACGTTGAGGACCGTAGACGCAGTGGTTGGCCAAGGAAACTTACTGCAGCAGATGAAAGACACATCATGCTTACTTCCCTTCGCAATTGGAAGATGTCCAGCAGTGCCATCAGCTCAGAACTGCAGAAAACAGTGGGACCCTGGTACACCCATCTACTGTCCGTAGAAGTCTGGTCAGAAGTGGCCTTCATGGAAGACTTGCGGCCAAAAAGCCATACCTCTGACGTGGAAACAAGCCCAAGCGACTCAACTATGCACGAAAACACAGGAACTGGGGTGCAGAAAAATGGCAGCAGGTGCTCTGGACTGATGAGTCAAAATTTGAAATATTTGGCTGTAGCAGAATGCAGTTTGTTCGCCGAAGGGCTGGAGAGTGTACACGAATGAGTGTCTGCAGGCAACAGTGAAGCATGGTGGAGGTTCCTTGCAAGTTTGGGGCTGCATTTCTGCAAATGGAGTTGGGGATTTGGTCAGAATTAATGGTCTCCTCAATGCTGAGAAGTACAGGCAGATACTTATCCATCATGCAATACCATCAGGGAGGCATCTGATTGGCCCCAAATTTATTCTGCATCATGACAACGACCCCAAACATACAGCGAAAGTCATTAAGAACTATCTTCAGCGTAAAGAAGAACAAGGAGTCCTGGAAGTGATGGTATGGCCCCCACAGAGCCCTGATCTCAACATCATCGAGTCTGTCTGGGATTACATGAAGAGAGAGAAGCAACTGAGGCTGCCTAAATCCACAGAAGAACTGTGGTTAGTTCTCCAAGATGTTTGGGCCAACCTACCTGCCGAAGTTCCTTCAAAACTGTTTTTTAATACATTTCAGAATGTAAATATTTAATGTGTATTCTTGTAAAAGAAACAGAATACAATAGCCCTACACTCAGTCTATATAATGTTGAACAGAGTTTGCCTTTAGTAATCAATTCTTCTTACTGTACCCTACTGTAGTATAGGCATATATATATATATATATATATATATATATATATATATATATATATATATATATATATATATATATATATATATATGGGAAATATATACACAGGTTTAAATTGTAGTTATGGTGCCATGTTATTATATATATATATATATATATATATATATATATATATATATATATATATATAAAGGGTGAAACCGGATGGTCTGGCAAGTCTAGTTTTGCCCGGGCCAGGCTTCTGGGTGAATCCCGAAGTTGCCACTTTTTTTCGGCACACGCCCGCAAAATCTAGATTGGCCCAGAACTTGAAAAAGACGATTGGGTGAAACACTTTCTGTCAACAGTTTTTACTGAATTTTGGGACTAGCCCTGGCAAGTCTAATTTAAAAATCTATGCTGGGTGAATCTGGTTCGCCCACACCATTAATTTAGGCAAGTCTAGTTTTGTCCAAGGCTTCAACATCAATGCTGGGCAAATCTAGTTTTGCCTATGCCAATTATTTTGGCGACTCTAGTTTTGCATTTCTACACTCTCCCCTGCCAGCTTCCAAGTGTGTGTCGGGGTACCTGCCTCGCCTCCACTTCTGACAACCATGTTGCGACTGTGTGCTGGGTTTCCAGCAGCGGTGCAGAAAAGGCAGGACACCACGGCTGGTTTTAATAGTGGTTAAAACCACTCTTTTTATTAGCTCTTTCCCAAAAAGTAGAGAGAGAGAGAGAGAGAGAGAGAGAGAGAGAGAGAAATAATATGTTAATTGTTTGTGTTCAAATCTTCTTTTGTTTCATCTTCATTAAAAGATAGTTAAGATTTTAACAGGGTCAATAAGGGCCCTGTTATATTTCACTTATTTATTTGTCACTTGTATGTTTTATGTTTATAATTGTACACTTTGATTTGATTAGTGCATGTTTTTTATATATTGTCAACTAGCACTTTGTAATTGATTTATCACTTTCTAGTAGCTTCTCCACTCAGTCCCTTTGTAATGCCTTATTGGGTACTGACTAATTGAGTAATTGATAGTTTTACCCACCTGTGTGTGGCGAGTTTGCCTGCGTGTAGGGAGGAGCGAGACTTTTTTACTTTTAACTTTTTGAGAGAGAGAGAGCGAAAGAAAACAAACACGCTATTAAAACCAGATGTCGTGGTCCATCAAATTAACACTACGAAGGTCACTCTTGAAATCAGGACTTAAAGGATGTGTTGCAGTAAGAATACCTCTGTTAAGAAAGGGGAACAAGACTAAAATGCTAAAATATGCACAAGAACACAGAAATTGGACTATGGAACATGGTCAAAGGTGCTTTGGACTGTTGATGGATGGAGAGCAGCACCTGTGCCTTCTGACAGTTCTGTTGTCAATTCAATGCTTGTCTTCTTTCTATTCCTTAAGGATATTATCTTCAAGTATTGCTTATCCTTGTTAGACAGCTTCTTGGTTCTTCAAGTCCTGGATTTGTCAATTACAGATGATGTTTCTCTGTACTTGTTGATTATGCTTCGGATACCACACCTTGAAAATCAAGTGATGCGAGCTATTTCACTCAATGTTTTTCCTTCTTTATGCAAGTCAAGGTTGTTATAATAGTAGAAAACACTAGTGGAGGCTTTGAGTAAATTGTTGATGCTCATAATGCATCAGAGTAGAAAAATGCAATATATGTATATATATATATATATATATATATATATATATATATATATATATATATATATATATATATATATATATATACAGTCTGTATAAGGCTCCATTGTATCCAATTGAATCTAAAGGTGATTAAAACAAAATAAACATCTTCTTGTAGTAGACAAAAGCTTTAACAAGTCACTGTTTAGCAGTCTATATAAATCAGTATATACTATACACCTGCTTTTAGTGAATCTGTTAATCAGGACTTATAACAGGGTTATTACATTTCTGAATCGAGGGCTGAGTGTAAATATTAAATAAAATGGGGAAAAAAAACTTACTGTTAGCTGTGTTGACAGTGATTTATTTCTGCCCATTTCAATTTGGAAGCTGTACATCAACTGTTACAATGTATCAGGCTAATAGGAAACCAGGGGGTCACGTCTTCATCAAATAAGGGACAAGGAACAAGAAAAACTGTTTGTAATTAACAACTGGCACATTGATGGAAGGTGCATTGTGTGGTGTTCCGTGGCAGTGGATGAATCTACACCTACTGTATATGACACATTAATAAACAACCTTATTCATAATCAGCATTATAGGAAACGTGGACTTACAATACCCCCCCCACCCCAACTTGTATAATCTGCCAATAACTACCCATGCTTTAAACCATAAATAATCTTTATTAATTGAACTTAACATTTTTCCAGCTATTGACTGTGTTTTGGAATAATGGTCTACTTATTAAATGTGTACCTTATTGTGTCAATTGAAGATGCACACATGGATAAATGCTGTCTGACTGTCCGTATGTGAAGTGGTTGATGGTGCCCTTTCGAAGTATTCTTCTGGGACCTGGTCTTTCAGCAGATCTGAAACAGCTTCCTGTTGACAGCCTTCAAAAGAGCCCTTTAACTGGGTCCACTCAATTAGAATTGGCTTTACATTTAATACATTATCGGTGTATTGTCGTACCTTCAAAACATGACTTTTATAAACGTACTGCATTCATCTGCAAACTGTGTGCACTTTGTAGGGGCTGTCTGCGTGGAAATGGTAAATATGCATTGTCTTTGTAATATCTTCTGGGTTAAATACCCTATTTTCTTAATGAATGAGTTTGTTTTATGAATAGTGAACACCACAACAAAAATATGAAACAATAGCATGCAGAAAACGTATGTGCCATCTTTCAAAAAGCCTTGTTTATTATCTAACAAAGCTGAAGAATTAATTTGGTTTGAATATGGCCTCTTGGGTATTATAGAACAAATTACTTCTTGACACATAATCACTTCATATTGCTGATATTAACGTTTCACTTTAGTTGTGTGACCTACGGTGATGATAATCTTATTGAAGGACATTTCATTTGAAGTAGAAATTTGATTGATTGAAAAAAGCTGACCCTTAGATGCATAAACTTTTATTGTGCCTTCAATAGCAACACATTGAATGCATTTTCAAAGTTAATCTAATCTCTTATTAAATAATGCTCCAAACATGTATGTTCTTTTTAATTTATTTAGCCAATTGATAGATAATTATATACATAGATCTTTTTAAAAAACGTTTTTAGTTTTTTTTTTTTAATGATTTACTTTTTGTTCTTAATTCTGTGTAAGGATAGACGTGACTTAATTTTCAAAGAATAATAGATGGCAGGCAGTAAAATATATTGTTTTTAATTCCTATAAGATCCCATATTGATTCCCATAAGATCCCCAAGATGGAATTGCAGCATTAAACACATCCTGTCATTTGTTGTTTATTACGACATCCTGTATACAGTTTCATGGAGTAGAGAACATATTATAAGGATGCTGTTTTCTAGTGTACACACACACACACACACACACACACTGATAATGACGCATGTCAGAGTATATTTACTTATGCTTAATCTTACATTTTTTTTGTAATTTATAATATGGATAAAAGATATAGAGATGTGTGAAAAGGCACCACTTCATCTGTTTGGTCATTACTTCACTGGTCTACATCAATATGTTAATTAAAAGCAATATACAGCACATTACCCTCTATTCTGCAGTACCACAGTTATATGGAAAACGAGTTACAGAATAGCATATCAACCAACTGTATATATTGTTTTTAGTATGTGTGTGTTTAATAAAAGAAGAAATATGAGGGCCACAGAGGCTGTTTTGATTTGGAATTAAATAAATATGGCCGACACAGCACTGCTTAGGAAAGGTTTCTGTTTTTATATGCTGCAGTTCAATAATAATATTTATATTTTTTTCATTTCAATCTAAAAAAAAAATAGATCCTTCTGCCATTTTCTGTTAAGTGTCACATTCAGTGGTAATAATTGCGTTTAATAGTAGTCATTATTTCCCAATGTTCACATGTGCTTATTGTCAGAAAGCCCTACTTATTTCCTCACATTATGTACATGACTGAACTGCACAGAATTATTCTAAAATTAGCTTACTCTTCAAATAAATGCAGTTGGCTTTGTTTTTTTAATTGAATTAAAGGAGTCTTGTTGATAATGCTGTGTGAACAGTACTGTATATTTGAATGTGGAATGCTTGTGCACACAACAGTGTCAGATTGTTTTGCACAGCTCCCTCAGATTTCTGTTTGTTAAAGACTCTAAACCACTGTATTCACCAGCTGCGCTCTTGTCAAAACATTTGTTCTTATGTAGTGTAGCCCCCTCATTCACATTCACATTCACATAAACCTCATTCACATAAACCTCATTCACACCCTCTTCAACTTTGATTAAATCCCAGTCTTAGTCTGGGGGGCTCTGGCTAGACCAGTAGTATTATATGATGTAATTACACATTGTTGATTTGTCCAGAGCCAATGCTCCAAAAACAAAGAGCTTCCTGGAACATCTTCACATATATCTAATAAAAATTGCAGTGTAATCCTCCGTGATGATTGACATATGATTCTCTATATAACAGATGCAATGTTCCCAGGGCATTTAATACCTGACAAATCAACAGCCTGCTCCTTGAAATAAAAACAGTAGACACTTTTTAAAAAACATCTTGTTGGGTTATTATATTGCATTTTTGTTTTACAAATGACAAATTACTAATTACTCGTGTTAATGGAGTAATACACCAACATTACTGTATACTTTTTGCAGGGCTTTATACAGCAGACATATTTAGACCTTCTTAAGGACAGTAGAACTGAACCAGAGATTTGTACATTTCCCAATTCAACTAGTACCTCTTATAAGAACGGGATGGCTATTACAGAAAACATAGCAAAAAGGGTCAAAAGCCAAGTCCAGTACTGTAGTCAGAGGGAATGGCTTACAATTACCATTGCCACACATGTGCTTTGTCTTTAAATGACTTTTCTTCTGATGGCAGTGAATGGCATGGGAACCTAAATAGTCATACTTCTATAGATACCTTCTCTTTATTCTATTTGTGTGTCAGTGAATTGGGGAGTTGGGGTTTTATTGTTTGCTGTGGTACTCTTAAGAGCTGTGTCCAATGTTCCCCCGACCCACTTGAGAGTGAAATCAGCAGTGATGTTACATTATACCTTTCCACCAGGTATATCGGCTCAGCCATCTCAGGGCAGTTATACTGGTTGGAGTGGCCCATTCACTGGTTACCGTGAAGACCAATCTAGGTTACATGTTTAATAAACTGATATGTCTACAGGCACAACACATTATTCTACTGTAGTATCACTCGGTTCCTCCACTGCATCAGGTACTGCATCTGTCTCATTGAGTCTACGTTGTGGTGTACATTTATAATACAAAGGAATAGACGTGTCACATCCCATATGTACAGATGTGTGTATTGTTTTCTGTACCTAGGCACAGCGTTGCTTTAGATACAAGTAGCATTAACAGTTAATACAACTGGCTCGTGAAGTTCAAATAATCTATTTTTAACTTATAGTATTTTTGTTCTATATTTCCTGCACTGAGACTAGTCACTACATTTGAAAAGCAGCTCTGTGTTCTGAAAGCTTTTACAACAAAGATGGAAAGCTTTGTTGTGTGCCAAACTCGCAGAACCTTGAATGTGTTCTGATTTAGGAAGCTGTGCTCTTAACTCTACCTTCTGTTTCAGTTACCCTATTAGTAGTATTCTTTGAATTGAAAACGAGGGATTTGAAGCCTAAGGTAGAAAACTGGCCTTATTTCCTTTGAAGTGACTGGGACATTTGGACACCATGGAATAATCACTGAGAATTCAATTCACAAACCATTGTCCTGTTTTAAGCGTCAAAGTCCCAAAAACGTAAGACTTTTAAAAAATGTTTTATTTCAAAGCTGCCTTTAAAAATCAAAGTAAGGATTTTTCCCACAAGAATGTGACCCAAAGTAGTTGACTCTCGCTAATCTGGACCAGTTGGAACTGGACCCTGTTCAGATTAGTGATCAGAAATCAACCTGTGACAGAAGATAAGATCTGCTGCTGTAAATAGTGTGTAGGGGGGAATGTAAGGTTGACAGGGATGGGGTTAAATCTGTCTCTGCCAGCAATCACAGGTATGGCCATCGGGCATCCCTGCCAACCTTACATTCCCCCACAGACTACAGGAGGATTGATGGCATCACTAGCATGGCATCTGAAGTCATGACGCAGCCTATTAACTAGTAACTTGTTTATTGATTTTTTTTCTTTGTAGTTTTTTGAAAAAACAAAATTGTGATGAAAGGTGTTTAAATAAAAATGAATACCCCTACCCATTTACCCACTGGGCATTTAAGGGTTAAATAGCTAATGAAGGGGTTTAAAAAAGTTTTTGGATGCTTTAGCAAATCTGAATTGTCTGAAATACTGTATCTCCCCTCACTCGCGCAGATTAAAAAACGTCAAATCTTAATACATAGTAAACAGGCCTTTTCTCATGGGTGGTGTTTGCAAGGATCCCTTTTTAATCCTCAACAATGTCTACAGCCAAACCTTAACCACTAACTTCAATAGAGCGTAAATGATACATTAATGCAATATAGCCACATTGGGGAAATGGTATGTTTTAACGATCTCCCTTGCATATATAACTAATCTGATTAGCGCTCCTTTTTAAAAGTATAAAACCTGTTGGGACTAATATCATCTTGTATTTTGTGTGCTACTACTATTAATTACAGTGCAATTACATACATAGTAATTGACAATCTTCCCCATACCATTTTTTAAATTAGCTCTTAACATTGTTTTTGTTTGTTTCCATTATTTTTTACAGATAACTCTTACCTCTTTCTCTGTCTATTGAAATGTAGAGCAGGTGGGGCTGGCAGAGTTGAAAGGTCATATTGTTGCATGATTTGAATAGAATTAGGAAGGCTGTTCAGTTTGTAAAGTAGCCTCCCTGTTCCGGCTCGTTTGACCAATTAAACCTGTGGCTGCGCAAAACAGCCACAAAGCCCACATGTTCACATTTATTTGGCAGGGATATAAATTAACCCCATCCCTGCCAACCACCACCAACACATAGACCCAACACTTTATTTACAGACAGGGCTCTGCCCTGCCACAGGTTCTAGTACTTAGGGTTCTCCAGACATGCTCAAAGCCAGATACCCAGAACTACTCAGAATGACTGCAAACACCCTAACATATTAAGGGGATACAAAAAGTAATTCAAAAGTAAGCTACTTACCCTGTAACTAAGATGTTGCCAACAGTGCATACATACAAAGAAGTAGGTCAGAGAGGGGTTCCTTTGTGAAGTGTTTTTCAGTTATGGCACGCCAAAGCATTTTCTCACCATTTAAGAGTTTTTGACATGGGCCAGTTGGCACGGGAGCAAACCTAATTGAAAATGACAAATGCTGTGAAGGCTGGCCCTGGGGGATCTGCTTGAAATCTGCTTGAAATAGAGAAAAGAAGAAAAAAAAATGCATCAAACTTGGATAAAACAGGAACCCTGGGAATTCAACAAGACGAATTACAACTCAAATTCTAAAAAAAAATAATAATAACAATAATCAAAACAGGGTGAGAGTAAGAAGATTCCTGTATTGCGAATGGCTAATAACATAAACTATAAATGCCACACATGGTTGAACAAAAAAGGACCCTGCTGCATACAGTAGCAGTTAGAGCCATTCTGTGCATCTAAATGAGCTCACACTGTTTTTAAATGTGTGTCTCATTTCAGTCTTTGCCAAATACAAAAGAGATGCTGGAGAACATATGCAAGAATTGACATGCCTAAATGTAAATGTCCCTTTAGTCCTCTTTTAGAAAAAAAAGATTTGAAAGTAAAAAAATCGTCCGCCAAATAGAAAATTATAATTAAGAATAAATGGAGCCTTGATTGATGACACGCTTTTCACAGCAGACTACAGGGACAGCAGCACATTTTCAGACAGATAATAATTCTGCAGCATGCTAGCCAAGACTAGCTGTTCTAAAACATGGAGACATATGCTAAGAGGGTCTCAGCTAAGCTTGAGAGTTTAATACATTTCTGGAAAAAAGACAGCATTAAAATCCTTTGAAATAATTAATGCTGCCTTACAATGAAGGAGCACAAGAGGATTTGGAGATCTGCTCCACACTGTGTGCACAATAGAAACCGCTGTGTTGTAAATGCACAATTCCCATTACGTGATCGGAACTTTTTTAATCAGACCATCAGATCTGCACTGCTCCGCCAACTTTTATTTAGAAAGGCACCAGGGACTGTACAGCCAAGCTATGTTGATATCTTTAGCCTCAGCATGCTCACAAGTTAATTGCTCATGTTGTACAGTACATTATTAAGCAACTTTTCTTGTCAAAAAAGTTTACTGGAGGGTAGAATGATTTGGAAATTCTGTGGTGTGTTTTGCACTTAAAATAATTTAATAGAATTGCATAAATGTTAAGCATGCCAGTAACATACAGGCAGTGGACAAAAAAATGGAAACACCAATGTAAAGTCATTTAATAGGGCGTTGGGCCACTATGGTATCCCACTCTGTGGAGTTCTCAGCGGACCGTTTTTGATAAAACTGGCTGCGCGTGCCCCAGATTGAAATTTGCAGTCAATTGATCTGCAGTTGCTCGCCTGTTTTATCATGCACTTCGAATTAATGCACAGATATCACGATCCTGGAGAATGCACTTCCGCCCACTGTTGCCCTTTGCTGATGATGTCTTTCCCTCGGAGTTCCATGCCGACATCACCTTAGACACCGTTGTTCGTGAAACATCAGCATGTTGAGCTGTCTTGGTCACTGAAGCTCCTGCCAAACGCGCCCCAACAATTACCCCTCTTTCAAAGTCACTGAAAGAGCAGCCATGCTAGCCATAATTATAGGCAACCAGGCCTGTCCAGCATTTTTATACATGACCCTAAGCATACTGGGATGTTATTTGCTTAATTAACGCATGAGCCACACCTGTGTGGAAGCCTTTGCTTTCAATATACTTGGTGTCCCTCATTTACCCAGGTGTTTCCATTTTTTTGTCCATTACCTGTACATCCTCAGCATGGCGATGCAAAATCAGTAATAATAAAAATAAACCACTATGACCTACATCTACGGTATGCATATGCAAAAATGTAAGTGCTGTATGACATACATTCTGGCAGACATACATACAGATAGGTTTCTCCATATATCCTCAGACTCGGATTCTCTCAATGACTTGTGCTAAAGAATGTCTTAATCGAGTTCCATCCTAATTGGATAAGTGGTTATCTATATGTAAAGCTAAAACGCAGGAACATAAATCTAAGTACAGGTGTATGAACAAATACATCTGTGTCACTGGGTGTATAAATTCTATTCAAAACTCAATGTAGATAGAATAATGATATAGTCTACTTTTATACATCCTCTTCAGACCTCCAAGTCCAATGGAATGCATAGCACACTGTATTTTGCTGAAGGTGTTTCATTTTCTTGTCAGACATTGGAACTTTTTCTAAATTCAGTATATCTAGCGCGTCATTTTTCCGTTTGTCCTTCAAGGAAACTTTGGACACGTTAAATAATTTAAGTGCAGCACTGTATTGCATTGTATTTCTATTAATGTTAGAATCCTCTTCACTGTTAATACAGTTTCAATGCTATCATTGATCTACAGGCTGTATAATTAAAGGTTTGCAAACTGAGACATTGTATTGATGTCAACTGCTTTTATTAAATTAACTATGCAGTGGAAACAAATCCCAGATGTGTAGAATGTCAGTAATTCCCTGTCAATAATGTGCGTGTGTCATTCCTGTGGATATGTGGCTAGAGATACACTGGACCAGTGTGAAATATTCACAGAAATTAAACATTGGACTGTTGGAGCTGATTTTTGGCTGTACGCTGTTTAATCAAGTGGTTAGCTTGGTGAGGTGCTGACAGTTGATGATGGTTGTTCAGCTAGACTAGACCATGGTTAATCACGGTCATTTATTTTTCATATTTCCCCTCAATTATGTACAAGTGACCATAGTAATTCTTAGTAATTTATAGTAACAGCAAGGACCACATTGCAGCATTTACTGTATAACATGCAATACAAACAATTTGAATCCCAAATGTTATACTAATAATTAAACACAACCAGCTGTTAGACATTGAATACCTTACAGCTCATTCAGTTAATAATACTGTTGACAGCCGTGCAAAAAAAGGGTTGCTTCTCCTGCTGTGTTATATTTTACATTGTCCTATTTAAATTCTTTTAAAGCATTTTACAAGCACAAAACATCAAATTATTTATTTACTGTAACAGAAAACACAATGATAAAATGTACATTGGCACTGGAGGTAAGAAACCTGTTATAATTGGATAGTTTATGGCTGTGTGTGTTGGCATGGCAGATCTGTCATTTTACAGTTGTGTGTGTGTGTGTGTGTATATATATATATATATATATATATATATATATATATATATATATATATATATATATATATATATAAGAAATATGATTTCTAATGTGTGCTTTAAACATTTGTGTATGTTTACTGTATAGGCGTTTTACTTACCGTCACTTATTTTTGGTAGATTGCACATTTTATATTGCACACAACATTTATGCTTTGCAATAACTTTTTGACAAAATCTCTTGTTATTGGCGCATTAAGAGAGAACAGGTTAAAGCAACGTTTCTCAAATGCATGCACCAGAGTGTTTTTTTTGCAGCCACAGCATACCCCCAGTACCCCCTCAGTCTCTCTTAATCAGTCTTTCAATCATGTTTTTGCTGTTGTCAAGTTTTAGCCTTGCATTCTGATTCCTCTTACCTTCTGCTGGCAAACCCTAATGCTTGTATCAGCCATCCTGATTCTGATTGTGCCGATCACTTGAGCCGTCTTTCAGTTCAGCACTGTACCTTACATCCCGAATCTTCTGCAAGCTTTGCACAGTGCCTGCTCGTGCCTGGCAGTGCTGATTGGATAATCATTGTAAACATGTTGCTGTTGATACAGGGCATGGATAAGATGTTTTAGTCTATTTAATTGATCTTACAGTGGGAGAATCTTAAAACCACTATCATTTAAAGCATCAAAATATGAACCTTCCTGTTTAATAAAAAGAAAAAAAGATATTGTTACAGACAGAAATCAACCAAGGACATGCACGGTGGGATTTGATTTTCATAACCTCTGGCCCTTTAAAAGTGATTTAAAGTGGTGGTATTTAGATCTGCTGCCGTTAGATCACCTGAATAAACCCCATTGAGTTTGCAAAGTTAAGTTTTTGCTCAAAAGAATCAGCATCCCATGTTTCGGTCAAACATACTGTACCTTCGTCAAGGCTTTTGATGCCACTTACTTCTATTTGATATTTAAATCTATTAAAGTCTTTGTGATTTCATTTACTACATAGTTAATGTTGTAACAATCTACTATTCTATTTAAACCTTCAGACATGATGTTGTTGAGTCTTTATCCATTTATTTATTGTACCTTCTGTATGTATCTTCTGTATTGTACATTATCTAATTTGATTGTAAAACTACAAATTGTAGGTCATTCATGTTATGTTCATTTTTTGTAAAGTGTTGAACTATTGGTTCATTTACTTTTTTTATTTCTTATGTTTGATAGGTCATTATGTATTCTTTTATAAAATGCTGCACCTGTCTCTTCTACATATTTTATTTTGTTACATTTTGGGCAAAATATACCATAAATAAGGTTGCTAGTTTTTGCATGGCGAGTTTCGTATGACTGAATTGCGATTTCACTTTTATCTTTACAAATATATTTGCATACTTTGCTTGTGCTCTTACAGCTGATTTGAAGTTTGTTATTACAAGTTCTTAACTGCTGATATCATTGAAAAGGTCGACCTCAGTTTTTGGTAATCAGCGTTGACGGACAAGAATCTAAAGCAGCTGTTGATTATTGTCACCTCCGTTAGGAAAATGATCCTTCGAATGCAGCTGATGGGGAAGCTGTTTCTGTACATCGAACCCATCCATCATCACTCAGGGCTAAAAACACTAACTAGAAAAAAATGGGAAAATTGCAGAAGAGTGGGTGATGATGCATGCACAGATAAATCTGTACATAAATGTAGCAGAGATTTGTTTTCAAAAGTAATGGGTCTATATTACTATAAAACCAGCCTGGTAGGAAAGCGATGTCAGACTCTCAATTAATGTATAAGCTTGTATCTGCCTGTTGCAAGATGTGATGAAGTATCTGTTCTAATTTATTCTGTCCTTTGTGACATTGCACAGCTGAAGAGGGACTCAATTTAATCTGGAGTATCCAATGAATATTTTTTCATATTTTCTTACATTGCATTGTTATCCTGTAATATGCACACATTAAATGAGGCAAGATGGTGTCTGTGGCTATCTCAAAATGCATGAGAGCTTTGTTTTAAAGAGAGAGTCTGCAGGCCTGTGATTTGATTGGTCACAGCGTCACAGTTTCCATTGTGTACTGTATAGTTGTACTGTATTGAGCATTATCACTAATAGATGCCCTTTAAAAAGGTCTGTTAGGTCAGGGAAATTGTAGGTTATAAAACGATTTGATGGAACACAGTTTTGTTTTTAATCAAGTTCCCACAGTGCATATGCAGCCTGACAACTTGATACTTGTAAAGATTCCACAAATTCAACCTTAAAGTCAGCTGTGTTTGAGCTGGTTTATCTGAAGCTGTAGCGGACCTCTGTGAACTTGCATCCACAGTTAATATTCAGGTGGCACCACTCTAGTCTCTACTCTGTCGTGAATCAAGGGATTGCATTCTACCAGAACGTGTATTATTGTTTTCCAACACCAATTAACATTCAACATGTTGTGGTAGACCTGCCTGTAATCCAGCTTTCGCTCTGTAGCTGTAAGGAGTTATGCACAGCACAGGGGAGAGATGGCAAAACACAGAATTAATTATCTATAGGTGTAGAGGTGCAAAGTTTCTCTACTAAATTTAAACTTATAAGAAATTATAGGAAGTCATGATAGGACCTGCCTTACGCACTGTGTATGCCGAGTTAGGCTCCGGCTCACCGCGACCCTTTAAAGGAGTAAGCGGTTAATGATAATGGATGGATGGATGGATGATAGGACCTGTATAAAACCCTGCAAATGCATTAACATTTTAAATGAGAATTGTAATTGTCCTGTGGGCATCCAGGTTGTTTCTCACACATTTTAGCAGCATCTACATTACATTTTCAGAAACAATAGTTTTCTGGAATTTTCTGGAACAATACTTCAGATTATCTGGGTGAGGTTTGGAAAGCAGCTTGAAGAATTGATTTTTTGTACTGAAAGTTGCTGAGGGATGATAAGATAGAACATGCATTTTGACCCTGAACTGGCCAGTGCGTTCTGATGCTTTACTGTCATTTTAAATACTGTTTTATTCAAAGAATGTTTTAGCATTCCAGTAAAAGCCCCCAGTCTGCCTGCCTCTGCTTTCGGGGTGTGCAGAAATGTGTTACTCGCTTGTACACTCGTTACTGACAGTTTTAGACCTTCGTATACTGGTAAAAATGAGAGGAAAC
Source organism: Acipenser oxyrinchus oxyrinchus (assembly GCA_030684275.1). Classification (NCBI taxonomy): domain Eukaryota; kingdom Metazoa; phylum Chordata; class Actinopteri; order Acipenseriformes; family Acipenseridae; genus Acipenser; species Acipenser oxyrinchus. The sequence continues at coordinate 5,689,481 of CM060253.1, forward strand.
TAGTCTCACAATTGGCTTTTAAAACACGCAAGGCAGAAGTCAGTTGCCATGTTAGTTGTTTTTTTTGTTTTGTTTTCCTAATTCAATTGAGCTGTGTTTGATTTAGCTTGGTATTGTTGAAAGCACATTTTCACTAATATTTGTCTCGTATTATTAACTATTTTGACTGTTAACTGTTAAATTAAACATTTCTGCCCCTAACCCCTAGAAGATGAGAATATCACTTTCTCTTCTGGTGACCGTTCTCTTGGGGAAATAAATTATTAAGCGGCGCCACAGAAAATGTTCCCTTTGTGACAGAATGCCACATGGCACCAATATCGTAGTAAATAATTCTGTTCTGTGAAAAAATGATTGAAACATTCTAACCTTTCCAGTAACATCCAGTAGTTTGCATCAAATATACAATTCTATATTTGCACAGGCAAAGTAGGCTAACACAACATGAAGCTTGTGGAATGACCTGTGCTTACGCAGGAAGAAGCTGGGTTAAGGATCTCACTGACAGTTGTTTGCTGTGTACTTCTCTTAGGTCTGGAGACAGCTCCATTTTTTAAATGTGTTAAAGGTCCTACTGACCCGTATTTGACAAAATAATCACTCAGAATACGAGGCTGCAGTATCTTAGAACTGTCAAGATGGCACATCTTTATTCCCTATCTCTCTCTCTCTCTCTCTCTCTCTCTCTCTCTCTCTCTCTCTCTCTCTCTCTCTCTCTGTCTCTCTTGCTGTCTCTCTCTCTCTCCCTCTCTCTCTCACATACACACACCTCTAGCACACACACCTGTCAACATCGATAAATAGACTCTTTGGCAAAATGAACTGCAGGCGTACCTCAAAAGTAAGCAGTAAAACAATGGTTAATATCTAAGTGTACCAGTTGCCGTCAATAACTTTTTTAGTATTCTTACTTTTGGGTGAGTTTGTCTCATTGATTATATTTTCCTTTAGAATTTTCCTATTATGGAGTTTCGTTTTTTGACATTTCATATAGAAGTACATCTGTAATATATGTGATGCACAATATACACTATGTGTATAGGGTTAATTTTGCAGATTACTCAAAGAAGGTCACACAGGTGAATAGATCCCATTGTGAGCGTGCTCTTTATAGTACTACAGAGTAATGCGTTGAGTAAAACCTTGTGTTTACTGGAGCTCCTCACACAGGCAGACTCTTTAAACATGTCAGTAAATACAAGTGAGATTACCTGTGCCCAGCACATTGATTGGCAGCTGCTGTGACATATCAAATCCGATTTTTCTATTGGTGTGATGGAAAGGCCACTGTAAGTCACTGTTCCACTGTTGCGGTTGGATGGAAACTGTAGGATATGTTTTCTTTTCATTGGGTTTCTTTATCATAATGAAAGCATGCTTCCCTCTTAAACTTCACTGCAGTATAACATGCGGCAAGTGTAGTACAAACAGAAAACAGTGACTTAATGTGTATCTGCAGGGTACATTGAGTGTATGAGAAGATGACAATCTTCCGAGTGGATAAGATCCATGTTTATGTGGAGTCGAGGATTTTATATTAGTGAGGGATCATTTGTCTACAAGTACACTAGATGCATCCTATTATACTTGTATCTGTTATATGAAAAGTGTTTTATTAGGTCCTGGTTTTAAAAAAAAAAAATGAAAATATGAGCTGCTTACGCTTCAGATCAATCATTCATCGACAGGGTGTTGCGTTATGCAGGATGTCTTAGTATTGTCCCTGTGTAACAACAGTGGGCTCTGTATATAAGCAGAGATACAGATTTGGAAACCTAATGCAATCAATGGCAGAGATTCCACTAATAAAATATCTCTAATACTGTAGTATAGGCCAGTTTATAAGTATGGTAACACATGGGGAAGAATAAAGAAGGTATACGCTTGGTATTTGCATGGGAAAACATTACTGTGCAAGTTTACCAGGATATACTTGTATGTGTGTTATGTAAAGGAAGCTGAGTTCAAAACTCAGCCACTCACAGAATAATGCTACAGAATAATCACATCAACAATATTGACAAATTGATTAAAATCAAAAACATGGATATCTATTACGGATACATTTTTAACATGAAGATAAAATGCCCCTATCTTCAAACATTTTAAACAGCCATGATTAGAGGAAGGGAAGGATATTAAGCACAGTACAAACAGCAGTTACTCTAATCCATATGCTGCACATAATGAGAAGCTCTTTATTTAACAGGTTGCTGCAGTCTCATTTCTTCCATACACACCTTCGCTTAGAACAGTCCAAACTCAACAGTTCAGTTTGGGCATGAACAAATGAAATGTGGGTATCCTAATGGAAAGTGGGTATTGATCTTGTAAAAATCTAATTGTAAAGTATGAGGGAGTTCTCCTTTAAATAGAAACAGAAAGGTTAGCATATCAATGAGTGATGTCAATAACAGATCTGTTTTTAAAATGACCGTGTACGCTATCCCAGCGCTGCGGTTGCTGACTTGAAATCAAGAGAGAATCTTTTCTAATGTTCACTTAAAAAAAAAGATATTGACTTTCTGGTACCCAATTTCAGCAATTCCCCAGCCCCTGTGATGTATACTAGCATTGTGTTATACAAGCACAGAGTGCATTGTCCTCTGTGTGGTATTGTCAGGAAGAGCTTGTCTACTGGGCCATATGGAATAATTACACTGGCAGCAGTCAAGGGAAGGGGGCACTCGTGGTAACTGCAATACACAGACGGCAGAAAGCAAAAGAGAGAGAGAGAGAGAGAGAGAGAGAGAGAGAGAGAGAGAGAGAGAGAGAGAGAGAGAGAGAGAGAGGAACACTACATTGATACCCAGAGGATTTACTCACAGGAGCCCTGAGTGGCATATCAACTGGATCACTACCAGACAGATCCACCCCCTTTTCCCAGCCAGGGTTTTGTCAGCGTGAGCAGCTACCTAATGCACAGGAAGAAGATAACGTCTCTTATTGCTACCAGTTATAAAGGCTGCTATGTTGCAGCAGCTTTCTATCAAGATTTGGGATAATTGCAATTGCATGCAAGCCCTGAAATACAGGCAGGTGAGTCTTTTCTACCATTATACAGTATACACTATATAGCACTATACTGGCACCTACAGGTGTTAGGGTTATAACATGAGCATCTTCACAGTAACATGATTATAGTTGAATTTAAGCAAGAGTAATACACTCTCATTTTTACTATTCAGTTAACTGTTTAATCCAGACATCTACTTAGATAGATAGCAACTGGGTGAATGCTGTTTGTGGATTAATACTTTATATAATACTATATTTAGAGTTGACATAGAGAGTCAACTCTAAATATAAGAGTAAACAGGTGGAAAGCAATCTAAACATATCCATATCTTAGTGCTACAATGGCTCTCTTCCCAGCACTTTTCAATATGCTTGAACTTTTTAAAATCTTATGGTGAATTATTTAGTTTGCTTCAAGCTTGCTGCACATTTACTGCAGATTTGCGGAAACGTTTCATTTTTGTAAGGGTTAGTATTATACTTTTGTCGTATTTGAAAGCTTCCTGTTAAAACATTCTTAACCTACTGTACATTTTTGGTGAACATGTAAAATAACTACATGTGTTGTTTTTTTTATTTCTGAAGCTAGATTTATTGTTTTATGATTTCTGAAGGTACTTTATGTTCAACTCTCACAGATTGAACAAGAAAATAATTTTTGCTGGTTTTGTTTTGGAGTTACATTTTTGACACTAATTAACATTTTATTAGAAGTACCTCTGTCGTGTGTTATTCACAATATTAGACTTAACAGTATGTACTTATGGTGGGCACTTTGGCTGTACCACATGAAAGATCTGTATAATGTATTATTATTATAACAATTGTACCAGTCAGGGTTTTACTATCTCATCGGAAGAAAATGATATGGAGCTTCTTATAGGTCTTGGTGTGACAAGGATGGTGACGTCAGACCAGAAACAAAAACCAAAACAAGGAATGGCGGGGCAAAACTGAGACGCTACGGCGCTCAGTGCGTTTATTAAATAAAAATAAAAGATTTTAAACAGAACAAAACACTTTTACAAAGCAAAAGGGCCAAAACAAACAAACAGACAGAACAAACAAGTAAATATCGTGCTGGTGTAGAGCCAGCACGTTTAGCAATTGTTTTCTATTCACTTTAGTTTAACTTTCCTTCACCACCCGACTCGTTCCGCCTCTCGAACACACTCAGTCTTTTATATTGGTGACCGCCTCTCGAACACACTCAGTCTTTTATATTGGTGATCGCCTCTCAAACACACACACAGTCTTTTATATTATTATCCCTCGGTCACATTCTGCACGGATTTACTAAGTCTGCGTGACTGTCAGCCAGTTAAACAGTCAGTAGCTGACAGTCACGCATTCTCACGAGGTATTTAAAATAAATAATACATAATACAAATAACACAGCTTTTTGCCGGCATATATCCATAAAGTCATAATAATAATAATAATAATAATAATAATAATAATAATAATAATAATAACAACAGTGGTTTTTAATAATGCACAATATAAACAACAGCAACAAAAATGTCCCAATTATAAAAAAAATGTAAAGTTGGCCTATTCATTAACCAAATTATTGATTCATTGATTTTAACGTGGAAATGATCAATCATAGAGAATGAAAAGAGCCTAGCATTAGCATTTCTTCTTGTACAGCAGCTCTTATCATTCGCATTGAGCCTCCCTTAAGGAGTTGTAGCTCCCACCAATCTGGCCTGAGATCACCAATAGCACTGCAAGTTAGTACTATAGGAACGTCAAAAGCTTTCCAACAAAATGTTCTTCATTTACTCTACATCTTTTCAATGTGCAATTAAGTGACACACAGTAATTGATCTTAATGTCTGATTTTTTGTTTGGCAATGGCAATCAAAATGCATTTTACACTTTTGGATATAAAATAAATATGTAACGTGTGCATTGTAAAAAAAAATAAAATAAAATAATAATAATAATAAATATTACATAACATTAAACCAACTCCTGAGGCAACGATAATTGCATGAAATAATTACACCCCTAAAGAGTTAAAAAAAAAAAAAAAAAAAACTCTCAGCTGTGTGTCAAGCTTCGCAGTGTCCCTACTGCAAGTGTGTGATTTGCTCATGACAAAATACCTAGAGGCTTAATTAAAGAAGCCAGTGTGACAAAAACAAATAGAAATTAATTTTAAAAGTGATCTTTAAATTCATTTTCAATCCCAAAAAACTCCAGATACTATCCTATGTTGAGAAGCTGTGTTTGTAACCATTGCATTTCAATACAGCAGAAAGGTGCCTGATTTGCAGGGTAGCAATTTCGCACTATCTGTGGTCGACTCGAAACTTTCACTCTTCCATCTCTGTTCCCAAAGCTGACTTTGCTTACGTCTTTATTTGCAAGGTTGATTCCCAGTATTTGGAAGCATTCAAGGTTTGTATGTGCACCAGATACTGTAGCTGCTTTGTTACCAGAACCGGGCTATGGTAAGAAAATGCTTTTGGACCGGAAGTATGTGGTTTACCAGATCTAACCTGTCAAGGCTGCCTCAGGTCCCATGGAGCCTGGTGAAAAGGAGATTAACTGCCTTTCCAATGTTGTGGGGCTGTTCTCTGCAATTAATAATACATATTAGAAATGTAGCTGTAACCATCCATTCAGGCAATCAATAGGATGCCGTAATGCTGGATGTTTTGCAGTTACTTTCTGTTAGAAGTGATTTCTTTCTGTCTGTCTCTCCGCTATATAAACGTCTTCACGCGTGCTGTCATGTTTTCAAGGGACTAGGACTTCTTCCTTACATAGCTATGAACCTGGTTATTTAATCTCTCCCAGCCCAGCCCAGCCCAGCCCAGCCCACCCTGATTCAATGCCTCTGATTAACTGTATTTGAGTCTGCAGCTGGAGGGAGCAAAAGGAACTGAAATCCTCTGAGGATTAACCTTGAAGTCATCAGGGTTGCTGTAATAAAATTCACCAGCGCTGCATCTTCTCTGCTGATTATATACTACGGTGATCCTTTACTTTTGGACAGTTTATCTGACCTTCTCCTGACGCCTGGGGTATATGTGTATGTTTCTGTCATTAAACACAGAAGTAATGGGCAAGCACAGACAGGCAGTGGTGCTGTAGTAATTCTATTAAATACAGTCTGTATGAAGTAAAGGCGATGCGTTGGAAAAGCGTGCTGCAGAATTTCTCTGGATGTGTTCTTGAAAGGATCGACCTACCAAAGACTGAAAGTTTTCTGTTCGGTAATGCTTTTAGGTTCTCTGAAATTAAAATGGTATTGTATTGAATTGTAACTCTTGATTAAGACAGTATTGTACTGAATTGCAATTCTTGATACCGGTACATGCGGGATGTCTTTTATTAACAGGAAGTATAAATTGAATATTTAAAACCATTTCCTTGAACTTTAACGTGTAACAATAATTAAAAAAAGTTGTTTAAAAATTAGGGAAGATGTTATTCTGTTGGCTGGCCATGTTCAGTTTTTCATCATAATAGACAGGATTGTAACAATCTGGCACATTGACCACTCACTCCAGCTTCTGCCAGGCAAGATGCGCTGATTGTGTCTACATATCTGTCACGCTCGATAAATGCCTTTATCATATGTATACATCATATGCATTTCATATTTATTTTTTATGAAATACATATGATTATTATAACACTTGTTTGACTTGAGTTTCTAAAGATGGTAACCCAGAGAAAGTTCACAAATACACTTAAACTTAATACGGCATGTATTTTCATTGTCTAGGACAGTGTCTGTTTTTTTTATCATTTGTTTGGGCACCCTCATGAACCCAGCATGGGAGGTGAACACTGAAGGAAAGTGCACTCATAATTTTTATATGCAGTAAATACATCTACAATCTAGAATTTGAAGAATCAGGCAGCAGTGAAGAACATTTAATTGAGCAGTGTAATGTTGTTGTACATAACCAAAAAGAAATATGAGATGTTGCAAGATTTCTCATTTTTCACACAATATGCATCTTCACCTTGTAGAGGCCATACAATACACATTTTAAAAGCTTCAAACCATTTCTGACTCCAGAAAGTCTGCAACTAAATAGTGTCTCAGACACATACCAGACACCATTGAACAGCAGCAGAGCCCTTTTGTGGAAGTGCCATGGCTAGCTGCTGGGGTTTTTTTTCATCCTTTTTTAAGAGGTTCATGGAGTTGCAGGTATAATACTGTATTGTACAGCGTGTTAGAAAGTGTCATGTTGACTTGGGAAGGATTTGGCCTGTTCTTTGTCTGCTGGTACAGTGCATTTGGTTTATTGTTTATTTACAAAGAGCAAAGCTGCAAAGTCACCTCAACAGCCGTCCCAGGAGATACCCATTCCTATGTGGAGGGGATCCCGGCACGCTTATGTAACCGAGGGCTGCCAGCTTACATATGCTCTGCCATAATTTTGCTTCCTCTGGGCCTGGGAGGAAGAAGTGCAAGCAGTCCCTCAGATGGCAATGGCAACAAAACAACCCCCCTCAGCCCCTCCCCCAGGATTATTGAGATCACTGTACTCTGATGTCACAATCCTTTCTTATTTGTTATTTTCTGCTTATCATAAAGGAGTATTATAGGACAAGGTACTTGCAGGACAGGGATGTTAAATCAAGACACACCCCCCCCAAAACGTTTAGGTTGGTTGGAGTTGGGTAGATAGGAATATAGCTTTTTCTATATATATATATATATATATATATATATATATATATATATATATATATATATATATATACACACTGCTGTGCAAAAGTCTTAGACATGTTGCATTCTTCTACTCTGATGCACTATGAGCATAAACAGCTTACTCAAAGCCTCCACTAGTGTTTTCTACTATTATAACAACCTTGACTTGCATAAAACTGCCCGATTTCGGCAATGGTCCATAACATATGACAAAAAGGAAAACTGCTGTGTACCAAAATGATTAATAAGAAAAAAGAAAAAAAGAAAGGGATATTTCAGGTACTTAAAAAGGTAGAATAATTGATTACAAATCAATTATCAGGACGTTTCGGACTACAAGTCCTTCATCGGCTGAATACAAAAAACCATATATATATATATATATGACAGAGTACACTGTTTTGACTGACTCCGACTTGCACCCTGTGTATCATTGATATTGAAATTAGAGAACTTCCCATCAACCCTTGGGATAGAGATAGCAAAATAACACGCGTTTTCTATTTGGCATGCTTTTATTTTATCACTCAGCATGTTGCCCTTATTACCTCCTCCTCCCAAAAAAGAAACTAACAAACAAACATATCAGTAAAGCCATCATGATTTTACAACCTGCAAAGCAAATTCCAATATGGCCTTTGGTAAAATTGAGTTTGACATTCCTTATATAGGACGATCACATCCTGGCGAGAGCAAACAGCAGTCAGGGTATCAGAAGACATCTTAACCAGAGAGCTGTTCTATGCCATTGAAATGAATACCCTTCGACAGCTGTGTGATTTATCTCGGCTTAATGAGGACACTGCCTGCAAGCAACCCTGGAGCCACACTTTCAGTCCCAAGCACTTTAGATCTGAAGCTTAGTTCTTAGACTTGGTTGTTTAGTGCTTTGTGTTTGTGCTTACATGGGGATTGACCGTCTGTGGACCACACACATAAACTGCCTTTTTTGTCACATCAAGCAATTTGAATTTTTGGTTTAATAAAGTTCCCACCAACGCGTACAGAGAAAAACGGTCAGATATATTGATACACACACACATAATGTATGTACTGTAGATAATGTATAATTACACTATTTACATAAAAAAAAGTCTGTAGTATCGGTATATCATTTTATTACATTATAACTGCACGTGATAATGTCTACATTCTGTCAAAATATTGATATTTAAGTGTATCTTCATGCAAAGCAGAACTGAAAAAACGGTTTACACATTGTATAAAGTATTTGAGGAATGAGAGCGCTTGTTGGTAATCTTTATTAATTGATTTATTGTGGCAACAGGAAATCTAGCTGCACTGATAACACTGACTACCTGTCAGGGTCAGGATTTGATATGTTCTTAATTACAATAGGCCTTTTTTTTCCCCTTACTTGTTACACAGGCTTCTTTACAGACCCAAGTCACATCTCGCCTGTAGTAGATTATATTTCTCTTCCAGGTACAGAATAGCTTGTAAAGTGCCAGGTTAGGAGCCTGGTAACCATCCAAATTAGCTCTGACTTCTGGTTGGCAAGCCCTGATGAAACCCAATATGTAATGCTCACAAAGCTATTTTGGCAAACTATTGATATCATACAAGGTTTAATGCCAGAATGTGTACGTTGGCTTATCGCTTATTCACAGGAATCCCTCTTTTCCTGCTTGGGGGTGTCCTGGAGGATTCAGCTAATGATTGATTAGTAATTGTATTAAAATGTACAAAAATAATTAGAACAGTAGCAACTATACTTTTAAATTTCTCAAGTTTGATGAACATTTTTTTTGTAACACTTGTATAGCTATGTACAGTTTTATAGCATTCGTATAACATTTCATTGCACAAATATTAATTCAAATGTAAATTGTAATTCAGTGTTATTATCCATACCTGTAAATAGCATAATTAATAACATATTTATAGATTTATATGACCACTTTTAACAAATTAAAAATAAAAGAATTCCAAACATACACACTGGTAGCATAAATCCCAATGGGAAATGAAAACAGTAAAGTGTGTTAATTGACTTAAATCAGGAACAGCTTCCTGTCATAGATGAACTTTGGTTGAGTTTTAAAGGTTTTCTTTAAATACAGCTTTCTTTTATAGCAACAGCTTTTGCACAGAACCAGCCGCCTTATTTTTCACAGGCCTTCAATAAAAACATTGACTTGTATAATGATACACAACCTATAGTATACAGTAAATCATTTAGGAGGTGATCCCGCCGTTGCCCCCAAAAATTGCTAGGTGTATCAATAGGTATTAAATGTCATCTTTTTTTTCAGACCTCCAATAAACCAGGAATGAATGTGTTTAATTATGTGCTCTGTCTTCTTACGCATGGTTTTGCAGTATCCACTCATCAGCTGATAAAAAAACGATTCGAATAGCAGCGGAAAAATAAAAAGAATGCAGAAATGTAATTAGAATTAACGGTGTGGAAAATATAGATGAAGAGGGCTGCGTTTAAAAGGGGAGCCACCAGATTTATAACACAGTAATTTAAATTATGAATGAAAAATGAATTTTAATATAAGATAATGTAGTTTGAAAAAATGTCACCCACAAAAAAGACTATTTTTCTCCAAAAGAGATGTGGTCAGCTGCACATTATTCCTCATAAACCAACTGCAGAAACTTGAAAATTAAAGTAAAATTAGGAAAAAGCTTTACTGGGTCCTTTAATCCTTCCTTGAGATGTTGTCATGCCAGAAATGGAATGATAAAGTTGTGATGTTTTCCATTGTTTTATGTTCATCTGGAGCTATGTGGCATTAATATGGCCAATGAATGAGTAGATTTATTTTCTTAATCCTCACAGTAGATTGAAAATCCACTTAAGCATTCATATCTGACGTAGCAGTCATTAACTGCTAGGTAATTGACCACGGTGGCAGTTAGGTGGCACTTAGCGACAGACAAGGTACATTATCTGCAGATAAGGAATGCTGCCATGGATATTAATGACATTTTAAACTGAACAAATGCTTTTTGTTTATGAATATATATTTTTTTGTTCAGTCAGGAAACTCATGTGATAATTTATTTATTAAAACATAGACTAGACAACACTACTATATTACATATTTTACACTACATTCTTTGGTCTTTGGCCTAGATTTGTGTGGTACCCCTGCCCATAAATTAGCTCACAGAGAAGTGGAGACAAAGCCAGAAAGCAGGTAGAGGCTGGAGAGAAGGAGGTGAACTCTGACACACAGCGGGGACGTAATGGATTGAGGTAAAATAAAAATCCTTTCGAAAGGACAAAAAGAATGGATGAATTCCCCCCCGTAATAAAAAAGTACAAAAATCTTTTGCTCTGTAACTTACAGAGATAAATATGTTAATGATGATGCTTTCATACAGTTACAGATTGTTCATGTTGGAAGTCTGGATTTAACACCAGAAAACCTTTTCTAAGTAGTTACAGCAGTGTTACTCCTTACTGATCTTTTTTAATTATCCTTAAAGAATGCAATAGAAATAAAAACCGAGGTCATGTAAGTTATTGAAGTGGAGCAATGAATACTGCCAGTCTGTTTTCATTTCACTGTTTTTGAGCTTGTGTTCTGTTACCAGCTTTAACTGAAACAAAGACACACACAAATAGAGATGCTTTCAATAACAGTCACATATTTATATAAAACTATTTCTAGGAGTAAAAAATGTAAATGCGGAAATGCAAATGTAGAGGGCAATGTCCAAAACACAGGCGTGAACAGGTGTGTCATTTTTTGGGGGTATTTTTTCATTGTTGTCATGATGGCTTTTGGCATTGGGTTAAAAAAAAAAGCAGCACAAGTTTCAATGTAATGTAACTCAATACAGAATTTATAATTCTATGAATTAGTCTCTTAATGTATGTTAAAAGGAAGTCAGTAAGGAAGGTCATTCTCAGCTACTGTATATCTACCAGTCAGAATCCCATCTCAGATATCTAAACTGGGTGCCGCAGGCCTATGTTCCGGTGCCTATCATATTCGTCACAGAGGGGTTGATTTTAATTAAAGCTTGTGTTGAGGTCAAATACAGAAGCACCACCACTTTAACTGATACCTCAGTCAAAGCAGATATTGATCGGATAAAAGCTAATCCGCTTCACTGGGCACCAGCCGCTTTCAACAAGAGGATGTGAAACCAGCGTTGGCTGCTCTGGCGGTCGTTTGTAATCGTTATTAAGTGAGTTCCTGTCCATTTCCATTGATACTTGGCCTTGTTACCTGCTAATATTGTATATTACAGTGAGTGGTTAGAGCAGAGGTTACTGACTCCCAGCCCATAAAATGTAAGTCCTGTGTGGTGTGGTGTTATATGCATCATGTGGACTTCCATCTTTCCAATACATCGTACCTGCCACGCACTTCTGTAATCAATATAGGTCTCACGTGTGCAGTTTTGAAAGAAACTCATGTTAAAGCAAACATGTATTTTCATTTTAAAACATGGTATCTGGTATAAGTTAAAAGGATGTTTTCAGTTTGCTTGCTTTTGATTGCAGGAAGTCTGTTATTGTTTTACTTCTTAGGTGATTTAACCTCTTTAGACACTTTTACTGTGCAGTGTCTCTTTGGGTCAAAGCACATTACTGACTGCAAACAAAGTTAGTCAACAGGCAAAGCAACTGGTTGAAAGACTTTTTTACTGTTTTACTGTCCAGGTGAAATGACCAATGAAGTAGCAGACCTGCTGAAAGCAGGGTTAACCTAGTGTACAGTAGAGCCAAGAATCATGTTTAAAATGAGTTATCAAGCAGAATGAACCTCAGGTCAAAATATTATTATTATTATTATTATTATTATTATTATTATTAATAATAATAATAATAATAATAATAATAATAATAATAATAATAATAATAACACTTAAAAGTTGCTATTTAAAATATATATGACTATACATGTATTGTTCTATATATAAAAGACAGAGATCATGAATAAGATGCTATGTTTTAATTACATGGAGGCCTTTTTTTAAATACAGACAATATCAGAGTGCAGTTTAAGGACATCTGGTAATGTTTTGCTGGGTTAGGCATACAATACTAATGGCTTCATTTCTGGTAATGTATTTTTCTTAGCATGTGTAGTTATATAATTTAATAGCTTTTGAATAGTAGCTTTGAGCTGCTGATGGTTTGCATTAGATGAATCATTTTGGGGCTTTGACCTATAATAAGATAGATCTCACATATTGTGGCACCAAAATCATTCAGACATTTACTGCAAGTTCAATATCCAAAGGTGTGTATATTATAAATAGGTTGAAGTGTTTTTTTTTTTTTTTTTTGGATGCAATCAAACCTGCCTATAACATACTGTATATAAACATGAATATTAAAATTGAAAGCAGTATTGTGTATGCTTCATTCTGAATATGCAAGGTCTTTGCAGAACCGTTTTCTGGGCATTCCATCCCAGTGGATTCTTGGTTGGGTCTGTGGGGGCTTGTCTGGCAGTCAGCCTGGGAACATGTTTCAGGATCTCACTTTGCTCTTTCAAGATTGTGCATGTGGAGCTGACGATGGTGCAGTGTTAATGCCCACGTTTTACTGGACGTGGTAGTTTTTGATTCTCTCACAACAGGGTTTCATTCCTTCTTCTTTTAAGTTTATCCAGCTTTGGAATAATAGAAGAAGCAGCTGGGCTTCTGCCACTATCCCAGCACCCCTAAATCAAAAGCTGTCAGTTTGTTTATGTGTATTGACTTTGCTACAATGCACCACACCAGAATCATGTATCTTCTGAATTATTCTATTACCAATCCAAACCCCAGTCGTTGCTGTCTATTTATTTTGTGCAATAAAATTGGCTTAAGAGTGCCGTCAAGATGAAATCTGGTAGGAGGAGTAAGTATTGGTTTGTACAGTAGCTTTGGGAATTGAGTTACACAGGTATGGGCTATATCCTTTTTGGATAGCCAGCACAGCTTTAGCGCTTTAACATCAGTTGCTATATAAAAATAAGATATTTCTTTTTTTTTACTATAATCTAAATTGCTTGCCTATTTTGCTATTTGATGTTTCTGAAACACCTCATTTGTGTTCCTGAAAATGGGTAGTAGTCAGGCAGAGACAAATGACAAACCATTGACGTAATCTAGCAACAATTCAAAGAGAACCAAAGTTAATTAAGGAAATGTAATTTTCATTTTTTACATTTATCTTACTATGTCAGAGTTTTAGCAGTTATTCTGAGTGGTTTTCTGTTCTGTTGCTCCATAATTAGTTATTATAATTTTTCTCTAAACCTGCCTTCACCTGGCTTTGAACTGCTTTGAGCTTGTCTAGAGAATTCATGTACCACGACTAAACAGCATTCCTCATTACATTTAAATCATGAATCCTCAGCTCTACATAGAGGATGTTTTGGCAGAGTGGATAGGCCACATTGACTCTGTTAAAAATGACTTTTGACACTCAGCGTGGAATGTTTCTTTTTTCCAGATTTTTAATGCTGTCATACCGTCACTGTACTGTACTTTTTTAGATTTTGGAGATACATGTACCAAGCGTGCAATTCCTGCAACACTTGTCAAAGTGCGTCAAGTTTCAGGGACAAATTGTAGAATCATCATCGTGTTGCAAATCTTGTGTCAAGAAGTCCTCATCACACAACATAAAACAGTTTGGACTTAAGATTCTGCCATCTTTTGCCAGATGAATAGTGTTTTAACTAGAAGCTCACATTAACAGGGAAGTCATGGAATAATTTGGATTATAACAACTTTAGAACAGCACATTAACATATCTTTAACAAATAATTGCATTTTACCATCCTTGGAGAAAGCAAGGATGGTAAATAAGTAGAACACTCCAGTTACATCTGTTGTAAACCCACGTGGCCACAATTAGGCAAATACAATCTGGATGGTTTCTGTAATACCATTCAAAAACCTTACAAAGTGTGTAAACCCCTTTTTAAAGCAATGCACATTTAATTATTAGTACAGTTCTTGTCACACGGAGTAGCATAGCCCCTCCTTAATTACCATAGAATGACACCCATTGGAGAAGCACTTTGAACCTTTGTTGTAAACCCATGTCATGGTAAAAAAAAGACAAGATTCAGGGTTAAATGGGTATAGGGAATAATAGCTCTACAATCATACCATACTATCTCTAATTTTGTTGTAAACATGAGAAAGGCTATACAGTCAGAAAAAGCAGCAGAAAAAAATTAATTGAGAGAAAAAAAATAATGTTATTCCCTTTCAATTTTTAGTCTGTATACAATATTATAGTTGTTGCTTCCTAATTCTTTCAGTCTATGTCAATACATGCTTTTGTGCCAGATCATACCTAGCTTGATTATTGCTGAGCTAAGGGGTAAGCCTGGTGGTCTAGCCTGGAGAGGTGAATAAAACGAGCTGGCATTATACCCAGGAATCCGGCTCACCATCTCAGCCCAAGATTGCTGGCGTCTCTTATTTAGCTTCACATGTCGCCTGTATGTCGTTATAGTTTGGAAAAGGCTGGGACTCAATAGAGGACAGGAGAGAGCTCAGGGCTACAGTTTGTGTGTGGCTAAGCTGAAACTATTGTAAGGAAATCATTTGAAAGTATTTCTGAAACTGAAAAGTTCTCAGTGCTGGGAGTTCATGTAAATGGTTGGTCGTTGTCATAAAACTAGGGGTGTGCACGAACCCAAGATCTAAACCCCAAATTATCATGTCTTACCTGTGCAGAGGGTACAGATTAGAACCTGTCTATGTTTTGTCTGAGGTTTAGGTTGGTTTTCTGGCAGGAAGAGAGCATATGGTTTAGTTTTTAGTTCTTCATTATTTAATCCATCAATCACTTTAAACACTCAATCAGAATTCTAAGAGAAAACTATAAGAAATTAAGTCAAATGTTTCGGCAAGTCACTGTACACTGATGACACTACTTGACTACCTGACATTTATAGTTTTACCTTAATTATTTAACTAACTTACGCATAGGTTTCTATCACATTATATACCGAGCATCAAAAGAAACTTATCACTATTCTAACATTGATTTAAAAAAAAAAGGTTTATAAATGATGGACATTGACGAAATGTTTTTGGTTTCTTTTTAATCACTTGATCATTCATCCTTGACCATAACACGCTTGAGTGACTATGACTGAAGCATATGCACTTAATCACCTAATTAGTGAGACAGTTGATTGGGCACTGGATATGGACTGATTTCAGCTGTTGAATTACAAGCTTGAATAAAAGCAATAAAGAAAATTATAGAAAAAACCCAATATGCCATGTCTGTCAAGAGAACAGCGCCTTCGTGCAATTGGCATGTTGGAGGCTGGACTCGGGCAGCGTACTGTGGCTCGCCATTTTGGGTGCTCGCAGCCAGCAATTTCAAACCTGGCGAGACGGTATAACCAGACACACTCTGTCAATGACAGGCCATGAACCAGGAGACCAAGAGTCACAACACCTGTCCAAGATCGACAGATCATTTTGCAGCATCTTCGTGATGTCAGTTGTTAATCAGCACAATAAAAAGTCACTGCACCTGCTCTAAAACAGATTTGGTCATTTTTCGATCACATCTAGTGAATTTTATTCAAATATAAGTCATACATGTTTTTTGATGCTCAAATATAAGTGATAAATTTATTTTGCTGCTCAGTATATATTCTGTATTTTAACTTTAATATCACACAGGACTCTTCCACCACTAGCTCTATTAATGTAGAAATATACAGACAACAATGTTAGAAGTGATTACTCTCAACTGTAAAATAATATACTATAAATCGCTGGTCTTTGACTAAAATGCACGTCCCCAAGCGTGATATTTGAAAATTACTCAGTGTATAAAAGAGATACAGGGTACTTTAGCTAATTGCCCAGATTGCCCTGGCAACTGAAGGCAGTCCTTTCTGATTAATGCATTTTACATTCATCGACATATAATCATGAATAAGGACTTAAAATCAGAAGCTGCTTGCGGTCTATCTGGACAATGCTGATTAACTGTGGTATTACCGTTAATCTCTCATTCTAAATGTCACAGTATGCCTGCACTTCTAGTCTAGTCAATCAAACATTAAAAAAACAAAAAAACAAACAAAAAAAACAAGACAAAAACAAAACAAAGACCCTACCTGGAAGCACTGATATTGGGAGCTGGATCATAAGTATAGTATCTTATTTGCTTTCTTTGGTGATTGTGGTAAGGAATGTCTACCTGACTTTAACAGCCCATTCTGTCAGTATTTCTCCAAAGCAAGTACTGTTTTCTGTGCCGCCATGTGATGAGAAGCTCATCATGCATAAATACCAGCATGAAAACCACCATCAAAGACTTTATAAAGACTGCTTTTGTTTTAAAAGAAAAACAGACTTTGAAACGCTTTAAAGAGCTGTTTAAATCTCAATATTCATGTAAAACTACATACTTGCTGTCAAAGAAAGTATGTTTAACCTAACAACAAAACGTACAAAATACATTTTAAAAGAAACCCAAGGTACTTACCTGTTTGTGGAACCATAGCTGTTGGAGCTGGGAGACATCCTGTTGTAGAGCTTGTAAAAAAAATTAAAAAAAAGATTACTAAGTTATTAAAAAAGGCCTATGGTTTAAAAGCAGGAGGGACGATAAGGTCAAGATAAAAAGTAAAAATGTATTCTCTATTTACTGGAGGAAGTAGAAAGGGAAGTCTGTGCATGCAGGTAGCCATCTTAGGGAGCGTGTGGCCAGGAGTCCCAGGTTATTAGATGTGCACCATAGGAACTCAATGGGGAGGTTTCAACCCTAGAAAATAAAAAGGAAAAAAATACTGTTTTAACTTTGGTACAAGAGTAAACGAGGAAGTTTGAATTGTCAGTAATGTGTGTCATACAAAGTCATTGCAATACAAACTAGCGTTTGTTTATTCGAAAGATGCATTTATTATTTTAGAATATTCCAGAGGGAGGAGCTTAGCTAGGTAGCCTGCTACTTTTACCTAGTAGTTCATTTGAGAGAGACTCTTGGACGCTATAGTCCAAGAATAGGATGTCCAGCTCAATCACCACAATTTAAGATTTATATTGTCTTGTTGCTGTTTAGCCTAATGAAAGTAATTTGTTTCGGTAAATAGTTTTTTTGTATTAATCTAGCGCCTTACCAATTAACTGCTGTTCTTCACTGTAACATACTGTCTGCTGCTCTCATGCTTGCCTCGGCTGCTTTGGAGGCATGACAGTAGGCACGTGGCTAAAATTACAAGAAGTAAAACCGTTGGGGGGGGGGGGGGGAGCAAGAGACACAAAGATTTAACAGGTCTGCGGTAGTAATGTCGTTATCAACAAAAATACATGATTGGCTTCGCTTCATGCCTCCAACCCAACTACAGCTGTATGTTAATGCAACACAACATACGTCCTGTCACGTGTTACCCCTTACTTTGCGGTGTTGCGGTGCATGTGAGCGCAATACACGAAAACTCCCTAGTAAAGAATACATTTTAGACACTCCAAAACTATATATGACGGAGAGTTTACACACTTTTTTTTAACTTGGAGATATTCTCCATGCATGCATTTTCTTCCTGCATCTGTAGCTGAGTTTTTAAGGTCTCATATTTTGGGTTTGCAATGGGATCTATAAACTATGCTGCTGTTTCCTTTCCGTAATTATGTAATCTTTCCACAAACCACCTGAAGGGAGCCGGTGGACCACCAGTGGTCCGCGGACCACAGATTTAGAACCACTGGTCTAACTCATTTTCTTTATCCTCGGTAGTCATTAACCCGCTCTCTGTCAGAGCTAAGCCTTCCACTTGACTTGTGCAATCAAGGTGCAGTGTATACAATTAGCCTCTGAAACTGCAGCAGAGAAAGTCGTGGAAGACAATTAAACAACCCGATACCTTTTGCAATGACTCAACAATATTTTACTGTTAAGATGAATGAGGTGAGTTGTGAGCTGTGTTGTTCCCAGCCTGCAAAGCTGGTAGTTATGAAGCTTAATAAATGTGCCAATAAATTAAGCAGATCATACAATTTATTGGCCAATCTTACAGCAGCCCATGAGGAGACAGTCAGGTGTGTGCTATCGACTGTAGAGTGCACCATTCAGTATTTCTGGTTAAAATGGCTTGTCACTGTGCCTGGTAGTAAATAAAATAACGTGTATCTTGATGGTTTTCAGCAGGCTGTCCTGAAGTATTTCTGCTCTCCCTATTCCATATTTGACTGAGTGCCTGCAAGCTTTTTCTGGATGCTGTTTGTGCTTCTGTCCTCAGTCTAGAACAAACAGTGACACTTTCCCAAATAGTATGTGGCTCTTAGAATATACTGCATAAGATTTGATTAGAATATATAAAATGTGGTTTATCTGACACCACTCATCAATTACTGTAGTAGATTGAACTGCTTACAGCATGGGTTCTTAAACGTTTCTATGTTAGGACCCAAAACACTAACTCACTGCCTTCTCAAGACCCAGTTCATATTTGGAAATGAAAATAAAAATGTGGATTTATTTATTTATTTTTAATAGGAGCAGCGAGGTTCTTGGAAATGTACTACCAGCATGTCTATACCGGGCTCAGTCTCATGCTCCTCTGGCTTTTTTAGCATTAAGTTTTCCTGCTGCAGATAGGAAATCCACAACTCAATGATTGTCTTTGCTACAAAAAGGCATTTTGCTGCTGCCATTGGCTTACATTGATACCAGTACAAACTAGCTTATCTTTTTTTTTTATTTTTTTTTTAGTGTAATGTTCATGTCACATATCGGTCATGTCACTCATGTGACACGACTCAGCTCCCCTGAGTTTCGCTTCGTGTCTATTACTCGGCCACTTCAATGTTTTTCTAAAAGCGCAGTTTCTACAGAAAACTACAATGCTCACAATTAAGTGCGGTAATGAGCTTCTGTAATGTGTTGAAGTGCTGGGCCGTAGTTTATTAAAACTTTGACCCAACCACTAATAGCAAACTGCAAACCTGTATTTGATAGAGATTATATTTATGAATGGAAGAAAGAAGCATCTGACAAAATCTAAAACCACCACTGAGTACAGGGTTGTAGCTTGCTATTAAGCGGGACAAAGTTTCGTTTTAGTCCGGTGCTATGTTTAAAACTGCAGAGCTTTCAAATGCCATCACAGCATTTTAAATAAAATAAAATAATACAATGACATTTGAACTTACTTTTCCACTATTGAAGCACTGCTTTCTGAAGTTGGCCACTCAAATCTTGAAAAAGTCAAAAGAGATATTCCATCATATTGTGAATGCTTTTCCAAATGTCGTCTCAGTTTGTTAACGCTTTTATTTGAAAACACATTCGCCACAAAGCATACACTGCAGATGCTCCTCTGCATTCTGAACAGCTTTTGTAAATCCTAAACTCAAGAAGCTATCATTATATTTTTGCTTAATCTTCATTAAACCCTAGATCGCTGTACAGCAATAACTATTCTCGTGCACTCTGATTAGCAGTGGTAGCACGCACAGTGGGTGAGTTGGGACTTTCTGGGGAAATGCAGCTGCATTTATTTTCTGCACGCTGTGACCCACCAAAAAGGTGTTAGGGACCCACAGTTTAAGAACCCATGGCTTACAGTATTACGGTATAAAATAGTAGATAGAACTTGTTCTTTGTTCAGTGTGTGGCTCAGCAAATTATGAAATACATACTGTAAATCCCCATACAAATTAATAGAAAAATAATAATTGAAAATTTGACTAAAAAAGCATGATTCTTCATTTTCATACAATTAAGCAAAGCGATGGTTCTGGCAGGGAACTCACTCACGTAAATATCAAGCATATGTTAGGCGCTTCCAATACCAGACTATCGTCAATCGAGTAGCTGGTTTGTTATTCGTCCCTCGGTAAATGATATGTCCACTGATCAGCAAGGAAAAGATTTTTATTTTACCTCAATCCACCAGGTCCCTGCTGCGTGCCAGGGTATACCTCCTCCTCCCCAGCTTCCACCAGATTTTTTGGCTTTGTCTAACCAGGGAGAGTAGCTGTCCTACCCCCCTGCCCATGACTTCCCTACGATCAGCCTCTCCACTTATCTGCAAGCTAATTTATGGACAGGGGTACCTCGAAAGGCCAAAGAATCTAGTATAAAAGCATGTACATTGTAATAGTGTTGTCTAGCCTGTTTTAATAAATAATCTATCCAATGAGTTTTCTGACTGAAGTAATCAACTGCATCTCCGGCTTGGAAATGTATTGACCCACCAGTACTTAAACTAGAAGACTGTCGAAGGCAGGAGAGGCCAATCAGCAACATTTGAAATAAAGTACAGTTTTTATGCCTCTGCTGCATCACAAAACAGTTTATTCAATGTATTTGTAATGTGCACTTGTCCCCATTGACACACTGTTAGGGACTAAAAGACATGTTTCTCTTGTAGACAGCCAAGGTACCCAGATGTCTTAATTTGATATCCCTGATCTGGCTGCTATTAGGGATGGGTTATTATAAAACGGTTCAGTACCAACAGCCAATCAGCTTCCAGCTCTCGCTTGGCTTCTATCAGAAGGTAGATGTCTGCTGCTAGATCACAGCATCAGCTGTGAATCAAACTTAAAATCAATCCATGCAAGGGACATCTTTTTCATTTTGACTTGCCGTAATGAAAGCTCAGTTGCTTTTAGACTGCAAATACTAAACAAAGACACAGTTGGGATGCATAACTCCAGTCGCATTCAACTACTGCACGGTAGAGCCTTCATCGACGGGCACGACCGCTTAAATGTAATCCCAGGTGACTCCTCCCAGTCCAGACTTTTTAAATACAATCATCTGTTGGCATGTATTATGTGTGGCTTCTGGAGAAGAAACAACCGGAGATTCAAAAATGGTGATACAGCAACATGATTGAAAAACATCCCCTTTCAAGGGAATCTTAGCCGATAGTTCAAAAACAGAAACAGGTATGTTTCTTGGGGATGAGTTAGAGTACTCAAATACTCAATATCCAAGTAGTTAATATACTCAATTACTTGAAAAGCAATTGTGCTGATGACAACAAGGACATACTACATTTCTTTTGGGTGGGATGCAATTCCGCACGGTTCAGGATGTCAGTCGCTTTCCCATGCTGCCCCTCTGAATGCATCAAGGAGAACCCACGAAAGAAATTCACAACCCTAAAGCGTATAGGTGTGTGTTTGGAACAGTGTATTTCAGTATAGCCTTACAAGCTTTGGGCAAAAAGTGAAATCACTAGATATATTTTTCAACAGATAAACACAAACATCAGAAGATGTTTTCTTTAACTTCCCCGTGGGCCTGACTTGCTTCTCAGTGGGGTTTCAGTGGTATTTTCTCTGCAACATTTTTTTTCAGGCAATGAAAGCTATTGATCTCCTTCCCCTCGCTCTTCTCTGGTGTTGCTTTCTGAAACGGATGCGTATTGCTAACACATAGTGCCCTTTCAGAGGAGACATGCAGCTTTTATTTAGCCCTCGGAATAAATGATGCCGTAACAGACGGCGCTGCTAAATTAATCAAAACCAGTTGGATGTCACAGCAGCATTTAATGGAATAAGAATTAATGTACCTTTTTTTATAAACACTGACACTGATAAAAGTCTGATCACTGCATCAGCATTGATCCGCAACCCCATGGCTTTCTTATACTTATTGCTTACATAATTAAGCCCTTTTTCTTAGATCGATACTCCTAAACACAATTATATATTCTGAGATAAAACTAGGGGCCGGACCAAATCAAACCCTGATCTCTCTTGCGAAAGAGTGTTTATGTGATAATATCACTCGTTTCCATATCGCATTTTCTTTATCCCGAAACCAAAACTAGCCATTTCCAATCCGCGAAAGGGGCGGAGACGGATATCGCTTGTTTGGGAAGCAAAAGTAGGAAGGCACAAAACAGCAGCTGTCGACCAATCACAGCTTACGTTCCAGACCTTCCAAAAGAGGCGGAAACAGGAAGAACACTACCGAAAACAAATGAAGGTATCTTCCAATTCCTATTCGGTTTTATCAGCAAATCCAATTCTAATACATCCTGTTCCACACAGTTACAATTACAATACAGCACAGGGTTAGTTTTCTTATAAGTAGGAGTTTGAATAAAAAAATAAAACTGGAATTGACCCCAACCCTGCAAGCAACTGTGTTTTAACTGTAAATGGCTGCATTTCCAGAAAGTCACTGAAACTATTTTAATTATACAAACATATAACATATAGGGTGGTACACACCCTATATGCAAAGTACTGTTATTCTACCTTATTCAGCTGATGCTAATGTAGAATACACCTCCTTTCCCAAGTGCAAAAGAAAACTCGGGCGCTGTTCAGCAGAGAGGATGAAAACATCCTGATGGCAGAGGTAGTGGAGAGATGGGACGAGCTCTTCAGTGTTCTGAGCCTTTCTCTCGCTCGAGGTGCCAAGGCCTGTATATGGCAAGACATAGCAACACAGGTCTCAGCATCCTCAAGTGGTGTAAGAGATGGCGAGGACATCCGCAAAAAATTGACTTACATCAAACAGAGCTTAAGAACCAAAGTGGCTGCCCAGAGGACGTCCACCGCACAGACTTGTGGGGGAGTTAACACCACACCTGAACTCACCCCCCTGGAACAAAG
This sequence comes from Acipenser oxyrinchus oxyrinchus, assembly GCA_030684275.1. NCBI lineage: Eukaryota > Metazoa > Chordata > Actinopteri > Acipenseriformes > Acipenseridae > Acipenser > Acipenser oxyrinchus. The sequence continues at coordinate 5,712,741 of CM060253.1, forward strand.
TTTGCTGTCTCTGATGGGCCACGAATGTGTGGGGGGTGTCGATGCTCCTGATGTTGGCTTTGGTAAGTATATAGAGGTGCTTAGCAAATGTACTCATCACAGCATGAGGATTTGATTTTGGTCTAGACATGCATAAATACAACCTACAGTACTGTGCAAAAGTTTTAGGCATGTGTGAAAAAATGCTGTAAAGTAAGAATGCTTTCAAAAATAGACATGTTAATAGATTATATTTATCAATTAACTAAATGCAAAGTGAGTGAACAGAAGAAAAATCTAAATCAAATCCATATTTGGTGTGACCACCCTTTGCCTTCAAAACAGCATCAAGCATCAATTCTACTAGGTACACTTGCACACAGTTTTTGAAGGAACTCGGCAGGTAGGTTGGCCCAAACACCTTGGAGAACTAACCACAGTTCTTCTGTGGATTTAGGCAGCCTCAGTTGCTTCTCTCTCTTCATATAATCCCAGACAGACTCGATGATGTTGAGATCAGGGCTCTGTGGGGGCCATACCATCACTTCCAGGACTCCTTGTTCTTCTTTACGCTGAAGATAGTTCTTAATGACTTTCGCTGTATGTTTGGGGTCGTTGTCATGCTGCAGAATAAATTTGGGGCCAATCAGATGCCTCCCTGATGGTATTGCATGATGGATAAGTATCTGCCTGTACTTCTCAGCATTGAGGAGACCATTAATTCTGACCAAATCCCCAACTCCATTTGCAGAAATGCAGCCCCAAACTTGCAAGGAACCTCACCATGCTTCACTGTTGCCTGCAGACACTCATTCGTGTACCGCTCTCCAGCCCTTCGCGAACAAACTGCCTTCTGCTACAGCCAAATATTTCAAATTTTGACTCATCAGTCCAGAGCACCTGCTGCCATTTTTCTGCACCCCAGTTCCTGTGTTTTCGTGCATAGTTGAGTCGCTGGCCTTGTTTCCACGCCGGAGGTATGGCTTTTTGGCCGCAAGTCTTCCATGAAGGCCACTTCTGACCAGACGCCTCCGGACAGTAGATGGGTGTACCAGGGTCCCACTGTTTTCTGCCAGCTCTGAGCTGATGGCACTGCTGGACATCTTCCAATTGCAAAGGGAAGTAAGCATGATGTGTCTTTCATCTGCTGCAGTAAGTTTCCTTGGCCGACCACTGCGCTCACGGTCCTCAACGTTGCCCGTTTCTTTGTGCTTCTTCAAAAGAGCTTGGACAGCACATCTGGAAACCCCTGTCTGCCTTGAAATTTCTGCCTGGGAGAGACCTTGCTGATGGAGTATAACTACCTTGTGTCTTGTTGCTGTGCTCAGTCTTGCCATGGTGTATGACTTTTGACAGTAAACTGTCTTCAGCAACCTCACCTTGTTAGCTAAGTTTGGCTGTTCCTCACCCAGTTTTATTCCTCCTACACAGCTGTTTATGTTTATGTCAGTTAATGATTGTGTTTCAACCTACATATTGAATTGATGATCATTAGCACCTGTTTGGTATAATTGTTTAATCATACACCTGACTATATGCCTACAAAATCCCTGACTTTGTACAAGTGTACCTTGAAGAATTGATGCTGTTTTGAAGGCAAAGGGTGGTCACACCAAATATGGATTTGATTTAGATTTTTCTTCTGTTCACTCACTTTGCATTTAGTTAATTGATAAATATAATCTATTAACATGTCTATTTTTGAAAGCATTCTTACTTTACAGCATTTTTTCACACCTGCCTAAAACTTTTGCACAGTACTGTATGTTCTGGGGAGTAACTATTCACGAGTATGCTGAGTGAAATGTGCATGCACATCAAAGCTGTGAATTACAACATTAATAAATACTAGCCTGCCGTCTTTTAAAGGAGAAATGAAACTAACATGTTTGAAAAATATATATATTTTCAACACAAATGTAGTTGCACTCACAAAACATTAAGATTAAACTGTCTGTTCTGCCACATAGGGCCAGAGCCACCTCTGGAGGAAAGTTCCGGCACCCTGCCACAGACCGAGGAGCGTGACACTGTGGACTCAGACACCGTCAGCAAAGAGGGCAGCCACGAACACCAACAAGAAACCACTGTGCCGTCCACAGCCAGGGTCCACCTCCAGAAGATGACCTGGCAAGCATCCTGGACAGACAGGAGCATCCCTCCTCCAAATAAAAAAAAAAAAAAAAAAAACTTTTATTATAGAAGAAAATTATATTGCAGTTTAAAAAATGTTCTTTTGGTTTACATTAGTGTTTTTTTGTTTTTTTTTAATGCATTATCATATTTAAAACACACCTCATTTTTTTGATAGCCAATTTCAAAGTGCAATGTAAGGCTTAGGACATCTTGGAATGTGGGAATACACAGTATCATGTAATAATTATTCTGGCACCGATGGCGCATAACAGCAGTGTGGAGTAGTGGTTAGGGCTCTGGACTCTTCACTGGAGGGTCGTGGGTTCAATCCCAGGTGTGGACACTGCTGCTGTACCCTTGAGCATGGTACTTTACTTAGATTGCTCCAGTAAAAACCCAACTGTATAAATGGGTAATTGTATGTAAAAATAATGTGTAAAAAATAATGTAATTGTATGTAAAAAATAATGTGATATCTTGTAACAATTGTAAGTTGCCCTGGATAAGGGCGTCTCCTAAGAAATAAATAATAATAATAATAATTTGTATACCTACCTACATAAAATGTTGCTGGGTGATTTGCTGGCGTTTTCTTTGGCCCTGGGAATAGGTTCCCACATCCTCCTCACCCTCAGACCCATTACCACCTGCTCCCTCATCACCAGGATCATGCCGTTCCTCAGCAACTGGCTGTTCTGGTTGCTGGGGAATGTTGGCCTCTTGTGGCAGCATTACATCATGGGATAGTGCAATGTTGTGAAGTACACAACATGCAATGATGATGCGAGCACACTTTGAAGGCTTGTATTGTAGGGCTCCATCTGATCTATCCAGGTAACGGAAACGCATTTTAAGGAGCCCGAATGTCCTCTCTACAACACTGCGGCTTCGGCACAGGGTCTCATTGTAGCACCCCTCTACCTCAGTCTGTGCATTTTTCACATGTGTTAAAAGACAGGGGTGGAGAGGATAGCCACTGTCACCAGAAGGAGGAACAGAGAAAATATATATAATCAGCTTAACGCAGTTACCGCATGTATTACATAACGGTACTGTACTGATATAACATGCTGTATAAAGTATTAAACACACTGATATGCCTGTGTGTGTTTACGTGTAAATGTGTTAATAACATACATCTTTCAATCTGCAGCAGAGACAGATTCATACATTCTTTATTAGTATTCCAGTTTGTTTAAATTTGCTTTACTCGAGTTTGATGAGGTTCATTGTAATGGAGCACTGTTCCTTTAAGAAATGAAACATTGTAACGAAAGTAGGTGACATCACAGCCTGTGAGGGAGCAGTACTACTAGCCTACATGCCCGTGGATTTAAATACAGTTTGTCATGGACACCACAAAGACAAGACATAAAAGAAAATATATCTGAAATGCTTTACCATCACTGAAAGAGACATTACTCCACGCAAAGCTATCCGTGAGAAGAAAAGAGTTTATTGTTTGTACGTATTAAAGAAATAATACGTATTGCTTTATTATATAATAATATTTGATACTGTAAATTATTCATTTTAAATTATTCATTGTTGTGTGCAAGTGTTTGATATATGAGGTCAGTGGAGCGTCTTGAGGCATGTACTGTTTTTTTTTGTGCAAATATCAGTATGTTTAGTGTTATTTTCTTTACTATTTGCTTAATACGCGATAGCTTTCGACAACTTCGAAGTTGACTATAAAATCTGGTCCTTAGAAAGTCTTGCGATGTGATTTATAGCTGGAATTGAGTAGATTTGGTCGGGCGATAGCAAACCACTCCCCCTTCTCAATCGACTTGTAGTCAACAAGCGACAGCTGCTTTTAGAAGGGTGAAAAGGGCTTGTTTTGGTCCCGCGAGATTTCGCTTGGAATTTTTCTTGTGTTTTATTACCGCGAATGCTTTCATGTCCTCGTTCGCCAAGTGCTAACTTTGAGTTGGTCCAGCCCTAAGGCAAAGAGATGCATTTTGGCAGATGTCTTCAGTGTTACTGTCCTAACTGCTAAGAATAAAGCAGCAATGTCAGCACCATATGAAAAGCACCTTCGGAATTGAGTATAGAGAAAGTCCATTTGTAATTCAAAGCAAGGCCATTTAGAGTAAGGCTATGGAATTCTTTCTACATTTAAGGTTGTATTTAGAAACCAAACCAAACCAAATAGAAAGTGAGGTTAATCTTTACTTTTACCTGTGTTGTCTCAATTTAAAATGTGTATTGTGCCTCCTTAGCAACATGAACCAGAAATGTCCTTTTCAGTGACATTGGCATGTCTTTGTTTTAGGAGGATAATGTTGCGAGGGCATGCCATTTTTGGAGTAGTGGTTAGGGCTCTGGACTCTTGCCCAGAGGGTTGTGGGTTCAATCCCGGGGAGGGGGACACTGCTGTTATACCCTTGAGCAAGGTACTTTACTCTAGATTGCTCCAGTAAAAACCCAACTGTATAAATGGGTAATTTTATGTAAAAATAATGTGATATCTTGTAACAATTGTAAGTCGCCCTGGATAAGGGCGTCTGCTAAGTAATAAATAATAATAATAATTCTAGTTTGATGCACTGGATTTGTGTAAATAAATCATTATTGGATAGACCAAATATTTTAGATGTATTACTTTAGTAAGAATGATCAAATTTGGAGCATAACCTGAAAGTGGTCAATAGTGGAGCCTCTGGAGACTTAATTTAGTAAACTTAAAATATCTGCGATAAGTCCCTGTAAGTAATAGATTTTTATAAATTTTTGCTACCAGTCGTTGAGGTTAGGGTTAAGGTGAGGGTCAGGGTTGGGGTTAGAGTTAGGTTAGGTTAGGTTAGGGTTAGATTGAGGGCTAAGTTGAGGGTGAGGGTGAGGGTTAAGAGCAACCCTGGTTTCAGATCTTGTTATGTGTAGCCTTTTAGATACTATATAGATTGGGATATTGAGATAAAAAAAAAAGATAAAGAAAATGTATCATTTTAATGTTGTACAATTTTATATAATTGTCCTGAAGTCCATAGGCAGAGACAATTGATGGCAAGAATGGGATGTAAGATTCCCCATTGAAATAGGACAACATTTTTTTTTTTTTTTTTTAATTTTAAGTGTCGTTATTTATACTGACATAAAACGGGTGTTTGAGAATAAGTCTTTTTATTTGTGAAAACCTAATTCATTAGAAACAGTTTGCGAATCAAACCCATTACACTGGAAATATTACACTGAGTGAATACAAAACCCAGAGCCTGACAAAGTGATTGGGAGTGTTGAGGATTTAAATCTACCAGAAGATGATATTGCAGCATTATACAACTCTGGGACTGCAAAAGCAGTGGATGATATCAAGTGGATTATTTTACAACTGGAATTATTGTGATTTGAAGTTCCTACTCTGTGGATTGGGAAATACAATCCACTCATGAATAATGGCAACCTACTAGCCACATTGAGGTTCTAAATTGATTATTTTTCTTAATCCACTCAGTATGATCATCTAGCTCATCCGAGAAACAGAAGGGAAAAATTCTCGGCATGATATCCAACGAGTGAATAGGAAAATAAGATCTATTGAGACCTTATTTACCCAGCAAATAGGAAAAACACATGTCCAGTCTGATTTGCTAGAGCACAGTGATAACCTTAATGAGAAGATTGCATTATACTGTAGAAAGCACAGGGGGAATGTCAAAGTCAGTAATTTGTCATAATACAAACCTGTGACACTCACATCATGCGACATAAGATGCCTTAATCTGTGGATGTCTAGTTGGCTGTACCCCAGGAGTTTTTGTTTTCAATCTTGGAGTCAGAAATGTTAATACTCTTGGCTCTGTCTTGTCTATTTGGTTTGCTTTCTGTGCTCTGGGCCCTAAGAAATATATAGACTGTGAGCTGAGATTGTATATTACACGATGTTTGCCTCTGATTGGTAAACTAAAGGTTATCATTAATAACAGCGTTGGCTCGCCAAATATGCACTCAGTGATCCAAAGTATTAATCAAAATGAATGGGGCTACTGAGACAAGATAATACAGAGGAACATCATTCTGTTTCATTGCTGATCAAAAAAGGGTGCTGCTGTCTTAAAGCCACATGACTGCTTGTGATTCATGTCTCTTGACATATGCTCCTGTCACTCAGTACAGTTACATGAGTTTTCAGAAAACAAATGTATTTGGGAAAACTGAAAATGATACTTCTGTGTTTACATGACTTGAAAAAGATAATCCAATGACACTTCCAATAAATTCAACTGTGTATATGGATTACATTTTTTGGAAAATGTAGAGCATTTGCACTGTAGCTAGATTTAGCAAAGTTGCAAATTCTTATAATAACCCTCCTTGATTTAAAAAGAAATTAAAAGGACGACCCAGCACTATAATATCTTATCACTTACACAAGCTTGGCTTGTTCCTCTGTTGAATGGAAAAGTATTAGCCTGAAAAAAGAACAGGATTGGCTTAGTTCCAATATGAAATAAAAGCTGAGCTAGCTTGACCTGTATCGACTTGTTATTTAATCAATGATGGTTGATTTAATCATTGATTTAGAGGTGACCCTTCTGAGCGTAGTTGTATTATATGATCACTGCTGCATTTATTAACTACAACAGCTTTTTTTTGCATTAAAAGTTATGCTTCAGCCTTGTGAAGGAATCACATTGAAATACAGTACACCTTGGTAACTGTGGAAGGCATTAATTTAGCATATAACAAGATGACAGAGTTATTATACAATTAGCATAATTATTATTTGTATTATTTAGCAGACGCCTTTATCCAAGGCAACTTACAGAGACTAGGGTGTGTGAACTGTGCATCATCTGCACAGTCACTTACAACTACATCTCACCCGAAAGACAGAGCAAGGAGGTTAAGTGACTTGCTCAGGGTCACACAATGAGTCAGTGGCTGAGATGGGATTTGAACCGGGGACCTCCTGATTAGAAGCCCTTTTCTTTAACCACTGGACCACAAATACAACGCAGAATGCATTTGCATCATGAATGATCAAGTATTAAGTATATAATAAATAAATAAAAATGCCTGCCACATTGGTTATGCTTTGGGTCTCCCTGTCAAAATGTCTTCTGAATTCACAGAAATGGAGTGCTGAATCCAACCTGTTCAATCAGAGTCATTTCATTGGTTCCTGACTCCTTTCCCAAAGTTCATCATTTTGATTGGTTCATCTGTCCTACCTGTTCTCTCCAACACAGGTTCAGAAGGGAGGGAACAGGTTTAAGGATATTTTTCCCCAACACTAAACAAAATAATATTATTCCACACCACTGTTTTCATGCCGCATTACTAAAGCCGGGCAGAGCTGTGCTAAATAAAAGCTGTAGAGCAGCACTGGTTGATGTAAAGGTTGATTAAGACAGGAGATGAAGGGGGGCTGCTGTTTATATACAGTATATATATATATATATATATATATATATATATATATATATATATATATATATATATACAGTACTGTGCAAAAGTTTTAGGCAGGTGTGAAAAAATGCTGTAAAGTAAGAATGCTTTCAAAAATAGACATGTTAATAGATTATATTTATCGATTAACTAAATGCAAAGTGAGTGAGCAGAAGAAAAATCTAAATCAAATCCATATTTGGTGTGACCACCCTTTGCCTTCAAAACAGCATCAATTCTTCTACGTACACTTGCACAAAGTCAGGGATTTTGTAGGCATATAGTCAGGTATATGATTAAACAATTATACCAAACAGGTGCTAATGATCATCAATTCAATATGTAGGTTGAAACACAATCATTAACTGAAACAGAAACAGCTGTGTAGGAGGAATAAAACTGGGTGAGGAACAGCCAAACTCAGCTAACAAGGTGAGGTTGCTGAAGACAGTTTACTGTCAAAAGTCATACACCATGGCAAGACTGAGCACAGCAACAAGACACAAGGTAGTTATACTGCATCAGCAAGGTCTCTCCCAGGCAGAAATTTCAAGGCAGACAGGGGTTTCCAGATGTGCTGTCCAAGCTCTTTTGAAGAAGCACAAAGAAACGGGCAATGTTGAGGACCGTAGAGCGCGGTGGTCGGCCAAGGAAACTTACTGCAGCAGATGAGAGACACATCATGCTTACTTCCCTTCATAATCGGAAGATGTCCAGCAGTGCCATCAGCTCAGAACTGGCAGAAAACAGTGGGACCCTGGTACACCCATCTACTGTCCGGAGAAGTCTGGTCAGAAGTGGCCTTCATGGAAGACTTGCGGCCAAAAAGCCATACCTCCGACGTGGAAACAAGGCCAAGCGACTCAACTATGCACGAAAACACAGGAACTGGGGTGCAGAAAAATGGCAGCAGGTGCTCTGGACTGATGAGTCAAAATTTGAAATATTTGGCTGTAGCAGAAGGCAGTTTGTTCACCGAAGGGCTGAGACCGGTACACAAATGAGTGTCTACAGGCAACAGTGAAGCATGGTGGAGGTTCCTTGCAAGTTTGGGGCTGCATTTCTGCAAATGGAGTTGGGGATTTGGTCAGAATTAATGATCTCCTCAATGCTGAGAAGTACAGGCAGATACTTATCCATCATGCAATACCATCAGGGAGGCATCTGATTGGCCCCAAATTTATTCTGCAGCATGACAACGACCCCAAACATACAGCGAAAGTCATTAAGAACTATCTTCAGCGTAAAGAAGAACAAGGAGTCCTGAAAGTAATGGTATGGCCCCCACAGAGCCCTGACCTCAACATCATCGAGTCTGTCTGGGATTACATGAAGAGAGAGAAGCAACTGAGGCCGCCTAAATCCACAGAAGAACTGTGGTTAGTTCTCCAAGATGTTTGGGCCAACCTACCTGCCGAGTTCCTTCATAAACTGTGTGCAAGTGTACCTAGAAGAATTGATGCTTGATGCTGTTTTGAAGGCAAAGGGTGGTCACACCAAATATGGATTTGATTTAGATTTTTCTTCTGTTCACTCACTTTGCATTTAGTTAATTGATAAATATAATCTATTAACATGTCTATTTTTGAAAGCATTCTTACTTTACAGCATTTTTTCACACCTGCCTAAAACTTTTGCACAGTACTGTATATATATATATATATATATATATATATATATATATATATATATAATCAGGAGGATCATATACACACATTACACACTTCCGTAATGCGTGCAAAGCTTTATATTAAATAAATAAATAAAACACATGCACATAATTCTGTAGGGATCAGGTGAGGAGTATCAAACCAAATGGTAGAATGCAAATGCCTTTAACGGGTACAACTTTAATAACTTCTGAAGCTATAGCAGTAAAATAAAACAGTAATACTATAGCAGTAGAGAAGCCCTTTGCCTCTGATGGAACTGAATGAGAAGATATCACGGCTGAGAAGAGGACTTTCTGATCCCCGGTTAACAGCACTATTTATCCCCTGCTCTCCCACCACCTTCTCTACTCATTTCTCTGCTGGTTGCAATTAAATAAATACCAATAAATAAATCAATAAATAAGAACAAATAAGCGTCTGCCTGGAATCTGCAGTTTTTCATTTTAATTGGGTCCAGATCATTACATGTGGTTTCTTCCCTCACTGCCGTTAACCTTCTGTCCATCGTTCACCAGTGTATTAGCCAGAGGAGCTTTCCTTTCATAGGAGCTCATTCTGTTAATGGATACCATAGATGGCAAGCTGTTAAACCTATTTTACTTCTGAATTACAATTGCCAGCGAGATGGAACTGACCACCATGTTACCAGAAATAAGCAATGTTCTGTGCATAGTGCCTCAGACCTGCTTTGTTGGTTACATACCGCTTCAACATGTATCTTTAGGAATACAGCGCATGCAAGTTTATCATCGTTGGTACATTGGAAGACACTACACCACGATTAAAGATGAAAGTCTTTTTTTGTACTTTTGTTCAATCAAGGCAAGTGTTTGTAGTTCCTCTGATTATTTTAGAAAATGTTTCCGTTTATTGTTATGCTTTTCTAACTCTTCATTTACCTTGTTTGTAAAAGCATCAACCACCTTCATTTATTTACTATTGAGTTTTGGTCAAATTAGAAGATCGTTTTAATTCCCGAATGCAGTCATTCAGCATTACTGCACACATCCAGACAAAGGCATGCTTAAAAATAAACCTCATGGCCCGAGTCCAATGTGCTTGTCTCACTGGGATCCTGTCAAAGACTTTTTTTTTTGTTCTAACTTATTACACAGCATGAAGTCCAATTAGCAGTATCCTGTTGAGATGGCACATATTAACACAGCTGTGAGTTAATTATCCGAACCTCAATTATACAAGCTGTTTGGTTATCTGAACTCACCATTCTCAAAATCACACAGCTTCTGTCGATATCGTGCCCACTGGTGCCCAAAACAAGACAATCATACTACAGACACCAACAGTATACACTATCTGGCATCTAATACATTGTGTAAAGTATGTCTCACATAAGTGTGAGGTTTTGATATTTTTCCAAATGATTTCCTTCAACTTATTTTACAGGCAAGTTGGCAGGTATGAATTAAATCAATAAGAAACCTGTTAATAATCTGTAAATTGCACAGCAAAACATGATGTCTTACCTTCATTTGCAATCTAAACAATATTCAGTGCCAATCAATGGCTATGTCTCCTGACAATGTGATTTAATATCTATCTAAAAGGCTGTCATGACCCAGCCTATTAAAACCGATCCTATTTCTTACCTTTCTTTCATCAGTTTGATATTAAATCAATTTTTCAAAGTACATATGATTAACCAGACAGTTTGATTTTATGAATGATTTGGTTCAAATATGTGCACATTATATAAACAGTTTTCTCTGATTACAGTGCGCCTGGATTCTACATTGGAGCAGTAATAATACTCTTATTGTTAGAGTGCAAGATTGCAATTTGCTATCTCTTAAGCTTATCTGTGATCCGCAAATATGTTATAATTATTACCCCATTCTAAACTGAACCTTTGTCATCTGTAGGGGAAATTAATTATGTTATGTGTGTTTGTGGAGGGGTAAAGAAAAAAAAATTAATGATAACTCAATACACGCAGACTGTCATAGAGAATTCGAGAGCTCTAGTGTTCTTCATCATTTTCTGTCAGCCTGAACTGAAATCAATATGAAAGACCAATGCCATAATATCACTGTTCAATTTGCTGTCTGTCCTCAGCTTGATCAATATAGAGCCAAGGGGTCTTGGCGAGCTATATCTATATATATACTGTATATATCTTTTTTTTTTTTTAAATATTGATCCCAATGACCATGCAGGCAAGCTCCAGTCTAACCATTTTTTTAAAGGCTGTCAAGTTAGGCCAGTCCTGTGCTATTAAACACATTAGTCAGTACATAAGGAAATGTCAGCTTGCCTTATTTTACAAGAGCCAGAGCCACAATGAGATGCTCATTGCAAAACATATTTCATGTTAAGTGGATCGTTGTTTGTTGATCGTTGACTGCAGCTGAGGCTTATAAAGCAGTGAAATGGTGCTTCCTGGAGAGTTGAAAAAGTAACAGACAGGGGACAGAAATTCTCAGTGGAGGTCACAGTTTTTGTCCACTACAATATGAACAACCCAAATAAACTGAAAAAAATATGACCTTGAACAAAACCAATACAGTATAACACCCTTAAATCTTCACAAGTCCAAGGGTGTGCTTTGGTTTGCAATCAGGTATAAAAAACTTGTTGTTGACTATTGTGCGGCGATTATTGTATCATATTGTGCATACACAGTTGAAAAGTGTAAGTTACAGAGAAATGACGTAACCTGGAGAATAAAACACATTTGACAGCAGTATTTGGAAAAGCGTTATCAACCTCACTATTTGCACTATAATGTGAAAAAAATAATAAGTCATGAAATACCTGTGCAGAGAAAATGGAACAGGTCTAAAAGCAAGGGATAACAGGCCATTCTTCATCAACGCAGGTTTATCTCAGTCATATAGTTCTATCTAGCTTTATCACCCAGCAAGCTAAATGAATAGCCAGTGCATTACAATCTGTCACCCCCATCAGAAGGGGAGCCAATTCAAAGCCTTAATATACACCTTTAGAAAAATCCTTGTGCTTGATAACTCATGACTTGTTCCTCTGTGCCGGAGACAGCCTTTCTGAATGCAAGACGAGCAGTAGAACTAACAATTCACCTGCCACCGAAAGGTCAGACCCTGCTTTTCATTGTGTTGCTGCGACTCTTAAACTCCAGCAGCAATCAGCAGGGTTTGACCCTGGTGTGTTTTGCATGTCATGTTACCTACTCCTATTTTCTCTGATTGGCGTCTGCATTGTTGAACCATAACAGCTAGGCCAAGAGACTTTTTTTGTGTTTTTTTTTAAAATCATTTTAGTCTTTACTTTCAGGAGCATAGTGATTGTAGTGAGGAGAAAAAAGAAACTACAGTAGCTTGTGTCATGGTACATCACAGCCCTCTTCCTCTTGTCTTGTTGGCATATTTAATGGAAATTGGTTGACAATATGTTGCTGGAAATATACCTTACCTGCAAGACGCATATGTTACTGGTAGGGGAGTGGTGGACCAATGAAACACAGAGACCGGAGGGTTGAGGTGTTAAACAGAGTTTGTATTGAGGGTGAAAACACACACACACACACACACACACACACACACACACACACACTACTTACAATATAAACAAATGGTCTTCAGCCTGTACGACTGCAGGCTTGGTGAGAGTCTTTTCTCCTCACCTTGGCACTTCCTGTCAACAGAGCAGTGTTCTGACCTGCTTATCCACCTGACGGATCGACTCCAACCCATGGAAATTCCAGATCATTCCTGGTAGTAATCCTTTTGAGTTGCAGACAGATGAAACACAATCAGTAGCTCTCAGGTCCCATATAGTTGCTCCAGTTGGCCAGCGCAGTGCCTTCTCCCCAAGGGATGTCCTGCTAGTCCACATATTCCTTTTTTACAACTGGCCACACGTCCATCAAGCCATCCCAGCTAACCGCTAATCAGTTGTGCTTGTGACATAATAGAGCTTTGATATCAGCGTAACCTGAAGAACCTGAGTGTTTTACCTTCCCAAGATGGCCACCACAACCAGACTCTATAAGGTATGCTCCATCTTGGTGAGGTCACACAGGTTCCTCCCGCTAGTGTCTCAACCTGTTGGGAGGCCAGATTTTACTCCTTATATCACCCTTCACCCGGCCAGAGTATACATGTATACTTTCACAAACATAACAATATTGTAGTTGGTATGTGCTAGAATGGACAGAAACAATGATTTGATGAGATTTTTATTATATTTTTGAATTTTTGGGGGGAACATAATTTGTCTAAATTGGGGATAAAATGGGGGTAATATAATTTGACTAAATAAAAAAAAACATTAATTAATTTCCTAATTCAATGCCATTTTGATGTGTTTTTTTTTAAAGATGATTTTGGAACATTGCCAATTGTATTTTTCAATGACATGGTGAAAATGTCACACTAGAGTTATAGATTGGTTGTAATGTCTATGCAATGGCTACTGGAAAGGCTATTTTACTCTCGAGAGTCCATTCTTTATTATAGTATAGGTTGCTGTTTCATGTTTATGAACAAAAACTATAATAAAATAGTGAAATCGAAAATGAGTAAAAGAAATAAATAAATACAATTCTCATAAAAATCTATGTGCACAGATTGCCGTTGGCTCGTCAGCCGTATGTTTTAATTCACTATCCACATAATTTTTCATAATCTCTGGAGTGTGTCATGTGTGAAGCAAAGTGGCTGTGAACCTCTCAGAACTGCTTTCTATTGACCACTTAAGTAATGCACGCTAACATCAGTGTTTATATGATTTACAGGAATCCAGTGTGCTGCAGAAAGCAGAGGATTTCAACACAGCCCTAATCCATTATTAGCATAACATCAAAAACTAAACTGAGAGCATCATCTTTAGTGACAAAAAATGCAAGAACAACTGTTGTTGGAAGCACAACCTTTGAAAACGATCATATAATCACAACTGAGGCTATTAGAAAAAAAAAGATAAAATGCTTACAAATTTCATGGACTATTAAGTTTTAACAAACCAATCAGCTGTCTGGAAGCTACCCTCTTAGACTGTATCTGACAATCCCTGGTCTTTGCACATTTCTGTTCATTTGGGAGGTTCAGCACAGGTTAAAAAGGGCAGGAGTCACAAGGGTCCATTTTCAGGTGAATACATATTTTTTAAACAACTGAATTGAAGCGGGACCTCAATACTCAAGTGAGAAATATAGAGCGTACACTGGTCTGCCAGAACAGCGCTCCCACTGCGCTCCGCACTCCATGACCCCTCCGGGTCAATGGATAGGGCCATTGTCTTCTTGCTGATACTCATCCCTGTGAATAAGGAAATGATGCATGTCCAGGGTTAACTGCCACATAACCTTGATTCCTGGATCTCAATCGACATCACGCTTTTTCAGTGTCGTGATACACACTTTGTTAAAGCTTTATACAACTACATACTGTATGTACATGCACTTAATTATGACCTATTTTTAATAATGTTATCTTCTTTCTTTTCTGTATTTCTCCACTATTTTTAAACTGTTTTCTTTAGGCCTACCTTTATTATGCTTTTATCAAAGCATACAATAAGAGATAACTTACTGTAGACATGCCACCATTTGATAAGATGGCCATAGTCAGAATGGTCAAGATGATCATAATTCTTTCTGAACTCTTCCTGCTGAGTTAATAATGTTAGATTGATGCATTATCTTTTATTTTCTAACAGTAGAGTTGTGGTAAAACATTACTAAGGGATGCATGTAAAGATTTGCTACTATGAGGACACTGAAGATTGTCATGGTCTGAATGACGAATTTTGCTGACTTGCATTGGGCTTGTAGTATGTTAATATTTGTATATACAATACAAAATAACAGTTGACGACAAAGCCTATTATTGTTGTTGTCACTGTGTCACAGAATATAAAAAAAAATGTAGGCTGCGCCACGATTCTTTTTATCTTGCCATAATACATTGCTGCTGCTTAATGATTAGTTCTTTGCTGCATATAGGTCTAGGTAGAAACAGAGATTTCCCAGCAACTTGCCACCATATAGAAAAGCTTTCATGCCAACAAAATGTCTGTCTTCAGGGCATGAGCTGTATTCAGCTCTACAATAAAGACATTATATCCCCCAGCACATATCACATTGAATTTACTTCCTTTCTTATATCAAACGCTGCTTGGCTAAAACAAATCTGTCTCCAAAACAAAGGGATTTATTATGTCCCAGAGCGTGTATTAAATTACATTTATTTCTATGTCTTTGAAAAAGTTAAGGCTCATTTGCTGTTTATAAAAAGGAAAATATGTAAAGAGATAGCAAACTGAAACACTAAACCTTCAAGATGTAACTACATATACTCTGGCCTGTCAAAAAGTTTAAAAACCTGTGCTTGTTTGCGGGGTTTGGAGGGGTGGGGAGTGTGTTGCCTGTTTCCTGAATCTAGACTACTTGGTTAAATATCTTTACATCCCAGAACAGATAATTGTGCACTCTTCAATTACATGAAATTACCAAACAAGTGTTGAGAGATCTTGCAAAAAACAAAACAAAAAAAAAACATGTTCATATTCAATCTTGCTGCTGTTGCATTCATTCAAAGTGAATCGCATTGCTCCAAATTACACAGTGTTGCTAAGCAGTTGCAGAGCTTCCTCTGGAAAGTAATTACCTGAATTCAGCTGCTAAATATAGGTTTAAACATACAGCTATGGTCAACTGTTTTGCATCACCCTATAGATTAAGAACATAAGAACATAATAAAGTTTACAAACGAGAGGAGGCCATTCGGCCCATCTTGCTCGTTTGGTTGTTAGCAGCTTATTGATCCCATGATCTCATCAGGCAGCTTCTTGAAGGATCCCAGGGTGTTGGCTTCAACAACATTACTGGGGAGTTGGTTCCAGACCCTCACAATTCTCTGTGTAAAAAAAGTGCCTCCTATTTTCTGTTCTGAATGCCCCTTTATCTAATCTCCATTTGTGACCCCTGGTCCTTGTTTCTTTTTTCAGGTCGAAAAAGTCCCGTGGGTCGACATTGTCAATACCTTTTAGAATTCTGAATGTTTGAATCAGATCACCGCGTAGTCTTCTTTGTTCAAGACTGAACACTCTTTCTAGAGCAGCCATAATCTTTTTTGTAATGAGGTGACCAGAACTGAACACAATATTCTAGATGAGGTCTTACTAATGCATTGTAAAGTTTTAACATGACTTCCCTTGATTTAAATTCAACACTTTTCACAATATATCCGAGCATAAATCCGAATGAACTAATTTTGCTTCATAAAGTCAAATGAAAACTGCTGAATAATGTTATTTTAACATATTGAATTATATACCACTTTGTAGTTTTCCATATACTTAATGAAAAACTTTTTTTTTTTAAATGTGACATTTCAAAATCTAACATGAAATATTGTACTATAATTATGGCTTCCGGTAGACTTTTGCGATATCTTTTTGTATGTTCATATAGTTTTGTTATGTTCATATAGTTTTTTTTTAATTATATCTCAATCCTAAAATTCTAGGTGATGCAAAACTTTTGGTCACAGCTGTATTCTCTGTTCCTTACATACTTGATATAAAAACAGAATACTCCTACAATTCATAAAGGGCTGTGGTTATTTTACACACAAGGAATAGCCAGGGGTTATTTGTCTATTCTCATTCATGGAATACCTAGAGTGCTCACACGTTCATGGTGTATCATCTATATATCTGTTTACTGCCAATGCAGTACGACTGGGTACTTGGGTAGGATATTTTATATGAATACAAGTAGCTTTCAAGTTAAGGTGGGAGAAAGCAGTAACTATAGAATTAGTGGTGGCTGGTGGCCAAAATTATTATTATTATTATTATTATTATTATTATTATTATTATTATTATTATTATTATTATTATTATTATTATTATTATTAGTTTATTTGGCAGACATCTTCATCCAAGGCTTACAGGTGTTACAGGGTAGTACAGGGTTATAATGCAAGCTTAATATTTAAATACAGTGTATTTTACAGTAAGTGCAAATACAATATGAAATAGGATGCATCAAGTTAGGATTACGACAGGTTATAACTATAATGATATATTAGTAGTGCAATAGTGCAAGGATAGTGCATAGTAGGCGGGGTAAATCAGTATAGCTACATGTGCAGTCTAAACAGGGTTTACCCCAATTCGGCTGTTAAATGCATTTTCTCCACTAGCCAACAGAGAAAAGAAAACAGTAGCTCATCATAGTTTATTCAAATAAACTTAACTGTTACACACTGCCAGCGTATGTTTAAAAATGCACAGTATATATAGCATTTAGATTTCAAGATTAACTAAGCTAAACTAAATTACCAACAAAATAATTCTATACCGTACAGGCAAAAAGAAAGTGAAAGAGTTTACCTGCGCTGGGGAAAATAAACACATACTGCTGGGGAAAGGCTAACATAATATAAATATGACTTCCAACAAACACTAACAGAGAAAAAAACAACACCAACAACTAGATTTGTTCCCAGAGAAAGGATAGTGGCATCATAATATGAAATTTTGTAAATCCATCTGATGCTACCTGTGTCACAATGCAATGGGCGTGTGGGTGTGCAGTGTCTTCTGGGAATAGTAGTTTATCTGGTACACGCTGAAAGGTGTTTACAATCAGCTGAAATACAGAGGAAAACTCCTGTCATCCACTCATGTCAACTTGATGACTTCATATTTAACTTTCTGTCAATTTTTTTTTTTTAAATGTTCCTACCATGTTCCTTTTTTTTCTGGTCACTTTTTAAAATCTCCTTCAGAAAATTGAATGGGAAACCAAATGATGCAATTTCCATTATTCAACAATTCACTTATAATTGAACATACTCAGTAGCAGTGCTTCAACAGGGGGCGAGAGAGTTTGAGTTGCTCCTCCAATTAAAACCAGGGATCAGACCACGTCATCTGCCATTGCTAGTACTGTATTGTGCAGATAGGAGTTTATAATGGTGTCTTGTCTCTGCTGAGGCAAAAAAAACTCTCTGGGCTCCTCCAATTAAAACCTGTGCTCATATCACGTGGTCTGCTACTGCTAGTACTGTGGTTAAAAGCAGATAGGAGTTTATAACAGAGACTTGCCTCCTCTGAGAAAAAAAAAAACAAAACTCTGGGCTCCAGTGCTTTCTACCACCTTAACTTGAAAGCAACTTGTGTGTATATAGATAGATAGATAGATAGATAGATAGATAGATAGATAGATAGATAGATAGATAGATAGATAGATAGATAGATAGATAGATAAAATATCCTACCCAAGTACCCAGTCGTACTGAATTGGCAGTAAACAGATATATAGATGATACACCATGAAGGTGTGAGTACTCTAGGTATTCCACGAATGAGAACAGATGATTAAGGGTTTAGGTTAAAATGTTATTTTTTCTTAAAGTAATTTTATTTTGTTTTAAACTACTCTTTAACAACTGGTGGGACACCATATCCCTGTACATATATGACACAAAAATTGTATTTCGTTAAAATGCAGCAGGCTGTTTTGGTTTGTTTATTTACCATCTTCACATTTTATGAACTCCAACACATCCCTTTCAAATCTGGAGTGAAAATTGTTTCCTTTTAATCGTAATACTCACTAGGAAAGCTTGGCACATCGCCATTGATATTATTGGGCATGTACTGCATATACTTCTGCCTATTCAAGGGAAGTGAATCAAGCTTAGGCTGTTAAGGATTGAGCATTATTTGAAAAGATCTAATTCAGTTCCAATTGTATGCTGCTTTTTTAGAGTAGTTTAAAGCATGTATGTATAAAGGATTTTTCTACTTCAGCTGTTGGCCTTGACAGTAACTGGGATGTCAGTTGTTGTTGAAAGCTATTATTTTTCTCTGTGTTGGTTGCACACCTTTGTGAATAAAACCCTTTTCTATTACGATATGATTGCCTCCCTCTGTGTCGTTGAAGCCCTGTGCCTCAGCATTTATTTTTCTTGTTCCGTTTTAAAAATGTAAAATACAGCTGTTATATACAGTATACGCTGGAAACACAATTTAATTAATCTGTAAGTATATATTCAGGCATATATTAACAGCCTTTTCTGATAAAAGTTATATTTGACAGATGCTGTTTTTAAACTGCCATCCAATCAGACATGTTTTTGAGACATTTTC
The DNA here is from genome assembly GCA_030684275.1 of Acipenser oxyrinchus oxyrinchus. Classification (NCBI taxonomy): domain Eukaryota; kingdom Metazoa; phylum Chordata; class Actinopteri; order Acipenseriformes; family Acipenseridae; genus Acipenser; species Acipenser oxyrinchus. The sequence goes on from CM060253.1 coordinate 5,732,027, forward strand.
CTCCAGATGTTATCCATGTCTGTTTTATTGTTATAGCTTAGATAGTAGCTTTGGGTGCAACTTAGATGTTGAATTCCATCACTCAACACACAAACTTAGTTCTCCTTGCAGCCTTTGAAGATTCCTTGCTCATTCTTGCCATAATGCAATCTCTTACATTGGCTGGCTCCTTTGATCTTTCCCCTTTATGCTCCATATTTTTAAGCTCAATACCAGTAAGTAAACTCAGTGCATCCTCTACTGCAAGTCAAATGTTACAGGCTTATCACCAACATTAAAATAACTTTGAGGTACGGTTTCTTATCAACGACGTTCAGTAACACGCATAAATAATTTTAGCATTGTAACCTCAGTCATGAGGTCACTGTTTTTATGCATGCAAAGCCGACTACAGCAGTTACTTTGCAACAACATTGCAGAAACCCGTTGTTATTGAAATCTGGATTTTCTGTTGAATTTATATCTCGTTTTATCCCTTGCAAATTTATTTGAATCTGTCTTCATGGAATTTACATCTGAGGACATCAAGCTTATTTTTTTATCAAACATGGAATGATATTAAGAAACTTTTTTACGCATGATTGACGATAACAAGAAAACCATTCTAAAAGGTACTGACAATGTCGACCCAGGGGACTTTTTCAACCTGAAAAAAGAAACAAGGACCAGGGGTCACAAATGGAGATTAGATAAAGGGGCATTCAGAACAGAAAATAGGAGGCACTTTTTTACACAGAGAATTGTGAGGGTCTGGAACCAACTCCCCAGTAATGTTGTTGAAGCTGACACCCTGGGATCCTTCAAGAAGCTGCTTGATGAGATTCTGGGATCAATAAGCTACTAACAACCAAACGAGCAAGATGGGCTGAATGGCCTCCTCTCTTTTGTAAACTTTCTTATGTTCTTATACTGTACATATATACTGTAATGTACATGTATTTGCTTCAAGACGCAAAGAGAGCATTGGCACAAAGTAAACAAGCTGTGCTGTTTATGTCTAGTTAGGGACTTCAGACAGACACCTATAACATTTTATTTGCTGAGGATGATCTAAACAAAATAAGTAATGGTTGATTCGTATGCCTACTGCACAGAGGAAATGGCTAGAATAGAGTGAAAATAATATATCCATTGCATATAAAATTGTGACAATATGATAACAGCTCATTAAGTGCTATTAAATGGGATTAGTAAATGGGTTAAAGGTCCAACCAGCACATACATACTTAAGCTGGGAGTCTGCACAAAGTGAGAGGCTGTTCCTTATTTATATGAACTAAAGAAATAGATCCCCTTCTATGTATGTTACAGTAGAACAGTTTACTTCTCTACCAATCACTGAACTGAACTCTACATTTACTTTTTGACTCAGTATCAACCACCAATTAATGTATTATTTCCTTAAAAAAGCTTTGTCAAAAAACACAATTTTGAAATGCAGTACAATAAAAATAATTGATGCACTAACATTGATTTAAAGAGGGAGCCAAGACCTAGATAAAGAAGTATTGTATAAAATACAATTCACTTAATACTGAAATAGATAGATATAACATATGAAATAGTTATACTGTAAAGATAAAGGTTTTCTGGACAATCCACTGCAGAGCATCTACCCTGGGTACTTTTATTGGAGACACTAAATCAGTACTTGCTTCGCTTCAAAGATCTTCACATCCTGAATCTCTCGCTCTCTCTAACTCCCCACCTTGCACCATTATTTATTTATTCTAGTCTGATTCTGCCCCTTATGAATGATGTCACGACCCAGTCACCAATGGCATTCAGTGCTTAAACAATGAAACCCAAAGCAACCCAAGTATAAGAAAAATAAAGCACATGGATTCATTTAGCAAGTGCTCGTCCCTAATTGCAAATCCAGGAAACACTTCCAGCTGGCTGGAGATGCCTCCACGGAAGCAGTCTGGTTATCTGGCTATGAATCAACTGAAGCACTAGAATGAACATTAGTGTTTGATTTGAATAAGAACTCTAACCCACAGCTTCCTTAGCAGAAAGATACAGCAACATGTTGGAAGGTTTGGTTTCACATGATGCAGCCTGCTCTGCTCCAGGTCCACACAGAAAAGTAAACATCAGTTTGTATTCTAATACGAACCTCAATAATAAATTCCTATTTTACTGCTTGTAGTGTAATGGGGATAACCAAATTAACTCAACAATAATGTGACTCATGATAAGATAACCACCTCACTTGGTTGCATCCGCCATTCAGTAGTCAAAATGTTGAACCAATATGTACAGTGATCCTGATACCGTGCATTGGTTCAAACTCTAATACCATATGAATGTTCAAATAACAAAAAAAAAAAACTGTTCTACCTTGGAGTTACTGTTACCACTTAGTACAGAATCATTACATCTTTAATATTACTGCCTTATCACTGAAGATCATTTTAAAGGTGTATTATACATTTACATTTCTTTGCATTTGTTACTTTTCCACATTGTCTCATGTGTGTTAACAATGCCTAATGATAAACACAGACATCAAGTGATCAAACTTCCTTGGAATCTTAAAGACCTACCATGCAACCTATTTTTTACACCTTCAAAAGCTGGCACCCCTTACATGCACCCAAACCGATTCTGGAGCGAATGTTAAAATATTCCTTTAGCTTAATTGTTCTCAGATATCTTGTCAAAGAAATGTATTGTTTAGTGTTTATATTGAGTAGTTTATATCCAGTGCTGGTCATTGTTAAACCTTCTCTTTAAGTTTCTAAGGAATTGACACATTCGTATTCTTTCAAGGATTGTTTGACGAAAGACATCTTTATGGGAAATAATGAGTAAAACAGGCTCTGAATGTTCATAATTAAAATCATTTGGATTCAGCTGATACGCTTGATTGAAAAGCCCATTTCATTGAACAGAGTTAACTTTCAGTAAAGCATAATCACCATGTGACAACATTTTGACGCATGTCAGCTTTCACAGACGAATGCTGACAATAATGCGTTCAGTTTTCAAATGGCATGTTGTGAGTTTCAAGGACAGTAAATGTATTCAGAGCAGCTCACCAGAAAACGCCACTTTCTTCAGCTGACAAATCTTTGAACATCAGAGTTCGAAAGGATCTCAGCGCTTTCTCAAATTAAATCACTGTTTTCCATTAGACTCCTGTTTCCAAATGATGGGATCTGACACCCTATCAACTTTTGTCATTTCACTGACATTTACATTCTTACATATGTAGTAAAGTTGACGTGAGGTTGGGGGGTGCAATTGTACAACTGAAGACTAGCCAATATTAAAATAAAGTTACTATGAATGTCTGTCTATCCATTATAATTGTATCATGTGAAATTATCGGTAACAATGCAAATGTCTGGTGTTATTCTGGTATCATACTATATTAATTATTTCAGATTACTAAAGTCATGATATGAACTATTTTTTTTACCATTTAAAATGTTACTGGTATGTGACAATAAGAAAAAAAAGAAAAACAACATATATATATATATATTGGACTGAAACATTAAAACAGCTCTGCCATGAACCTTGCAGCCCTGGAGAATAGCCTACCTCTGAAGTCCTTTATTATAAAATCCCTTTGTATTCTCCCACCTGTATTTAAACCCAACATCAATAGAGCACAGCAGCTCCTGAACCTTTGTTCTCGTGCAGTCTTTTGAATGCAAGGAATAATTGTAGGGCTGGTTTTACCTGTAGGAAAGGGACAGACTGAGAAAGGGTGTAATTTATGGAGGCTGTATAAACTGACAAGTATGGATGGCTTTTGATTCCAGCTGCTTGCACCTGCCAGCACTCAGTTAAAGTACCTCGTCATACATATAAATGAGGTAGAAAAGGGCCTTGATTTGCATGCAAAACAGCTTTCTTCATACTGCCGGAAAAATAAATCAGAACAACTAAAAAGTTTTGTATTAAAGGCTTTACATTAGTTTAGGTGTGGCCCTTAGGTATTCTTGATCATGATTAACAATGTGCAGTAATCTTCACTGAAGCATGAGAAAATGATATGCATTATATAATCAAAACCATGAACCATCATCTGCCAACTCATAAAATAATCATTTCTTAATCATTCATCTGCTGGGGAAAATATCTGGGGAGCACCATTTAGAACTGTTTTAGACTTTCTTACGTTTTGGTGATACTTCTGGTCATTATTTTGCCTCCAGTTTTTGCATTTCCAGCTGTGTTTTTTTAAATATTAGATTTTTACTTGTAGCACTCGAAATTAGTATGTTAACCTTCTGGGCTGGAGGTTGCAGTTAAGGAAAACACATATTCCTCCATACCTCAATTAGGACTAATGTAACATTAGGTAAGGCGGTCCAAGTTTAGTGTTAATTGGGGTCTGTGAAACGTCCCCATTGCATTAAATATCTGATTAGAGAGTATTGATGCATAATATAACTGCTCTGAAAACCATTCTAATGAATCTTGATCTCTTTCAAAGCAAGTATAAAGAATGCAGAAACAGAGCAGATGAAGGCGAATGGTTGGGTATCTTTACGGCTCAGAATATAATGCCAGTACATTCCTGTCCTTTAAAAAAGGATTTTCCACATCCAGCTACAAAAACAAAAACACAGAAACTCTCCATCATGTCTGATGAATTTGTCCAACAGGCTTTGTGTTATTTATATCATTTGTATTGGCTGCCATGGGATAACACATGGATGATTCCACAGATCTGAGTGATTACCTTGAGCACTCAGTACATTGAGGAGAATGTCTTGTTTTCCTTAATCATCAGGCAAGCTAGTGAGTGGTGCAGGCCTTGAAAGACGATACAGACCCAAATCGAGAATACTTCTTTTTCATTTCTTTTTTTTTCTTCTATTTTTTTTACTATGTGCAACCGAATAGTCTGGTTCCTATTAAATTGGCCATCCTACAAAATATATCTGGGGTGTGCTAATTCTATTTGACATTTTACTCACTTTTTAAGGGTGAACAACCAACAACCACTGGTGCAAAGCTGCGTATAGTACAGTACAGTAAGCCAGGGACCACGTTTTCTACAGTCTTTCCTTGGTGGCTCAATGCATACATAACTGAGCTCAATTGGAGTAACAACCTTTAAGCCAAAATATTGTGCCATCATCATCCATCGTTAAAGCCTAGTAGAAACACAGGTAACATTGTTAATCCTACAGGGTAAGCATGGGAAAGACCTAGTAAACTGTGAAATGACTGTGCTTTGCTTTGTAGAATATGTGCATTTCAGCAGCTACAGTACTGTATTTTGAAAGAGATTTATGTATATCAGCTATGGTCAGGTTAACAAATGGGATAAGCACAACAGTAGGCCAGACTACAGCTGTTGGGTCAGATGGGACTGAGTGAGGGTGAGCGGGATTCTGCCTGATTAGATATGAGTTGGCTGCAACATAGTGGATATTATACCATAGGCACCGGAGACGGGTGGGCCATTGGGCAACTGCCCACGTACTTTTAACAACGAGGGCGAGAATAATAATAATAATAATAATTGTGACACAGATAAGTCAAATAAATCCACAAATTAAGATGACACCGGAACTGTGTTGATAGACAATAATCCTAACGTTTCGCTAGCTATATTGTTGCAAACTTGAAATAAACAGTAGACTATAAATATATAATCTGCTTCAATATTGACCATGGCCCACCCACCCTCAGGCACTGCTGGATTATACACCTAGGACAGACCTAGCATTTTAGGATTGAGACAAAAAAAAAAAATGTGGCGATATCAAAGGTAAGCCATCTCTGTGTACTTGTATTAACACATTGCCAGAGCAGAAACAAAAAGAATGCCTCTATTCTGTTGTGCTTAGTAACTACCATTAATTATTGAACTAATGAAAAAGCATGTGTAAATCAATTCCTAAAACAACATCAGGTGAATTAAAAACTGTGATTCGATGATGATTATATTCATTGTAAATGATCACATTATATGCAGAAAAATGTATTTAACAATTAAGCCTAGCTGATTTCCAAAATTACTATCAAAATTATTCCCCATCTAGCAACTGATGCAGAGACTGCAATGAATACTAAATATGTAAGTTCTGCTCAATCAAGCAAGACTGATTCCTTTGGTCCTTTAGACAGAGCATCTGCCTTAGGATCACAAGGTCTACAGTTTGAATCCATTTACTGCCACTTTATATAGAACACCAGGAGCTGATGCACAATTTCATCTCTCCTGGCTCTTAGTCAGGAACTCTAATCATTAGACTGCTTTCTGTTTTCTATGCGCTTTTGTGAATGCACAATATTGGAAGACGTTTCACCTTGAAGAATCTCTCTAAAGTATCCAATAAAAAAGATGTCTCTTTATATTTGGCATGTTATATTATTGTGCACATTGTAATGAAATGTGAAATGATGCACATGAAACAAAGACACTAGATAATAGTATGATATATGAATTTAGCTAAATACTTGAACACAAGTGCTCTTTTATTCTATTACAGCAGTACTTCTAACCTCAAAATCCATACTAAATAGTAAACCTTGCTGCTATTAGAGTGATAAGAGTCCATAGGTGAGAATTAGACACGACAGTAAATCCATTGCCCACACTCTTTTAGGCACTGGATAGTTTTTCTTTTCTTCTTGAGGGTGTGGGGTAATTAGCCCCACCTCTTTACACACGTGGCTCATTGAGTACAGTTCTGTGATCTGTCTCTGCCACAGATCTCTTAGGTAAATGGAGTGCAGACCCATTTTTCAAATGTCAAATTATAAGTAAGTAACATTCCCTTAGGAATGATAGAAAAGGACATTTACTGTTTAAGATGCTGTGCTGGGGATTTCAAAAAAATAATTGAGCAGGGAGTAACACTATGATTTACAGTCGGGGTGAATGAACTTGGAAATGTTTTGGATCCCTGAGTCAGGTTTAAATATTTTTAAAGTTGGGATTCAATTTACCCCGTTGGAAGCTTTCTCTTTCGCCAGTGGCAAGGGGAACTGATCTTGTTTATTTTACAGAACTGTTGCCTATATAAAGTGACTTGTAAGCCCCATTAGCAGTAGGGTTGATAGTCCTGTTTGAGTTACAGAAAGAAAAAAAAAGTCACATAATGGCAGTTGATTCTGCTTTGGGCGCTCGACTTGTGACTTTCATTTTAAAACTTAACCAAACAGAGGGTTTTAACTTTCTTTTACTGTATGTGCTGTAGAAAATGGAAAAAAAACACACTGCTGTACTGTAGAATGGTCTCTTTCAAACCTACAGTAGCCCAGCCTGTCTCTGTTGTGCCCATGTTGATGCCTAAAGCCATTCTGCTCGATCACTAATCTAAATGAGTTTACAACTGAGTATCTAAAGAATAATAGTGTCTTTGAGGAGAAAACAATAAGCCATAACTAAAAAGTTTATAAGACACTTGCTGTACGGCCCTGCACTCTAAAGCCATAAATAACATTAACTTCAGCATATTTTCTGCTGCTCATAACAGCATGGTGACACATACTGATTAATGGTGCAGCGTGCTGAGTATTTTATGAAGCCTTACACTTTTGTTTTTAAATTTTAGCATAGGTTAGGGGAGTTGAATATATATATATCATTTTTTTATGATTATTATTTTCTGTACCTTTCTTCATCCTGACAGCACTCTCTCTAGCTCTCTCAACTTGTATCCCTGTGATTGCTGCCGCAGTCTATTCAGGTGTGTTCAATCTCGGCATGATGGGGATAATTACCTCCTCTCGCCTGGGTAATTGCCTTTTGATTGAGGTCATCAGGACAATCAAGGCAGTGAGGGGTGAAAATCACCAGCAGAGCACAGAGATGAACAAGGAAGAAGAAGAAAAAAAAATCTGAGAGTACATGAATCAGTTGAGGCTTGTGTATTATGATGTGATGCAATGCTTACAACAGTGAGGACTGGAAACTTTGTTTTCACAGTTTATTTAACCCTGTTGATAAGGGTAAACTAAAGCTGATTCACGATATACAGCCGCTGGAAGAATTAAGGTTTGTTTACACCAGTGGTCAGCCCCAGTCCTGGAGGCCAATCAGGTTTAACTGGAATAATTCAATTATTAAAGGCTATGGATGTTTAGTTGGTTCATTTACACAATTTGGAACATGGTTGGAACTAATACCTGGTCTGGAAGGTTAACATGGTTTCCCATCACTGGTTTACACATAAGCAACATCGATGAGATACGTGCAAGTTGTACAGACAGGTTTCTGTGGCCACACAGTCCTCATATTCCACCACTTGTTGCAACTAGGAACGGGGCACATTTAACACATGTTGCTTGAGCTCATCGCTAGTCAGTAAAACCTTGGTGTACTTTCAAATGCTACACAGGCTGGTTGTTAGCAACAAGTTTCCCGTACAAATCACATACAGTAGGTGTGAATCTAGCTTTAATAATCAGCCTGTGGCCATTGTTTGCACCACGAGTTGGGAAAGGAGTTAAAAGCGACATAAGGTATCAATGATCTGGTATTGGGGTCGGCTATGGTTACATGGCAACCTAATTTCTTTGTTTGGAAATCCAGTTTGAGATGGCAAACCAGAGGTTTGTTTCAAGATCAGAAGTGGGACTTCACAGTCAATTTAATTCAAGCACCAAATCTATCAATTGTCCCATATTGGGAAATTAGTATCATTCTCCAAATGGAACTGAGTAATGAAAGGAATGATAATACACTTCCTTTCAGATCTAAACACACTAAAATCAATCAGAGATAGGCACAGAATGACACATGAAACCCTTTTCATCATGTCTCTAATCAGAGGGTGAGGAGTTAGCAGAATTAAAAATGGCAGCACTCGTTTCATATTTTGACACCAGCCATCTACAGTTAAGTGCTGGCAATTTCCATTTTACTGAGAGATGCTGTTCTGGCAGAAAGCTAATCGAGTAGATGCAGCCAGAGGGATTGAATAAGACATAGCAGTGAGATTGTAAAAAAAAGGGGGATTTCTAAATGATTTGAAAGTAGAGGCAGCCAGGACCTCACAATTTTCTTATGTACTGACATATTGGGCCCTATTCATAAAACTATTTGCCGACTGCTGTAATAAAACTAATTTCGATTAAAACTAATGAAAGTCATCCATATTGCTATTCATAAAATGATCTGACAATATGGGTGACTGTCGCAAGCACTTTATGAATGAGTATACAGTCATTCAAGAACGAAAATCCGCCTCTTTTTGATGATATTATCAATATTATGAATGTTCCCTGGGTGGTGTCGGTAGCTGTTGCAAAAAGAAAAATGGATCCACTGACAGCACTACCAAAACCCGAGTCTGCAGCTGCCAGTCACAGGCAGTTTGCAAAACCTGATTCCGATGCTCCCATCACGACTGTCAAAAATTCAGGACATTTTTTAAATAAATACTTTGTATTTTTGTTTTTGTCTGGCAGCGCTGGCAAATACATTTCCATGCGCACGCATAAGATTTCCATTCTTAACTGCAGGACCAAAATCAATAAATAAATAAAATAAACAAAAAGCACTGTAGGAGGACATATGAATAATACTGTAATTCTAGCAAATAATAATAATAATAATAATAATAATAATAATACTTTTGAAAACTTTAAATGTTACTCTTACATATTCTCCATTATTATTATTATTATTATTATTATTATTATTATTATTATTATTATTATTATTATTATTAACTTACACTTATTATTCGGAGTCTGAGCTCCCCCTCTCCTGCTTCAGGCTCAGCACAGCTGGACTCAGAGTCACAGGAAGGTAACAGACAGTAAGTATAAAAACTACACAAACTAGAGATGATTTCTAAATTATTCTTTTTGGTAAGAAAATAAAAAAATAGCGAGTGGTTTTACCAACGTTTATCCTATATAAATTTATTTCAGTCGAAATAAAAGCAAGCCTAGTTATATTATATATCTACTACACACCCCAGTTGTCAGTTTTGTACTGTCTATGTTTGAATGTACCTATGAATGTATATGCATGCGTTGATACTGACTTGTAATCCTTCCTTAAATACAAAAATAATAAATAGTTACAATTACCGTATTCTATACCAGTGTACAGCAGGGGTTGCACTGCTTACCCCCCCCCCACTATCTGGTGAAATGACTGTAAAGATCAAATGAAGCTGAAAATGTCCAGCTGGGGTCCAATATATCCCATTGCTTGAGGCTTCTTCATTGCTACTTTCATGAGCAATATATCGGTCAACGCGAGTGAATGATTGAACCCAAGTGTGCTGTCAGTGTGCTTGAGTAGAAAGAACTCTAAGAAAATCTAATGGTGATGATCCCTAAGGCTGTGCTCCTTGACCTTGTGCATGGCTGTACAGTAAAGTATGACTTTTGGAAAAGTACAACTGAGAATGGTAATTTATTTGCTACTTATTACACTAAAGCTGTTACACAGTAAAATTTGTTCTCTTCTTGCAGAAATAAATGGGGTCAGAATGTCCACTGGTAGGAACAAAGTGGAAATCGGACCCACTGTATAGCAGACACATTCTTATAGACATTCCTAATAGAGAGGGCTTCCCTTTGAAGTTGCTACTTTTTTTAAAAATGGTGACTCATCTTGACAGAGGTGAATTGAACTGCACTGTTACGTTTGACAGAACAAAGACTTTGCACTTGAGCTTTATGGTAATTCAGGAGTTAACACTGTGTTTCCTCTTTGAAGGTTGACTTTAATATATAGATGAAGGATCAATGGTTTCATGCTAGCAATGAATGCAAGACATTCCCAAAGGCCCCAATTACACCAGGCCCAGTTTAAGTCGTGTTCCTACGTTTCTTATCCCTTGAGTGATCAATGTTTTATACTCAATGTTTTATTCGCTGACTAAATCTGGCACAGTACTGATGTGTTTTATGCACAATCAGGCTTTCTGGCTGTAAACTTAAGAATAAGCCTGGTTTTAACTAGCATTACTTGATGTCTGTGTGGTCCAGTGGTTAAAGAAAAGGGCTTGTTACCAGGAGGTCCCCGGTTCAAATCCCACCTTAGTCACTGATTCATTGTGTGACCTCCCACTTAACCTCCTTGTGCTCTGTCTTTTGGGTGAGACGTAGTTGTAAGTGACTCTGCAGCTGATGCATAGTTCACACACCCTAGTCTCTGTAAGTCACCTTGGATAAAGGCATCTGCTAAATAAACAAATAACAATGTCCTAATAATATCAATCTAGGATTAATCATAAAAGCGAATACTCAAAGTTTAAACATGAGGAAGCTGTGTCTTCACTCAAACAGATTAGCTATGGCCAAAGGTTTTGCATCGCCTAGAATTTTAAGATTGAGACATCATTTAAAAAAAAAAACTAAAAAAAATATATGAACCTAATTTAGATCTTTTATTTAATACCATGTACAGTAATCAAAGAAACTACAAAATGATACCGCAAAAGTCTACCGGAAGCCATAATAATAGTACAATATTTCATGTTAGATTTCAAAATGTCACATTTTTCAGTTTTTCATTAAGTATATGGAAAACTTCAAATCGGTATATAATTCAATATGTTAACGTAACATTATTCAGCAGGTTTCATTTTGACTATGAAGCAAAATTAGTTAATTCTATAGGGTAATGAAAAACCTTTGGCCATAGCTGTAGAATACAGTTCATGGAGCAGGAATATAGTTATTTAATGACTTTCTCTGATCACTGGGATACCTTGTTTCAATGTTCATATTTAAAAACCTAAATTTAGAGTGGTATCGTACCTACAAATTTCCAACCAAAAGTACAAATTCTACCCATTAACGTGGTGAGCTATGGATAGTCAATTTGCTTATTAACAGCTGTCACTAAATGCAGCTGAACGCCATCAATAATAGCAGAACATTCTTATAATCAATAACTCCCTCTGCATAATATTTCGAATAACCCCACACAGAGACCTCAGCATCAACCGCAGTGCAACTACAGCCCTGCCTCCTGTTAAAACAGCTGGCTGGGGGCAAACAGCATCCAAGTGTCTCATTATTTAAATTAATAAATTGCAATAAACCAGGATGCATGGGCTACTGTGTGTCCTGCCATCTCATATTAATATTGTTGTTACAGTGAGGCTCCACTAGAATCCTAAAAATGGGACTGTTTCTTTTCATGTTGCAGTATGGCGTATTCTGTCCCACAGTTTGTTTCAATTCGCTATGTGATAATACTGTTCATTTTAAAAGTTTATTTTGTGTGTAATGCACATCAACCCTGTGTTTCAACACAGAAATCAAGCTTGAAAAGAGCGACCTGTGTTAGCATAGTATTGGTTTTCTGCTGTTAAGGTCGAACGAGTGATAAGCGGAATTGAGTGTAATACTAGATTTGTCACATTTTTCAATGTATCCCTTTGAGCACTTGGATTAATACATTCAGAGTGTGCAACAGAGAATTGTCGTTAACAGCTTGGGAAGACTTGGTTAGGCAAATTGAACTGCTAAAATGAAGTATTGCAAAGGGGAATATCACATCTCAAATATACAAGTATGGCACATGTAAGTGCAAATTCCTGAAAAATTTGAGTTAGTCTAGCATATCTTGAGGCTATGATAATTTATGTTTTGCTATGGTTGGTATGGTGATTAAAACTGTTAATGAATGTTAGGAACTTTTTAAAATTATAATTGATGTGAGGTGTGTAAATAGCACAGTTATATTAGAATCTAGCTGTCCATCTGTATGTATGCGTGTCCCCTTATAACAGTTTCCATAGTAAAAGCAAAGCAAAGTGTAATAAAGCACAGTGAAAGAATAGGTAAAGCACAGGTAAGCATAGTAAAGCACAGAGTGATATGGTAAAGCATATTAAAAAACTTGGAAAACTAGGGTCAACTATGGTAAATGCATGGTAAATAGTATGCAAATCTAGCATGGTAAACATTTAGCAGAGATCTAGCTCTATCTAGATAACAACTGTTATCCAACTGTGAAGAAACTTGCAAGGGACATTCTTTAGGAGATGTCCTGCCAGTCTCTCTATCTATTTGTCACACATCTTCAATTGTGATGAAATTTGATTAGGACATTGTTGACCACAAGCTATTCAGAATATCAGAAGTTGGGACTATGAAGTCATCTGTCTGCATGTCAAACGTATCTGTGGAATCTGCAGCTTACTCCCCCTTTAACCTGCTTGCCACTAACCCAAGGATTTCAATTTAATTATGGCACTGCTATCCTTGTAGCGGCATTAGGACAGTACCATGCACACAATGCGTACAGCAACTCTGATAAAGAGAACGGGTGGTTTTAGGAATGGTATGCAGCATTATCATGACATAAAATGCAATTAGGACAGAGGTGCCGTAACTAAAATGTAATCCTTGGGTAAATCACGCTGTGTGCCAAATTCCCTTCTGCTACTTGCACCTGTAAAGGGTTCAAAATGACATATTCAGGTTTTATGAAAGCTGAGGAAGAAAAGCTGCAATGAAATAAAAGGATTGCCAGCCGGTGCTTTTGTTATACTGATAACAGTTTACGTCTATAGAGAGTATATCTTCAACACAGGTTTGCACAGCCTTCTTGAATATAGTATGAAACATACTGTACTGAATGAGACACTAATCCTTGGAGACTGCAGTGTTTTCATTTTCCCGAAGCAGATAGTACTAGACAGCAAGGAGATTAATGGGTATGGATTTTATTAATCAGAATGTTTAAGAGAAACTTTAACACAGAAACCTGTACTTGAGGATAAAAATACACTTTTTGTTTTATCAGAATAACTTCATGAAGCTTGGATATTGTTATAGGAATATAAGTTTGGTGCTGGAGGCTGGGGGCGATTTGGTTATCTTTCTTACTGAGGCAAGACATTTCAGATGGATTTTCACTGGCTTTTAGACCCGTGTCGAGGTTGCAATTGATCAATTTTAATAGCAGGGAAGGGTTTTAATTTGAAGCTACAAAGCTTGGGAATCTGACTGTATAATATATATATATATATTGTCCATGTAGAGGATTAAAGCAGGCTTTAGATTGCTTTGGATTTAGTAACAGGTGCTGACCTTTTTGTAATTTAAAGATGTCCAGCTGTGTACAGCAGTGAGCTTAAATGCCTTATGACTTTTAAATGATGCATTTAAAAACAGGAGAGAACAGAGAAGCCCAATTTGCTGTTTTTAAATGTTTTTTTTTTTTTAAAGTTGAGTTCTAACTGTTATGTCACATTATATTTCTATTATTGCTGTGTTAATTAAAAAGGTATTTCCTCATACAGTAATAGCTTTATAAAACATCTTCGAGTGGCATTTAATTTGACATTACCATTCTATGTTGGTTGCAATGAATTGAAATGTTCCTGGGTTCTGTTAATCAAATATTTAGTTATGATTTATGATTTTTGTTTTTCTCAAAACTTTTATACAGCTTTGAGCTTTTTTGAGCTTGTCTATAAAAAATCCAGCCTTTCTCATTCCATTCAAATCATGTGACAATGTGACCTTTCAACTCTGCCAGCTTGCCTAATGTACACCTATGGCCAAAAGTTTTGCATCACCTACAATTCTGGAATTGAGACATAATTGTAAAAAATAAAAATTATAAATATAATTTGGATATTTTAATTAACATCATGTAATCAAAGAAACTACAAAATAAAATTGCAAAAGTCTACCGGCAGCCACAAATAGTAGTACGGTATTTAATGTTAGATTTTGAAATGTTCACTATTTAAATTTTTCATGAAGTGTATGGAAAAATACAAAGTGGTATGTAATTCAATATGTTAACGTAACATTATTCAGTAGGTTTCCGTGACGTTAGTTAATTCTATAGGGTGATCCAAGAGAGTAGGAGGGGCTGGAATAGTTGAAGATCACATGATCTAAATGGAATGAAGAAGGTTGCTCACTCCAGTCACTTCGGATTCTCCAGACAAGCTCCAAGCAGCTAAAGGACAGATAAGCCTTTAGGTTTAGAGAAAAACCATAATGACTCAATACGGGAGCAACATAATGACTGATAACAATGAAGCTACTAACTCCTTAATATATTTTAAGCTCTTACCTTTAAAGGGAGCCTGTGTGTCCTTTGTGCTACCAAATTGGAAACTAGCACGGTCTGCTTTTTTCATGAAGAAGCATTCACAAAAGGGTTCACTGTAGAAAGCAGATGTTTTAAACAGCCACATTGGAATCATATTGCACCACTGAAACTGAACAGGGTTGCAGGGCACTGCGGTGTCAGGTTGTTTAATTCAGGACTGGCAGGTTGGTGTAAAAAGTCTTGGCAAACATACTTTAGTGGCAGATGGTGAGGTGTAAATGCCAAAGCAGGGTAGCCAAGCTTTTTTTTTTTTTAAGCCTGGATGCTTGTGATCACTAAAAAAACACTGTAGTGGAACAGAGGAAATACAAGTCCTTGTAAAAATGTCTGATAAAACCTCCAGTTACCTAATAAGCGAACCGAGGTTCAGAAAAGCTAAAAAAAAAAATTAAAAAAAAGGCTTGCACACAGTGAATCCTAATCTGGCCTGAGTCGAGTGTGGCGATGAATGAGGAATGATTTTTTTTTAAAATTGATGTAATAGGTCCTTGTGTGAAGAAATGCCAAGGTCAAGACCATAAGAAGCAAGGTCATTAATTTAGTTCAAAAAGAACAACAACAACAATAACAACAGTAGCAACCAATTTTAGTGCAGGACTTACACAGGTCAATTCACTGAAATGTAATATTCAGTTGATACAAGTATTGCTGAACCTATTTTGTTCCCTGTCAGAGCCTGTTTAAGGCCTGTATATGTACTGGCTGTTTGTAAGTTACAGTTTGGAAACAGTTAAAAGGAAAAGTAATAGGACAAATTGGCTATCAGTATTTCCACAGCTTACTTCAGTGGATTTGGAATTGTGTTCCACACGGCTTAGAAATACTTTATTCTTCTAGAATTAGTAATTAAAAGAGTGTCCCGTAATGCATGGAAATAAATTGTGATTAAATAAATTATGCAGTGTGTATTACTAACAAGATAACACTGAACACTGCTCGGTAACTCTAACCATGCAAGAGAATTGGATTCTTCAACAGCACCTCTGGCGATTCAATAATTTAAATTGGACCTAACCAGGCATTTTCAGGACCTTTTTAGGAACAGCATGCATTACAAAGATGCATGTTCTTTTAGAGATATGGTTTTTCATACCTTTGGCTAAGTACCAAATTTAATGATCTAAATAACAGCTGTGCTGGGATATTCTGCTGTTTAGACCAGGAACATCTGAACCAACATATAAGATGAAGCTTGCTGTTTATATAAGGAAGCTGCTTTTCACACTCACTTCCAGTGTGTACTTATCACTGGGAAATGTTAAAGCAGATTATGCAATTTTCGATAAAAAAATCACTGGTTTATTCATTCAGATGAAAAAGTACATTATGCAACTTTCTATTAAAATGCACTAGTATATTCATTCCAATGAAACTTGTAGAAGAACGCTGTGTTGTTGTTTTTTTTTTGGTACAAGGTACAAACAGTAAGAAAAATCCACAGATGATTAGAATTGTGTATATTTCCAGAGGACCTTTTGTTCAGTTGTGATGAAACTCACTCAGTGTCTTCTATAGTAAAAGGTATTGATAGTATCAAGAGTAAATAGAGGCTGTTTAAATGTCCATCTGAATGTCTGTGCTTCTGCAAAGTAGCATGTAGCTTGGTACAGACCCGATACTTTCCATAAGATTCTACATCTGCTCATGAGCAAAATGTAATCCATTCAAACCGTCTCTATACTGTATTCCAATGGTAGCAGATGTTAATGTGTGGCCATGGTGTTTCACTAAATCAGTGTGGCTCCCAATAGCTCCCAATAGCTGGCTTCCAGTATCTATCCAAACAGTTGGCAAATATGCATCGTCTAATCATAAGTTTTTTTTTTTTTTGCATGCTTTATTGCAGAGCTGTTGAGATAAACTTCAAATCAAAGCACAAAATCCTGATCTTAAAGGTGTTCCTTTGTGGGGCGTGCGGTGAGTATGTGTTCTGCTCTATTCAGTAATATTCTTATTTCATTTTTTTCTAGGGGGTACAATGTGCTCCCAATGTGTCTTAGCGTCTTCAGTATTACTAAAACAACTTATTAACTTTAATCTAGAAAGTAAAGCAAATGTCTTTGTTTGGGGTCCCATTTGACTCGTAACATTACCAAATACAATACTGCTAAGGCAAATGCAGCAGTCATACTGTACTGTACATTTCATATTTAAAATGCATTACTATACATAATATCCAATGAAGGTTTAAAGTGTGTCAACACCTTTGCTCTTGAACTATATATGAAATTAGAGGTAGTTTCGAACAAATTGTGATCCTCAAGTGTAATGTATAAAATCTAAATTGACATAAACATTTGAGTGTAGTAGATAAAAGTTTGGATTCCTTCATTAGTGAATTATTTGCCTGTCATGGACTAAAAAAGTTGCAACAACACTTTAAAATAATGGATCCAAATTCATATTAATTTCAATATACTGTAATACGTTATGTTTTCTAGTTTTTTTCTAATTGATTTTCTAGTTATAGAGATCTTTAAAAACGTCGTAGTGAGATTTTATGATTGTGTGTTCCATGACATACTGTGCACTAGTTAAAAGAGCACAGTCTTCTTTTAGACAACCAGTGAATCTGCAGTACCAAATCTGAATTCAATTTTGGATAAACCTGACTGAAATCTCCAGGCATGTACATTAGCATATAATACACATATGTAGTGTAGTGTTAAATTGTTGTTCATTTTTAAAACAATTACTCCTGAGGAAATTAGACCTCCCACTGCTCTGTGCCTACCCTACCTGTTTCCATTTATGAAATCAATTATTAAGCCAAGTGTTGAAAATAGGTTATAGCAAACTGCGGAAATAGTCCCTGTAGGCCTCTTTAATTATGCAACAGTAATACCCGTAATTAGAAGTATTACATTACAGCTATTCACTTTTAACAGTTATAAGGACTTGTAGTGCAGTAGCTTACCACAGAGTACATTTGCAGTACAGTGTGTCCTGTTACCCCCTTTTCTGTGGCTACTGGTGAAGGTGAAGCTGAACATTTGCTAGACAGCAGTAGGTATCGAAGAAATCAGTGGTACTGTACTGTTTCATTAAGAAATATATGATATTAACGTTGGGGTTTGCTGTATGTACAGTATAGTGGTTACTTTACGCCAGAAGTCCCAAATGGTGTTGATTCCTATTAGGCTGGGGGGCATGTGACAAACACAGGTTTTTGCAGGGCATAGTTTAGTGTTTGACTTTTTTTCGTCTTTCAGGCTTCTATTCTCAGGTTTTTTTTCATGAATTATGTATTTTTTCACTCTCATTCTCCCTTGATACTTACTTCCCAGTGTTTCTGCAGATTTGCACAAAGTTGAAGGATGCAGACAGTAATACAAGTATTCCTCATGTGTACTTGCTTTTGCTCTAGTGGACACAGCAAAACAAAAACAAAAAAAGTGTTTTTTGTTTGTTTTTAGAAGGATTCATTTCAGTATTAGTTGGTATACAGTATTATGATATCATTTCCTGCATCATAGTTCTGTATTCAAATGAAATGACAAGGAAATAAAAGAACAGAAGCCAACACAGCGAGTACCTTGTTTGTTCTGGTCCTTTGTGAATACAGCCACTACTGAACAGTTTTACCAGCTCATATGCTTTTGCTGAAGGCCATTAATACTGGAAATGCTGAGTTGTGAACAGAAATCATTTACAGTTTACAGGAGAACTTTGTACCTGTGTATTGTAATCCAAGCAACTGCCCATGTAATGACAAATTATTGAGGTGTTTTTTGTTTTGTTTTGTTACAATTAATAATATTCTGAGCACTGCTGAACCCTAAAGCTTCAGAATGCTGGTTCTCTTGTCACATGAAACAATTATTTTCAAATGATTTTGAATTGCTTCCTAAATTAGACTGGAGGTAACCCACTGACTTCACCTCACTGTTTCCTTTCACTTACTGGTGGTTAGTGAAGTAGCCAGAAAAAAAAGAAAATCCATTACGATGACTTTTGACAACTTATGAACCAACCTGCAATTATGATAGATAACTTCTCTGCTCAGGGGCCTGCATAGATGTCTCTTTCTTCCACCTGCACTTAATCATAAATAACATGAAATTGCCCCTCCGCTCTTTGAAACCCATTCTATAAGCAATTTAGGATATAACCTATTCAGCTCACCTCTGTTGCACTGCATTCATACTGTAGCATTCACTTAAACCTGCAAGTGCCACTCCTTGCCTCATTTCATGTGGGTATGTGCTCATTGTCAACCTCTGATCATGCTGAGAGTGACTGTATTTAAAGGTACTGTATGTCTGTCACACACACACTCACACATTTTCTTATGGGGAACCAGGCTAATAATGATGTGGTGTCATGGGGTTTTTAAACTCTGTGAGTAAGAACACCACCTGAACCACTACATTACTCTCACCCAATTCAAACATTAACTGTAAAGGTTGCTTACCTGCCAATCAAGAACTGGGGTAGGGTCTCAATGGCGTTGCTCAGAGTTCAGGTGAAGAGTTTTTGAGGTCCGCTTAATGCATTAGACATGAAAATTGTATTCAATGAGTTCTAATTCAGACAAGTTGTACTCCATATCCTGAGAACAGTACTTGCTGTATATTATTGCAGCATGCCTACACAGTTATGGTAAAAGCATAGCAAAGTTAATCAAAGCACAGGCAAGATATTACATTATTATAACTACTACTGTAAATGCATATTATTATGCATACAGTGTCAGACTTATCAAGTAGTTGCTGGGTCATATCAGATCAGAAACAATATCTTCCAAATCTACAAACTATGTGTGTAGTTTTTTTTCTCTGTTTTTGATCAGAACACAGAACAGCACAACACAGAACTGAGTTAAAAAAGCCTGAGGCTTGTAGTTTCCATTGGTGGTCTTTAGATAGCTAAACAACATAACATTACCCACATTGTTCATTTGAAATTGCCTACACTTTCCGAATACTGAGCGTTCAATATTTTGGGGTCCCAAATATTGGTCTCATATTTTGTATGTTTTTGTGGTCTCGTGTAAAACAATTTAATGCATTTCACAGCTGAATTTCTTTTTTAACAAACCTGGTCTCAGGACCGAGGATGTTAAACCGCTGCAGCTCAGGGTCTAGTTTAATGATCTAAATAAGTGCAGATCTAAATACTGCTGCCCTTTTCCCACAGGAGTGATTTATTCATCCACAAATGAATGTCGATTGAACTGTATACTTTTACTGTGATGATATTTCAGTCCCCTTAAAAAAAAAAAAACATTACTGGGGACACTAATAAACCCTTATAAAAGTTTATCACGATAAATCTGCATAGTCATTTTGCGTTTTTCATATGGTTTCTCCATGTTTATACTATACATTTTCCATAGTTTTAGAAAACGACAGTGGTTGGTATGATGAGAGTAGCATTGGAAATCTGAAGCCTGATGTATGGTTCCCCCCTTGGAGTCCTAACTTGGCTTAAGCTCTTTTCCTGTCCCCCAGAGGCTTGCCTCTGATCCGAACCGACTATTAATCTCTTTCCCTCTGGGAGAGATTACACTTGAGCTGATTTTTATTTTAATTAAGCAAGCAATCTAACGGTGCTAATCAGTTTTTATGAACTCGGTTATGCACATTTGAATTATTACCGTTCCTGTTGCTTGCAACAATGCTACAAGTTGTTCAAATCTCATGCTGTTTATTGAGAATGAAGACTGAAATCTGCATGACGTGTAGCAAACACTCCACTGAAAAATACCACAAGCACCTCTTCTTGTTCAACTTCAGGAATGCCCACTTCTTAGCATCTCAAATTAAAAGGTTTTCAAGGTTATCAGAGCATGTAAGTGAACCAAAGTGGCTGTCACCTCTCCATTCATTTCAATTTGAGTGCTTCAGAGCCACTAAAACTAGCCTGCATGCTCTGCGTTCATAATGATCGATGGCCATCGGCTGGGCACCCAGACAGTATTCACCATTACATAGGCTTGCGTTATCCTTTCATGCATATCATTTTGGAAGTGTGTATGAGGGCACCTGAAACACATATAATAATGCTCCATTCATGTACAGTCAGAGTCATGCTATTACTGGTAGTTCTGGAATTATGTAGTGCCAGCGAACAGTAGAATCTCTGAATCTAGCTTCCATTGTTTGTCTCTCAAACAAGACCGTCAATGTAAAGATTCAAGTTGAACCTCTATAGTTCAAGTTCAGTTGATTATTTGCTGGTGTTGTTTGGCTCAGTCTCGGAAAGACAAAATCTGTCAATTACCTTTATAAAATATAATAAAACTGTGGCTGTGATAAATCAGTCCTCCTTGCATTTCATTTTCACCAGTTTCCCTTTTATAACATAAATTAACAGCCTTAAAAATAGAGGTCACATTACTTGGAGGTTTTATTCAGCACTAAAATTAGTGGTACTAGTACTTTGTGATATTTATGGACCATGGATAAAGGACAAGTGGTAAAAAATGCAGTACACATAGTAGAAAATCAATAAGACATTGGTGGAATTAATGAACTTGTGGCTGCTAATTAACTTTATTCTAAAGCTGAGATTCCCTCTTTCTAGCCATTAAAGTTCAATGTAAAGGGCAGCTATAAAAGTTTGCAGCGTGGAACAGTGCTGTATTGTAAAGCTCATTGCTCACATCCATCTCATTTCCTTGCATGTATTCGTTTTGTATGAAGATATTCATTTGGTGTAGCTCTTGGAGCATGAACTGTTGTCACAGTGCCCTGCCACTTGATTAGAGCCCACCTCTCTTGAAGTAATGGTGTTTTCCTCCCACACCTCCATTGTGAAATGGAGTGGACCAACACATCTTATTGGAGATAAGTATATGCAGTATAGGCAAAGGTGTTTAATAAAACTAGAGACAAAAACAACAACAAACAAACAGAAAACTGCAGGCCTAGTTATTAATGATGTGATTAGTTAAAACAAGACTGGTGAAACTCAACTGGTTAATGGTTAACATTAAGTCTTACTGAAATTGCATGTTATCAAATATGTTTGCAACAAATCTGATTTTGAGAAAACCTCCTGGTCCTTCTGAAGTCTGATTGTTTGTTTGTTTGTTTGTTTGTTTGTTTGTTTGTTTGTTTTACAACGGATGATAGGTCTAGCATTGCTCTTTCCTACAGCAATTCCCCATGACGTTGAGTGTGTGTTAATTTCAAACTGCTCCATTAACTCCATCAATTAGACTGACACTGATTGCAAAACAGTTTACCAGTGGGTTAACTTAATACAGAAACAGAATAATGTGGTTAATGACAGCAGTCACACATATTTGTTTGGCAATGCTACAAAATAATGTGCTTTCCATCAATTATTATTTATTTCTTAGCAGATGCCCTTATCCAGGGTGACTTACAGTTGTTACAAATTATCACAGTACAAAGTATCACATTACAAAATATCACATCATAGAATATCACATTACAGAATATCACATTACAGATAACAGCAGTTATAAAGTATAGTAAAAATCAGTAGAAAATAAGATCAAATTCAAATAAGAGCAAAATAAAGAATACAGTAATTAATTACATTTAAGAGTGAGTTTGACTAAGAGCAGTTAAACTTATAGTAAAAATATTTGCTTATACAGGTAAAGTCCATTAAGAGCAGTATAGTCAAGAGTTGTGAGGTTTGCAGATGCTGTCTGAACAGGTGTGTCTTGAGTAAGCGCCGGAAGGTGGTCAGGGACTGAGCAGCCCTGATATCCGTGGGTAGGTCGTTCCACCACTGAGGGGCAAGGGTGGAGAAGGATTGGGCACTGTAAGCGGGGGAGCCAGTGTGGGAGAGGCGAGGAAGGGAAAAGACGAGGCTGGCAGCAGAGTTTTGGATGAGCTGGAGCGGACAGATAGCAGAGGCAGGGAGGTCGGCCAGGAGAGAGTTGCAGTAATCAAGGCAGGACAATACCAGAGCCTGAACTAGGAACTGTGTGGAGTAGTCGGTGAGGAAGAGACAAATTCTACGTATGTTGCTGAGGGAGAAGCAACAGGAGCGTGCCAGAGTAGCGATGTGCTGAGAATAGGAGAGGGAGGGGTCAAGGGTGACACAGAGGTTCTTTGTGGATGAGGAGGGAGAGAGGGTGGTGGATTCAAGAGGAACAGAGATAGAAAGATCAGCGGTGGGAGAGGAAGAGGTGGTGAAGAAAAGGTCTGATTTGGAGAGGCTGAATTTAAGATGATGCGAGTGAATCCAGGATCCAAGAGGAAATGGCCAAGAGGCAGGTAGAGATACGGGAGGAAATGTCAGAGTTAGAGGGGGGAAAGGAGAGGAAGCTCTGGGCATCTTCAGCATAGAAATGATACGAGAAGCCATAGGAGGAGATGAGGGGAACCAGGGAGCGCTTGTAGAAAGAAAACAGGAGGGGTCTCAGGACTGAGCCTTGGGGGACACCTGTCGAAAGAGGACAAGAGGCAGAGGGTGAGCAACGCCAGGACACCCGGTACGTGCGATCGGAGAGGTAGGAGGAGAACCAGGCAAGAGCAGTGATGGAGAGTCCCAGGTCACCATGGGAGGACAGGTGATTAGAGTGGTTGGCTGTGTCAAAGGCAGCAGAGAGGTCAAAGAGAATTAGGACAGAGAGTAGAGAGTTAGTGATGGCGAGAAGAGCAGTTTCAGTGGAGTGTGCCGGGTGAAAACAAAATTGGAGGGGGTCGAGCAGAGAATGTGTTGACAGGAAAGCAGAGAGCTGGCGATGTACTGCTCGGACAAGGGTTTTAGAAAGGAAAGGGAGAAGGGAAACAGGACGGTAGTTCTGGAGGGATGAGGGATCAATGGAGGATTTTTTTAAGATGGGGTGATGCAGGCCTGTTTGAAGGCAGAAGGGAAAGCCAGAGAGGGGGTGCACAGCACACGTGGTGGGTGTATGGCTCTGGAGCAGAACAGGGCAGGGGCAAACAGGAGGAGAAGGATGGTAGATTAGAGGTAGGTTGTGAATACTGTAAATGGATAATATAAGTATATAATGACCTTTGTGTAAAACATAGACTCTTACAAATTCAGTTACAACTATGAAATATGATTGGGAAATTAAGCTGTCATTCATAGGAAATTTCAGAAAGCCAAAAGGGAGCTGCTGAGTGAAGTTCAGGTTAAGATAAAGTTGGGCAATTTCAAAACTAATATGACAATCAATAGACACTGATTTAAAGTCATGTGTTATTTCATCTCATGTCTAGTGTCTTTTTGTAGAGGCCAGTTTTAAAGCATAAGGAAACTCAAGCAGACCCAAGGGATGCATTTATTTAAGAGTCCAAAAGTATGTATCCTGTTAAAATGTAATTGTGTCCTTCAAAATGAAAGGGAAGGTCACTATTTTTTAAGCTTTGGTGAACTGATTTGCTTGTATTATTTCATTGTACAATTTGTTCAGAGAAATAATAAGACCAGGCTAATAATAGAGTGGATGTAGACCATTACTGATTTGGATTTAATTAACCCATAACCAACCAGGTGTGTGTTGTATCCAAAAAATAATAATACATTTACTCCGATAATTGCAAGAATTCAATAGTTCTAGCTAACTTAAATGAAGCTGACTGATGAGGGGAGATGCAGACTGGGGGATGCTTAAAGAAATCCAGTGAACTCAGAGCAACCGTCCTCCATGAATAAAGTTTTAGTTTGAAGATGTCTGAGGGAAGGGCAGTCTTTGTTGTCGCAGGAAAGGGACTGAAAAGCAAGCTGAAAAGCAAATAAAACAGTTTTCAGGATTGAGAAAACATCGTTTATTACGTCCCTTGTGTGAAAATGGAAAAATGGTCTTGTTTTATACTGTAACTTTAATGGGGGAATTCCTTTAAAACAATTTATTGAATTCATACAACTTTGGTGTTGATCTAAATACTGTGACTTAAAATCGTTAAGTACAGTAGGGCCCTCTTTGGTGGTATACATGCACAAATACATTGAAGAGACTTGCAGACACTGTTTTTAATTAGGTATGGCACATCAGTTGAATAAACCCTCTGTTTATTAATCCACTTTATATTTACAGTATGGCTTTTTTTACCCCCCAAAAAACCCTGTAGATCAGAAATGAACCTAATTGCTTCTAGAGTTCCTTGCAGAATACAATTAGCAATGTAAAATTACACTGTTCCATCTGCCGTGCATCTAAGAGCTAATGAATGCAAGTGAGGTGTCGCTTTTTTGTTCACACAACATGAATTATGCTTAGTGAGGGCCTCTTTATTTCTTCATACGGGTCTCAGGAGAATCCTTCCTAAAGGTCTTGCAGATTTGGGGTTCAGATGCTGCTCTAATTCTCTAAAATATCCCTCTCATATACTGTGTACTCTCTTACTCTCACTTTATGTATTGAATGTTCAGTATTCAAAATGATAATACATCATTGTTAAAAAGTGCTGTTTTCCAGTTTTAGCATCACCTAGAATTTTAGGATATGAACATAATTTAGATCTTTTATTTAACGTTAATCAAAGAAAATACAAAATGACATCACCAAAGTCTACCGGAAGCCACAATAGTAGTACAGTATTTCACATTTTTGTCAGTTTTTCGTTAAGTATATGGAAAACTACAAAGTGGTGTGTAATTCAATATGTTAACGCGACATTATTCAGCAGGTTTCATTCAACTTTATGAAGCAAAATGTGTTCATTTTATAAGGTGATGCAACACTTTTGGCCATAGCTGTAAATAAGAAGCTTTCTACTGGTAAAGGGATGATTCTAACAAGGGGCTGCCTATATCCATGTATAGAGAGAGAGAGAGAGAGAGCGGTACTGTAGGTTTTCTTGAAATTGCACTCAACACTCAACAGCTTACAGCACTTCCAAGCAGCGTCCCTTTATACCTGTCATTTATTCCTGTAACACATTAAACATTCACTCAGAACATGTGAAGAGTGTGACGGAGGCCGTCCAAATTGTATATCTGTCCAAGATGAGCAGGGTAATCCCGAGTAACTGTCACCTGTTAAGTATTATAACTTATGATCAGAAATGTTATGATTATAATAATAAATCACAAGATATATAAAATGAAATAACTTATACCCCTTGTTTCTTTCAAAACGACAAACAGTAAATTGAAGTGCATGACAGGTAATATTCATGGATTTTATTGTATTATTATTTGTAATATTTTTTTGTTTTTGTTCGCTACAAACACTTTTAAATAAACAATTTCTAATTAAGGTTAATTGAGAGGATTCTACAATTGTTGTCCATATAACTCAGTAGATAAACGTTTCGTTTCAGTGTATTTTGTATTTTTGTCTGTGAAGCAACAGTATCATGCTGTGCCAACACTATGTGGTTGTCTTCCGGGGGAGTATTGGTGTCATGCAGGTATGGCATCCCCTGGTTTTGCTGCTTCACTGTCTTCTATGGCCGCTGGTAACGGCATCATTTACTATTTAACTATAAAACCATGTCTCAACATTCTTATCTCCTTTGGTGTATTGCATTAGCAGATTCAGACAGTGGATTCTCACAGTTTGGCCTTTTTAAACATTGTATTATTAATCAGTTTCCAGGGGTTATGTGACGAGGTACACCCCACCCCTGTGCATATTATATTTTGTATTATTTTGTATTTGTATTATTATTTAAATGCCAATGTGTGTCATTGTTTTCTGTTTTAATACATCTCGTGAGAATGCGTGACTGTCGGCTAGTAATTATCGAATTAGCTGACAGTCATGCAGATTTATTAAACTTGTGCAAACTATGGCCGAGGGGTAATAAAATAATTTATAGGCAGTTAATCCCTCGACCATAATATGAAAGAGCTGCAGCTTTGGCTGCACGGGGAGTGTTCAGGAGTGGAGTATGGGAGTAAGAGAGAGAGAGGAGATAAAATAATAATTTGAATAAAACAATTGCTACTCGTCCTGGAACTACCAGCACAATACTGGTTGTAGTTATTATTGGTTTGTTTTGGCCCTCGTGCCTTTTGCTTTGTGTGGTTTTGTTTTGTTTAAATCTTTTATTTAATAAAAGAAAACGAGCGCATTTGCGTCTCGCCCCGTAGTACTTGCCTGTGTTGTGGTTTCGTTTCCTGGCCTGATGTCACCACCCAAGCTATCCTGTCACAGGCTATTAGTCCAAATAAAGCTAACAAATAGCTTGTGGGGTTTTTTTCTTAAAATGTACAGTGGTACCATTTGTTTTTTTGTAAATCCAAGCTTCAATATCCAGTTTCAGGTAGCATGAATATGATGAATATACATCTGGAACATATTGTTTTGGGGATTGGTTGCCACTACTTATTTTGGCTGTTGTAAACTCCAATAGCGAATCTCATAAAGTACCAGAAACATTTGAATTTCTATTTCAGCACGAAATTCACCAACATGTAGGCATGATTCATATTTGATTTATATTAGGCTTGTTCATGTACTGTAGTTAACTTGGTAAAGGCCAGCATGTGGGTAGTGCAGATTATTTTCTATAGCACGTGACTATATAAAAACACTGAAAAGTTGATGTTACATATAAAATAAGCAGTGACTGACAAAAACTTTCCAATTTATGCATATGCCAATTGCTAATGTGTCTCTTTTATTTGCAACCCCACCTCCTTTCCAAACATACAAATGGATATGCATAAGTCGAATGCACTTGTTAACTTTATTTGGCTAATGCACATCATATTAGCATTCAGCCTCCGCAAGAAGGTGTGTTATTCTCTCCCCTAAGTAAAGCACTTTGAGATATTTGATGGATGAAAAAGCATTTTTAAAAATGAAAACTAGTGAAACATAACCTTCTGTGTTATCATTATAAGATTCTGGAAGAAAAGAGTTCAATATTCATGGCAGGGAATGTTGTGCAGAGATATCCGTGGCAACAAGGGAGAGCAGAATATCACTGAGGTGAGGAAAAGGCAGCTTTCATTAATAATTAATAAAGGGTGATTCCCCACGGAGCCCTGGACATGCTGCAGACAGTTCCCAACCACCAAGGTCATTAGTTATGTTCTAATTCAGGGAAGGCTATTCTTTCAGTTTGATTAATTGTAAATTAGCTTGGATCCATAATTATTTCTAATTATATAATGTGGTTGTAGATTGTATAATCTACAACCACAACATCCACCGCCACCACACAGCTGAATTATTAAACAGTTTATTGCTGAAACGGAGATTTAAAATTCCAAAATGTTAACATGCAGGGAGTGGTATTGCACTACAGAGAAAGCAACTATCCACCGCAGCTGCTTCTGAGACCGAGGGATGAACAATGCGGACTGGGCCTGAGGGTGGTGCGGGACACCTACACATACTGTACGTTATTCAGTTATACGTTCTAAAAAACCCATTCAGCTGCAGGCTTTTAGGATTGTTTTTCTTTTTCTTTTTTTTTTAAACCCTATCGTATACATCTTTATTAACTTTAGTTAATATTGGGGTAAAAACAGACCCCTATTGAGAGTATACTAGTCAATTAAAAAAAAAAGAGAATTACAATTTGAAAAACAAGCTGCAATGATTCTCTCTCTCTCTCTCTCTCTCTCTCTCTCTCTCTCTCTCTCTCTCTCTCTCTCTCTCTCTCTCTCCATATTGTCTGTATTAAATGTTAAAACAATATTTTGCACAACCTTACATCCCTTGCAATATATTGTCCAGTCACAGACATAGTGTGTCACAGAGGGTTAAGCCATGATTTGAAGTCTGGAACAGGTCTGGGAAGAGATTTTCAGAGCCCGGGGGCAAAGCTGCAGTCACCTTGAGTCACATTCTGGCAAAAGCCAGTCTCTTAGAATGGATCATGTTTTATATTGCTAAAAGTAAGAGTTTGTGGAGGGTAGAATCAATTTGCTATGTAAACATTACTGGAAGCTTCTCACTTTTCAAGGTGTCAGCTCCCATTTTGCATTAGCACCTCTGCAGCATTCGTCTTGTTTTAATTTCCTCAGGACCACTAGGCAGTCCTCTGAAATGCCTGTCAGATTATTGCCAGATGCTTTTGCTGACTGGGGCTTGTGCTGTGTGTCTCAATAGGCTCAGCTTTAATGAAGAAGCATCAAATCTGCTAACCATCTCACTAAAGGGGACACAAGACCCTGAAAACTAAGCATGGGGTCGCCATGGAAACCACTTCTCCTCTTGTCAGTCATTGGAGGCCTTTCAGGTAAGACATTTTTTCTTTTTCTTTTTTTTCTTAAGTTTAGATGTTTTTAACTTGAGTTTTATACATCATTGTGAAGCTAACAAAATGACAAGACCTGCTTTTTGAGAAGTCACCAAGGGCCAGATCTTTTTAGAAATTCAGCGTGGTCAAATGGTCATTAAATCTCTACAAGTGGCATTCTGACCAGTGGTGTAGTCCTAAATCTTAAGGCAGTTGGTCATGTAAGTTATATACGTTTAGAGAAAAAGTTTGATTCAATATGCTCTGCTTCTTACCTGTTTACAAATTGCAGTTTATAAAGTCTGAAGCATTATATTGCATCATGGAAAATTAGGTTACAGAATAATACAATATTAGTCTTGTGCTGTATTATAGTGATAGCGTACAGCTATGACCAAAAGCTTAGCATCATCCTATAAAATTAACACATTTTGCTTCATAAGTCGAATGAAAGCTGCTGAATAATGTTACGTTAACATCTTGAATTACATACTACTTTGTAGTTCTCCATATACTTAACGACATGTGCCATTTCAAAATCGAATATGAAATACTTTACTACTATTATGGCTTCCGGTAGACTTTTGTGATATCATTTTGTAGTTTCTTTGATTCCACGATGTTAAATAAAAGATATAAATTATGTTCATATAGTTTTTAATTATGTCTCAATCCTAAAATTCTAGGTGAGGCAGAACTTTTGTCCATAGCTGCATAGTCACTAAACATACTCAAGCCATGACTGGAAGCAAGTTGGATCATGAACACCTGAAACACATGAGCGGGCCGTTTTACATGGGATGTGACCACGTAATTAGTCATCATATAGCTATCCATCATTATGCAAAGGACCTGACATTTCATATGTTTGACTGCAGAGTATACAGTATATGGCCTAAAGTTATCTAATAGTTTTTTGGCCACAAAACAGGCAAAAGCAAAAATATGTCAGTTTTTAAAAGGGGCATGGGACCATTGGCCATTGTGCCATCTAAGAAATGACAGATACTGTAAATGGTATGGTCATACACTCCTTCAATTTAAAATAAAATGGCAAGCATTTGATTCAGTAACTGCACGCTGTGTAAAACAAGGAAGATAGGTCAACCTTTCACTTGACCTATCTGCAGCAAGGATGGGAAGATGTGGCATCTACTTCAGAAAGCATTATTATCAGTGTAATATTCCATCAGCTTTTTATTAGCACAGTGAGACTTTCCAAGTCACCTGTGATTTGCTGGTGTTGCACACATTTGTATTTCAGTCTGCCTTTATGAGATGAGGTCACTGTGCATCGAAGAAAAAAATTCACTTGGATTGAGGTGAGGGTACAAGGAGAGAACAAAAAGGTTTAAATTGATTTGACTGACTTATCTAAATGTAGTATACCAGAAACGCATGGCTTGATATTTATTTTTTGGTCAGTGGTCACAGTTGGATTGACCATAACATACAGAGAGGTCATTTGTGGGTCAAAGGGGGAAACCAAGGCTGGGTTTGAAAGGGAGATATGAATGTATGGGAATGTTTGGGATTGGTTTAAAAAAAAGGGTAAAAAGAGATAATCATTTAAAAAGGGTGGAATGGTGGGTGCATAACTAGGCTGAGTTTCTGTACCCTATACTGGAAATCAAGGCACACACTGTTATGTGTCTTAAAGGAAATGGCTAACACCTTGGAGGACATACTGTGTGGAATGTGTCAGTCCATACTGTGCGTGGAATAACATTGATTGCAGGAAGTGAGCAAGCTGTATTCAGCAGAACTCACTGGGAGTGACAAAGTGTTTGGGGAACACCAATCTTTCCTATGATCAGGGTTTAGAATGCTGTTATGTAACATTTTATTGGACTTATAATGTTCCGCTATTTGTATAATTTTCCTCTTACGGCAAGTGTTTAGATGTCCTGATGGGACTGTCGAACACTGAGGCAGAGTTAATGGATTTGTGCCCTATAGCATTATTTTTTATTGCCTGGTCCTGTTACACAACACTGTCTGTCTGTAAAGCGGATTACTATGACACCGTTGTGAATGGCGCCATAAAAAAAGTAATGTTGGATGGTGTTGTGTTATAGCAACACTATGTCCGATATTGCTATCGTTATTGAGCTCCTCATTTGATTTGTTGGTAAGCAACTAAATGAGGGGTTGCCTTCTCTCGGATACCCACAGACACAATGCAGGAGGTCATAAGGACGGCTCTCCTGTGGGTTGTTATGAGGCACTTATTTTCAACTCCATGCTCCATGTGCAATTAATCAGAGGGAGATTTCATTTCCATCTCCCTGCAGGGGGGGGGGGTCACAGCTTTATTTTCGTCTTCTTCTTTTGTCATCGTCTGAATAAATAACAGAAGAAGAGGCTGAAAATTGGCTGTTACCATGTGAGACTCCTGCCGTGTTATAAAATTAAACTGTCAAACGGGCTGGGAGAGATAGTTCACTGCCCTGAGAGGATTCTACCAAGCAGCGGGTTTGCAATATGTTCAAAGTTAGATCGTGTGCCAAAAACATCTCTCTACAATAAAAAAGGGAGGTTTTAGTGGGAGTTCAGATTTTTTAAAACAATTTTATGGAACTGCAACTTGGATAATGATCTCCTTTGGGAAGACTGAACCAAAATGAGTGTTATCACATCTATACAGGTTGCTAAGGATACATTTTAGGTCAGCTGTAACTGAGACAATGGCCAGTGATCAACAGACAGAGATGAAGAAAGAAAAAAAAACAAAAAAAAAAAACATATGATCCCTGAAAAGCAGTTCCTACAATATGTGTAACTTTTAACTTATTAAAACTATTGTCCTATACATGCAGAATCTGCTGTAGTATGTAGGGTATGCAGTTACTTGAATATATTATCCTAAACTTTATCTAATTTGTGTTACCTTTTTTTTTAATCAATTCAGACGTCACCAACATTAACCAAATATTCACTTCCATAATTATAATGCCTACATTTTTATTAACAAATGTAGTCCTAACCAATATTTCTGGAAACTGAACCAAAAAGAACCATTTCCCAAAGCCCATCCTATAACCTTCCAATATTCGATGCAATACTCCCACGCATACTCTGAGTTTACTGCATTATCGATGCAGTTCTGTGACTACCCTATTAAATCACCATTGAGCCCAGGAACATCTAAATATATGAATTCTACGGCTGAGACAATTAATTCAATTCTCTCTGACACTTCACAGTAAATTCTGCTGTTAAAAGGAAAGAATCACAAATATGCATACTTCCACTGGCTTAAAACGACGCACTTCAAAAGCTCTGCTCTCTGACTGACTCAACCTTGCCCACAATGGGAATCAGTGCCATGCCATTCTTTACATTGCAAATGCCTTGTATTCATAATTTATTCATTTTACAAATGTAAAAAAAAAATGATTCTAGATTTATTATTTTAATCTAATGTCTAAATGGTACAGAGGATAGCTTACGGCAAGATCTTTGCATACACATGTCAAATGACTCACCTATGTGAAAAAGCTCTGGCCATTATGAATTCATAATATAGCCACGATAACTGTACTGAGTTCTTCTAGTAAAGAAGATCAACAGACAAAATGCTTCCGAAGGTATCAGAGACTGATGGATGACTGCTATCCTTGTCTGCACCCAGAGATGTTGTGCTGTATATGAATATATAAATATAAAAGCTATCTTCTCCTCAATAAGGAACTTGCCACGTTTCAAATGAATGACTGTAGTAAAAAGGCTTTGGCTTTAGTTTTGTTGTTAAGATCTACTGTCGCTCTTTATTTTGTACAAGTGAATCTCATTTCTGAAGAGAAAATTCATTAGAACCTTTCCCAGCCCAGAAAATGAAGACAATGTATGGATCTGTCTTTATCCTGTATGCTGTTGTAGTGCCTTGAATGCCCTTGACACCCAATGTCAAGACAACAGTATCTCAAAGTCTTATACTGTGGACTGCGCTTCAGTTTAACCAAAAAGGCAAACATTTTTTCAGTCTGAAAACGCATGCGATAGAAAGAATAATATTTATTGAAGCTTAGACAACAGATACTACGTTATACATATTTTCATTACATCTTTGGGTTTTGGCCTTGCCCTTTGATGTAACCCTGCCCATAATTTAGTTTGCTGATAGTGGAGAGGCTGACTGTAGGGAAAGCATGGGCAGGGGGGCAGCTATCCTATCCTCCCCTTAGACAAAGCCGAAAACAGGAGGCCGGGGAGGAGGAGGTGAACTCTGATACACAGCAGGGATGAATGGATTGAGGTAAGATATGAAGCCCTTTCTAGAAGATCATTGGACATGTTGCTAATTGAATGATGAATGAGATACTAGCTATTATTATTATTATTATTATTATTATTATTATTATTATTATAATTATTATAATTATTATTTCTTTCTTAGCAGACACCCTTATACAATTAAGAGCAAGATATAATACAATTACTAGCTGACCTACGAATGTCTGGTCATGGAGGCGCCTAATATGCTTGCTGTTTATGATTGTAATCTAGTTTAAAAGTGAGCTCACTGCCTGAACCACTGCTTTGCTGAATTGTCGTCATTACATAGATGATGTTATGAGGCTGTCAATGACAAGTACAGGAGAACCTTCATTTGTAAATAAAGAAATCTATGAATAAATACATAATCCAAGGGAAATGACAGGGATATTTTAAAAAAAACATCATCCCTGGTTGTTGGACTTTTAAAGATCGATTCCTCCTTAGGCAGATGTTTCTAAAGGTTAGCTTATTGGATTCTGGGCGTGTCACAACAGGCATGCTTTGAAGTCATTTACTGATACAATCACAGTGTGACAGGGAAAAACCAGTGCAATCAGATTTATAATTACATTTTTTTGTTTTAGCAAAATAACATTTTAGTCCTGGGAATATTTGTATGACTAGCAATCTTCATAATAATAATATATTTGTTAAGGATTTTACCGGGATGTGCTTTATATTTGTATTTATTGGCAACACAATGCTGTTGTGGCTGTATTAGAATTGTTTCTGGGTACTGTAGAGTGGAACAACAGGTACCACAGTACTAATATGTTCTTATTTTTACATTCCAATAGAATCACAGTGTAATGAACCATTGGCAATTCATATCATTACCATGGTACCATTTTGTTACCAATGAGCTACTGTGTCAGAACCACGGTGGAATAGTTCTTTGAGATTCACTGTGCTGTGAATGTTAGTAATTCTGCTAATGGTTTTTGCTTGGGTTCCTTCAGGGCAGTGCACTGGTATTATAATTGAATCCCAATGGCATTTTTCAAACTGTCTGTTGGGGCATACATGTAAGTCCAATAAGTACTTCTAGCTACTCTGCTAATGTAGCCCTAGCAATGCTGGAGTGCTTGTGAGCTAAGACGTTGCCACTTTGTGTTTCAGTCACAGTCATCAACAGTGATGGAGCTAAAAAAAAACTGATTGTTATATTGTAGTCTCCAGCTAAGAGAACACCACTCGGGAAGCAAGCAAAGTGTTCTCTTAGCCAAAGGAATTATGGCCATATATAGAAAAGGTACCAGTAGCAACCAAAATGTGCAAAGTAAAAACAAAAACAAACAAAAAAAAAAACGCAAATTATTCGTGCCAGGGACCCTGATGGTGTGATGCAAGATGAAGCTATTCACTGTGGCTTCAAGCCATGCAATGTGGTCACCATGGCAACCTAACACTAACAGCTGACTTGTGACGAGCATCTGATCCACAAACACTGTCAACACGAAAAACAAATATATATATATATATATATATATATATATATATATATATATATATATATATATATATATATATATATATATATATCGGAAAATAGGTCCTTGTGCCTTCGATGTCGCCATTTCTCTTCTTTTGTAAAGATTTTGTCTGAAAATGTTTGTTACTGTACCGAGTAGGTCTGTCTTACAGAACAGCAGTAACACTGCAAAACACTCATATTCACGGCTGTTAGCTGACAGGATCCAATACTGGAAATACACAAATAGGACCTCGTTAAAAAGCCCCCACGTCTCCTTTTCTGATCGGTGCAACGCAAGCAGGGGTGTCTCTTACAGTGCCTGAGTAAAAAGATTTAAAGGGCCAGGTCGCTGGCAGGATTTTTAACATGGGGCGGAAATTAAAGAGTTAATAAACTAACTGTCAAACTAAGTTAACACAGCACTCCTACACACGTTAAAAAATGCAGCAGCAGCGCTAGATTAATTATGAATACATGTACAGGAGCAATGCACTAAATTATTAAACAGAATGGTGAAACAACTCACCAGAACGGGAAACACCAAAATGCTCTGTGACTCGTGCCTGTTTCAGGTTTGTTTCGAGAGCTCAAACAATTTCCAACTTTTTGAAGTAAGAGAAACAGGGGCACATTTTGCCATTTGTTTACATGCCATTATGTAGTGATGAGGTGCACTCATGGAAATCAGAATGTAAAATGAGGTAATGATAAACGAAAGCAGTTCTGGAAAGATTGAATAAACCAATCAGTGTGCCTCAAGACACTCTCGCGATGACAAGTTACATTTGAAAAGACTGAATAAACCATTTCAAGTTTGATGATGATGAGTTATCAGGTTACAAAACACATATCTTTATTTTCCTGAGGAAAGAAATACATGAATAAACCCTCTAGTTATCTTTATGGTTAAGACAGTGATTCTCAACATGTGATTAACTATGTAGTAAATGACATCATAAACACATTAATAGATTGGAATAGAAATAAATTAGTGTAGTTACCATGGCATAAAAGGCCTATAAGTACCTCCACTTTTTGTTTTCAAACACACTTTATGTAGGTGATGTTATCGTGAGCAACGAAGTCAACAAGATCTTGTAGGTCGAAGAGGGCTATAGTGGAAAATTATTGACCCGAGGGAAGACTATTGTTACCGACAGGGGGACATTGCACCTTGGAGGTAACAATAGTCTTCCGGAGGGTCATTTAATTTTCCACTATTAGCTGAGTCTGCGGTACATATTTAATATGAGTCAAAATAATAAGAGAGCCAAGATTGAATTGATTTATTATGCGTTTTCCACGTATGAAAGAAACCTAAATATTTTTTAAACAAATATCTTAGTGCTGTACATATAATGAAGTAATATACTACTACTAGTGGAACAGGTCGCCGACATTTCTGATTTGCCAAATATACTAAGTAAATAACTAAATAACATAAATAAATAAGAGAATATGTTTTTGAAGTTCATACCGTAAGTTTTTTTCTTTCTTTTGTAGTATGTTTTGTAATTCATTTTCTGAAACAGAATCGCCGTTCAGCAGTTTTTTCATTTAGCCATTTTTTATCTTGTTGTTTAGGAGAGGAGGTGTAGGGCGTGGACTGACAGTGATGTGAACCAATCCCATGACAGTCTGAGACTATTGCCCGGTGGTGTAAGGATGTGAGAGCAAAAGTTAAATCTATTTTTCCTCCTATGATGAGGTTTTAATCATGTATGACCATTGTGTCCTACACATTCTTATTTGTATACCTTCTCATGCTGTGTCTATGGAACCAAAACACACTCTATTGTGCAGTTTTTTCCATCAGCTTCTGCGTCACTAAAAGTCCTAATTTAGTACTTAAACCTAGTTTGCCCTCTGCTAAGATTGAAGCCATAACTCTGTAAAGAGGTGACTGAATGAAGGAACAAGAAACTGCAAGCCCTCTGCTCTACAGACAGCTACTCTAGCGACTGCCCAGTAATAGCTGGTGTGCAGTCATTTTGTAGTAGACCACTCAGTGGAATCAGTTTTTTTTTCAGAGTTATTGTATGCCCTTTATTTAACTAGAAACTCGCTTGAGAAGGGGTAAATAAACATCTTGTAAAATAGTCTTGGTAAAAGTTCCATCCATCACAATCACATAATTGTGTGCTAAGTGCATGTAGTAGATTAGTAAATGGTACCTGTAATGTAACTACATGTGGTTAATATGTCTTTCGAAGTGTATTCAAAGCTATGTACCTTTCTCCTACTGGTACTAAACAAAGAAAACAAAACAGAAAAGAGACAAAGGATGGAATCTCAGAACGACAATAAGAACATTTGAAATGAGGCTGATAAAACAAAACTAGATCATAATCCTCTGCTAATATCTTCACTCTAACTTAGGACTTGAGTTGATAGAAGGCCAATGTTTCTAATTTGACATGAAAGACTAGATTTGATATACACTAGCTTTCGAAATTCTCTTATATGTACAGATGGGATCAGTTAAAAAAAGTGACATTTTCAAGCTCATACCTAAGCAATAGAAAAGAAAAATGGGTATTGAAGTGTCTTGGTGATTTCTTATCATATAATAAAAGTTAAAAAAAAAATAACAGAGGTAGAACAAATCACATTTGACGCAATATTATGTTGTTATTGTAAAACAGATATGTCAATATTATGCATTCTTCAACCTAGCTTTATTATTTTCAGACACAATATGAAAAGATTTAAAGTTTTCATTTCCAAAACACAATGTCTGTACGTCTGAATCGCTATTCCCTGTTTGTATCAAACTGTAATGCATTGTGAAAGTAGATGTGGTTTATATACAGTACTCTAGATAAAGTGCCATTATCAAACACGAATATCATACGATGATATTACGGACTACAATAAAAATACAGAAGAAAGATTTCTGTGATAAAACTTGTTATGTGCAGAAGCTGTAACTGTATGTGCCTGATGCAATTGGTCTATTTTATAAATGCCTTCAAGAACACAAAAAAACACACTGCTTTATTTTAATTTTATTTATGACAACACGCTGGATTTACAAAAGTCAGTGCTGTGCATATAAACTTGTTGGATTTGCAATAACACTCTTGGAGGCCCAGAACACAAAACAAGAAGTTCCCACTCACCCTATATTGCATGCTGGCCCAGGTTCTGCCAACCAGCGTTCCCAGGTTTCCACGCTGGCATGAATGGGGTTGCATGGACCGGTACACATTACTGTACATAAATAGAATATAAATAGAAGTGCTTAGCAGATAAACAAGTCGCAAAAAGATTTGTTTTACTGCTACTTACTTCAATTACAATTGATTGAATCTGTCAAGGAATAAATAGGATATTTCTCCCCTCTTTTATAAGTTTTTTTTCTTTTTTTTGCTTCATGAACACTAATGACCAAAAATACAGTTTAATTAAAATGAATTTAAGCTCCTGCCATGCTAATGTTCGGCACCACATGATATTCGCTTTCCATTGTCTTGTTGCTAGACTTTTAAAGGTTATCAGTAGATTGTAAGAGCATAGCATTCAAGGTATTCCGCAAAAAAAAAAAAAAAAAAAAAAAAATGATGGTTGCTCTTTAAAGATTATCAGATACAGACTATGGTCTGGATTATTAAACAATTTCTAATGGACTACATTCATTTGAGGTTTTCACAGCTTTTAGACTTAAACCTGCATTAAACAACTGAATGAATGAGCTTGAGCTCTGTGTCTGTTTAGCGATGCTGTGTAATTTGGAACAGTGTGATTCGCCCAGTCGTTCTGCAGTCGGATCTGAATGAATACAAGAGAGAGTAGGATCATCAGTGTTGAACACGCAGAAGTTTTGCAGCGCTATATCTCTGAAGTGTTTCATTGTGTAACCCATTTTCTTTCCTAGCAGTTTCTTCTTTTCTAACTGTTCAAGTCCTGTTTAAGTCGAGGCCTGACAAACCCAAATAGCTGCAGGCTCATCAAGTCAGTTTGACAATTGAGCCTCCTGTTCAAGGAACTCTGCATTACCCAAATACCCTGGTTGTTTTTCAATCAGCTGTGTAAAATTGAAAGTAATCCAATTCTGTCAAGGAGTCAAGACCAGTATGTCAAAGCTCTAGCTTTACTCTTTGAAAAGAAAGATCTTTCTCTACAACCCATGTTAGACTTAAAAATAAAATATTACTTGTGTCTGTGGTAAGAGTCCTAAATCCTACCCGGCATTAACAAGCAAGAAAATATTTGTTAGGGAGATTTTGTGTTTGAAGCATGCAAGGGGATGTCTCAAGCCATTGTGGTGTAGTTTGGAGTCCGGTAGGTAAAAAGAGTGTTTAGTTAGAACAAGTTCTGGAACAAAATATCTGGAAATGATATATAAAAGGTAAACTAAATGGTGAGTCCTCCATAAAAATAGCATGAAGATAGTTCTGTACTGCAGGGTGATATATAGAGCAGGAAATGTAAACAACAAATATGAAAGTAATTAACTGACAAGATGAATCTAAAAATAAAGTTTAGTACACAGTTTACCTAATGGTTTGGCCAAGAAAACATGCTCAATTTGGTGACACTAAATTGGCGTTGTCAAACTTAAACTGTATTATTCAATCTTGTAAAGTAACATTTTCCACAATGTAATATTCTGAAGTTCCACGTACATGTTTCATTAACATACTAAAGAATACAATCTACTCATGTAAAAATGTCCTCTAAACATTTATAATACTTGGTGGTATTGTAGCTGAGTGCTGGTATCACTGACGGCTACTGCTGCTTTCTTCCCCTCTACTTGTGCAGCTGTGTTCTCAATCTGGGGGAAGTGACTCTCGTCATCCTAACTCACGATATGTGGGACGGATGGGGAATATTAAATATATATTTGTAAACCTTAACATTTTGTGTTTTGCTTTGGGGAGGCTGTTACATATTCTGGCATAGTTCAATACATTATGGGTTATCGGTACTTACATTCACAAACCTGTAACTAACAAGCTCGTTAAAGAATTCATGAAATACATTGTGATGTTCATGAAACCATTCTAGGCTGTTAAAGGCTTATTTAACAACAGTTTTTTTTTTTTTTAAATAATAAAACTTTATGTCTTTAAGTAATTTGTAAGTTAATGTTTCATGAAAAGGACATTACAATAACCTTTACAACTTCCATTATGATTACGTTTTGGATCAGTACAGACTGTTAGAGAGCAGGTTGTATCTGTCTTGTCCAGAGTCCTGTTACGATGTGCATCAAATGGAAAAGTGGCATCATTAGCTCTCCCCATAGCTCCCGTTCAACTGACAAATGAGACCTGAGCGTGCAGGACTAATATGATGCCAGTCTTCCATTATCTCAAAAACGCTGTTGTTCTATAATACTGAAGGCATCCTTGACAAGAAAGCATTTCTTTTCTCTGTAAACCTGTCTGATCTGAGAGCGGCACTAAAGTCAGTTTAACTTCTGTCTCAGTCAGGCAAAGTAAATGCTGGCATTTAACCTTCCAGTTTAGTTCAGTTTAAAGTGGTAAATGTGCAGTGAATTTGTATTTGTATCTGCTTTACGTTCCGTTTTGTGTCTGCTCTGGCCAATGAGTTACCATGGCAATATGCTTTACTGTCCAGTAAACTTAATATCGTTGTGGGCATTAAAGACAATCGACATCCCTTCTTGTCCCTCAAGTCCCTCCCTTGTTTTAGAAAAGATACATCTTTATATTCTTGATGATAAATGAGTAATAATGTAAGTAATAATATGATACAAAGGATTTGAGAATGTCAAGGAATGAAAAGATAATCATTCTTATTTAAAAGCAAGTCATTTATAAGGAAGTTCAGCTTTAGTCTAAATTTAGAAATGTAAAATCTTGAACCAATCATTAATAAGACACAAGGGTGTCGCTGATTCTTTTACAAGCAACATTAAAAGAGGTCAAACTGAGAAACAAACTTGTTTTAGTTTATTGCAACCCTTTTATTTTATTTTCGTTCTTTAGAAAAGTCATACCGGTATCTGCAAAAAATAATAAACATAAGTTCTTTGTGAACTGGAAATCTTATAAGTAGCATCAGGTTCTCTGATGTAAGCTCTGCCATGCATAAGAAACTTGGGAATTAGCTGTGTAAATACAAAATACGTACGGAATCAAATTAAATAAATGTTGACGTTTCAACATTATTTGTATACAGATCATAGATAATTGAAAAAACAAAATAGATCTTTGTTTACTCAATTGCAGGCTGTCCTGCATTCTTTCTTCGTTAATGCCTCTTACTAAAACATTGCAACAATGAATAAAAAAACCCTTTAATCCACATTTTGCACTACCAGAAGTGTAGGTTGGAGAGGATATACAATTGACAATTCTTTAATTAGTTATCATATTAATTATCAAAAAATATATTTTTAGTATGAACCTGTTATGATAATGGTCCTCTCTAATTATAATGCTCTAGTAGGGACCCGTAGTTAAGAATGTTGTGATAGGTGTTTCTAATGCAAGTAAAATGGCAATCTGGGGGCGAAGGAGAGTCGCAGCCATATCTTATAACGATGCACTTGATGTGATAGTGACGCACTGGGAACTCGATATTTGTTGTGCTCGGCTGGTATACATAATACTGGTATACATAATAATAATGTTACATAAAAACGTAGCATCCTCATTATTGTTTGCAATAGCCTGGATAACAGTATACAGTATATTCAGACCACACACAGCACTATGCAGCCTGATTCTCTCACACTGGAGTGGGAAGAGCAAAAGGAGGGAAATGTGACTTTGTTGACTGGTATTGAAACATCAGAGGCTGTGTGGTCCAGTGGTTAAAGAAAAGGGCTTATAACCAGGTTCAAATCCCACCTCAGCCACTGACTCATTGTGTGACCCTGAGCAAGTCACTTAACCTCCTTGTGCTCCGTCTTTTGGGTGAGACGTAATTGCAAGTGACTCTGCAGCTGATGCATAGTTCACACACCCTAGTCTCTGTAAGTCGCCTTGGATAAAGGCATCTGCTAAATAAACAAATAATAATAATAATAGTGTACATAAACATGTTGATTATCAAGTAGGTATAGGTATTTTTCTCTGCAGTAGTAATCATGCTAATAATTTACACACATAAAAGAATGCCAAACCCTAAAAATCTAAACATTGACACTTTTGTGGCTGTTGATGCCATTTAGTTGTTTCCTTTTAGGCTTATTCCTAATATGTTCAGTATGTTTGGAGGACTACTGTGGCAGCACATGTAAAGTAATCCGAGCATTTAGAATTCCAATTGGAAGTAATCCCTCTCTTTCAGACACATATTCTGGATATACTACTTGTATACGACTCTGCATGGCGTCTATCTGTAATTAAGGAACTGAAATGGATACGTTTCAGACAGGATCCATCTCAAATCACCTAACCTCAAAACATCTACAAAACAGCAATGAAAAACAGAACACAAGCCATATCCTGTTTATTGCAAAACAGTAGATGTAATATGGATATAAATAGGCAAACAGATCTTGTTATGGAGGCATTACTCCATTAGAAAATGATTACATCACAGTGCTGTGTGTTCCAGTGTTCTTCAGAGACACAGTAAGGCACTTTCAGGAGTGACACGTTTGGATAATTAACAATTGTATATCACTTTTTTTTGTTGGCCAAAGGTTAATATTGGCATCTAGGAGCTGCACCCATTTTATCTACTGGTTGCTAAGCAACATGGCTCATCAGTAGCTAGATTGGCCATTTTGGGAGGCACAAGGGAGCAAGGAAACACTGGCAAAGCAATAACTTTTGTTTGTGAGAGTCCATAAAGGACAATTGAGAAGAGTTAATGACCCATTTAAAAATGTGCAGAAGTAGCATGAGTTAGAAAATCACCAACAGACAGTTAAATAGATCATAGAAGCTGCGTAATTGAGCATCAAGTGACACCGAACATCTGTAATATTGACTCCTGACCATTAGGGTCTACTTAATGTGCAATTTATGACACATCTAAAATTTGTTTCAAAGTCACAGGATTTTTTGATGCATGTTTTTAAATATGTCCGTACATGTTTGATCTGTGCCTTCTAGGCTGGTTCACTCAAGAGAGGAGAGGCAGCTTTGATCTTACTTCATGTAAAAAACTGATCAATAAATCCCAATAAAAGCCATTGATAAAACATTTTGTTGAAATTAATTTTGTAGTAGTTTGATGTTGGTATCGTCTTGCGTTCAGCCCAAAGTATGCACCGATAATCATCATCTTATACTATTAATCATTTACCATTCTTTTTTAGATGAGATGAGAGAGTGTGCTTGTATGAGAAATAAGTGCACATTTATACTTCAGTGCAGTGTGTGCATTTATAGACTTTTTTATAATTTATGTGTTTAACAACTGACCAGTTTGAATATTTGAACACCAGCAGTGCTTGAATACCAACAGGCTTACAGTGCAATCAAGTTAATGAGCTACTGCTTACATGTCCCCATGAAACGTGACTCATTTGGTTTAAGCAGTTTTTTAAGACCTCCAAGACGAGAAGAATATATATTGATGATTTGAATTTGCAAGCTCATTATCAAATATGGAGCAATTCTCTTATTCATATTTAAAAGGGAGTAATTTTATTCAAGCTGTGCAACAACGTTGGCTTGCAGTGCCATGTTTTGCTGATACGTTTCCTGTGTTACACCATATTGAAAGCAAAAACACAGTTTGTAAAGCATAGTGAAAACAAGGCTAGTCATTGTAAATCCATAGTGTTTGCAAATGTACAGTAATATTAAAAACTCTTTTAAGGGAATGCATAAGCCAACATGCATTGATCGGGAACCATGTGTTTGTGCTTGTTTTGTTGGATTCAAAATAGACTCGCATGGGAACTAAAAGTACTGCGGCAGCATAAGCCGCATGGCAAAGAAGTCGACACATTGGCAAACCATAAGGTGTTCCTCTGACAAGCAAAGACTGTCAATTTCCCAGAGCTATCAGAAGTACTGTTGTGAATTGTTCCAAAACCTACAAAACCTCTTTAGAAATGACCAGACACGCTGTTAGTGGCTATATTCTTTA
This sequence comes from Acipenser oxyrinchus oxyrinchus, assembly GCA_030684275.1. Classification (NCBI taxonomy): domain Eukaryota; kingdom Metazoa; phylum Chordata; class Actinopteri; order Acipenseriformes; family Acipenseridae; genus Acipenser; species Acipenser oxyrinchus. The sequence continues at coordinate 5,775,915 of CM060253.1, forward strand.
AAATACAAAAGATGCATCTACTTCCCTTAAAGACGTTCAGAAGCTGGTGTGGCACGTGTCTGGTCATGCTGAAGTATTTGACAACTGCTGACTTCCTTAAGCTTCACTGAACACATTTTAACAGAGAGTAAAAATGACAGGTTGTCACTCAGAATTCAGTGGGATCCAAGCTGAATACATACACACTGATCCAACTTCTATGCGGGCCTTTTCTCAATCGACCTGATGTACACCCACCTAGTTAATCTGCTGATTTCCAGACAGCAGAGCAGAAGTCAGATTATTGTAGTGTGTTAATTAGTCTGTGGTAAGCTAAGAAAGAAAAAGTTTGAATTTGCAACCACCCTGAGGGTTTTGACTGCTGCTACTGTGTGCACCTAACAAATTATATGTACAGCTATGGCCAAAAGTTTTGCATCACCTAGAATGTTAGGATTGAGGCATAATTTAAAAAAATACCAATATATGAACATAATTGTGATCTTTTATTTAGCATCCTGTAATCAAAGAAACTACAAAATGATATTGCAAAAGTCTACCGGAAGCCATCATAATAGTACAGTATTTCATGTTAAATTTTTGTTCAGTATATGGGAAAATGCAAAGCTGTATGTAATTCATTCGACTTTATGAAGCAAAATGTGTTAATTCTATAGGGTGATACAAAACTTTTGGCCACAGTGATTCCAGTGAACATTTCTAAAAAAAAAAGAAAGAAGATCAATTATACTCCATTTAAACAGAGACAAACAAATGTTTCGTAATAGCTTTAACACACTTGCCTTCTTGGTAACCTCATTTCTTGATACTTTTCATTTTATAAAGAAAAAATTGTGAATATATTTAGGGCCTCATTTATGAAAGCGCATTAAACATTATGGTGCACCATAATTGCAATTTGTGTGCACGTTCATGATTTCCGTATTTACTATTCATATTCGTATTTTATTCATTATCGTGTGAAATAGTGGGAATATTATGGCGCAAACTGATTTTATTGTGCCACACAATAGTGATCAGAATGAATATGTGATTTGTATGGTAGTGCATGATAGTGTCTTTAAATGAGGTACCCTGCTCTGAATAATGAGATGAGCTTTATTCACACCGGGCGATAATCATAGTGTGCACCTTAAAGTGAGCGATAATTAGTTTGCTTGGAAACCAGGACTTAACCACTGATAGGTGCACTCTTTAAGCCTTTTCTCTGGGCTGAAATCTATCTGGCATCATAGAGGCATTACTTGCATTAAAGTTTTCATATAGAGCAGTGAAAATTACCTGAAAATAACAGGTTATATTAAGCGTGAATAAACATGAATTAATGTTATAATTTCATAGATTTTATTTTATAGTTCATTACATTGGTGCAAACAGTAGACAATAGGTTTTTTTTTTAAGTAGATACAGCACTGTCTAATAATTAATATAATACTAATGCATAGTCTAGGTGGTGATAAGAGTTCTTTGCTGGGACTTCTATACAAAACTGAATAGCAAAAAAAGATATATTTCATCAAATAAAGGGAGACGTTATTGGAACTCATCCTCAATCTCCAGAGAGGAGAAATAGGAAGTAGATGAAAACTTCAGAGTAAATAGCTTGTTTCTCTGTGCCTGACCTGGGATCAGTGTTGTTCAACCACAAGCACTCATCAAACAAGCAACTACACATTGAAGAAATAATATTCCCACTATCCCCTGGGGGACCTGCAGTTTGGGTCTGCCCATGAAGGAGCTGCTAGATTGAGAGGACAGAACAGCATTAAACCTTAAAGTGTTACTGAACAGGCTGTAGAGTTGACATTTGAACACATTACTTATCATTGCTGCCTGCAACAGCAGTAGACTCTTAGTACAGAACCATTGCGTTTTCATTCAAGAACACTTGAGAAGGGTGAATTGGAAAGACATCTGAGGAAAGGCGCATACTAATGGGATTCTCAATTTTAACACATTTTGAACTTTAACAGGATGGGTTGTATACAGCTGCAGCCAAAGGTTTTGCATCACCCTATAGAATTAACTAATTTTGCTTCAATCAAATCAATCAATCAAACTTAGATTTATACAGCGTCCTCTGTACATTTGCATGTCTCAGGACGCTTTACATCATCATGAAAAAAAAGCCCTATCAAATAACTAGGTTTTAATCTTCGATTTGAACATGGATCAAAAGTTGAATGAAACCTGCTCAGTAATGTTAAAATTACATACCACTTTGTAGTTTTCCATATACTTAATGACAAACTGACAAATGTGTCATTTGAAATACTGTACTGCTATTATGGCTTCCGGTGGACTTTTGCAATACTATTTTGTTGTTTCTTTGATTAGACGATGTTAAATAAAAGATCTAAACGATGTTCATATATATATATATATATATATATATATATATATATATATATATATATATATATATATAGTGCTACCCTGTTATAACGTGACCTGTTATAGTGCGGAATCGGTTATAACACGGTTAGGTCATGGCTTCTATTTCCCCCATAATGCAATTTGACTCGCAAACGTTGGGTGAACATTCCAGATACTTTAAGTGATCCTGGTGATGTCATCGTGAATTATGCTAAGATAAAATGTAATAGAAACTCAAAAAATGAAAGAAAGAAACAAAACCTACAACATGATATTTTTTCTTATTGTTTTTACATTACCATATTTAAATGCATTTAAGTTGAAACTGGGGCATATAGTACTAATAAAGCTCAATTATTAAGATATAAATGGTCTCCTCAAAAGGCAACCTCAGGTCTTGACAGTGGTTTCAATAGCTGGAGTATCACGCGAAGCAGTATTGTATGAGTTAGAGCTGAACATTGATATGTTTTTTAAACCTCTCCTTGTGTAATGTTTGACCTTCTAATGGTGGAAAACCTATCCCTGATACACTCTTTATCTGTGGGAATTAAAAACTAATTAAGTTATCTGAAAGCTGATAAGACCCCATGCCACGTTTCTGCTCACCTCATTAATAAAGAAAGCCCTTTGAATTCCCTTATTAGTTGTGAAAACGATTCGGGCCACAAGCAAACACAAGATATAACATATTTTCTTTAGGGACCCCAAGCCCTGTCTGCATGTTAATTTCCTTTACTGCAGAACTTAAATACCTGTATTATGCTGGGGGGCTTTTAAAAAAAATACTTTTAATATAACTGTGTTTGTTTATCCATTGTATTTAACAATTCAATTGAAACTGCAATATTATACAACTTCAAAGCTGGATAATCTTTCTTTAATATCTTTTCCTGATTTTTTTTTTCTAGAAGTATAAAAAACAGCTTTCAAAGAGGAATAAAACTTGAAAGAAACTACACCCTCGCTACATTGTGCTGAAGTCACTAGCCAAAGCATTGTCCACATGACTTTCTTAAACGTTGTACTAAAAATGTTTTGTTTTTTTTCAAACTTATTTACTCCAAAATCTCCTTTTGCACAATATTTAGTGTGGAAGGGAAGGAAAAAAACACCAAATACGGGTCTAAAGAAAATAAGAGACTACTTAAGACTACTTACAATTCCCAAAATGAAACATCATTTTTTTGTATTATGTAGGAAAAAAGAGAAGCCCTGTGGCAAAGTGGTTAGTAGTACGCAGGTGTGGAAGTGATGCAGTGGAGGAAATGATGTGACAAGTTCCATGGACAAAGGATATTTTTATTTTGTTTTCCTTTAGTAATCCTTCTCAAAAAAATAATAGGTGGCTGGTGATACACAACTATGTGTAACACGCAGCCTAAAACAAGGGTTTCAATCCCAAAATAATATTGTATTAAAACAGAGTAGCAAACAGTACAACACAATACAAAGAAAAATAACACAGTCCAAGTCCAGTGAGTCAAAACGCTGCAGTGATTTCCGAGTTGGTGCTTGCCTCTTAGCTATAGCTCCCGGGGTGTATGTTTAGCTGTCTAACAATTACAAAACAAAATGTGAACACTCAAAACACTTTTACATCCATTCACCGGTCCTTCAGTAGCCAAAACCAAGGAACAGTTTACCTTGACACAGCCCTTTTTATACCGTTAGTCACGCCCCCTTGTTAGCGAGAGCAATCGCCCTTTATCCAATCTGCTATTGCCACCTTGCCAACCATGGGGACAATGACTTGCAGTGTTGTGACCCCGCCCCTTTTATGGGTGGCCGACCTCAAACTTTCCCTGCAATGAACTGACAGCACATCCAGTCAAAGGCACATTGTTCCCTTGACACAGCGCCCTCATAGGTTGGGAGGGAGATTTATAACCAGGATTCATTCTCTCTCTGTCACAAGCCCTCAGCATATGCTGTAGCATATTTATATTGGACTGACACATAAACCAAGGGGGTGGTATACTGTGCACAACAATTTAACTACTCACTCATGCAGCTGCATCTTCTCCTTCAAATCTCACTCTTCATGTATGTTTAACAAACAAAAAAAAAGTGTAGCTGAACCACAATCAAAAATAACATTGCCTGAACAATCCCACCAGCCCTGAACAATCCCACAGGGACATCTTGCACTCAGAGGAAAATTAAACAAAATACAACCCAAACTAAAACCTGTTTTTAATATTATTTTTTTCCTATTTCAAAACCAGATTCTTTTAAAGGGTTAAGCTCATCTTAACCGAGTTTAGAAAGCAGGGCTGAGTTACCAGTGCAGTTAATTTGTTTTTGCTGAGTCCATTTCTTTGTATTGATTTTGGATCTGGGCAATCTATTGCCAGAAGCTGCAGTTATTTGCAGTTGACAGCATTTGTTTTGTTTGTTTATTCCAGTGGGCAGGTCGTGTCTCTGTTCTCTTCTTTTTCTGCCTTCAAACTCAGAACCCGGATAAGACTGGTAGTTCAAGGGTTGATGTTGTTTTCTTTCCTGAGACGATATGGTCTGATTTTCTTTTTCTTTGACCTAAGGGGCTGTCAAGCCCTTTGGCTTGATATAAACATCATCAGTTCCATGACCCTAACAGTCCAACTGTCTTTTCTAACCTACATCCCTGTGGAACAGGGCCCTCAAGCTCTGAAGATATCAGGCACTGATAAGTCTTCTAATGAAAGAAGATTCATTGACTGGAATTGTTCCCTCTGAGGAGCAGTGACATCAGCAGTTTCCCTGCTTTAAACGGCATTTTTATCCAACATCAACCAGTGGACTTACTTACTGCCCAAGCTGGAAAACGGTGCGTGTGAAGTAATCAAGGAAGCCGTGCACCTGTACTGTATACATGTTGTTTCTGTTGTTGCCAACTATGCAAAATCTTACCCGGATACAGAAACGGCGTGGAAAAAGGTCATTCCTGTGTATTTGTTTTGCTTTGTTTTAGGAAGTTGCAGTGGTCTGATTACAGAAGGTCACAGAGTGAGATTTTGGCTAGCAGGATTTGGGACGTGAGTTAGTCGTTTTCCATAAGATATTATTCATTTTAGGCTTGAAGAATGTATGTTTTATAATTATTATTACTATACTTGTTAGTAGTCGTTGTCTTAGTGAATGTATTAACAAAACACACACAAAACATTATATAACAAAAAATCACAACTTGAGGGTTCATCTGGTCACCCCTCCTTGGAAATGAAAGCCTTATTATATTGACTTGGGTCTAAATTATTCATTAATAATTATGTTTTGTGTGTGTGTGTGTGTGTGTTGTCTGACCCTTTGTTGGCCCAGTGTCTTGCCGTAAGGTTGAGAAAGATCACTGTGAAACAGTCTTAGTTACAAGCCAATTATTTGACAGTAATTTACTTCACATCTGTGCATGTCCTGATGCTAAATCCGCCAATTATGTCAAGGAACACATTTCCATTAATGTCAGGCTATAATTTAAGGTGGGTGGCCTGTTTAGAAAATAAAATATTGATTGTCCCAATACCAAGATAATATAAATTCCAGAAACAAATGTTCTTTTAAAGGTACAGTAGTTTCTTACTTTATTTAAACCACACAATGCTCTACAGATTTGCCCCTTTATTTATGTCTAGGGGTATATTAGCATGAAAAGCCCAGGTATATCTTTCAGGCCATTATCATATTCAGAAGAGAACACCATAGGTCTGCAATGCATTCACTCAACTTCAGTAGCATAAGTGTCTGGTATTGACAGCAGCAGAGGACTTTGGGGGTTAAAACATAAAAAGATGAATGCAAATTGAACAGGGAACCTGGTCTCTAAGGATGCTTATGTCTATTACACCTCAGTGTCACACACAGTGTGAATTCTACATTTCTATTATAGTAAGATGTAGGGTTATATAAATATATATTTCTAAATATTTTTTTTATCATTGTGCTTGCAGCCAGTCATTAGCTAAGACAGTTAAGATAAATATCATCGTGGGTAGAGGGTAAAAGATTATCATTAGACATTATGTTTGATATCAATTCATTTAAACAGGGGCATGTCGGTCATGCCCTTGAGTATTATTCTAATGGCCAAAAATGAGAAATTCACCCAAAATGATAAACTGGTCAGATAATAACTGCAGAAGCTGCTCTATCACACAAGATCATATACTGTATGCCAGCTCAAAATTGTATCACATAAATCCAATAACTTTTCAGATAATTTTGATTTAAGTTTCTTGATTTTGTGGCTAAAAAAAGGCTTTTTTATTCATGGATCCGTTTATTTGTGTATAATTCAAATTTTCATACATAATAAAACAAAAATGTTGGATATTATTTAGAAGTCACCAGGCGAGTTTCCCAAATCCACAGTAACGTTGTCTTGTCTTTGTCTTGTTCAACCTACAATGAGAGTTTATCTCCAAACCTTTTACAATCAAGTCTCTTCGACAAGAAATGAACAAGAACCTAAAAACTGGGACATTAGCCGGCCAGTGTGTCACCTTCTGACTTACAGCTCATACTTTTTTTTTATGTATTCCTAGATTGAGTTTTGTGTAACTTTGTCACCATCGTCTTTTATGATTCAAGAGACTTTAAGGACGAAGCGGAAGCTGTTTCAGATTAAAATCCTAATAGTGTTCAAGATGTTCCTGACTGTACATTTCTCACTTATTGGATTTTAATTGCACAGCTTTTACGGCAGGGGTTCACAATGCTGGTCCCCAATGTCCAGAGCCCTGCTGCTAATGTTTTCACCTGTACCCTAAATTACTTAATTGAACCAGTTTAGCAGCCTCCTAGGTCTCAGTTAGTTAATTATTTAATTATGCCTTTAAAACCTGGAGGACCTTGAGAAACACATTTTTGCACTGGTATTCTCTGGTATATGATCTATGTTATCAGAAGATAGAGAAAACCCCAATACTTGTCATATTTGACACCTTGGGCTCTGTTCAGCAGAGAATGCAAGGACAAAGTCACATTTTCTGAAACATTTTAGGGGTATGAAATTGGCAATAAAAAAGTAGCTGCCAGCTAGGAGCTGGTAAATTCATGTTCTGAGCCATTCCTTTCTAGTTTTATACTGTTATAAAAATATCTATGCCTGTCAGAAAATGTAGATTGCACTGGTTGCTAAGTAATAAAATAACTTACAAAACAGACAACTGTGATAAAGACAACTGGTGTTTTCTGGTATTTTATGCAGTGTTCACAATAAACAAACGCTCATGGTTATCATACTGGTATGAGAATGACAGTGTCAGTGCTCTAATTAAAATTGAATCTGAGATTAAGTTTAAAAATAAAACTGCTTAACATTTTACAAATGTGCATTTTTTGCAGTACACATGTTAGTCACCCATGTTAAACGTCTATTTGTGCAAGTGCTGGTTAAGTAGAAAATAATACGACTTACCAAAAGCAATTTAAATTAAAATATTATGAATGCAAATTTAAAACTTAGTTTTCTTGCTTATTTTCGTGCTTATCATTGAAATATTTAAAATGTATCGGTTTACTAGACAAAATGCCGAGAGCCCTTTTTCAGTGAATAAGATTATTCAAAAAAAAAAAAAAGAAAATTACATGTGTATGATCTCCTGGTTTAAACTACAGGGAAAGAGGTATTAGAATTACATGTGTTCTCAGGAAAGTGTTTTCATTCTCCAGGGCTAAAGTGGCTTGGAATCTATATCTGAGTTGCAGCTCATTATATTTTACTCTGTGCTCCATATAGAAGGTTCTCTAAAGCTTTATGCTGCAGTCAGATCCATAGTTCAAAACCCTTGTCAGCTGTATCAGCAAATGAACACCATCTCCAGTGGCACTCAAGAAGTGAATTGTAATTGTTGCACCAGTAGTTTTCTTTTGGCTTGGACACATCTAAACCCAATAAGCGTTGAAAGTATTGGGGATAAGCTTTAACTTCAAAAGTCTCCAGCAGAGTGGTGGGAAATCAATTGTGGACTCTTCTGTGCATTACTGTAAATCCACAGTTGTTTGGGTAGCCTTCTACATATATTTCCACATATATCGCAAAGCACTGTTCCTTTAACAAATGTTGTTTCTCTGGTTTCCATGGCCATTGTATTCACTGTATTCTTTGGTATCTTTGTTTTGCAAAAATTCTGGAATGAAATAGAGATTTGGGGTATGGCTTGTCAAATATTTTGGTTGTGAATATCCTTCGGATGAGACCGAGGTCCAACTGTAAGAGACTCTGCAGCAGCAATTGTTGTTGATACATAGTTCACCTAGTCTTTGTAAGCTGCTTTGGATAAAGCGTCTGCTAAATGACTTAATAATAATAATAATAATAATAATAATAATAATAATAATAATAATAATAATAATAATAATAATAATAATAATAATAATAAAGACTCAGTATTTATTTTCCATATGAAGACAACAAAGACATTGACCCATCCACTGATCCAAAGGACTCAGAGATCTGCTTGAAGAGTACATCTGGGACTTCACACACTTTTTGTTGGCCTGCTTAGTCAGATCTCAATCCAAACAAGGCCCTGCAGTAAGCAGTACAAACATGACCTACGCTTCAAGGAAGCTGAACTACATGACTCGGGTCTGCAATATTTATGTGTTAGGGCGTTAGAATTAAGATCTGCTGCTATTGAAATTGACACTATAGACTTGATATTTATTCCTGGCCTGAACTGCAAGGAAACATGATTTCAGTTCAGTTTGATTCAGCTGCCCTTTACTGAACCCACCTGGAGGTTTGATTAACCAGTTTTCAAAATGTTGCTGCACCTTATTGACATTTTTGTTATGTGATCATAAAGCTGTTAGTGACAGTTTCTTTTTGTGCCAATTATACTCAAGCCGTTTTTATAGTGGAAAAGAGTTTCACTTGACATATATTCTTTCCAAAGCTCTTCCAGCTAATTTTAGAAGGGTACATTTCAAAATGTTTTCACGGTTGGTTAAATGCAGTTGGATGTTCTTTTTCGAAAGTTTGGGGTTGTGTCTCAGGTAAATGATTATTTTTCTATACTTACTGGAAATTTTGAGGTTGGCTGTAATGGATACCCTTTTAGTTAGAAGCATTACTTTTCCTTTTTTTATTACACTAGAACAGCTTGCGAATGTCGGAATGAAAACACATATGCAGAGTTTGCTGGTCTGATCTCAAAAACAAGAGTTATGCAGTTGTATGTTGCAAGCTGCTAGATCATGCTGTGTTTCTTTAGGTTCTGTAAATGAGTCATAGTTTAGAATGAAAGTTTAAGTTCTGCATTCCACCCACCAACATGAACACACGTTCACATGCATACTGTACTGTTCGAGAATCTTTTGAATCTAGTATCTGTAGTGGGTCTGTAAAGAAGAACTAGAAGCCTTGGCCCATTTCTTTGTGGACTTGTGTCCGCATTACAAAGAGCACCACTGGGCATTGGATTGCAATGGAAACTGTTCCAGTGACACTAACATGGGGCGTTTGGAGCATATCCTATTCCTCTATGCTCTGTAGATAAGTGGAGGACTGCAGTTCATGAGATAGTATCATCAAGAGAAATGGGCTGTTCAACTGAAGATATTTTGAGGACATGTCTGGGCTGTGATTGGGAAGCACATTGCATGGACATTTTAAATAAGTAAAAAAAAAACTAAAAAAAACTGTAGCCTCTTCTTTAAAATGCAAAAAACTTTCAAATTGTGCCCTGAAGGGCATATAAAACACTAGAATAAAAAACAAGTAGAATTTTAAATTAACCTGCCTTCTTAAATAGGAATCTTCTGAAATTATTTTGCTATTTCGGCTATATTTTATTTTATTATATTATAATAAGTGCATCTTTTTTGTGATCCCAAAAGGAACATGTGCTGCTCATCATTTATTATTATTATTTGTTTATTTAGCAGACGCCTTTATCCAAGGCAACTTACAGAGACTAGGGTGTGTGAACTATGCATCAGCTGCAGAGTCACTTACAACTACGTCTCACCCGAAAGACAGAGCACAAGGAGGTTAAGTAACTTGCTCAGGGTCACACAATGAGTCAGTGGCTGAGGTGGGATTTGAACCGGGGACCTCCTGGTTACAAGCCCTTTTCCTTAACCACTGGACCACACAGCCATCATTGTTTTAGGCGACATTTGAGACATATCCGATTCTCTGAGAAGTAAAACAGACAAATGAGCAGCACATTATCTTGCTTTTTTATAGCTTACAGTATAGAACTTGCTTTTTTTATAGTTATTTTTATAACTACAGCATGACCCTTCTTTACTTTGCCGCAATAGCACAGAAAGTTATTGAATTAGTCCAGCAAAGAATTGAGTGAACTGAGTAAACCTACAGTACAACATTTGATTCATTGCGAGCAACTAGACGTGACACTTATGAAGACATACTGTGTTGCACTGCTCACTTGGCAGGGTTATAAGACTTTCCAGACATTTAGGTCACACACTGTCTTGTGCTTTTAATCCCGCACGCAATGTCCTTAAAACGTTGTATGCATTGAGGAGCAGTGCAAAATAAATCTGGTTGTTTCACCATTTTGCTAGGTTTTTGCTTTATTTTAATAGCATAATTTGTTATACCTTAAGCAATTGCAATATTTTATTGTTGAAACTGGCATACATGCCTTCTTTTCACGCCACTGCAAATACAAGTGTTGCTGACAAAAAAGGTCAACTTATTTGTACATATGCTAGCCCCAAGGTAGAAAAAAAATGAACTGCAGTAGCTAGGACATGTTCTTTCAGAAGCCAGACAAAATAAGTGCACAAGCAGGAAATATATTCTAAATTGATTTTGCTCAAGTTTCAACAAAATGCTACCAAATGAACGCTCATCACACGTTTGGAGTAAAGCCGGTAAGATCCATTAGTCTGAGAAAACCATTATTTCACAAAAATGAATACAATCAGTTATCAGTTTTGTGCAAGCCATACTTCAAAGTGATTAAAGTACTCCACTGTAATGTGTATTGCAGTTAACACTAGAATAGTAAACGTTACAGCATAATATAATGGACTTGCAGTAATTCCAGTTGCCATTGTTAATAAAAAAAAAACAGTTTTCAATTGGCGTATGTGGTTAAATAAAGTAGTGATGATACAGGTCTTTCAACAGCATTCAAGCGTACTGTAGTTAACCACAGTGGACTAAACACGTCAGAATACTTTAACCACTTGGACGTATTTACAGCGCTGCAGTTATCTACAATACATTGCAATATCTATTCTATAATACTGCAGTAAACTCTATTAACTACTGGATGGTAAGAAGTGAAGAATACTGTGACCACATTTCAGCACTTACAGGACAGAACTACAGGTTATTTCATATCAATTTACTTTAGAAACTGCAGTATTTTGTACAGACTGAAAAACTAGAAAGTAACCACTGTCTGCTCAAAAACAAACTGAAATGAATTACTATGTCACTTAAATTTTTTATGAGCTTGGCCGAATAATTGTTCGGGCCACATTTTTTAGAGGCATCCTAATAGTATTTGGAATCTTATTTGCAATCTGAATTTTGTTTAAACAGCTGACTTGGGGATCAATTGTGTTTATTTTAATAAAAACAAACCAACCCAAAATCCTCAAGAAGAAAAGCCAGAAGCAACTCAATTTGCATACGAATTGAAACAAAAACAGAATAAGCTAATGTAATAGCCTGCTAGACATTTTAATAAATTTCATTTATCAGTTGACTTACTTCAATGAGCATTGTAAACACAAGATTAGTAACAAGAAAAAAGATTCAGATTAGAATTCACATCAGAAAGATAGGGCAGAGGGAGGTTCCTAATTACTATAGGGTACCACAGTCTATATCTTCTATATGTAAATGGAGCATTCCTCTGCTTCAAAATACTTTGTAGAAGTTATAGTGTGCATACAATATACAAATTGTACTGTAAAAGGGAGAGAAAAAAATATCAACGTTATCACATGAGATTACTGTACATACTACATAGGAACCCTAAATGAAGCATGGACATGCAATGAAGTCAACGGTGCTGGAGGCTTTCTAAAAGTGGGTGTCAGGTGTGGGGTGTGAGGTGTGGGGTGTGGGGTGTGGGGCAAGATCCACGGGTGAGGGGGCTGGGGGGGGTAGTAACGGTTTTCAGGAATATTTTTATTTTTATTTTTAGCTAATATAAAATGCACTTTTATTTCGACCAAACATCTCAACTGTAAAATAAATGACAGTGTTTTTTTCAGGAAGTTGACTTTGTATTCCCCAAGAGTATCTGTGGGTGTGTTATGTTTCTGAAGGCCATGTAACACCCTTTACACATTACTGGTTCCAAAACCAATACACAGAAAAAGACCAGAACTGGGCCCCAGCTACTATACATGAAAACGTTGCTAAAAATTATTCATTTGGCATGCCCTGTGCTACAGTAAATAGAATTTTGTGAGATGCATACAGTAACCTTACACTTCACCGCAAGGTCAATAGCCTTTCTATAGAAGTCAGCAATCTTGTTTTATGTTCCCTGAGTTTTGTGTACAGTATGTTGGAGCATAATTACAGGAAGATGGAATGTGATGCATAAAATCATTGTTTTTAAACAAGGTCAGTGGTGTCGTGAACAAGGAGTTGAACATGCATGTTTTAAAAAAACAAACACAGATAAGCTCATTTACATCTGTGTATGAATGATGCCAATTATATAGGGTGCATTTAATGAACAGAATCTCAGCCATTTAAAAAATATCACGTAGAAATGTCAACACTCAAAATGACTTAAAGTCCATCTTTTATACTACGGTTTCATTTTTATACCAAGGTTTTGATATCACAATTCACCCTAGTTCACTGTTATGATTTAAATAGTACTTCTGCTATTATTGACTCTACTGTGCCTGGTAGCTGGGTTAAGAAAATATAAACCTGTCTGATTAGACAATGGCCAACCAGTATCTAGCCTCCAAGTATTGATGGATACCCTTTACTGTATATGGTGAGCATGAAGTGACACTGTAAAATGCACCAGTTTTCAGTCGGCAAGTATAGATGATCTTGTTATTAAGTCAGGGCTTGGTGATTTATAACTTTGCGTATCTAGAAAGATATAATATTTAATAAACAGTCTCTTGCATAATCAGACTCACTCAGTAATCTGCTCCTGTAGAGCCTCATTAATCTTACACTGTGGCTAATCACATCCTATACTAGTATTTGCGAGTATATTTCACCAGGCCAACATTATTCAAATCCATTTTTCACATTAACCACCATCTGTGTGAGCTTAGATTCAATCCAGCTGCCATGTACTCTATGAGCCTGTCATTTTCCAAAGCACCACAGGTATCCAAATCAGGCAGTGTCAGCCAACCAAACATGAAGTGCTGTTCATACAGTGACCTTTAAGTGTTTTGAAGGGAGACAGTAAAGTTTTTTTGTGTGTTTTTTGTGTTTTTCTTGGTCCAACATGTCTTGAATTCTAATATAAACGTAAAGCTCATTCTAAAGAATACAGTTTGTTTGTTTGTTTGTTTATTTGTTTTTAATAACTTGAAACGAACTGCTGAAGCATGTCTCCTAAAGGTTTAGATGCGATACGATAATCTGAAAACAAGAGAAACAAATGCGAGCAATCTCAGATGAATATTTATTTCAGTGAGACGTACCTTTTGAAGTCTCAGTGGCCATCTGTCCCCTTTTCAACGTGGCAAATTAACAGCAAGTTTACAAGGAATGTTGCTTTGATGGATTGTTATGAATTTAATGGCAAGATGAAAAGCATAGAAAAACACAGAATAGCATGATTTTATATTTTTACAATAAAGGCTGGTAAAACACCACAAGAGGGCAGAGTGGCTTCTAAGTTTCTTATGGTATTTTTTAGATTATATATATATATATATATATATATATATATATATATATATGTACCATCTGCATAAGGTCTGTGATGTTATTACATAACGATACATGGTCTAGAATTTAAGGTGGGGTTCAGATTTTCGATTTTAACCATTAAACACAGATAAAACACCCAGAAGCCAGAATACACCCTGACCAAACAAACAACTCTTACCAACTTATCCGCACTGGTACTGTATACCCCTAACCGAGCATCTGTGGTCACTGAGGTGACATGAGCATATCAGGTTACCCACAATCCTGAACATAGTTTAATTCCACAACTTCTCAGTCCTCTGGCACCAATGCCACCCTAAGCGTTGAGTTAATTCCCAGAAGCCCCTGTTTATACCAGTGTAAATTGCTATCTCTGCCTGTATAGACTTGTCTGCCATGCTTAATCTGAGTTGCTGTAAGATGCAGATGAAAGAAATGCTACTTGGCAGGTGATTGTCCCAATAAACCCAAATCTGTAACCAACTGCTGTCATGAATGAATAAAGTAAGTCTTTAAAGCACTTACTGATCTTAAAATATTCTAAAGAATGCTAGTCTGTCATATGAAATATATATTGTATATACACAGGCCCATAACAATACAAACAAGCACCTACTTTGCACTGTAGAGTTGTTGTTAGGTTTTTTTTTTTCATTTTATTTTTTTACTATGAGCAGTAAGTACTACCCTGCAAGTTTAGCATTTCTCCCTGAATGTAGTTATTCTTTATGTTATTTAGCTCTGCTGTTCACTTACAAACAAACTCAAAGATGTCCAGTGGGTTTTGTGTTTCACCAACCTTTTAGTTTTTACCCTCCCCAGTGGCACTAATTGCTGAGCTTGTTATTTCCCCAGTGTGATACTTGCTAATCCAAACAATGCCACATACTGATGGATTATGCTACTCTGTTGGTTTACTTCCAACTAAAGGCTGTTAAAAGTGGAGAAAATATAATGATTTCCCCTTACCCTTTGTATTATACCACCAGTAGGTATTAAGGTTAATATACTGGATTCAGCCAGTGTACTCTGAGTAGTTAGAAGTTATTTTGATGACGTCACTCATATGCAGTCTATCAAGCCCCATACACATTCTGAGATACTTATAAGAATATATTTAAAAAAGGGAGGGAAGGAGATCTGAAATTATTCCCTGAAGTATTTTAAACACACTGTACAACTTTAAAATGACGATACCTCTCACTAAAACACTGAAAAAGTTAAAGCAGACATTCAAACCTTCTTTTTGATCACACCATTTTGCTGCATAAAAAATTGAGGCTTGAATGCTGTTATTGTCTAGGAATCTCCAAACCTGGTACTGGAGAGCACCAACCCTGCAGGCTTTCTAGGTGTCTTTACATCATCAATGGCTAAAGATCTGGAACATCTGCTAATCTTGACTAATTAAGCCATTAATTGGTGCAATTAAGTAACAGAGCTCGGTTGAAATGAAAACCAGAACACCCAGTAGCTCTCCAGGACCAGGGTTGGGGACCCCAGGTCTATGGAATGTGCATTGTGGCTCAGTGCTTCAGAACAGGCAAATGTAGTTATTCTTGATTTAATTACATTTGAAATGTATGCTGTATGTTTGGATCACAGCGAGCAACCCCTAGAAATGAATAGGTGCTGCTTATACTTCCAGACATTAGTACATATTTAAAAGGAAGAGAAAGATGTGTTTGTGCAGTTTTGGAATTTGATACTGTGTGTGACTGCGGCAGGGCAAATGCAAGGTTGGCAGGGATGGGGTTAATTTTGTCCCTGCCAGCAATCTCAGGTGTGGCCATTCCCCAATTAGGTAATTGAGTGCTAATTGCGGAGTGGTATAAAGGAAGAGCAAAATCCTTAAGTGAGTTAGGTGTGCATGTGCGTGTGCGTGTGCGTGAGCGTGTGCGTGTGCATGTGCGTGTGCGCGTGCGCGTGAGCGTGAGCGTGAGAGTGAGCGTACCTACCTGAGCAGATATTTATTTAATTTAGTTATCTAGGGAATTAAAATCCAACTACAAAATTTGTTTTAAATTGTATTCCAATTATTGCCCCCAAATAGAAACAATGGACTCTATAGAGTAATATCCATTGGGTTCAGATCCATCAATCCTGGTGAAAATTTAACATCAATACAATATTAGACTAGATTATTAATTAGTACAGTGCGTAGTAACAGATCAAAAACAAACGCAGACACTGGTTTAAAAGTATAACTACATCAATTTATTTATAGCACAGACTAACAACACAACATAGAGAATTGCTAAATACCAGTGGTCAAGCTAGCTTAATGTGAGAAGAAAGGAGATTTAACAGTCAGTATTGTATATCAGACCTGAATTCCTACCATACTTTTACATAACAATCAGAAATGATTTCATATAAGGAATCATATGCTTAATCTATGCGCCAATTGAAGTAATATGAAAAGTAGAGCTATATTTAATAGTTACACTACAGGGTTCCCAGTGTTGCAGGCAGCAGGGTTGCAGCTGGGTGTCTTGTGGTGACGTCAGCAGCAGGAAGTTCAAACAGAATCGCAATCTTGCAAGCAGGAACAGGATACTTTAGCTGATGCACAGTCATGTGGAGATACAAGACCACGAGTACCCAATTCTTTTGGCTCTCGGAAGGTGCACTCAATTACTTGAGTGGAGAAACTACAGTTTCTAGAACAAAGTACTTGATCTCGCTCACATTTCTTTCAAGTAGGCAGAAAGGCATGTTGCTTGGAAGATCGCATCAGATGGTTTCCATAACAATGTGTACTTCACTCAGGCTGTGATGTAGACTAATTCTTCATAGGATGTTGGCAGTGAGTACCTTTGATGAAGGGAGAGCACGTTCCTTGAAGAGATCACGTCTTGGATGGATGGGAGAGAATGTCCTGGATGAGTGAGAGAGCACCTCTTGGATGGGAGTGAACATGGAAGAGAGCACGTAGAAAACAGGACAAACACAAGCTTAAACGCATTTAGGATAACCAATCAAAGAAGCTCTTGGCAACCTCTTAGGATTGGTTAATTCGATAAAGAGGATGAACATACCTCCATCGGACTCTGTGTTAGGAGGATTTCAAATACCGTACCATAAAACTACAACTCAATTAGCATTCTTACAAGCATTGAGGAAAGCATGGTTAAAACCAAAAATCTCATAGTAAGGTAACTCTTTCTGAGTAATCTTGGAATTAACTACAGGTTTTAGTTTCATCTTCACCATGAAATATGCGTTTGGTACATACTAAACATGTGAGTGTTTGTAGTAAAATAACTGTATAAAACACTTATATATGACTGTTGTCCAATATCTTATCTCTGTCCATTGACTATTACCAAAGTTGCTGTCCATTCTATCCATTAGATGTTGCTGTTGCCCATTAACCCTTAAAATGCCAGTCCTTTCAAATTCCTGGTTCCAGGAAGTCTCTTTCCAGTATAATAAATTAATCAAGTCCCTTTGAAGCTTGGAGAGGGTGATATTTTCTTGTGTTCTGGCAGATAAGAGGTTTGATCTGTTTCTTTCTTTAAGTAAACAAATGCTTGGTAAGTGTTTTAAGGGGGAGGGAAGATAAAACACAGAATGGCTTTTTTTTTTTGATAAATAAACATGCGCAACATCGCTTCACTGCAGATTTCTGTCTCTGGGTCTCTTTCCTGCCAGTAACATCTTGGACCGTGACGCTATCCTGTCACAGTGACATTGATGTATTGTAGTGGATCTCGAACAGAGAGCACAGTGAAAAATTATATATTGGCGCTGGAACGAAATTGTGTCTGTGATGCACCAGCAGTGGTATGTACTGTCCCAGAAAACCTGGGTTTAGACGCCATCATAGGCATCAGTAATCATCTCCATACTGCATGTCTTTGGTCGATGCTGATATCCTTCCATGTTTTTAAACACTCATTAACATCTTTGTGCTTTGCAATTATTTTTTTTGGGTGGGGCAGTTATATTTAATTATTTTGATATTAATCTCCTCCACAGCAGGCATTACTAGAAAGATAATTGACTGTGGCAACAGGGGAAGGTTCATAATCAAAAACAGCATCAATTATCTAATGCCTGTTCAGAGTGCATTGTTGCTGATATGATATTAATTGATTGCTGTGCTTGGTTGCGTTGGTTTAAAAAATGAAGGGTTACATTGAGAGTTTTGCATTGCTAAGCGTAGTTGGGATAGTGGTTAATATCTACAGAATCTAATGTAGTTGACTAGTTTAGAATTTAGAATGTTCATGCTTGTTAGGAACATGTTCACCTCTTCTAAAAACTCCTGACTAAAAATTCTTTGGGTTCTACTCAGAATCTAGCTTGCCTACTTCGGGCAAGATTTCAGGCACATGACTGCTTATGCTGTATGAAGGCTGTCTTCTTTGGAACGCTGCTCGACTGAATTGAATCAAACTTTGCTTGGGCACTTGCTACAATAAGCTACTGAACATACCTTTATGCACGTCACACAACAAGAGTATTCAGGGTCACTTGTTTTTGTACTGTTTCATTCAATTGAATTAAATCAAACTTTGCATCAGTGAGTTATTGAACATACGGTACTATTCATGTAGATCACACAACAGAGGAACTTCTTTTTGGAATGTCTTGCTGTACTTCCATGAATTTCACATTTTCATGTACACATGCTACAATGAGTTATTGAAAATACGATTCTTGAGCACAGCACAACAGGAGAAGTGGGCAGGGTTGTTTTTTCATCACTTGTTTATATAATGGTGTATGGTTCATTGATTGCACAATCCATATGCATTGTGTTTAATCTGCTACATGGAAAACCAAGAAAGGGAGATCTTGCATCCATTCACATACTGTAAACCGAATGTAATTAATTTAATAAAAAGAGGAATTGATGTCCCTTTGAAAAGGATGAATTAAGCTTTTCTGTTGCTGGTTTTATTCTTCTTTAAATGGTGCGTGTCTCTCTGTTGCTATACTGATTGATTAGCACCAGCGGATTGGTTTGAATGATTGATTGGTTGCAGATGGAAATCTATGGGGCTTTAACCTGACACATCAGCACATTGTCCTCATTAAATGCTTCTACTGACAACTTGAGAGTCGGGTTTGCCAAAAGCAATTGGCTCCTGTTGTGAGCTCACAGGAGGGTGAAGTTGTTTGTGGGGCTGATAAAAAGAAAACTAGTTGAAAATAAAACCTGTACCTTTCTCTCTCACTCTGTTTTACTCTCTTTCTCTCCACATTCTCCTATACAGCCCACACTAATTAAACTATTAAATCACACCTGTGGCTGTGCGTAGGCAGCCACAAAACACACATTTCTTAGTGTGCCCTCCCCACCTCCTCTCCCTACTCTGCCAATTCATATAACATTATTTATTCAAATAGTTAAGAAACCCTTTGTCATGTTGAGAAGAGGGAATGTCATCTTATTATTATGAGTTTCTATTGTGAAAAACAAATGTTATTTAATAATCGGTATAATACATTGTGTGCCGAAAAAGGCTCTAATGAATTTTACTTTGGGGGTTTAAAGGTAAAAAATCATCAAAATTGTATTTGATTGCGATGTAAGGAGCATAAGGAGTTGTAATATTCAAAGAAGTATGTGTAGCTTGCAGGGTTTGACGTGGTAGATGATGATTTACAGCAAATAAAGTCCTGGCAAAATCTGAAACCAGAGCAGTCCTGGGGGTGACCTTTACCAGGATTAGTGCAGGATTGGAGTCGTCCTAAAGTACAAACACAGGCAAAATTATTCCTTTGCCCTCCGAGACTCATGGAACATTTACTCAGCGACTTGAGCAAATTTCACAGCTGCTGCAAACAAGGACCGTGCCTC
The DNA here is from genome assembly GCA_030684275.1 of Acipenser oxyrinchus oxyrinchus. Taxonomy (NCBI): domain Eukaryota; kingdom Metazoa; phylum Chordata; class Actinopteri; order Acipenseriformes; family Acipenseridae; genus Acipenser; species Acipenser oxyrinchus. The sequence goes on from CM060253.1 coordinate 5,795,942, forward strand.
TCCTAGTGGAAGAGCCTAATGAGTCCTCCTCTTGTGTCAGTGTTAACCCTTCCATGGGCAAAGCAGAAATCTTCATTGCAGACAATACACAGCTAATATAGTCTCTTTGAGGGTTTAACAGACGTTATTCGACTTTTTTACATTTTTCTTTAACGAAAAAAACCTTCAATATCTAGTTTCATTAGAAGTGGAGAGTTGTTAGATATGTTCAATCAATTTTTATATCTACACCACTTTTTTAATTGGTTCTACTCTGTGTGTAAAGTATGCGTTGAATGCAACTTTGTCATGGTTATTCTTGAACCTGTTCACCAAAACAAGAAGCCCATTCTACAGCACTGCTATGTTAATTTGATATGTGCAAACCAGCTTTGCTCTTGTTGTACAGTGGTTAATGTGCTTTATGAGAATAATGGTGATTAGTAATCTGAATATGTCAATATGTAAGACATATGTAAGATAGTCCTTGAAGGCTTGAATAGTTTTGTAAAGCACAATTCTAGCAGATTGTAACATACAGGACACCAGTAATTATTATGATAATTATTATTATTATACTTTTTTAGCTGGTTTTCCTCTCCTGGTATTTGTTGAATTAGCTGTATTGAAAAAAGAATGTAAAATGTGCAGCTGATGCATGCTGTATCCCTAAGAGTTTTATGGTTATTTAAATTAATACATTGATTTGCATATTTTTCTAGGAACAGGAAAACTACAAAGTGTTATGAAAAGGGTTTAGAATCCTAAACTAAGTGGTACATATTTAATGTGTTGCAGTGCTACCAAAACACTTGGAAATAAATGACTCTTCTTTTGTGACATTTTCCTTAACATGCAAGGGCTAGCACAAAATACACACGTGAAGGTCACATTTGCAAGTATTATCAGGCAGCTTTTAATTAGGGATCTTGTAAATGTCAATGAACCTTATCAACTGACCCACTGCTAGATTGTAAAATGATAAGAACAAAACAATACATGCAATGCAACCTAAAGACTGGTCCCAATTTAATAGAGGTTAGTCTATGTTTTCTTAAAGCCAGCCTATAAATAATGATGTTTAGAAAACCAAAGCATATAATATGGATGCCATATTCACAACTTTTTCTTGGGGTTCACTGTTAAAAATTGTAACAGGCAAAGTAAGGTACCACTCATAATTGCAAACACCATAACATATCAAGGGGCATTTGAAGCTGTGTTGGTGTTCAAGTACATAAATACAAAGTTGCTCCAGTTCTTCATGGCCATGACTGGTTTCTGATAATAGAGCTACCAGTCCCAATGTAGAACAATGAAAAGGTAATATAGCCTTGGTGTATATACATGAGTAGTGTTCCGAGTTTCCAGTTCATTTTCCAAATTTTACCGAAAAATGTCAGGTTTTTTTCTATTTTCTAGGAAATACACAATATTTTGATAAAAATGCTGTTTTATTTTGACTCTGACTTTGTAATAAGCAGCCGTATACTGTATCCTAGGATACTGCAGGTACGTTTAGATGTCAGAGGATCAAATAACGTTCAAAGGTGGTTCTCTGTCACTTCACAAACACATTGTCACAAGATTATTTTGACCAATCAAAGTCTGATTATTGTGGCAATTGCGGAGCGTAGTGACTACTAGCTTGTTCAAAAACTAAATTTGAAATACATGAAAATATTATATTTTTAGTGGATTCGGAATAGGGAGAAAACGTAAATCAGTTTATGAATATTCAAAAGAAAATGAATGTTTCAAAGTATACAAAAAACAAACTAACAGAAGTGGGTCAAGGCAGGGGATGCATAGCGCTGCAAGTACTGCTGCATTGAGGTACGTGTTCACACTGACAATAAAAGAACATACTGAAAAATGCGCGACACATTCAACTAAAACAATAAAGTGAACTGAGAGACAAGCAATCCATTTATGCAGCTTTACACGCGCTTTAATGAAAAGAAAGCACAGAATGACTGTGTTAATGAGTTTGTCAGAGCACTGTGCTTTGCAGGACATCCACTGTTTATTGCAGGTATGTATTGGTGACGTCGTGCGACAGTACTGTCTGTCCATCAGCTAAAACACTGCCTAACGCCGACAATCTTAATCGTAAATATTTGACAGAAAATGGTGATGCTTTAGTTGGTAAACTTATGGAATGCATTGATGGAAATGTCCAGTGTGATTTTTGACGCATCTCCCAATGGCTTGCACCGAAATATATATATATATATATATATATATATATATATATATATATATATATATATATATATATTTTTTTTTTAAAGATAAAAACCAAAAACGCAAAACACTACTTATGAGTCATGCACAGTACATGACAGTTTTGAGTGTAATTTAAATTCTGACACAGCTATCATTATAGCAGTGTAGCCAACACTGTTGTTGCTAATATGCCCCTTACTTCAAGCGAATATGATGGTAATAATTGATCATTCGTGTTCTGCAATCTCAGTCCATTTTTTTAAAAATTTTTTTTTTACTTACTGGACCAATTTAGTGTGATGTTAGTCTATTTGTCCTTCCGCACACCATTGTTCCTGTGAACTTGCTGTAATGGTTTAAAGAAATGGCTTTAAATTAAACTCATCAATCTTTCTTTTTCTTTCTTGTTTCATCCCTGTACAGAATTCTGTGAAGCTGTTGCTGGGCGGCCTGTCTCGTATGCTGCTTTGTTAAGAATTAAGCCGGACAGTTCATCTGCTTTTCTCAATTCAAAGAGCAGACCTCGCTACTCCAGTCACCGGTCTTCAGCATCGAACGGGTGGCAGGCACTCTCCAATCAACATTTGTCTTCAAAGAATGCATTCTATCTTTCTGATGCTTTCCGACAGGATGGTAAGATCTTTTCTTTTAAGTTGTTTTTTTTTAAGTTTGCAAAGTCTTCTTTCTGCTTACTCTGTGAAGCAAATAAACACAGAATCAGATTTTTTTTTTATTCCAACGCTGCAGATGGAATATACTGTAGCGATCTCGGTTAACGCAGGCAGGTGCATCACACAGGGCGAGGCAATCCACACACAGGCGTAGGGCAGGCGCGAACCCGGGACCTCACGCACTAAAGCACAGCGCCGATACCGCTGTACAAAAAAGCCGGCTTCTTTGTAAGGAGCGTATATCGAGCTAATGTCTTTGTGTGTGATTACATCACCCACCAGCCCCTCTGCTGCCTTTCCGCGTGCATTCTACACTCTCCTCTACCAGCCTCAAGTCCGCCCTGGCCTTTCCGCGAGCATTCTACACTCTCCTCTACCAGCCTCAAGTCCGCCCTGGACTTACTCACCAGGCTACAGTCCGACGAGTGCGTGCCGGGGTACCTGCGCCCACTCTGACACCAATGCAGCGATCTCGGTCAACGCAGGCAGGCACATCACACAGGGGTAAGACCGATAGATGCACCATACAAAGGGAGCCTGCTCTTTTGTACAGCAGTATCGACGCTATGTTTTAATGCGAGAGGTCCCATGTTCACGCCCGCCCTCCGCCTGTGTGCAGATTGCCTCGCCTTGTGTGATGCGCTTGCTTGCGTTAACCGAGATCGCTACAAACTTAGCAAAAGGCCTGCATGCACATACTATATATTTCTAAAGAAATGATAATACTGTATTCCTGATTTATTGCCTTGCTATAGCAATATAATAAAGAATCCTGACTCTCTCTAAATACGGAATATGTGTAAATTATATCAATTTACTTTCCAAATATTTGCCTGACAGATAGGTAAATTGGTAGGTTGGGTTGAGGAGGACTAAGATGCCACCAAGAAATTCAGAATCCAAAATCAAGAATCCAGTCGCTTATTCACCAGTCACAAATAGGCATTGCAATTGAGTGGAATCAACTGTGCGTTTTTTTGGTAACGTGTTTCTGACAATTACCAGGCAAGCTACAAGCTTTCCCATCATTTCTCTAGCTACCGCATGCAGTATAGTCACAATTGACCATTGAGACGCCAGCAACCCACCAAGTATAAGAAGCTTGTTAACATGCGAACCCAAGCTGTGCAGCAGAATTGCTATGTGTATTCGTTATGCATTGAATATAAATATCATGCGTAATTCATATGTTTTCAATGCGTAAAATACCCAGTATGCAACTTATCTAGAGTGCTGGCATCTAGTATTGTAGCCTTATAACTTTTCCTGAAAATGTCTGTCAATCTCATTTTACAGGGACTCAGTTTTATTAAAATCTAGGTTACATTCCATTACACCTTTTTTAAATAGACACACTAGTGCAGTATTCTCACTGGTGCTAATTCTTCTGCAAACTAATTGAAATGTGCCTCTCAGAATCAAGCTGCCATGTTTTCTTATGAAGGATTGGGATGCGTCATCTGCCTGTGAGTTGAGAAGACCCATGTTAAAACACAGCTCCTGTTCACCTGGGTTTAAAAACACAAGGGCATTAATGCACCCTTCCACCCAAACAGGGTTCCCTTTATACTGTAAATGCATTAGCTTACGATGGAACTACACCAGTGCTTGCCAAAGCTTATCCAATACCAGTTCCTGTGAAAGGAGCTGAAATGTTAAACCTTTTGAAGTCATTTTTCAATTTAACGTGGATTACATTGCCCCACAACTATAAACTATGATAACACCCCGGGGATAGCAGTCAGAACTCCATTAGAGCTACTTTCCTCCCTCCATTATCCACAGTTGTATTCCCTAGTTGCTATTGTTTGGCAGATGACCACAGGAAATAAAATGCTCTGAAGCATACTTATGTTTCTTAGATCACACACTGCAAGTCATCTTGAGTCTTGCCTTTCTAATAAAAATCCACAGTACTGAATGCAGCATAAAGTAGAATTATTAATCTCATAAATCGTTGCATTATGGGTTGCATAACTTGTCTTTATACTTGAGATTAATTAAATGCAAATGTTTCTGCCTGCATAAGCTTTGGATAAAGAGGATTACCTCTAGCTCATTGATGTCCTTGTCATTCTGCTTGACTGATACTTATTTGGTCTGTTTAGTTCTTCTTAAAGATTGTCATGTGCCTTATATTGATATCTAGAGTGTTTATAGTTAACAAACACACCATAAAACCAATGTATGTATTCATGGTGGCTATAGCATGTTTCCTGACCACAGAAAAGGCCTACATGTGCCCTAGAGCAAACCTTAGTAGAGTAGAGTAGGATTTCTGAACCAGTCTCAGTTGTTTGAATAGGCATTCTACTGATATACCAATTAGAGGTCTTCACGGGTCCAAATTAATCAACCCGACCTGACCACGAACCGACAATTATTTACCCGACCCAATGTAAAATTCTTATTATTAGACCCGGATCCGACCCGGCCCGAATATACAGTGAAACACTTTTCCTTTCCCCAGCTTAGTATCTGTACTGACTAGATACAGTATTAAGCAGTGTTTTTTTCCAGTCAACCTGGAAATCTGGCTGAACAACAGACGGTGTTTATTCCATCATAAACCTACACAGAGGACTGTCAAATTAAATATATAATATGTTTGTGTAAAAGATACAAAGATAAATACATTATCTGAAAATCAAATGAACTGAAGTACAATCTCGTAAATGCATGATTTTATTACAAACTTAACACACAAGCAAATGGAATTCAGATGTAAAATTTGTGTTTTGCAAAACCTGTTTTCCTTCTTTGTCCGCAGTAACAACATATGATTCCCACGCCGCAGACTTGCACTTTTCTGTGCGCTTTTGTCCATGGAATTCGTTTTTTCTTAAGTTTTTCTTTCACGTCCTTCATAAACAAATCCGACTTTTATGAATGAACTAAAAAAAACACCTTCGATATGCGTCACGTGTCAGCTGCTGCGCTCTGCAAGCCATGGCATGTGCTACTGGGGGAAGCCAATCCACGCAACAGGAATTATAAACAATGATTTTTTGTAGCAAAGAGAGCTTCTTTAATAGTAATCGATTGTTTGTGTATTACTGAGTAAATGAAATCGGACCCGACCCGAGTGTCGTGTGACAATTTTGCACCTGAAAACCTGTTTCGTGCGGGTCGGGTCTCCGGTCCTCGTGTCCGGGCAGACCCATGAAGACCTTTAATACCAATCCTTCACTGGGGCCAGTAGGGCTGCAGGGTCATGTCTCATAAATTCATAAATTGAAGCTGTAAATGCTAATCTTTAGTCTTGGAGCAACAGGCAGCACATTTTTAACACTGACATCTTGACCAATATAAATTCAGATGTTCTGCCTATTACAACTACTGCAGCATGTTAATATTTTAATACCCTAGAAACCAGGGGGGGATCCAAGTACAAGAAAACCTTCTGGTCTGAATTCATGTAAAGTGAACTGATCTGAGTTCCAGAGGAGGTTGAGAGCCCCAGAGAAGGAATGAATCAGAAAGTCTCTTGAAGAAAACTCTTGATTCTATCGAGCCAAGTCAGCCACTTAATCCTTCATTATCCTTCATGCTGAATGTACCGGTGCGGGAGTGATCCACTCTGAGAGAATGGCTATTCAAGACCGCTCCAACGATTTTGTGCTGAGTTATACCACTTGCACAGCCATTCACTTAGGCCAGGGGGACGGTCCTGGAGGACTATTCCACTCCAGGTATAACAGGTAAAATAATGTAACTACAGTACTTCAGGGTCTGGTTGGAGGTTTACTAGGTTCAATTTTAAAACAGGGCTGGAACAAAGACCAGGAGTGGAAGGGCCTTCCCTGACTTAAGCCATTCTGTTTATGCATTTAGTTTTGTCTTTATTATCATGTTTTTTTTTTAATCAATTGTACTCAATTTGAAATTCCCAATTTGATTGTCACCGCTGCAACCGACTTTCTGATCAGAAGGGCTAAAACTAAGCAGACGACCTCTCACTGCCAAGTCACTTCATTTCACTGTCTGCTACCTTTTTTATATAAAGCAGGCCTTTTAGGAGCAACTTGGTATGGATAGGAAATATCAGGGGTTTTTTTTTTAGATTCACTGTGTATCAATTTCTGTTTCAGTCATCACACCAAGGATATTTAAAGCAATAGAGCTCTCACAATCTTTTAGTGTCTAAAAGGTATCCATGTCAAAGTAATATACTAAATATATATATATATATATATATATATATATATATATATATATATATATATATATATATATATATATATTCTTTTTAAGGTTCACACAAAAAAGTTGTTGCTCAGCAGAGCCAACTTGAGAGCTATTTTGAGAAAGAACTGTCTATATATAATATATAATACATTTATATATAATAAAGCATTCTTATAAATATATTTATAATAGCATTATATGTGCATCGTGTATATGGGTAAGAGAATAAATAATGCTAACAATTTTTTTTTTTTTTTTTTTATCATGACGTTTTCCCATCTGAATACAGAAGCATGTTGTAAGTGTGCTGTTTGTTCTGTTGCCAATACAATTCCCAATAAGTTTAGTTGATTTTTTTTTTCCTGCAGCACTTTATGTCCACAGCAACAATGCTGCTGTAAAGTGGAGCTTCTTGAAAGCTGTGCAACCTTTATATTCTGCCAAGTACAAAGTCAGAAGCTGTAGGTTTTGAAACTGCTTCTTTTGTAACGATTAAGAAGCAGGTGAGATGCATTGCTAAGCAGGTCATTGCTCCAGATAGTAACTTTATCTAAGAACGCATTATTTACTCAGTATTGTAATTGCAAGCTGTAATAGTTGCAGTTTATGCAAAAAAATGACAGGGATTCAAGTAAGGATCAGTATCCACTGGCATTTGTTAAACTTTATTACAAATCACTGCCCTGGTTAAGCTTAATAATGGAGCAAGTCCTCACTCTGTAGCTCTAGTTAGACATTACCTACGGTTAACCCCCCACACAGTATGTTTATCCAAACCAATTTGCCCTCAAGCCAAGTGAAGGATATTTTTCAGCCTTACAACAATGCACCACTGCAGGTATTACCTTTTTACATCATCTGCCTCATTGGTAACATAATCCTCCCAACCCCATAGCCTCAGCCTGCAGAATATATGGGGTAGCAAACATGTTCATGGAAGTCGGTTGAACTGTAATTCACATAGTCGTCATGTGTTACGTAGCTAGATATGAAATGACGTTGACTCCCAGTGTTATCAGAAATATTCAACATTATACCATTTCCACTTTTTGCTTTTTAGGTAAAAAAAAAAGAGGGTTGAGTAGTGCAGTCAGTGCACTATAAACTCTGTTAATAGCATTTCAAACAGTATAAAAAGAAGCAATGGCCTCTCCGCACAGTGCAGAGCAGCATTTCACAATCTGTAATAAAGACATACATCACAAATTAGAGATTAACTTGCAGTTGCCACAGGGAGGCAAGTGCTGATTCTGTGCATTCAGTGGATCTAGTGAATAGCAGTGTTGTCACTTGATAAATGATTAAAATGACATTATTAAGCTATAACATCATAAACTATAAACCAGCACTGCATACTCTTAATGTGAGCCGAGCTGCTGAAATAATATAATACTGACAGCCGTATAGAATATTTTCCCACTTTTAAAAACATCTTTTACTCTTCAAAAGCTACGGGCTTAAGTTTAAAGACACAAATAGCACGGTCTTGTAACTATTGCTCCCCACTATAGCGTTATAAAGGGTGAGCACTATATATATATATATATATATATATATATATATATATATACATACATATACATATATATATATACATATATACATATAACATGCTAAGTGCTAAAGAGTCAGTGATAATAACTATCGTATTCGATTTTTTTTTTTTTTTTTCCTGGGTTGGGAAATAACGTTAACAATTTAATAAAGGTAACAACAACATCACAAAATGTGAATCTTGGCGAGCAGAGTATAGTAGCTTGTAATTCCAGTCTGTAACTTCGTTTAAAAAATCATAGCCTTGTATACAAATGTATATATTTTAGCTATCGTAATGTCCATTTTACCCTTCGATTCACAGGAGCAGACAGAGTCATGTGACATATACCAGTGCGCTGACTGGATAGGACTGCTTGAGTTGTCAGGGGTGTTACACCGGCCAATCCTCGCGGGGTTTGGTTGCAAGCAATATAGTTGCTACTAGTAAATTGCCTTAACAGTTGGCGTTAGAGCTGCTGACCCGCTTTTGAGATCAATTATTATTAATAATAAAAAATAATCGCATAATTATTTTCATTCTCCCGTGATACTAGTAAAATTCCAGACTTTGTCAAGACTTTCATAACGGAGACATGGAAATCAGTTTGGCATTTTTCAATACTTTTTCCAGACTTCCAGACTAGCGCACAAACCTTGAAATTTATGTCAAATATGTATTTTTTAAGAGGAAAAAAAAATACTTCATAGCTAGGAAATGCCACAAACTACCAAAAAGGTTACCGTGGTTTCTCATCAAATGAAACCGCCCGATTAGACTTTTATTGATGCTCTGGTTCCTTTTCAAGCTTGGAAAACTTAACATGTCATGACATCTTGGAATCAATTGCTTTTTCCATTAGTGTTTATAAACAACAATGCTCTATCCATTTAAATGGAAAAGCTAAGCTGGAAACGCAGAGACTGATTACAATGTGGTAAACTGTTTCACAATCAAAAGAGTACGTGTTGTACCTTTTAAATCTTAAAAAAAAAAGATTAATAAAATATACCACACTGCAGTGCATTATTCACAGGGCAATGCCAGAGGTGAATGAAGTGCAGGTTTTAGGAAGGAGTCATTTGGCCTAAGGGGCTCTTGCTGCCCCGTTGGAGGTGAGGTGAGGCTTGGGCTGGAGCCTCCAGTGTTGAAGGAGTATGGAACACAACCCCCCCACCCCCAAGAGGGGAGAGGGGGCTTACACAGGGAAACTGATTAGTAGTTGGAAAGGGCAGTTTATGAACTTCACTAAGGCTATAACAAAATGTTTGACTGCAAAACTTGAACTATAAAGTGATTAGAGGAACAGGGAAAGTAGAACCACAAGTAATAAAGGATAGTAAAAACGCAGTGCTACTGCACCTTTAATTGCATTGCCCCTACTCCACATGACATATGAATTCTGACTGCCTGCTTTATGTCCCCAAGGACAGACAGACTGTGCTTTAGCTAAACCTCCCTGACTCACGCTGGCTTTTGCCTCCCGGTCCTGTGATTTCAATTATCAGATTGCAGGGTGGGTGAATGCATGCTGGCCTCTGCCTAACACATAGATATTGCCAGCTGAGCCTGTGCCTGTCAAGCAGCCACCGTAACAAAAAGCCTGTCTCCAAACCCTTTGTACCTAGATAAGTTACAGCCTCCTGTGTATCTCAGCATTCCCAACAGACACTTGATGCATGTGACAGCAGCTTGCACAGACTCGTGACAGTCTTCATATGTATTAAAGTCACATGGGCACACTGGACAGGAGTATTGCAGTTAGGGCAGAACTGAAAGGCTGTTGTCTGAATCTCTGTTCTGATATTTTTAATTCCTGATACTACATAGGTACGGACAATTGAACTGCTGACGGGAAAGGATTTGGGAAATAGAAAGAGAAACCGTATTATTCATATTCTGTTTTGCTCCAAACTTCTGATGTATGTGTGATACTAGAAAGGATTTTATTTCTATGTAGACCAGTATTTTGCCGACAAGAAACTGCTGAGATTAAAAGAGTTAGCACAGCTTGAGGTAGTGAGGCCTGCATGTGCCATTTGACGTGGCCTTTCTTATTGACAATGTACATATATGTTAAATTGCACTGTTGCCTTGGAGGGATTTTTAAATTCAAAGGAATGTTATTGCAACATTTTCAGTCTGTTGACATTTAATGAAAAATAAGAAAGCTTATCAAGTAATATTTGTTCCTAATCCAAATACTATTGACAATGCTGAGATCCACTAATGTGTCTGCACAGTTTCTTCAGGGTAAAACACTGCTATTATATTGTTATCTCAATGGTATTTTTCAAACTTCTCAGTGTGGGACATCGTAGTCATACTTCATGCCTGAAAATAAATACCATTAACAGACAAAAAATTTTAATAAGAGTCTTTGCGGTGGTCAAGGGAGAAATCTACCATAACTAGAAAGACATTAAGAAATAATCATCAGAAAAAAGTGTTTCAGGTGCAATACATATTTGATCAACTGATACAGTGTAAAGACCTCTGAGCCTTGTTAAATTTTGATGATGTCATAATAGGTATATATTCCATTCAAACTTCACGGAAGGCTTTCTGTGAGTGCATGAGGAAAGTCAATTATGACTATTGAGCAAAGATGATTTTTCAGGTAGAATAGAGTTCTTTAGATACATTGCTTTCTGGCACGCCGTGAATTGTGTGCTCCAATGACATGATTCCTGTGCTAATGTAATAACTGTGGCAGTGGATGGGCTGTCCTTTCCCTACAGCAGAAAGTGATGCCGGTGCCAGGATCGCACATACCCCAGTACAGTCTTAATGGTCATTAGCTGTGCATGCATCAACACATCAATTAGGGCAATACATTTTGCACAGCCAGGAAACAGCACATTTTTGTAGAAGATACAGAATATGCTACAGAATATTCACAACCTGTCTTTTACAATGCTGTAGCATGACCCTAATAATGATGCCAGGGTGAAAGTGGCGAGGCTCTTTTGTTTCTGTGTTCCTTGCAACACAGTCATTATATCAGTGTTGGTGGGGGAAATAGTGTACATACTGACAAGCACACTCACACACAGATAAATGCACACAGGTGCTTACGTAGGTCTTATAAGATTGCAGCATTAGTAAGCTCAAACTTCATTCCTCAGGAATAGAAATGATTAGTTTGTTTTCTGTTAAGTCGTTATTTAGGTGTCCCATTGGTGTGTAAATAAGAAAAGGGTGTTATTAATTAGAAACATGCATCCTGTCAGCGTACTGTAACTATGTTACCATGTCTTTGTGTGGAGTTGTGCACAAAACATCACTCGGAGGCAAGGGTTGAGGCAACGTAGAAAATGGAAAGCTACGTTCTGCTTTTGTCTAAGTTACCTTCGCCATTCTTTATAGATGGTGTTGCAACAGCATCACATGTAAATGTAATTGGCATGGCATAGCTACGTGTGCATTGCAGGTTGTGGCATATGGTTTGCAACCTCTCCGTTTTAAAAGTTAGGGATGCATAACTAACCAATGAGAAAGAAAAACTAAGAAATTGAACTTTCCTATTCATCCTACTTGGAAATCAGTACTTGTTTCTCAAAACTTAGCCTTACTACTTGAGCTGCTCAGTGAATGCACAAAAGACATTAGGTAGTGCGCTGATATGATTGAACTTTTTCCCTTTGAGACACGAAGAAATCCACACCATAACTTCAAAATAAACTGACTGAGACTACGGGACACCCACACACGGATACAAAATAAAAAATGCAGCCCTACGATTAACACAGAAATACCCAAACAGCATTGGATTAGACTCAACTCTCATCTCTGGAAGTTAGGAAAAAGCACCAAATTAACTGGAGTAATAATGACCCTGGCTGTGGAGGGCCTTCTGTATTTTAAATGCAAAAATCAATCTAAGAAATTACAGACGCGATCACAATAAACAAAGGTCCTTTTTCTGCTCTATTTCAATCCTGTTTATCTGTACTGGTATCTTCCAGTCGTGTTCTCTGTAAGTTTACATTTCCTAACATTGAATCTCATTTGCGATTAATGCTTTTGATCTACCTAGAACTATCACTGGAGCTAGTTTTACATTAACTAGCCTTAAAAATATGACTGGTGTATGTGATACAGGAATTGGCATACAGTACTGTACGTTTAGGCGTACTGGTACTCAATAAGTTTATATATTTTTTCCCTCTGGAGCGATGCAGTTTACTATCTTCCATCTACAGAAAACAGGGAGTCATTCATTACAGTGCTAATTGGGTCGATGCACAGCTGATTTTGCAGTGAAATCGGCCAACATGCCTTCTGGGCTTGAACGTGTGTGGAGTGGAACAAATAATATTGTTGTTGTGAAGAGTGATGGATGAATTTGAAATACAGATACGATTGTGCTGAATGACAGGCAGATTGGGGGGGGGGGGTGAACTGCATCTCGCAATTTCATCATTTTTATTAGAAAAATTAAACAGAACGGAAAAGCAGAATATTGTATTTAATAGAATAAACAACAGATGTTGTGATCAGGGACTGTTAGCCTAGCTTATGAAAGTCGATGACTAATTTGACCTTTTACAATATTCAAATGATGGATAGGAAATGGAGCGAGGAGTTCCTATAGGCTGATTGGTCAGCAGCCCATGAATGATTAGTGGGAGAGCGAGAGAGATTTTTACACCAAACCATGCATTAAGCCTAAGGTTATTTTGGTATGTGAATTCTTAATGCTTAAAATGTTGTTGTTGTTGTTTTTTTTTTGTCTAGAAACTCAAGAGTTTGGGCCTGCATTTCTTCAGGAACCTGACAACACCATCTTTGCTCTTGATTCTGAAGAGAAGAAGGTTGTTTTAAACTGTGAAGCCCGAGGAAACCCATCCCCAATGTACAGGTAAGAGGTGCACACAGTAAGAAAGACAGCAGGCCGTCGCCTTCATTGTCCATCTGGAAAATTAACAAATAGATCAATTTTTCAGCTATTAGTCTACAAACAAAAAATAGCTGCACATTGTGTTTCTCCTCTTAGATGAAGTCTGTTGTGTGAATCTGCCCTCAAAACATGTATCAAAGCAGAAAAGTATAGCTGTGATTTTATGACCAAAGGTTTGTTTATGTATGTATGTATGTATATATGTACAGTATTAAGATGTACTGGTATATTGTTCACTGAGACTGGGAAGATTCATTTTCAGAGAGGTGGTCCAGGCTCGAGTGGCGGCTCTATTTGTCAATATTCTAACATTGTTATTTACCAACTTCATCTACTGTTTATTTTTATGAATTTTAATTTTTTTTGGTTTTTCCACATATTATTATTAACTGTTAAATGAGTGGGATCAATGTTATGGAAAGGTGTCACAATGATATCAAAAGAATAAAAATAACAGAAAGCGCTTACGGCGATCAGTAATATTGAAATGACTATTTTTATATTTTAATATACTCTGGATTGAAAACTTTAGCTGATTATATTACGTTATTGAAATAATTTGGTCCTTGACCTGCAGAAAACAGAAGATTTTGGTCAGGTTAAGCAGTGTATTTTTTTTATTAACTTTCATCTATTTTACACTCACAGTACCTAGAAAGAAGCTAGCATAGTAAATCAGGTCGCTCTAAAACTCTAAATTAAAAAATATTTTTTTTATAGGAGTGATGTTGAAATGTATATTAACTTTTATATTGTAACTTTTATAATGTATATTAATCTTTTAATATATAGATGGCTTTTCAATGGAACGGAAATAGACATCACCATTGATTACCGATACAGTCTCATCGACGGCAACTTGATTATCATGAATCCCAATGAAGTGAGGGATTCTGGGAAATACCAGTGCTTGGTCACGAACAGCTTTGGTACCATCATCAGCAGGGATGCTATGCTGCAGTTTGCTTGTGAGTATCTTAGTGCCGCCTTCTATTTCTGTACTTCCTTGAGGAATTGGACACACTTTACGATTTTAATAACAAGGAATTTCTTAAATACTGTCTTTAACTTAGGAGTACAATTATTAAATGTATTGGTTCAGCTTTGAGAATTAAATGATAGTGGGCATTCATATAGTTTGTAACACAGTTTATGCAAGGACATTTGCTATCGTTACGTTTGCCTATGTTATTATTTTCTCAAAATGGCTTGATATGTGAGTGATAAGTGGGTTATAGTAATAATAGCAGACAATATTTTAAAGTCAGTGTATGCTGTTATAGCAGTTAAGCACAACAGCGATTAAACATTTTGGGCTGGATTCTCAGAGCTATTTATTCCAAATTATCATTAGCACCATTTTTTGACTGAAAGAAAAATAAAAACACTATTTACATTTCTAAAACAAATAATAAACAGCATTAGGCTACTCACAGGTACCTTAAATGAAATGGCTGAGTTTTTTATTTCTGGTTTGGTAATTTTATTGGATGCATTTTTGCTATCTGAAAAAAAAAAAAAAAACGCTAATGACGATTTGAAGTAAGTAGCTCTGAGAATCTGGCCATTTGTGTTCTTGGAATAGGAATGCATTTCTGGTTTTATCTTTTGACTGCACAAATCCTTGTTTTTTGTCAAAGTGATTTGTATTCAAGGTTTTTAAATACCACCGTCTCTTCTCGTTTTTATGACATTCCAATTAATGTAAGGTGAAATTCCCAGAAAGACACAGAGGCTTTATCTTAACTGAACAGAATTTATCCTGCTTCAGGGAGCACAAACTTCGCTGCACAAACAGTATCAGAAAATAGAAAGGGATGTAGAAGATGCTTAATACAGAAGTGAGACTATTTAAAATCACCTTCACCTTCGGCTCGGGACTGGGGCTCATAACTCCAGCCACGGTCACCTTCATCGAGACCTAGATTTACCCTGAACTTTAACTTGAACTTGTAATTCATTGGGTACCCTTCCGCTGAGAAATGTTTTTGAAAAATGTTTCTGAAAATGTTCATAAAGTATCACAAACAAAATGAGAGAGATAAACAAATACATTTTGACTTTTAATTTATCTGGACTGTGCCAGATATCTGAATGGAGCAAATTATTACTGAACTGTCTGTGTCTCTGTTTGTTGTTGTTGAAAGATGCTGAGCTCCAGTCGAACTGGCAAGCTGTGATTGGCTGATTTGGCAGTTGCAGTTACAGGACTTGTTTCTTTCGTCGGTGCCAAGTATTGATTGGCTGGTTTTGGTGGATAATAACATGCATTTGGACCAATTGTAACTTTGTTTAGTATTTGCTGTACAATAGATGTGAACTGAGCTTGCATTATGGAAAGTCAAAATAAAAAAGACTTGCACGGATTGATTTTAAATTTGATTCACAGTTGGTGCTGTGATGTAGCAGCAGGCATCTACAGTCTGATAGAAGACCACTAGAGCTGAAAGCTGATTGGCTTATGGTGCAGAAGCATTTTCTAATGACTGAATATGCCGCCTGCTCCTAAACCCCAAAGCTGAGAAAATCTCAGAGATGACTCATTCTTCTTTCATTTTGTTTCTGGCTTGATTCCGAAACATCATCAGAAGCTAAAGTAGCGTGTACAGTACTGTAGAAAGGCCAGGGGCAGAAGACTGGTGGCAACGGCAGTGTTAGTTTTACTTACTGTTTCCTTCTGAACAATATCTGTAAAAGTCGTATTACCACCCTAGAGGGAGTATGAGCAGTACCAAGTCCAGGTTCAATTCAGGATTTAGGCTGCTTCCAGTCTTTATTTTATTTTGTGTTGTATTTGAGGTAACAAGGGTTTTGTCAATATACAATACTAAAATGCAGTTTTAGTTTTTAGTTTTGAGCGTCACTGTACTAAGCCATAATATTGTAACTTTTTGTATGCTTGGCTTTTTCTTACTACAATTGTTACAAAATTATAGATACATTTTTTGGCATCCATCCAACCTGAACCCAATCAACACCTCACTCCCCTTTTATTAATCCCTGGCAATTGGGCAGTTGCGATTTAGTGTTGGTGGATGTCTGTATGTCCTATGTCCGAATGTTTGTACGCGTGTCACACTATAAAGTTTGACATCAGTATCTAGCTTGTGATGAAACTTGGTAAGGACAAGCTACTAAAAATGATACAGTCATCTACAGTTGAAAACTAGCTATTTGGCTGACCTAGTGTTCTCCATTTCTCAATTCAACCAGTTCTTCTGTTCTGTCCTCAATAAAACAGGTTGGATATTGCTTATGAATTAAAAAGTTTCACTACAAAAGACCACTAAGTGCCTGGCTTTAAAAGGCATTCTGATAACATTGCCTATGGAAGTCTGCCTAGGATGTCAATCACCTGGCTAGACTTTGACGGCTTACGGTTTATCACTCAACATGATGTGTGAGCTTTGGAGCACAAAATCACTGCCGGCTATCCTGCCTATCTGTGTGGAAATTGTGCATGGGTTTAAATAAATATTCAGCAATAGAAACAACAGGAGAGCAATGTGGAAATGTTTTTTTATGAGCCTAGAGACTTCCCTGTAGCTCCAGCTACTCATGCTGACTAAAATCTCTCTAGGTTGTTTGCGACGAGACGGGTATAGTGTTTTGTTGGCACCATGCCATATATCTAGTGTGCATATTACAAACGAGTATTGATTCTGTATTCAGTATTAGTATTCGTTGAAAAAGCTACAGAGAAAGTCAAATGCTGTAGAGATAACAGTAATACTGACCTGTTCTTATCACATTGCATTGATGTATTAAAACCTAATTAGTGTTACAGTACATACACTGTAGACGCCAACAACCTAGATTCAGACCAGTGACTTCTAGGTGAAAGGCTTTATAACCTATCGCCTTTACAAAAAGAAAATACTATTGGGATTACATTAGAATACCAGTGTATTGTAACGTGCATGGGGGAAGGCAGCAGCAGGGCTGGTAGGTGACGTAATCACACTCTGGGATATAAGCCAGATATACGCTCCTTGCAAGGGAGCCGGCTCTTTTGTACAGCGGTATCGGCACTATGCTTTAGTGCGAGAGGTCCCGTGTTCGCGCCCGCCCTCCGCCTGTGTGTGGATTGGCTCGCCCTGTGTGATGCGCCTGCCTGCGTTAACCGAGATTGCTACAGTATTAAACTAAAAACAGCAGACCACAGCATTAACTCTGGCAGTCAATTGTAAACAAAACTATTCTGTTTGATTACAGAACCGTTGCCTCTGTAGAGCCACTTCACTGGTGTTGAAGGACATTTTGTAAAGAGAAGCCAGTTTTTCATAGAGTAACTCAACCGAATTCAGAGGATAGGCGTAACAGCTCACTCACTTATACAGTATTAGTCACTGCAAAGGCAAGTATTCCATAGAGAATTAAAATGCTCGTGGTATATTGTGTGCAATAAATCTTAAATTAAAAGGTGTTATAAATCTAGCATAGAAAAAAAAGAGCTTAACCATGTAATCATTGAAGAGATTCGGCCTTATTCATCAATAAGGTTCATCAGTATGATGTTTGATAGCTGATTAAAAATCACTGACTCTTCAGATTCCAAATGATGAATGGACCTCTTGGCCAGGCTCATCACAGAGGGTCTCTAACTTGGACTGAATTCTGATGATTATGCAGGACAATGGAGCTTTCCTCTTCACACCAATCCCTGCCTCCTCTGGATTAATGGTTAAGAGCATTGTCATCTTTGTACACATCATCGGTGTCATGAAAACATGATGCATTGCAGGCAGGACTGTGCTACATAACCTTGGCCATTCTCTGGATCTCGACCCAATTGAATATGAAAGGTGTGAGTGCAAAATGTGAGGAATATTAGTTAATACAAACTTTTTTTTTTAAATACAGTAAAAGCAGCAGGCTGCCGCACAGTTTATCTCTGCTAAATGTGCTAAAATAATTTCTAGTATGACAGGCAAGTGTCTTGGACTACTTTATACCACTGAGCGCATCTAAAAAGTTTGAATAAAATGGACTGAATACAATTTTTGGCAGAACAGCTTGTGTAACTGTCCCTTTGGTAACCCAGACCAGCTGTGCAACCAGTAAAACATCCTAATGCAAAAAAAGTGACTGATATTCCTAACTTAAATATAGAACGTGTTGTACAATTGCTACTTGCTAATTATTATAAGTTATAAGCAATATCACCATAGAGAGGGGCAAGAAAAGGTAATACAACTGTAGGCATTGATAATAGCTGCTAGGTTGGCAAGGGCTTTTGTATCCAAGAATGAACAAGTTACTCGTGTTTCTCAAAGAACATTCTCTGGAGAGGGGGCTTTACTGGACATTTCCACCACCAACTTCCATGAAGGCATTAAAAGCGATAATCATTAAAGAATGGCAATTAAAATACTTGTGGGCCAGCACTCCAGCTTTTTAATTATTTGTCCACTTCTTGGAATTATTACTATTATTTATTTGCTATGCTGTACATACAACTTAATGGATAACTGACTTTTTTTTTTAAACTTCAGGCTATGAACATGACTTGTCTCCTGGCAGTTGCTTGATAATGTAGCAGCAGATGTTTAAAGAATAAAAAAGGATACTTTGGAGAAGTACGTTAATTGGAATCTGTATTCATTTATTTATAAGGCCCCAATGATGAGCAAACAGCTCAGAGGCAGCCCCAATGGAAACAGCTTTCTATTTCCCAAAGCTCCTTAAAAACAGCCTTGTTGTCTTTATATCCTCTATAGTAAAACTCCACACAAAAGTTATCTTCTTCTCTGTTATTGACACATCAGTAAATTGCCCTGCCTTTTATAAGCACAGGCTGTCTCCACTGTTTACAACTCCATTCCAAAAAACTCCTCACCCACCTTCTTAAAGCAATTTTAGGGTTGTGATTGTCACACATATTGTTTTTTTTTTCTTTTCCTGCAGCAACAAAAAAAATAAAAGAAAAGAAAATCTATTTTCTCATTTAGACTACAGGAGAAAGTATTGATTAGCTATAATTCATACGTCTCCTTTGAATTGACGAGTGGCTGGGCTAGGATGCTGACAGAGGGAACAAAAAGGTGACGATGACAGAGCCTGATAAATCAATATGTGCCTCGGTGACAGCGTGTTTACCGGACATTCCATCACAGCACACGTCTGACAGCTCGTTAAGGGGAGATCACCTTCCCTGGGACGAGTTTAATGAGGTGGTTTTTCATTCTGATGATAGGCATGTCTGATGAAAATGCGACCTGGCCTGGTCTATACTTCCTAATAAAAATGTTAAAGATAAAAATGGTTATCCTGGGGCCTGCACCAGGTGGGTCCATCCTATGAGAAGCACATTCATTTCTTCCCATTATACAGTCTGTTTAAAGACTAGCTGACCTCTTTAAAGGAGTTGGAACTGCTGGAGTGAAATTCAACAGTTTGGAGTTCACCCTGGTCAAAGCACTTGCTGAAGTGGAGAATTATACTGTATTATACTGTATTATAAACCCAGGGACACACACACACACACACACACACACATACATACAGATAAGCAGTCTGTCTATCTATTATCTATCTCTCTATCTATCTATCTATCTATCTATCTATCTATCTATCTATCTATCTATCTATCTATCTATCTATCTATCTATATCCACAGTTCACAATGTGTCTATGTTGACATCAGTTTGTATATCTAATGTATCAACTTCCTATCTTCCTATCCACATTGCAAAATACTAATCATCGTCATTCTTGTGTGCTTATTTTATAGATGACAAAAGGCACCTTTTAAAGACTGTGTTGAAAGATTACTTGGCGTACGCATTAAACATTTCTAGAGTGTTGTTATAGAAACCAGCAACACTCAAGTTTCATGAATGTCAAACTTGATCAAGCTCATCAGAATAGACTTCCAACAAGGAATGCAAATTTACCATTACTTCAGCTTCAACCAGACTCCTTTGAACATTTCTTAAATTAAGAGAAAAGTTATTCAGAGCTAAAAAGAATTGTTGTTAGGCGATATGTATTCTGATTCCAGTCGTGTAAGTGAATGCAGTGCTGTCAGATTGATCAAATGAAAGTCTGGGCAACACACAAAAAACTGCTGTGGTTTGACGTTTACTCATTTCAGTGCAATTGCACTTTGAGGATTCAGTTGATAATGAAACAACCCCTATTAACTTGAAAAGTGGCAATCAGTAGCATTTGGATTTCTTCTGAAAATAACTCTGCAGTGCAGAGCTTCAGTCTGTCTAGAGCAGTTAGCGTTACTCCTGTTTTTTTTTTTTCATACAGTACCCACTGAATTTGCAGAATCACCTTTTTTATGTCTTTATTAACTCACAATATTTGTTGTTATTTATCATTTATTATTTATCCCAGATTTGTACCTTTGGGGCTGTCTATGAGCAAGCCTGAGCATGCATAGAAATGATCACTAGGGGTGTGCACCAGTAATTTCTTCCCCCCCCCCCCGAAACAGTGAGTTTATCAGATTTTTCCTTTGCGAATATCACAATTTGGACAAACATGGTAGAAAAGCTACACAACTGCAAAATAACCATTGTAAATTTGTATTCAGGACTTGTAAGATGCTCCTGCC
The DNA here is from genome assembly GCA_030684275.1 of Acipenser oxyrinchus oxyrinchus. Classification (NCBI taxonomy): domain Eukaryota; kingdom Metazoa; phylum Chordata; class Actinopteri; order Acipenseriformes; family Acipenseridae; genus Acipenser; species Acipenser oxyrinchus. The sequence goes on from CM060253.1 coordinate 5,817,013, forward strand.
TCATTACAGTTAAAGAAAAGCACATAAATCACATGATGGTACACTGAGTCAGAGTCAGAGTCATGAGACCTGTTTTGAATAGCAGCTTTTTATCCAAACTTTCTACAGATACAAAAGCATGTTGTCATAAAATAGTTGAATTTACAAATATTAAAAAATACTGTTGCCATGGTGACAAACTCTTATATAGTATGTTATTCAGTAATCTTAAATGCACCCCTGTAGGTTCTACATAGCTCTTACAAGCAGGTATTATCTCAACACTGCCCCCTGGTGATGTAAGAAATGGCATCCACTAGTGGCAGAATGGTGCATGTGGACATGCTATGGCTAGGCTCGGGTATAAGCTGTGTTTAGCGAAAAAATAAAATGACATCAGAGTTTTATCTTGTCACTAGGATGTGATGACAAAAACAGAAAATGATCTGCAAAGTGAATCCTAAAAACAAGACGAGCACGTTATTATTTTTTAGTATGTCATTTATAACCTGTTACAGCTTCAGTTAGTTGCAAGCGCATATCTGTTGGCTGAGATAGCGGGAAGATGAATGTGAGTCTTTGTTAACTGTGTCATCGTGTTTTTGTGACCTTTGTTATTTGTCTGGTTGGTTTTGTTGCCTTTTTTATTGTTCTTTTCTTTCCAAAAAGGAGAGTCTATAGATGAAAGGACAGATAAACATACTTGTTTTTTTTCTTATAATTGTTAAAATGACAAACAAAGATCCTTGCAGAGTTTAGTTTACTTTTCATAACTTAAAAAAAAAATGTTCAACAGAGTAGTACTAACAACAATACCACCCAGTACATTCCTTTTTCGAGTTCTTTAGCATTAAAAACATTTTATAGTTTTCATTTTATATTTGAATGAAGTGGTACAGTGCGTTGCTGTGCCAAACAGAGACAGCAAGGTGGGTCTTGGGTAAAAAAAAAAAACCTTTACAATATAATGCAAGTTAATCACAAGTGTTCAAGAAAGTAAGCTGAAACGCTGACAAGTAAATGAATGTGTTTTCTGTACTGCTGAGTAAAGGTCTATTTAACCAGACAAGACTACAAATAGGTTTTTCATTTACACTGACTTATGTCTTTAAAAAAAAAAACACTGATCAGGAAAACATTAACTTGTCCGTTGCACCTGCAATTAATGATGTATGGCAATGATTAACTGTACATGGTCATAAAAACAAATCTGTTTGAAACCAAAGAAAAAGTCCTGTCCGTAGCATTAATGCTGTCCGTAGCATCCAGTTGTCCTCCTCGTTGTTCTTGTTGTTCTCCACAAAGCACCAAAGTTCATTTTCAATAAACCCTAAATCACATCTGATTACCCAGCAGGCTGTTCACTAGGGCCTTCTCCCAGGCTTCAGTTTTAGGAGCTCATTAAAGAGTGGTGAGCTTCTCACAGTAGAATTTAATGAGAAGTTGCTCAGATGTGCTGTATATCAGTTTTATTCATACATATGGAGTGTTTGTGAATGCAGTGCTCAGGAAAGACGAGGGACTCATACACTTGCTATAGTCAGGGATGGTGCAGGATGAACGTTATTCCCTACTGAAGGACTCCCTCTCTACTTTTTCATTATCCTGGGCCATTTTGCATGTTATTTTCTGCTATCAAAGTTATGTTAGTAAGCTACTTAAATAGTTTAGTATGTCTAAACCACTCCGAGTTGTGTTTATGGTACACAGTCAGAGCAAGAATCTGTGAGCTGTTATTACAGCCAGAGTTCATCACAAATTTGACTTATCATGTACTTGCATGGGGGGGGGGGGGATCTTTAATTACCCATTGAAATGTACAATTCCTTTGTGAACCTTGTGGAATAAGATTAATAATCCCGTTCCATGAGCACAACTTTCCACAGATATCGAAAGGTAGAAATAGTGTAGACTTTTATACTGTGCAAAGGGTTCTTTTAACATTCATAATCCTAACCTCCGTTACTAAAGTGTGCTTATATGAGAAAAAAAAAAAAAAAAACATTCAGCAAATAGGCCTGAAATGCATCATTTGAGCAAACATACATGCAATTTTTAGTACTGTAGATACAACATTTATACAGTCGGAATTAAATTGTATAGTGATATTAAAAATGTTTGATGATATAAGTTACTTACAACTCCTCACTGTAGGGCAAATTGGAACATATTTACTGTTAAATAATTCAGCCGTTAAATGAGGACAATCTGAAAATATTACTGTGTCTGGCTAAGTATTAGCTTGCCTTCTGAAGTCACCGGTGCATTATTAAAACGCTCTATAAACATTTTACAAGAGTCTAGGTCAAGAGTGGTGAAAGTTGGCCGTTCCACTCCTGGTCTTTGTTCCAAACCCTTTCTAAATGATTTAATTGAACCAATGAAACCTCCATCCAGACCCTGAAGTAGTTAATTATATCATTTTAACTGTTAAACCTGAAATGGAATGGCCCTCCAGGACCGTGATTGGACCCCCCTGTTCTAATAATATAATTCTTTGTAAAAACATTCCAGTACAGTGTGGTATTACTCCTGTCTGTTATTGCAGATCTCGGGAACTTCAGTGGGCGGACGAGAGGAGCGGTATCAGTGCGTGAGGGACAGGGGGTGGTTTTGATGTGCTCTCCGCCACCTCATGCTCCAGGTACAGCTTTTTATTTTTCAAATGACATCCATGTCAGCACGATCAGGCTGTACCACCTACACAGCCGTGAAACGTCACTTTACCAAGAATAGGAGAAAAAAGAATCATCAAATGTCATTCAGCTTTATAGACCCAAACATCGGTCTTTTGCTCTGCGCCAGCAGCTTTCCCCAGTGGTTTCCAGAGCCACTGAGCACCCACTGAGTCGCCTCCCATGATGTTGGTCATCCTTGTGTTTATTAGCATATTACATGTAACAGTGCACCTAATAGTGTCATTGCAATTACTTTTTGTCTGTTGAAGTCATATGCAATTTAAAGCCACAGATCTTAAAAAATGTCACACTTTAATGTAGTTGAGCTACACTTAAAGAATCCACATTTGAAATATAACTGCATGGCAATAACTGGCTTGATGTATCTGCATGTAGAGTCAATAAAACTTCACTTAGCAATATCAATAAAATTAGCTGTTTTATGACCATGTTACACTCTGTGGATAATAGCAATTGTTTTGCATATTTTTCATTATCTTTTGGATCAGGGTTTTAATATTGCATTGTTTGGACTCTAAATTAGCCTTTTGAAATATTAAAAATTAAAAATGTATCGCCTTTCATATTCTAAAATTAAGAAGAAGAATGGCAAGATTGTTTTATGCTTACCATTACCAATACCTTGCAGGATTATTATTATTATTTTTTTTATTATTATTTTTTTTATCGCTCAAAGGTGCCGTGGGCTTTTCAGTTTTATTATATTTAATTTGGAACTTGTCACAGCCTAAATTAATTAAGGATTTATTTTAAAGAACTTTTCAGGTAGAAGACTTGTTATGCAATTTAAAAGACTTAAGCTTGTCCTCTGAAAAGTATATCTTACTAAAAAGATTTTTTTAAAAGATTATTGCTATTTTTATTCTCCCCTGTCCTGAATGGCAAACCACACACTCCTGCCATCTAAACTGTAGGTCTCTTCCCTTTAAATGTATATGAGGTTCAGTGGATTGATCCTTTTTCTTTAAAACATTTAGCTTGATCTGCTTTTCAGTTGTAGTTTCCTGCTGTAGACGCATGTTACGCAGGCTAGATCAGTCAGATAATTATAGAAGTACGAGCCAGCGCCATCTAGTGAACAGGTACTGGGATCACATTTCTTTCTGTATTACAACACACCGCTGTGCACTATTACTTTTATAATGAAACTTACATGGGATAGGAGCAAGGGCTGCGTGAAGGAAGAACCTCAGGAGAGAGAGAGCAGTGCTTTTGTGACTCAGGGATGAGTACAGGGATTCACCTGACCTCACAGAGAGCCACCCTCGCGGAGGTAAGACCGAACCTATCGGCATCCAAGGCTGGGAAGCAGCCGATACCTAGAGGTGAGAGAATGGGAAAACGAAAGAGAGTTAGGGGAGATTTGGCCAGGGCTCCCATCCTTTTCAAATGGCCTCGGCTGGGCAATGCCTTCAAGAGCACCGTCTTGGAGTGGAAGGGTTTCGTGTAGTAGTTCTCTCCATGGAGGGGACACTTTCCTCCTTGATATCAACACAGAAAGCTTTCGCTCAGTGCCCGTCTGTATGGTCATGGTCTTGCAGTAGCCTTGAGCTGTGGTGCAGACTCCTTTTGAGCTCCACGCAGCCTCCCCGGGCACGACCCCAAGACAATCAGGACTTCCCGATCAACTCAGCGCTGGGCAAGCCTACCTGCTTAATTAGTTGCTTAGCAACATATCTCATGTTTACGCGTCCCTGCTGCTGCCATAAAGGCACACATGCACTCAAGAAGCAGCAACAGGGTACTCTCTGTCACATATCCTCCCCCTCAGAATGGCACCACTGGTCCGTTTGATACCTCCGGCTGGTTCCTGTTCTGTTTGGGGTTGGGTCCACGGTTGTCTTCGGTGCCATCTCAAAGGCCCTGAGAAACAGAGACGGTTCTTCTGACTGCGCATCCTGGCAGCCAACTGCTCTGTGCCTATCCTGCCTTGACTCAGCAGGACCAGTGACATCCCACTTCAACCACGTGTCAGGATGTGAGTGATGCTGGTAATAATCCAATGTCCACAACAACAGGTGTATTTACAAAAGTCCTGGATTTTTAATTAAACAAAACAATCCCCTCTACCAGCAATGGTATTGGGGAATTAACAGTAGGCTTGAGGTCCTAAAAACAATAAACAATAAATACAGTTCCAGTGCAGTGCCTGTGCTCCGTGGTGCTGTATCAGGTTGAGGTGGGGTGGTAGTGCAGGTGCTCTGGATGGTAGTGCTGGCTCTGTAGCTTCAGCTCCTGTGGTGTCTGTCTGCACAAAATACAAAAAACAACAACAACAACACTCCAGCGTCTTTACTGCTTCAGTGTAAGGGGCCGTAGTCACGTAGCTGCGTCCCCTTTGTAGTGCTAACTCTTCCCTGTGATCAGTACGGTGCTACGCTCTATCCAATCGCCGCACGCAACACAACTGATCACAATAGAGCTGTTCAGCAGTCTTACAGCTACGCCCTTTTACCAAGACGGCTGACTTCCAGTTCCATCCTACCATCGAGTCGGCCCATCCCTGTGAAGGCGTACCACCAACCTTACTTAGTGCCCTTCCTGGTCGGGAGGTAGATTTACAGTTCAGATTCATTGTCTCCCATTAACACACGGTGTGTCGTCAGCTCAAGGGGACAGAAATGGCTCATAAACTGAAGGAGACAGCGACCAATGGAATGAAATGAATGATTTATTGAATTGACAGATAAACATGCCCGTAAATGATCATGTTGTTATTTGAATTTGGCCCATGGCCTTGCCCATTGGAGCTTGTCAGTCGCCCCTATACTGACAAAACTATGATAAGTGAATGAAATGAATTAGATTAAAACAGGCAGGACAAGTGGCACTTGAGGCCATCTTTTCCCTTTACAAGGCACGCTGCAAGGTGGAGGCAAGGGAGGAGAGGAAGCAAACAAACGCATGAACGACATAGATGAAGTTGGTATATATATGATTACGTAGTTGATTAAGGGGCGGACCTTCTTTTCAGAAAAACAACCAAGTTTCCAATTACACGGTTGGCTTAATACAATTATAACTACTATTGTTGTATTGAGTGTGACAATTCATTTGTTTTAATTGTGTGACTAGATAATTCTGTCTTCAGTTTGTCATACCATTCGAAGTTGACGGCTCAGTGACTGGTCATAGATTTGAATTTATGCACTAAAATATTAAGAACTCCATTATTAATACCATTTTGGAAACATAGTAATGAATATTCCTATAATCTAATACCTACCTCTATTACTTTACGGTGCGCATGGGACTACCTTTATAAATGCTCTGAGAGCTTTCTGCAACTAAAGGACCACCTACTGTCAGCCATATTGCCTTGTCACTTCCAAGCAGAGAAACAAGCTACTGCACAGCTGTTAGCCAAATAGTTCATATGTTTCTAAGACATTTTTACACTTGCAATGAATCACTCTCTGAGTGAAACAGATGGATAGATATTTACTGCATCGTACATGGCAACACCCTGGTGTATGCGTATATACTGGATCCGATCATGGAGCCATGCATTGGATTTTTTTCAAAGCTGGGGAAAGGTCCTTTAACAAGAACAAGGGTTTATACTGTTGTACAGTGTGCCCCCTTTATAGCATTGTAGATGGGAGCCATTGTGATGAGGCTGTGCTATTTGCATTATGTCTTCTAATAAGAGTAAAGGTGGAATGGCATATGGGGCAAATGGGAGCCACGACCGTGCTGCATTGTAACCGGTTCAGCAGTATAAAGGGCCACCTTAAAAAGGGGGAGGACTGTAATAAGTACAGAATACCTGAATTGATGCTGGGTTAAAATGGGTGGGGTTATAACAAGAAGGGAGACTGACTGAATAGTACTGTGTATGTACAATATATATATATATATATATATATATATATATATATATATATATATATATATATATATATATATATATATATATATATAGTACTGTGCAAAGGTTTTAGGCAGATGTGAAAAATGCTGTAAAGTAAGAATGCTTTCAAAAATAGACATGTTAATAGATTATACTTATCAATTAACTAAATGCAAAGTGAGTGATCAGAAGAAAAATCTAAATCAAATCCATATTTGGTGTGACCACCCTTTGCCTTCAAAACAGCATCAAGCATCAATTCTTCTAGGTACACTTGCACACAGTTTTTGAAGGAACTTCGGCAGGTAGGTTGGCCCAAACATCTTGGAGAACTAACCACAGTTCTTCTGTGGATTTAGGCAGCCTCAGTTGCTTCTCTCTCTTCATGTAATCCCAGACAGACTCGATGATGTTGAGATCAGGGCTCTGTGGGGCCATACCATCACTTCCAGGACTCCTTGTTCTTCTTTACGCTGAAGATAGTTCTTAATGACTTTCGCTGCATGTTTGGGGTCGTTGTCATGCTGCAGAATAAATTTGGGGCCAATCAGATGCCTCCCTGATGGTATTGCATGATGGATAAGTATCTGCCTGTACTTCTCAGCATTGGGGAGACCATTAATTCTGACCAAATCCCCAACTCCATTTGCAGAAATGCAGCCCCAAACTTGCAAGGAACCTCCACCATGCTTCACTTTTGCCTGCAGACACTCATTCGTGTACGCTCTCCAGCCCTTCGGCGAACAAACTGCCTTCTGCTACAGCCAAATATTTCAAATTTTGACTCATCAGTCCAGAGCCCCTGCTGCCATTTTTCTGCACCCCAGTTCCTGTGTTTTCGTGCATAGTTGAGTCGCTTGGCCTTGTTTCCACGTCGGAGGTATGGCTTTTTGGCCACAAGTCTTCCATGAAGGCCACTTCTGACCAGACTTCTCCGGACAGTAGATGGGTGTACCAGGGTCCCACTGTTTTCTGCCAGTTCTGAGCTGATGGCACTGCTGGACATCTTCCGATGGCGAAGGGAAGTAAGCATGATGTGTCTTTCATCTGCTGCAGTAAGTTTCCTTGGCCGACCACTGCGTCTACGGTCCTCAACGTTGCCCGTTTCTTTGTGCTTCTTCAAAAGAGCTTGGACAGCACATCTGGAAACCCCTGTCTGCCTTGAAATTCTACCTGGGAGAGACCTTGCTGATGCAGTATAACTACCTTGTGTCTTGTTGCTGTGCTCAGTCTTGCCGTGGTGTATGACTTTTGACAGTAAACTGTCTTCAGCAACCTCACCTTGTTAGCTGAGTTTGGCTGTTCCTCACCCAGTTTTATTCCTTCTACACAGCTGTTTCTGTTTCAGTTAAAGGTTGTGTTTCAACCTACATATTGAATTGATGATCATTAGCACCTGTTTGGTAAAATTGTTTAATCATACACCTGACTATATGCCTACAAAATCCCTGACTTTGTGCAAGTGTACCTAGAAGAATTGATGCTGTTTTGAAGGCAAAGGGTGGTCACACCAAATATGGATTTGATTTAGATTTTTCTTCTGTTCACTCACTTTGCATTTAGTTAATTGATAAGTATAATCTATTAACATGTCTATTTTTGAAAGCATTCTTACTTTACAGCATTTTTTCACACCTGCCTAAAACTTTTGCACAGTACTGTATATATGTGCAACATTTATTATGTAGAGTTGCAGTGGCTATAATTCACTACTCACTTTTTAACTTCAGTTCATGCTTTATTCATGACCCTCTTTTAAAGACCTAAAGGAATATACCAATATTTCATTTCTTAGCTGTTTAATATCCTATTATGTGGGTCCTCCATCATTATCTAGTGTTGTTTCTGCTTAGATCATAATTTAACATAACTAGCTTAGCCACTGTGTCTTTTTTCAACGACTGGATCTGCCTCTGAAAAGACTGCTAAAAGCTGAGTTGATGAAGTGAGGTGGAGGTGCAGTTGTGAACTCAGGTAAACTTATATTTTATTTTACAATGGAATAACCAACCAGCGTGGTAATAACTGGGAAGCTACCATTGTTTCCTACTCATAAATAGAAACTGCTGGTGGACTAAGTGTGTAATTACAAAAAGGAAATGGCTGGTGCATAGCAACTACCACATAAGAACAAGAGCCATGGATTTACCAACTTAAACATTCTGAACACGTACAGGGGATTCCTAAGCATGGCTTGAGGAACACAATTTGCAATTTTCATTCAAAAAAGGCATCATATCTGAAAGATTATCTTGTAATATATTGTTAAACATAAACTGCAGCCACCATCTATATGACACTTCCACAAACCATGCAGAGTACATGCAAGTGCCAGTTGTCAGTTGGCAATTCCAGTAAAGCCGCTGGTTCTTTTTATATACAAAGGTACTGACAGAATGTGCTGTATCGAACGGTAAGCTGTATTTCATTGTGCTGGAAAAGTCAGGCACAGGAGACTGTTCAGCAGTTCATTGCTGAAAACTGCAATTAACACCAAGATCATACTTCTTCTGAGACACCAGCTATAAATTAAAACTTACACCAATTTAATTATCACATGTACATACTTGAACAGTTAACTTTTATAAACTCACATTTAATCTAATACAGTTGGAAACTTGAAATGCACTAAATATTTGTGTTTTGTTTTTGTCCTATTATATGTTGTTGCCTTACTGTTTGATGTGTCTGTCAACAGGAGTGAAAATAATAGATCAAGGACAAACACAAAGTGGCCATTATGACATCGCTGAAGATGACACTTAGGCAGAAGCCCACCAGCAGTCACATTCTCAACAACAGTGGAGTAGCATTCCACTATTGCTACAAGCTATTCAGTGACTGATGTATTGGTATTGTCTCCTATAGCTATATGGGCCACATAAGGGATTTCACTACCTCTCACGTTGCCCTTACTGCTTGCTGCTAATTAAATATATTAAGGAAAATTCCTTCAGAAAATGTTGTTCAGAGTGTTAGAAATAAACAGATGCCACTTTGTGGTTAACTAACAAGGATAATTATAGAATAAATGTATTAAGGTACTTCTCAGGGGACAATAAAGGGACAACACACAGAAAAAGAAAAACCCTCTATGGTAATAAATATATTCTGACAGTTAATTATGTACATTCACAAACAACCACAACAAAGGCATTTTTTTTCTTTATAAGATAAATATTTGTAATTTACCCGAGACGCAAAAAGTGCTCAGCATTGACAAAGATGGCTAGAAGCTCTCAGAAATGGTAGCCCTTGTAATGTATCTTCACCTGACAGTTCAATATGGAAATACTCAGAACTCTAATTACACTGTTTCATCCACTAACCTCATTTTAACATGTTTGAAAAATAAAATAATTCTTTACTGTTCTAAACATTGTTTCATATGGTTGTGCCAAGTCTCATTTCCGCTTGAAACTGTCCAGTTAGCCCGGTTTATCATTGTCTTACTGCACATCATCTCCCAGATCCTGTTTTCATAACCTCATTGTGTTTGCACGGTGACCACATTAACTCATTTCTTTATCACACTATATAGGGTTAGTTTTGAACAAGCAAAAAATGCCAACTTTTTTATTCGCACCACTGTAAGCCCTTGTTCTGTTATCTCATCACTACTAATGTCAGTATCTAGTTAACAGACATGTAGAAGCTCATATATCTTTGTTTTGTCTTGTGTAGGGTTTGGCGATATTAGGTTATGTGAAATTGTTATAGATATTCTACATTCTAAAACTTTATGTAGACAGTGGCCAATCAATATGAATATTTTACTGTTAAAAAGAAATGGTAAAGATCTATTAATCCATGTCTTCTTTGAAATCAGTTGCATGAGATGTTGCATGAGATGCAGTCACAGAGGGAGAAGCAATACATTTTTACATTGCAGATAACTTGCACCATAGACACTTCTTTTAGTTTGTTTAGGGTGGACACATTATGTTATAAGTAACTTGAAATCTGCAACTTTTTAGGAGAACAAACGGCCAGAATACTTGTGAAGAATTTCAAAGGATAAATATCGGGAGTTACTTCCTATGCATCGGGACGTGGGACATTGCTAGGAAATCGGCACTGTCCCGGTCGTATAGGGACTGTTGGCATGTATGGAGTAACCTGATACGGTACATCCACTGTCTAACATTGATGGTTCTAATCATGGGTTGTCAATGGTGAATGGCCATAGTCACTCTAACCCGGTTTACTGTGGATGGACTTTACTGTCCATTCCATAAAGTGCAGCTTGGTATGGGCATCACATATCTTAACTACAATATTAATCTGATTGGATTCACTTTGTGCATCATTTTTTTTGACTTTGTAAAATGTAGACATCTGCCACGTGTGGATGTACCACAGTCATTCGGTGAGTTATGTCTTACTCATATATCTTAAATGCATAGGGGCAGAGTGCTAACTGAAACTGAAATACAAAAGTAATAGTGAATCTAAACAGAGGAATACATTAGTTAACATAACTAATATGTCACACCCATAAGGTTATTATTATTATTATTATTATTATTATTATTATTATTATTATTATTATTATTATTATTATTATGCCAGCCATGCAAAATGATACCAGTTCAGAGAACAAATGGTGACTGATATTGTCCCAGTAGTTTTGAGAATTTATTTCCTTTCATTTTTAATTTCAACCCTTTGACATTTATCTTCACCCCACATCTTTTAATTAAGTGCTAATGGGAAGTGCCTGCCTCCGTCCAATCCCTGAAGAACAGGGCTGTTGTCCACAGTGATGTTTTCCACTGTACTCTTTCCAGTATTCATTAAGCATTCAGGCTTTGAAGAGTATCTGATGTTTCATACTGCTGCCAGCTTTCTTAATTTCCTACCTAATGAAAAGCTGGAGCACCACCAGACTGATGACTATCTGATGCTGTACGGAGTCATTATCTTCACCTGAGATTCTATAGTCATACATTCTGATATGTATAATACTGTCATCTGGCTCTAAGCACGTTGACAGCTGCTAAACAGACAAAATGAATGGTAGTCTTTTTTTTTTTTGGTTTGAATCAACCAGGCTTGATATTACACTCCAGTTCTACATTATGTTGTAACAGGACAAGCAATTGTCTAATTTTCCATGGGGGAAAAAGTAAGCTACAGTAGGGTCAAGCAGCTTTTGTAATACAATATGGGCAATTCCCAACACATTTTGATGAATATTTTTATTTCTGGATGGGGTGGCTGGAAAACAATTGTCATTCAGCATTACTGAGATTAATCTACTGAACCAAGTTTACAGACTACTGAATATAGCCAGTATTGTCGAAGTCCAAAATACAGTTTTTAATAAAGCTTAAAAAAAAGTCAAAAAAGTTTCCTATTTGATAATAATGTAATACAGTATTTGGGCATAATGAAAAGCAATGCGGATTTACAATGCATACTAAGGTTTGTGGACCTTGACTGAAAACTGTGATTCTCCTAATGGATTAACTCTTTATAAAATGATGCAGTACATACAGCAATTTACTAAAACTACACTCACAGCTGTATAACTGTTTGAAATTCATGATGGCTATCAAGAGTTAAAATATGCAACTTTGTCAGTGCTGCTCAATATTTTCAAGGTTTAAAATGTTCTGTTAAAGCAACAGCACCATTTGTGACTCTTAGAAACTCCTTCAGAGCTAATTACTGCTGGTGCACAAAGTCCAGCATGCGATATAAAACTGGATTTTTTTTTTTAATTCTTTGTGTTCACGTGATAAAATCATTTTGTCTTTGTTGTGTGTGTGTGTGTGTGTGTGCCTTACTTCCAGAGATCACACACAGCTGGGTTTTTAACGAATTCCCCTTATTTGTGGCCGAGGACAGCCGTCGGTTCATCTCACAGGTAACAGGGAACCTATACATCTCCAAAGTGCAGCCCTCAGATGTCGGCAGCTACATCTGTCTGGTGAAGAACACCGTGACCAGTGCCAGGGTGCTGAGCCCTCCGACACCACTGACATTGAAAACAGACGGTAAGCCAACATCAGCTACTGGCAGTTCCTGCTCTTATACAATAAGTACTGGTGGAATACGTGTATCATTAAATAGAAATAGCCTGTACCATGCTGCTGCCATGTAAATACATCATTACAAAGTACTTTAATTATTTTATATGACCTTTATTCTGAAGTGCCACCAAAAAATAAATGCAAATCTGATAGTAAGTGTTCCTTCTTAACCACTGTACACCTGGAAGGATCTGTTTCTGTTTGTTCTCCTGCATTTTAACTCGTGAAGTGTCATTGTCCTCATTTGAGGACAGGCTACTTTGTAATTTTTTTGGAGCATTTTTAACTGGCATCTACCTGTTATTTTAATGTTCTCTTTAACTATATTGTTATGATAACTTGTTCTAATTTTGTTTACCGCAAAAGTGAAGTCTAAATATAACTGTCAATTCTGCAAATATAGCCCTTCAGATGTTTTTATAACAAAATATAAAATAAGAAACTGAAGGCTAAAAATGATAAATTTCTTGGCGTTATCCTACCCACAGTGATGAACACATTTTCTGTGTTGAGCGTCATAGCCGGCATGAAACTTCACTGGTCTGATTATGAGTAAGGCCCTGTGTAAATTGCAATTTCACAGGCTGCGCGGAAATCGTGAAATTAGCCCAATACCACGATTTTTACAATATTCTTAAGAAATAAAAATACATTATTTCATAATTATTATTTGTATTTCATGCAAAAAAAAAAACACATTAACGAAACTGTACAGCTCTGCTGTGTGCCTGCGAGTACTATTCGTCATTATGTCATGTGACTATATGCAATCTATATGAAATTAAAATACTACACACTTTAAACAAGAAAATGGATGTCTCCAAAAAGGCTAAAAATGTGTCTTCAGATCACATAAAGCAGTATCCAGTAGGAGTTTTACACAGCGATGGAGGTAAGGTCTTTTGTACTTCCTGCAACATTACTGTAGATCCCTACCGAGAATCAGCTGTTGACAGGCATTTAGATTCAAGTGAGCACCAAATGAGAAAGGCAGATATCCAGAGCAGTACTGCGATTGCTTTACTGGCAAAGAAACAAAAAACGGTGAATTCCATGTTCCAAAAGTCCACTGGAAACGGTGAAGGAAGAAACACCTCTGTCAGGTCAAGGTTAAATTTTGACCTGACAGAGGTGTTTGTTTGCGCAAATATCCCTCTTGAAAAATTGGACAACCAAAAGTTACGTACATTTTCAGACAGACTGGCTTAACCATGCCACTCTGAACAAAACAGGCATTATCCTGCTACAACATTAATCACACCCCTTGTTCTACAAATTTGATAAACTGAAATCTCAAGTTATACTCAATACTATTCTTCAAAATCAGTTTAATTCAACAGACATGATGGTAATTATTCCCTAATTTAAACAAATCTGATTTACTACAGTTCCCATTGATATGTCAGGCAACTTGCTTTGAGTGCGTCAAGTAGCTGAGACACAGTGAACAAAAAAAAAAAAAAAAGCTAACATTGTGCTCACTCCATCTGAGCATCTCAGAATGCTACAGAGCAATTTCTATAGAGCAGGGACCCAAGTTAGCGGACAACCATATGTGCTTTCTGAAAATAGCTACTTAATGGACCCACTGTGAAGCATTGACAGATTACACATCATATTTAATTAACGCATCAGAGTACTATCATTATTTCTACTGGCGTACATAATGATGCAAGGAATACATGATGACGTGGCAGTAAAGTACATTTTAGCTGAACAATGTATTTCCACCTCTTTTGGGGATAACACGTTGTCCGGCTTTAAATTTCAGACTGTGCTTGCCCCCTCCCCTCCAACAAATTTGCCATTTGACTGACCTATGAGATCAATCCCATAATTCTAGTGGGCCACCTTACTCCACTGGGCATTAACATGCAAGGCCTGTCTAGATGGTTGGGAGCTATATACCAGCAATAAAATGTTGCCACGCCTTATTGCACCTCTTCCTTAAAGCCATAACAAAGCATGCTGCAAATACATTATCACATTACTATTGCACCAACAGCAAGGGGGAACCAAATGGGTATAAAGCAAAGTTCCACTCAAAGCAGGATTTTCAAAGGGTTAAGGAAAGGCAAGCACATTGAGTTTGGAAATCAAGCATAAAATGCAAAGCTATGAATAGCGAGAAGATATTCTATTATAAGGTTCGATATAGGTATCATGTCCAATATGCACCAAAAAAACATGGGTTAAGTAATCATCTTTATAGATAATGGGGGGGGCGGGGAGGGTTTAGGTCAGCCAATGTGTCCTTGGCTCACCACGCACCAGCGACCGCTGTAGTCTGACCGGGGGCCTGCGGGTTTGATAAGCTGCCCGGAGCTGCGTTGTTCTGCGATGCTGTAGCTCCGAGGTGTGTGCATGGCGAGTCTGCAGTGTGAAAAGAAGTGGTCAGCTGATGGCACACGCTTTGGGGGACAGCGTGTGTTCATCTTCGCCACTCCCAAGTCAGCACAGGGGTGGTAACGGTGAGCCGAGCTTAAAAATGATAATTGGATATTCTAAGTTGGTAGAAAAACAATAATAATAATAATAAAAAAAATATATATATAGAAAGAGGATGTTAAAATAAGTTTTTTTTTTTAAATAGTGTTTTTGGTGACAATAGTTGATAGGAAACACCTATACAGATGACATTTAATTCTTCTTCCATGGTCAAAGACACCTACATTATGTAAAATAGCTTAGGGGCTCCCTTTATCCCATCTTTACTGAGACTCTAAACTGGTTCAATGTACCAATGCATTTTGGGTTGTTTATAAGATGTGCAAGATAAGGCTTAAAAGATATTGATGTATTTCCATACTGTAATAGCTATATAAGGCAGTTTTCTCACAGTGTGACCACCCGCTTGTTCAATGCGCCATGGAGAATCCAATTGCAACAATGTGTGTCAAAAGTAAATAGTAAATACAAGTTGCAGTGTTGGAGTCCAATTTCAATATGGTTTAACACTGTCCTGGTGAAACGTATTGGCTAGCTGCTTACACAGCAGTTAACTGCACCCCAGGGCAGCTGTGTTTAATGTATGTATTGCTTGAGTTGCTGAAAACAGCACCACTTTGAAAGCAGTGTGTTTGGATCAGGCATATTATTTCTGACAGACGTCACAAAGACGGCCGACAGTGGGTGACGTCAGACCAGAAACAGGAAGTAACACACAACAGACAGTGAGGTTGGTGAAGCTGAGCACTTGGTTGTGCTCAGCATTTAATAAACAAAATAAAAGAACACAAAACAGCACACGGCACTTTCGCCAAAATAAACAGATAAACAAAACGGACTAACACTTAACAAACGGTGCACGGAGACAAACAAACACGGTGAGTACAAAACACTTATTATTCTTATTACTTATATTTCTCTCCTTCTCCACACCCGTTCTCCACTCTCGAACACCCAACCCCGAGTGAGTGAAAACATGCATCTATATATGCTGTTGTACCAAGATTCAATTGCTAATCAATCATTCAATTGAGTCTCGGTACAACTGCACGTGAATTAATTATGTGCAATCCTCGTGACACACATTATACACATTTTATCTGCACGTGAAGTGAAGTGATGTGCAATCCGTGCCTAAATACAATTACATCTTAAACACACGTGAAACACACACCCGCTTATATCCCGTGTACCAATCGCTATACACCAACATTAACACATGCAACATGCAACATATAACACAAACCACGCACAAGGGCGCGCCACATCGCCACATATACCCCCTTGTGCGCAGCACACATGGCCTCAACGGCCACCTCCCCTTAAAACCCAGCAGTCCAGGACAAAGTCTCGGGCTGGGAAGGGAGGCTTCAGTGGGCCCATGGCTGGCAATGCTGTCAGCACCCCTGCCGGTAGTGGCACGGCTGACAGCATGCTGGTCCACTCCTGCAGCGAAACTGCTGCTGGGGATGCTGGTCTCCTGACCTCTCCCCTTTCTTCGTAGCCGGTAGCTCCCTCCTGTGGGGCTCCGCCACAAGAACTCCTGCAGCGAAACTGCTGCTGGGGAAAGTGGTCTCCTGACCTCTCCCCTGTCTTTGTAGCCGGTAGCTCCCTTTCTGGGGCTCCGCCACCGCACTCCCTGTGGTGGAGGTGCGGGAAGCAGAGACAGCTCCTGCTGTTCTGCTCCTGGCAGTGGCGGAGGCAGAGGCAGCTCCTGCTCCTCTGCTCCTAGTGGTGTCGGAACCAGCAGGTATTCACCCTCTGCTGGTGGAGGTGGGAGGGGCAAGCAGTCCTCCCACGACAATGAAGGCGGAACCAGCAGGTATTCACCTTCTGCTGGTGGAGGTGGGAGGGGCAAGCAGTCCTCCCACGACAAAGGCGGCGGAACCAGCAGGTACTCACCCTCTGCTGGTGGAGGAGGCAGAGGCAGCTCCTGCTGCTCTGCTCCTGGTGGAAGCGGTTGAGGTGGTGGAGGCAGAGGCAGCTCCTGCTGCTCTGCTCCTTGCGGTGGAGGCAGAGGCAGCTCCTGCTGCTCTGCTCTTGGAGGTAGCGGAGGCAGAGGCAGCTCCTGCTCCTCTGCTCCTAGTGGAGGAAGCGGTGGAGGTGGGAGCAGCGTGTAGTCTCCTGGCGATGGAGGTGCGAGCAGCGTGTAGTCTCCTGGCGATGGAGGTGCGAGCAGCGTGTGGTCTCCTACTGTTGCAGGGGACTGGTGCGGCTCCGCCTCTCTTGCAGGGGACTGGTGCGGCTCTCCCGCTCTTGCAGGGGACTGTGGTGGAGGCAGAGGCAGCTCCTGTTCCTCTCCGGGTGGTGACGGTGGGGAAGTGATACCAGCAGACGCTCACACTCTGCTGGTGGATGGGAACCCAGCAGGCATTCACCCTCTGCTGGGGACACGGGACAGCAGGCATTCTTCCTCTGCTGGTGGACACGGGACAGCAGGCATTCTTCCTCTGCTGGTGGACATGGGGACAGCAGGCATTCTTCCTCTGCTGGTGGACATGGGGACAGCAGGCATTCTTCCTCTGCTGGTGGACATGGGGACAGCAGGCATTCTTCCTCTGCTGGTGGAGGTGGAACCAGCAGGCATTCTCCCTCTGCTGGCAGCTTGGGTCCTAGGGCTGTGGAAGCCCGACTTCCCTCTCTTTGGGCTGTGGACGCACCGACTCCTCCCTTTTGGGCTGTGGACGCACCGACTCCTCCCTTTGGGCTGTGGACGCACCGACTCCTCCCTTTGGGCTGTGGACGCACCGACTCCCCTCTTGGGCTGTGGACGCACCGACTCCCCCTCTTGGGCTGTGGACGCACCGACTCCCCTCTTGGGCTGTGGACGCTCGGGCTCCTCCCACTCAGGCGTAGGGACGTTCGGGCTCCTCCCACTCAGGCGTAGGGACGCTCGGGCTCCTCCCACTCAGGCGTAGGGACGTTCGGGCTCCTCCCACTCAGGCGTAGGGACGCTCGGGCTCCTCCCACTCAGGCGTAGGGACGTTCGGGCTCCTCCCACTTGGGCTGTGGACGCTCAGGCTCCTCCCACTTGGGCTGTGGACGCTCAGGCTCCTCCCCAATCTCTAGGAAGGTGCAGCTGGCCATGAATCCTCCTGCTGGAGATCCTGCTACCTGGGCTGCTGTTCCACTTATAGCTGCCTCCAGGTAGCTGAGGACCAACTCCACACCTTCCTCCAGGGAGTTTGGGGTGTGTTCCCCTCATACGCCTCCCATCTCTCCCTGTCCATCAGCCACAGGATCCGGATGGCTATGGCATAGACTGGGCCTCCAGCCCAGCATTTTCCAGGACCCAGTCCCGCAGTTTGATGGCGCCTTCTGCCATTGTCATTTTTTTTTTTTTTCCCGCTTTTTTAAACAACAAATTGCGGTTCCTGCTCTGGTCTGCGCCTAGGAGGCGCTGGTAATCCCACGATGACACCACGTGTCACAAAGACGGCCGACAGTGGGTGACGCCAGACCAGAAACAGGAAGTAACACACAACAGACAGTGAGGTTGGTGAAGCTGAGCACTTGGTTGTGCTCAGCATTTAATAAACAAAATAAAAGAACACAAAACAGCACACGGCACTTTCGCCAAAATAAACAGATAAACAAAACGAACTAACACTTAACAAACGGTGCACGGAGACAAACAAACACGGTGAGTACAAAACACTTATTATTCTTATTATTATATTTTCTCCTTCTCCACACCCGTTCTCCACTCACGAACACCCAACCCCGAGTGAGTGAAAACATGCATCTATATATACTGTTGTACCAAGATTCAATTGCTAATCAATCATTCACTTGAATCTCGGTACAACTGCACGTGAATTAACTAAGTGCAATCCCGTGACACACATTATACACATTTTATCTGCACGTGAAGTGAAGTGATGTGCAATCCCGTGCCTAAATACAATTACATCTTAAACACACGTGAAACACACACCCGCTTATATCCCGTGTACCAATCGCTATACACCAACATTAACACATGCAACATGCAACATATAACACAACCACGCACAGGGCGCACATCGCACACAGACACAAAGGAAAAGACAATTATTTTAAAACTGTGAACAAGCTGAAACTAGTAAGGGCTACTTTGTTGTTGTTCACTTACACGACAGCAGATAACTCTTATAAAAAATGTTGTGTAAAGGAATACAACAGAGTCCTTTTTGTAGATTAATGAAAAATGTAAGTGTTGTTTGCTGGTCAAGTTCACCTCATAATGACTCAATTAGATCTAAATCTAGGCCAAGGGCATGTGGCCTGAATATCATGATAGATGCCATTCTGTGTGCTGTGATTACCTGGTGGGCAGGGGCGTCATTTCAGAAAAATTCTGGTGGGGGGCAAAGATGGGTCAACATGTAACATTCTCTGTCCCAAATAGCATCATGAATGAGAAAAATGGGCAGTAATTGGGTCAGTTGATACATGCTTACGACCTCAAGTTAAGTTTGATACATTTGCTTTCCTGCTTTCCACAAAGAATAACACTTCAAATATAAACCAATGTATCAAATATAAACCAATGAACATAAACTGCTAAATAAGCACCACATTCCTGTGAATGTCAAAAGTAGAAATATGTAGCAAAGTTTTAAATAATATGTTCACACAGATACTCACGAATAAACTAAAATAAAACGGGTTGGCGGTGTTCTGAAACCCTAAAAATGGGACGAACAGACTGATCTGAAAGTTAGCACCTCCACTCTGAATGGGCTACCTCAATTGAACTATAGGTAGGTCATGTGTCTTGACTGTATTATATTATTATTATACAATGGATAAAATCAAATATACATAATGAAAAGGATATACTGAACCAAGCTTATTATACGATCAATACGAACAATTGTAGATAATGAAATAGCCGGTATCGAGCTATAATGTCATCCTCAGGGAGATCAGAAAGGGTAATGCAAACCCTAAATACTCTCCCTTCTTCTCAGTACTCTCCCTCTGTTCCTGGGTTGATCAGAAAGGTTAGGAGCCTGAACGCTCCATCGTAAGAAATGCCCCTGAACATTCACGATATATAAAGCCCATATGCTTTAGGGATATTTAACGCACTTGTTAAAGAAATTAAATGGCTACAGGAATGTCTTCAGAAGCTCTGTGTGGAATTGAATATGAACTATCTGGTACATTAGCTTAACAAGATTTGAACCTTGTGGATATTTGGCTGTTTTCCATTTTTACACAATTTATTCTCATGCACAGATTACGAAGCACCTTTTAGAAAATAAAAATAAGAAATAAACCATATAGGGAAAGTGTTTGGCAGTGGTATTTAATCAGATTTGAAATGCAACCAGATAAGAATCTCCCCTGGTACTTGTCTGTTCCTGTATTGTACTGCAATTACCATTTTAATTCAAGCTAAGCTTTAAAATCTATGCAATGAAAAAAAAAAAAAAAAATCACTGCCTTAATGAAATTGATATCAATCTCCTTGGACCTGATTTAAGAATCCATTAAAAAAAAAATGGATATTTACCAGCTTTCAGGTTCAAAAGCCTGTTCTATGTGTTTCTCCTACATTCACAGGCATCTATTGAAGACAAAGTTAGAATGCTAATCAAAAAATGGAGCACAGCAGAGTAGAAAGTGTCCTTGAAGAAAAGAGAGTCAAAGAAATGATTTATTTTAAGAAGACTGTCCTGTCAGTCAATCAAAATGCTGGGCTAATTTAGATATAGGCAGGCTTGGGATACTGAAACGATCACCCTGAAATGTTACAACTGCGTCTGTATTTTGCCCACAATGTAAAGAGTAAGTACCTTCAGTTGTTTTGTTTCCTGTCCCCTTGTCTCTTTATGGTGTTTGTGATCATGCTGCGTGGTTTGTATTGCAATTACAGGTCACCCTCGCTCATTATAATGAAGGGTGTTATAGCGAGGGTGTACTGTTTCACTTTAGCTGATCCAGCCTGTGTTACATGTCTATAGAACAGAAGACCAGCTCCTGGACTGGTCAAAGTACCTTAACACACCTTTTCAAAAGGTATTCTTAAATAATCCACACTATTTGAGTAATTGCAATGAGAATCAAGGGAAGGGGACTGTGACAGGGTAGCATCGCTGGCAAGGCTTCTTTCCGTCAGGAGAGAGACTCAGACACAAGAAGCTACAGGTTTAAGCGCTATTGCACACTTTATTTACAAACTAACAAAAACAAACAACAAACAGAAAGGAGCAGTGGCCAAAATAAAAGGGTTACATAAAAATGACTGTAGATATATACCCTTCAATACCCCAAAGCACAGCACAACAACACCAACAATAACCTTCACCAACATTAACCTAACCTTAATATCTGTAATTTTTCCCTTTTTATAATCCTGTGGCTGGAGCCTAATTAATCATCAATTATTCCATTATGGCCCCAGCCACATTCCCATGTGTGTTCTGACAGGGAGGAATTTAACATCCTCCCTGCCAACCCAATATTCCCTACACACAGCCATACATTACACCGGGCAGGCACCCTGCCACAGGGACAGAAAAAAATCTAGAAGTGTAATTTGAAGCTGTTTACTCTTTAAACATGAATTGGATAAGTAGTTCTGCTTCCTGAAGCAAGACTGAGGCCAAGGGGTCAATTGTTGTGAATCACCACACTTTAGTAATTATTGGTACTGTTGGCTTAAGTTGCTATGTTACTTTCATATTATAAGGTTTGAATAGATTTTTTTTTTTCTCTGATTTTGTATTATTCTCTTGAACGTATGAAATGTATGAACAGGCTTGGCAGTGAGTCTTTATAATAATGATTTCCATTAAAACCCTGAGCACATGAAGGGACATGCCATGTGTGTGTGTGACATGGTGTGTGCAGTCAGAAGTGTGAACGGCGATTGACAGGACTGCAAACGGTTCATAATAAAGGATAACAACATTCAAAGGAATGTGGATTGCAGTCAATGGCCCAATCTTACAGAGCATGACGTTGATTGTTGTACGTTTGATACAAGCAACTGGAATAAGAAGGCATTGGATTGGACTGTTGGGTGTCTTGTGATGTACATGTGAATGATGTGACAACTAAGGACAACTTAAAAAGATCTTCCTGTAAAATCTCTTGACATTTCTTGGAAGCCATATTTAGGACTTTAAAACACACTTTTAATTTGCAGTATAGTGAAAAGTCTTGGGAAATGGTATGACGGGGATCTAAGGGACACAGTTTGTGTGGGAGAAGTTAGACAACAAGCAGTGGAAGGGATTAAGAGCATAGACAGCAGCGCTTTACCAGGCAAACTAAAACTCTGGTGCTATCAGTTTGGTCTACTGCCGAGGCTGCTGTGGCCACTGGTTGTGTACAAGATTTCTTTGATAACAGTAGAGAAGCTGGAAGCTGGAAACAGTTCACACATCAGGAAATGGTTGGGAGTTCCATGCTGCCTCAGCAGAGTGGGACTTTATGGTAAAGGAATACTGCAACTACCAGTCTCCGCTCTAACCGAGGAGTTTAAGGAAGTCTCAGTTCAGCTCCTCAGTTCAGCTCCTGGCTCAACAGAGGAAGCTGGTAGTCAACAAGGTGCAAAAGCAGGAGGAGAGGATGAGGTGCATAAAGGCCGTTTCCCAGGCCAAGCAGGGAGAATGGATGAGATGGGAGAGTGTGAAACAACGCAAGATTGGCTGGCAAGATCTATGGTCAATGGAACAGAGCAGGATCAGTTTCCTCATCAGGTCAACATATGATGTTCTCCCATCACCACAGAACCTAAACCTCTGGATAGGAGATGATCCCTCATGTCCTTTGTGTTCATCACCTGCAACATAAAGCCACATTCTGACAGGGTGTAAGGTGGGTCTTAGCCAAGGACAGTTTACCTGGCGCCAAGACCAGGTGCTGCAATGTTTAGCGATAGCATTGGAAGACAAGCGTAACATGACCAATAAGTTGCCACCTGTTCCATCAAAACATTACACACAAAAGACAACATTCCGCCACCCAGGAGAGCAACCACCAAGAAAAGGTGTTAAAACCAAGCCTTGCCCAGGACAACTGGAAGCTGCTAGAGACTGGAAAATGCTGGCAGATGTTGGTCAACTGTTTATTTTTCCACCTGAGATTCCCAACACTAACCTTCGACCAGATATTGTCTTGTGGTCTGGATCAGCACGCCTTGTTCACCTGGTAGAGTTAACAGTGCCATGGGAGGATGCTGTAGATGAGGCGTATGAGAGGTAGAAACTGCAGTATGCTGAACTAGCTGCTGAAGCGGAACAGCGAGGATGGAGAGTCCGGGTTTACCCAGTGGAGGTGGGTTGTCAAGGATTTGTGGCACACTCTACAACCCAGTTTCTCAGAGATGTCGGATTCAGTGGCCAAGAGTTGCGTCGCACAGTGAAGAACATATCTGAAGCAGCAGAGAGGAGCAGCAACTGGCAGTGATTGAGGCGGAAAGATTCTGGTTGGGGATCTCAAGCACAATAGAAAGAAAGAAACGCTGATGTACGGGTAAGTAAGCTGGGTTGAGTTAAGTGGGGGACGGAGGGGGATGATGCTGGGATGCCAGAATCACCGCCGAGCCCTCTTGAGGTGTCATGGGCTTGTCGACGAAACACAGAGGATGAAAGGTGCCCACTTGAAGACCCCAGAGATGTACCCTACTTAACTCAATCCATACGGTTGTCATGCTGATGCGCTGGGGAGACCACACTGTGGTTGATCCCTGGAGCCAGCATTGCAGCGGTTGTGTGTGCTGATGCGCTGGGGAGGCAAAATAAGATGATCCCTGGAGCCAGCATTACACTTCAGCCATCAACACCAGGCAGAAGGATATCTATATCATCAGATGGATGGAGATGCAGATGGATCACATTAGTTTACTGTAAAGCTACATCTTAATTGGTGCTTATCTTGGCGAGAGCGGAGTTCAAATCAGCATGAAGTTTTAACAACTACTCTCATGTAATGGAAATCCCTGGGTCTAATCTCAATACATTTTAACAGGTTGCATCATTTTAATCAGCAAATAAAATAAAAAATAAAGCAAATCTCTTTTTTAATTACTATTTAGTTTAAGGGTCTGTTAAATAGTCACTAATACTGTACATCTGTACAAGCATATGTAAAACAATACATGAGAGTCTGGTTAAATTCAAGAAACAAAAACATGTAAATAAGGAATTACAACAAACCTTGTACATTACAGTGCTTAATAACACAACATTAAGCTTACAACTAGTAGCATGCCATTATTATTACAATTACGTAATGGTTAGATATTGTTAATAACATGTTTATATGCATGTGTTGATATAAGCTAGTCACACTGCCTAAATAATGCATGATCATCAAATTTAACTGAAACTCATTCAAATAATGTATCGCTTTACTGAACAAGTAATGGACTGTCTTTCAGTTAAAAGACTTGCAGTTAGGCAGGTTTGTCTGTGGATTTGCGATTTCTTTAAGAAATCCACACTATTCAGTAGAACTGTGGAAGAAATTTGGTAGCTCAAAGAACTAATATAAATGTTTTACAGATTTATATGTATTATCTTTACACTAAAGTGTAACCACTTTAAAAAAAAATAAAAATCAGACAGTTGCTTCATATGCAACAAACTATTACCAATTACAGTCCTCATCCAGATAGAAATGTCCCTGTGGACACTACTGAAAAATCTTTTGTTCTGCATTTTGGGGTTAATTAGCAGCTGTCAAAGAACATGTTTCCTACTAATTACTGAATCTGTATTCTAATTACAGAATTCTATTCACTAATTACTTACACTACCAAATAGACTTGGATGACATCCTGGGAATGTGAGGTTGTTTTCTGTAAGCCTCATTAAAATAAATAGCCCATACCTCAGCACCATGCCACCAATGCATGCACTTTATTCTGCAGAGTTTTGAATTAAGGTCAGTGTCCAGCAGATTATCCCACCAGGAGGAGAGAGTGTTGCCTTTGGGCCAGCTGTGTTAACTGTCAGCTTCCCGAGATGATGTTTCTAGAAGCTCAGTCATAATGAGCCTTCAAAGAGAACCTGTTGGGATCACATAACATGTCTAATGAACTACATACATTTCTGTAGGTTAGCACTCAGTAGCTCAACTTTAAGAAAGTATTTTTAACAGCATTTATATGTTTTTTTAAAACTGTGTTTTGTTAATAGGGCAGAAGCAGTAGGTAATGTTTAAGAGCAATTTTTTCTGGTCACGTCTAGCTTCTCATCTGTAAGCATTGACATTACCAATGCAGAGGAGAACGTGGCATTACACTTCATAGTTTACAGAAAAGCAGCAGTGTCTCAGAAGCTTGTTACTTTACCTTTTCTGTATCACATGCTGTCTGTATCACAGAGATATATCATCCTGATTGTTTTAATAATTTTATTCACACATCATGGGTCATAATTCATCCAAGTAATAAAACAAGAGTACCTTTCCTGTCTCTCGCTCTGGACAAAGAGGGTTTGTATTGTTAGCATCATTCTGTATCCGGCTGGAGCTACATAATGGGAACAGAAACTTTTATAGAACTAAAAGACATACTGAACATTTAAGGTCAGGCTATAGATCCACAAAAAAAAGATTTTCTTGAAATAATTAATTTTCTCTAGTGTCGTACGGTTTTTGAGCCAATTCCCAGGTCCAAACCACCAGCCCCTAGCACACAATATACATGAGTCGATGTTCCACTCAGCCATGTGAGAAAGCAGGGTGGAATTCCCATAAGTAGCAGAATGTGAATCTAAGCCAGAGCCATTAACATAATGAGTGAAATGTACCAATCAGGATAGTCCTCTGTGCTGCAGAGACAGCATTCCCCACTTTACATCCCAGTGGGGTTTACATTTTACAACATATGCTGTCTGTGGTGTTGCAAAACGAAGTGCGGACTGGATATTACTGAAAGCCAGTATGCCATTTTGTAATCCTGCTATGGAAAAAAATATTCACAGCAGAGCAATAAAATATAGAAAGAATGTAATGTACCCAACCTGGATGCAGTGAAAAGTATGTGTCATTCCGTGAACTGTCATTCCATGAACTGTCATTCCATGAACTGACATTCCGTGAACTGTCATTCCGTGTCTCGTTTAAAAATGGTCTACAGCTCTGGCCAAACGTTTTGCAGCACCCTATAGAATTAACACATTTTGCTCCATAAAGTCGAATGAAACCTGCTGAATAATGTTACGTTAACATATTGAATTACTGCTTTGTAGTCTTCCATATACCTGTACTTAAAGAAAAAACTGACACAAATTGAAAAATGTGACATTTTGAAAGCTCACATGAAATACTCGACTACTGTTATGTCTTCCGGTGGACTTCATATATAAATATATTTTTTTTTAAATGATGTCTCAATCCTTAAATTCTAGGTGATTCAAAACTTTTGGTATTGGTCTGTACTTACAGTATGAAGCATGAATGCACCCATATTACTTTATACAACTACTGTTACAATAATAATTATGAATACAGTTCATTGTATAATACCTGTGTAAAATTATAATGTGAACTATGGGTGTAACATCTTCTCTTTATATTCCTTCAGGTATAATGGGAGAATATGAGCCTAAAATTGAGGTTCATTTTCCATTGACAGTTACTGCTGCCAAGGGGGTCACTGTAAAGCTGGAGTGCTTTGCTTTAGGGAAGTAAGTACACACTAAAATGTCTTGAGAACAGGGAGCTACTACCTTTCTTATGTTTTAATTGTGTTATTTGCCATTGTAAGAAGTATGTTCAAAGTCAACTTCAGACTTCAGTGGTTTCATCTGAATCATGTATGGATCTTTTTTCATCGTTCCCAAATGTATATACTGTAGTACTTGAGTATTAAAACAAGCACCATGATGATAAAGATATTCTTTATGCAATATTTCT
Organism: Acipenser oxyrinchus oxyrinchus; assembly: GCA_030684275.1. NCBI lineage: Eukaryota > Metazoa > Chordata > Actinopteri > Acipenseriformes > Acipenseridae > Acipenser > Acipenser oxyrinchus. Next base: position 5,843,892 of record CM060253.1, read on the forward strand.
AAAATGACATGATCACGACAGTGGTTCACATATCTTGCTCAGTACATTTTAGCCAGAACAACGGGATAGTTACATTGTGCATCAATAAACTGTGACGGCAATGTATTGCCTATATTGGTAACATATAGTACAGTACCTCAGGCTACTGACATTATCTCAAGTGTACAGTACAATGAATAATAACAATAACACACAATTGGTTTCTTTGGTAACCCCTGAGTCTTAATCTATCAATATTAGCCCTCAAGTGAAGCCACGCTTTTTACAAAGGGACCCTACAGACTGCTTTACATAATCCACATTATTTATGGATGAATGCATATATATATATATATATATATATATATATATATTACACTGACAGCACAGTCCACTTGGTCCCTGATAGCTACTTGCAGTTACAACATGGCTTTTTCTTATTAATTATTAAATTATTAATATGTTTCTTGTATTAAAATATTTCAACTAGGCAATTCCCTTTGCAATGTCTCATTTCCAAAGGGGCCCCCATTTCAAATATTTGGGGTACATGAATATTAAAACAAACAACGTCCACATTATGAATAGTTTGTTATAAACACGGTAAACATTTGCAAGTTTGTTCCTGTTGGTAATTACTAATTAACCCCAGAAGATATAATGTTGAATGCCATACGCAGTCTTGGCAGTCTGTATTTCTAGAAACACATTTCTTTGGGGTAAAATGAACCCACTTGGTAGTAAACAGATAATATTTGCCGTACTAATATTGTTGCTCATTAATATCTTTTGCATGTGATGCATGAGTGATGTAAAGTGATCAATACATGTCCACAGTGATGCTGATATGTTATTGCATTTTTGTATTCTTTCTAAGATTTATAATTCCAGTATTCCAAACCAGTTCTAGCGTAAAGTAAATTGTTCATCTCCAGATCAGGCCCATTATAGTGTAAATGATTCGATCTTCAATGTCAATGGTATATAAACCAAGCAATGGATTTAGTCTTTTAACTGTAATCTGCCAAATATTTGTTCCCATAGGGTTCATGGTTACAGGACTAAATTTAAATTACCAGCCCTCATTATTGGAAGGAGTCAAGTTATTTAAACAACCGATTTGAGACATTAGATCTCATTCATTGCTTTTAATGAGAGAAGCCAGGAAAGTGTTTGATGCAAACTAAGATTGAACCTGGATCGCTTCTTTTAAACACAGGATCAGATTTCATACACTTTGAGATTGGCAGTGTTCCTATGCTATTGGCAAGTATTCCTGACTGAGTTCCCTCTTTACTTGCAAATTAATGATTTGATTAACAGATCTTATTAGGAAATGTCAATCTCTATGAAAGTGAAAATGGAGATTGAATTGGGGTCATTCTCCACCTGTCTGTCAAGCTGCACAGCACGCTGCTGAGCAGAGGCAAGATTGACAGCTCTTTGTTAAACTAAAAAGACAGGAGCGCTTATTCTGCATCTAGAGAACTTACCGCAGTAGCACAAAATGTTCAGTATTGCAAACTATACGTTTGCAGCCTGCCCTTGGCATATAAGCCATATATGATTTTGCAGCCTAGTTATCAAACCCCTATGTAATGCTCAGTAGGGGAATGTAAATACACTTGTTTAAAGCTCCATCAAGAATAGTATTATTGTGCAGATGTTTTCAATGTCTTTTTTCAGAAGGGTTTAGGCTTAGATTGTTTTTCTCCCAAAAGTCTATGAATTTCTCAAATATGGCACATAGTAGTCCAGAAATAAAGTAGGACCTTGTTTTGTGGCTAATCAATCGTGGCGAAGATCATGCCAGCTCTAGTGGACCAAATCTTGATTGATGGTACATGTAATAGAGAAAATGGTTCAAGGGTAGAAGAGCTTTGTAACAATAATTAATTGCTATAAACCACTGACATAAGGGGTCAAGCAACCCATTTGAACATGACCCTTAAATAAGACTACACATGGAACCTAAGGTTCATGTAATAAGATTTATCATGTCCTTCCTTTAGGAAAAAAAGAATTAAGCAAGATATGCAATAAAATGCATAGTTTAAAGCAAGAACTATGAAAGTATGGTACAAGGATAAGGAAGGATGTAATATCATACCTGGCACAAATCTTGCAAATTTCTCGTGTCATCCATACATCCCTTGAAACATCCAAGCATTACCCTGGAACTGTATGTGCAAATCTTGCATGGAATCCTTCCTTATCCTTGTATCATCCCTGCACTGTTCTTGCTTTAAATGGTTTTGCACGTCTTCCTTGCTGGAACCATTTGTTTTTTATGGTATGGGTTGTGACACACATTTGGTGAAACATATTTTACTTGTCAGATTTTTTTTTAAAAAGTACTTTTTGTATCTGACAAATAAAATATGTTTCACCAAATATGTTTCAGAAAACTTCATGGAGTTTTAAAGATTTTAATTTCAAATTACCATTTGCCTGAAAGAAAATTCTCCATAAAAAAAGTCATTTTCCGTAAAAGAAAAACATGGTTTGGTTTTATCACCCTTGACTTTGTATGTTTCAGCCCTGTTCCCACGATTTCGTGGAGGAAGGTGAACGGGAACATACCCAGCAAGGCGAGGTTGCGTAAGTCCCAGGCGGTCCTGGAGATCCCAAACGTGCAGTTGGAAGACTCGGGGACGTACGAGTGCAAAGCAGAGAACTCTCGAGGAAAGAACATCTTCCGAGGGCAGCTCCAGGTGTACAGTAAGTGTGCGGGAAGCTGTGTATAACGATCATCTTCATAATCATGCAAAAATAGACAATTACATCCCCTTAAGACACTTTGGGTAATGCCAGACTATTTCTTCAGGGATTCAGGCGTAGCTTTTTACTATAAATCAAATGTTTTTTTTTGTTTTTTTTTATAACAGATGGCATATGATAAATGGTTCTTTATTTTACCTAAAGAGTGCTTGCTCAGCTAGCAATGAGTGGCTGGGATTTCCGTGATCTTTAGAGCTGTGTTTCTTAATCTGTGGGCCTTGAAGTTAGGTTTGGAATGGGTGATAGATGGGTTCTCTGAATTATTTTTCTTCTGTAGATCACTGTTTTGCTTCTCACTACACTAGTAAAAGCCCACAGAAAAACTAACAGAACATTTCAAGTCCCCTAGTTTGATAGAATACCCAAAGGTATTTGAGTTTGTTGTAGCCTCAGGGCTCTTAAAGTTTAGCTGTGGAGAGGTTTTGATTTCTGTGATGCGTTTACTCTTCTGGGCATTGTTTGAAACTGGCGTCTGTGCCCAGTTTTGTTGAGGAGATCCATTGAATGCACATTAGCCTTTTCTGAGAGTTAGCTTGATTTCATATCAACACAAGTTACATGATCGCACACAAGTTACATGATCTGAAGGAATTTCAGAAACCATGTCATAACTACAACCAGAACTGTAATCCAGATATAGTACCAATTACCACTGCCCAAGATAAAATTGGTTAAGCCAGAGTTAGGAATTATTGGCAGAACCAATTAAAAAGAGTTGCCGGAGCTCTGTTATTTCTGAATAGTTTAATAATAATGTCTGAATTGCTTCTGCATGCACATGTGTATGTGTTAATTAACAACTGGGTTCTGGGTTTTAAGTGTTGACTGTAATAGTCCTAGAAAATGATTAAACAAAAGTTGAAGTGCTGTGCTCAGTCTTGTAATTTCTTTATAACACTGTATATACTTAACAGAAATTGATTTCTTTTTTTTTTAATATAATTTGGTGGATGCTAGTTGCTGAAAGGTTATGCAGATGTATCTTGTTTTTTGTTGATATCTAGAGGGGCAATAATTTGTTCATCGATGTTTCTTCTTTGTTAAAGTTCAGATAGACTGATTGCATTGCTTCTCCATCCCCAAGGTGTGATCTTGCCTTCTTCCAATTTAATTTAATAGTTATATTATTTCTAAGCTAAATTGTACAATAATTCAAAGCTCTAAATATATTAATTGTGGCTAGTTTTGGTAATATTTGTAAGGACAGCAGTGCATAGTATTTGTTATCTGTGCATTGCACCAAAGAAAAATAAAAGCATTGCCTCAACATTAGTAATGCGTTTTTCGTGTGGCCATCTCACATGATATTCTTTCTTGTGTGAGATTACTAAAACTTTCAGTATTAAAATATTAACAAACATCTCTGTAAGAGAAGCCACAGTCACACACACTGTTACTTGTAAATCCTGCTCTTCTGAATGGAAAGTCAAAATCCACAAGAGAGGGGGGAATTATTATTATTATTTGTTTATTTAGCAGACGCCTTTATCCAAGCCGACTTACAGAGACTAGGGTGTGTGAACTATGCATCAGCTGCAGAGTCACTTACAATTACATCTCACCCAAAAGACGGAGCACAAGGAGGTTAAGTGACTTGCTCAGGGTCACACAATGAGTCAGTGGCTGAGGTGGGATTTGAACCGGGGACCTCCTGGTTACAAGCCCGTTTCTTTAACCACTGGACCACACAGCCTCATCACAAGAAAAGCTGTAGTGCAGTATACTGTACATTGTATTAATACTGGATAACGCATTATGCTTGACAAAAATATTTAATTGGTATGCAATTACCCGTTTATTGAAGTTGAGTTACATTTTAATAAATATTCAATAGATTAAATACTTTATGACACACAATTGTCACATAATATTGTATTTTATATGGTATTTCTTCTGTGCTTGTGATCAAAACTGTATTTATTGTATCACTCATCGCAAAGGCTGTGTGCAATAAAATGATTTGTACACCTTTCTTCCGATGTGATTAAATGAACAGGGATTTGTGAGATCCCCGTTATGATGAAGGTTCATGCACTGGCTGCCCTAAATAAATTACATTCAGAAAAGGAGGTGTAGCAATAAACATGTCTTCACATTTTTTATTTTTGCTATAGATGGGATAAAACTTGTTTTTCCCAAGGCCACTGGTGCTCATCATGACACATGTGACCTGGGAGATGACTAGATTTGTGTGAAAGCCACATTATGTGCTTCATCACAGGAAGGGCTGATAACTCAGCCAGCACGCAGCCTTTGGCAAAGGTCAGATCAGTCTCTCTTCTCTCTGTAAAGCGTGTTAAATGAACTTTGAGGCCAAAGCACATTTCTCTCAATCCATCCACACTGCAGCAAATAGGTGCTATAGTTTTCAATGAGAATGCATTTTTTAAATTATTAGTCCAAAATACAAATGAACAATAAGTACAGCTACCATTTCAGTTCAATTTAAACTTTGGCATAGTCTCCTTCATCACAGCTTTTGCTTTTATAGCACTAGAAGCTTTTTTTGCATGTAATAAATATGTATTGCATACTACTAGGGGAATAACATTAGAATCAACTGAGATATTTAAAGGCACAAGAGTATGTGTTTAGTCCAGATTGTTGTTCCAGTGAGGATTCCTGGACACACTTTTAGCTGACTATAGAAAACAACTTCGGCAAAAGACACTTTGGAACCATGACTTGTCTATATAAAGAGATTGTACAGATTATTCTGAAATAAAAAAATGCAGCAGTAATCTCAATGCCATTTAGGATTTCAGAAGACATATTTTAAGTTACACTCCCAAGCTTACAGTCAAACACAGTAGGGATAACTGTCTCTTTGTGCACAGACAACAATTTATTATTGCACTTTCTGTTTCTATGAGCCTAATTTATGATGAGCTGAGTAATAAAATCAAATATAATACTGGTTAGCCTGCTGGCTTTGTGAAATAAACAATGTAATGTGTTTTATTAAACAGCAGGGCACTACACTTACATGATGTGCGGTTGTAAGAAAGAAGTCAGGTATGCATAAAGCTGATAAAAAGACTCTTATTGTTTTTGGGTTTTTTTCTTTCCCAGCTTATCCTCAGTGGATTCGGATGATTAATGATACCCAGCTAGACAGCGGCGAGCAGCTCCATTGGGATTGCAAGGCTACAGGGAAGCCACGACCCAGCTACCGCTGGCTCTGGAACGGTGCACCGCTGCTGTCACGGGTACAGGTCACTTTGTTAACGTCGGCACTGCAAAACTGTACACCATCAATAACACCACCTAGATTTAAGGAGGTTCCAACCTAGATTCAGTGGTGTTCAAGGGAAATCAAAAGTGCATCAAAAAACTTGATAATCTAGATAATAAATAGAATAATACATGTATTATCGGTATCTCTTTTTAAAAAAAGCAGAGTTAATTTTAACCAGCGCTGCAGCAGAAATTTAAAGGATGAAAGATGAAATCCCTGAACAAAAAATGAAATCATTCGCAGTTAAAGAGTATCTACTGTGTGTGTGTGTGTGTGTGGGTGTGTGTGTGGGTGTGGGTGTGGGTGTGGGTGTGTGTGTGTGTGTGTGGGTGTGGGTGTGGGTGTGGGGGTGTGGGTGTGGGTGTGGGTGTGGGTGTGGGTGTGGGTGTGGGTGTGGGTGTGGGTGTGGGTGTGGGTGTGGGTGTGGGTGTGGGTGGGTGTGGGTGTGGGTGTGGGTGTGGGTGTGTGGGTGTGTGTGTGTGTGTGTGTGTGGGTGTGTGTGTGTGGGTGTGGGTGTGGGTGTGGGTGGGTGTGGGTGTGGGTGTGGGTGTGGTGTGGGTGTGGGTGTGGGTGTGGGTGTGGGTGTGGTGTGGGTGTGGGTGTGGGTGTGGGTGTGGGTGTGGGTGTGTGGGTGTGGGTGTGGGTGTGGGTGTGGGTGTGGGTGTGGGTGTGGGTGTGGGTGTGTGGGTGTGGGTGTGTGGTGTGGGTGTGGGTGTGGGTGTGGGTGTGGGTGTGTGGTGTGGGTGTGGGTGTGGGTGTGTGGGTGTGGGTGTGTGGGTGTGGGTGTGGGTGTGGGTGTGTGTGTGGGTGTGGGTGTGAGTGTGGGTGTGGGGGTGTGTGTGGGTGGGTGTGGGTGTGTGTGTGGGTGTGGGTGTGGGTGTGTGTGTGGGTGTGGGTGTGGGTGTGGGTGTGGGTGTGGGTGTGTATATATATTATTATATGTATTCAGGTGCTTTAAATCCTACTCCCCCCCACTCACAATCATAAAATGTCATGTCTCTTGTTTAAAAAAAACAAGAAAATATTTACTCTCTGGAAGAACTGGTTAGGAAAGTTAATTAAAAAACATGTAAAGTTGGTATTGTCTTACAGAACAGAACGGAGATGGTCAATGGTGAGCTGTTGATAAAGAGTCTACATCAATCGGATGCTGGGATGTATCAGTGTGTGGCAGAGAATAAACACGGAGCCATTTATTCCAGTGCAGCGTTGAAGATTTTAGGTAATAATTTGTAAAAAAAAAACAAAAAAAAAACACAAAACACAAAAAAAACAACACATTTATTTGATTTCCATGTGGGTTTATTATTTATTGAAAATTACACTGCTCAGACTGCTCTCAGTCCATCTCGTTCTGTAATAACCACACTCACATTTAAAAGCAACATTTCCGTCAACGTTAATCACAGGAGATCATTTAACGAGCTGGATGAATAAATGACTGTATTGTCATGGTTCATGTTGAAAGACCCATTTACAGACTTTTAACATCAGTTTGTGAAATTATTAGAATCAATATGAAATGGTGAGGGAAAAATGGCACTGTAATGCACTGTGTTAATTTCGTGAAAGTTTTCTTTTGCAGCCCTGACCTGAACACCCTCTACCTTTCTCCAGTCCTGAGTGCTGTATAAAGCAGTCATAGTGATGTGAAAAAGTGTCCACTGAGTGCTTGGTCTGGACAAAATTAATTTCACTTACAACCTCCAAAGGCAACAGGCATGTTAGTGGACTATCCTGCTGAGCCACTCAGATCCCTTCTTTTAAAATCCTTCTGGACAAAAGGTTGGCGCTGTTGCCCATAGGGGGATAGTTTTTGCCACTGAGCAACTAAACTATTTATTGTACAATCTGTGGCCCTAGCAGTAGTCAAGTGGAAGGACTCCATTGTAATTTGATCTGCAGCAGATTAATGTGCAGTTTACTGTAGCTAAAGAAAGTTTCCTACTGCAGCTTAGCATGGTGGGTAGGGACCAACAGTATGGGAACCTGCGAACACACCATGCAACAACCTAACTGTGCAGAAAAAAACACAGGATCGCACAGGAAAGAAGTCATTCAAGCAAGCTGTTCTGTGTAGCAGGGGAAACATATTTACTCTCAATCTGCCATCGCCTGTACAGCTGGGGGTTAGCTGGTTCAGAGCTGGTCTTGGCCCTGTGTGTATTTAAAAACACCAGAGGTATGAAGAGATTTAAAATACATATTGATATGCAATGAAAGCACTGCTTCATAACATTGCCAGAAAGAAAGAACTTTGCAACCAGCAGCCTGCATGTCATTGGTCAGGGGGATGCCTGCAGCCATTCTAGGCCATCTGGAGATAAGCAGGTTAAAGGGTGAAGGTGAAGCATGTAAACAAGAAATAATGTATGTTTTGCAAAGCAGCTAATAGAAGCAATTGTTCATAAGACAGTTGAATAGCCTTTGGCTAAAGTAAAGGACAAAGAGTAAACAGCTTCACATAAAATGTTGCAAACTAAGAAATGTGAAGCATGATTTTGCATTTTCAATTTGGTGAACACTGCAGGCAAAATGTTAATTACTATAGAACCAATAGGTAGATTTATAAATGCATAGATACCTACACACACATAAATGCAGATATTGTAGAGCTTACCTTCATACAGTGTTGTTATAATGTTACTTGTCTCAAGCCAGTTTTGCATCGTTATTGTACAGCAACATTCTGCAACCCTTTTGAATGTTAGCCCTGAATATGCTTTACTGGCACTAGCAAACCAACTCCAGTCAAAATTGGGATCCTAGAACTTGTGAATTGTATTTCGTTTAAAGTTGTCAACTGTTTCTCAACTTTGGGATAGTTTATTGTCTGTATTTTCTGAATAGTTGTTGTCTTACCTGTTTTACAGTATGTGTGTTCTGTGTGATTCTCTATTGTTGTTTCTAATATGATCATTATTTGAAACGCTGAATATTTCAGCAAAACCTGTTTTAAAAAGATTTCAAGGCTGATTGTGGGGCACTGAGGTCAGGCCATATAAGTACAATCCACCCTGAGGAGTCTTTTCAGAAGCGAAATGTATATGGGAATATATATGGGAAGTATATAAAGAAAGAATGTAAATCATAAAGTATATTGGATATTAAAATGTTTATATATATATATATATATATATATATATATATATATATATATATATATATATATATATATATATATATATATATATATTCAGACAATGTAGACTAAACATATTGTAAGTACTGTTAAAAGAAATTAAGTTAAAGTACAGTTAAATAACGCTGTACAGATTTTTTTTTAAATGCCATGAGACATTTCTATGAGGTCCAATCAGAAGGGAGCACGCATGTCAAGCAAGGCTGCAAGGCTTTATGCACTTTGAGGTTTTACCACCTGAAGGATTGTAACCGGCCAGCCTGGCTGCCAGGCACTGCTGTGATCAGCATGTCAGAATGTCAGGTGGCATCGACAGACCATCACGCAACTTTCACTAACTTATCCTGATGAGGTCTTGCAGCAAAACTGTGGCTTGACATCCTGCTTAATGTGTGCGGCACAAACTGCTTTGACTACCTTTTCATAGGACCTTAAAGAAGACTGTTAATGATGTACTTATTTATTTATTTTATATGAGTTATTCTATAGCATTGTGAGTTTGTTCTAGCAATGCCTTGTCCTTCACAGAAATGCTCATGCAAGAGACAAGGTAAAATATAAACTATAAAATACAAGTCTCAAGAGTAATAAATAAAAATGCCCTTGAAAGTTAGATCACAGGATATTTAACCATTTAATATTTAAAAATAGAAAGGATTAAAAAAATTATTGAATGAACACCTTTTAAAAAAATTCATTTAACAAAGCATGATTTCAAATAAATGAAAGTATGAGGTTGCTTGATCTTTGTTAGATTGCAATGAACTATTGGATTTGATTTAGTCGTCTGTATTTTTCAATACAGAAACGAAATTATACTCCTCTCCAGAACTATTTTCTGCATGCTCTCCAGGGAATTCCACCCTGCTTTAATGCTGCACTCAGCCCATCTTCAAGGATGGAGGAATCAGTTTCTGGGAATGTAAATGAAGTTCATAACTGCTTAATTATTATTATTTGTTTATTTAGCAGACGCCTTTATCCAAGGCGACTTACAGAGACTAGGGTGTGTGAAGTATGCATCAGCTGCAGAGTCACTTACAATTATGTCTTACCCGAAAGGCGGAGCACAAGGAGGTTAAGTGACTTGCTCAGGGTCACACAATGAGTCAGTGGCTGAGGTGGGATTTGAACCAGGGACCTCCAGGTTACAAGCCCTTTTCTTTAACCACTGGACCACAAGCCTCCGTGCTTGATGAAAAAAACTGTTTCCTAAATAGGTATACCTTATTTTATTCCTTAACAACTTGAAGGAATTAATAATAAATTAATTACAGTGTCCCAACTAAGAATTATAACTTGAAGACACTGAGTAGGGATTTTAATTTAAATCAAATTAGAATGCCAGCTTTCCATTATTTCCAGCAGGATTTTTAAATATATCCATTAACTAAAAAAAAGTTCCCCATTCTTTAATGCCATCCCTCTTTCTGGCCTTTTGCAACTGTGGCATTTCATTAAAATTAAAAGATTGTAATATAAATGGAACTACTAAATGATAAATCAACTGGAATGATCTGTAACTCCTCCAATAAAATGTTAATGATTTGAAACTAATACTAAGAATAAGAATACGAATAATACACTAATCTTCTGTAGCCACATAATTCCACGTAGTACAGCATTAATAACATTTGATATTCTTATTACAGTACATTATGGTTATATAAACACCCTTGGAGATTTTGTAATAGAGTATAGTTATATAAACACCTTTGGAAACTATTAATACATGATAGTTATACAAACATCTTTTGAGATAATCTAGATGAATAGCTGTGGGGCGTATGAAGGTTGTCTAACTTACTAAGAAATTTCTTTAGAAAATTCTTTAGTTGTGGATTGTGTCCCACCCTGGGGGTCATAGGGAGGCTGCCTGTGTGTTTGTCACACTTACATTTATATAAATCTGAAGAACTACTTTTCTAATTAAAAGTTGAAAGGGATGTTCTTTAGTTATTAATACTATGAACACTTGGGTGTATATTAAGGCATCCTGTTTGTCTGTCTGTCTCTATGTCTGTATGTCACACTAAGCTTTCAAGTTTATCTAGAGAAGCACATATTTATTTGAGATTAAATTTGGCCTTGAAAGCTATGGAGAGTAACAGAATCTGTGGTTGTATGAAGGCATCAGTCCAAAGTGTCCTCCTTACTGAGCCTCAGCTCTGAACAGCCCTTTGCTTTCCTATGGAAGTACTGACCAGTTCTCATCCATTTTGAGCTTATCTGACAGGATCAGAAGCAAGGTTACGGCTTCCAGCTAAAATCAGAGCTAATGCACATTTTTTCCCCTTTTCTCCAAATAGCTTCTGCTCCCAGTTTCCAGCCAATCCCAGAAAGGAAAATAGTCACAGCGATTGTTGGCAAAGATATCATTCTTGAGTGTAAACCTCAAGCATCTCCAAAACCAGACATCACCTGGAAAAAAGGGGACCGGAGAATTCCTCCAAACAAGAGGTAAGAAGATGCTGGGCCTTGCATACTAGGCAAAACAAATGGAGAGGCAAGGCTGGGATAAGCAACAGCCATTTATTGGAATTCAAACTGACTTGATTTAATTTGCTTTGTACAGCCAGCGTTGGAATGCACTTGCTTATCTCAGCTCCTATGATCGCTTCAGTTGCATGTTCAGTTATTCAACAAGTAAAGCTCCTCAAAAGTCTATGCTTGGGATTTATATGAACTGCAATGCCACGCGGTATAATAACGGTATAATAATTTATCAAATATGTAAAGATTGATTTTCTGTGTATTTTCATGTGTTCCCAGTGTTATTTTTTTCAAGAATCATTTATAATAACACAAATGTATATCATCCAATGTTCAATAAAGGGTGCTTTGCACAGCTTAGTTCCTTGTTAGAAATCAAGAGCAAAGGGGTGCACCCTACAGCTTGGAGATCGCCGGTTCGAATCCAAGCTATGCCACTGCCTACCGTGGACGGAAGTTCCCAGGGGGCGGCGCACAATTGGCCAAGTGTTGCCTGTGCGGGGTAGGGGCTAGGTCGGCTGGGGAGTCCTTGGCTCACCGCACACCAAAGACCCCTGTGGCTGGCCAGATGCCTGCAGGTCGGCCTGTATGCAATTCAGAACTGCGTGGTCCTCTGACGCTGTAAGTTCTGATATGGCTGCACGGCGGGCTGGCAGAGCGAAAATAAGCGGACGGCTGACGGCACTCGTTTCGGAGGACACAAGTGCTCGTCCTTGTCGCTCCCGAGTTAGTTCGGGGGTTGCAGCAGTGTGCGGTAAGCCAAGGACTCCCCAGCTGACCTAGCCCCTACCCTGCCGTGGCAGTGCTTAATTGGGAGAAAAATTTAAAATGAAAAGAAATCAAGAGCAAAGGAAAAAATAAATCCCCCAAAAACACAAGCACTTTACCATTGTACCATCTAATCTACTAAACATTTACCCCAAAGGATATTTTCTGTAAGTGGGCTGTAAAGAAAAAGTCTGTTCTTCATATCTCTGAATGTGTCTGTATCATTTCCCAGCAGCCCTAGAAAAGGCCAGTAATAAACATTCCCATGTTCGTGTCAACACCTCAGCACTTGTAAATGAGCCTTTGCCAGCATTTATTCTCATCTCTGTGTTTTGTCTAATTCTGATTTCACACGCCGCTGAGTTCTGAACAATCCGTGCCTCAACGCTGATCATGTTCCAATTTAGCTCTGACAAGCCTGGAATGAAAATTTGAATGCTTATTACATTTTTCTTGTAAAGAAAAAGAAAAAAAAAACTGTCAAAGTATTATTTACATGGTCCCTAACCCTATCCTAAAGATGTGCTCATTTAACCAATGTTTCAATGTCTGCCTAAAACGGGTAATTTTCTAAACAGTGCATTCTTATATCAGGCATAGGCTTTCTTTACAGTGGATAAGCAAAGCAAATGTGAAAAAGAACTCCATGAAGACTGTGATTTGGAGACAAATGGAGCAAGAAAAGTTTCAATTTGAAGAGCTCCAAAACAGTTCAAGTTTCTTTTGTTTTTCTTCTTATTATAGTTATTATGATAAAGTACTTGGGAGCAGTATTATATCAGTGTGGCACATGTAGATATTTTGTACAGCAGGATTTTTTTTATCAAATCTCGTTATTTAAACAGTTTAAGTTGTATTTACTAAAACATTAAAAAGACAAAAAAAATACTAATGTAAGAAAACACACACCAGTGTAAAGGTCGTTAAAAAACAAAGTATAGTTTATTGTAGTAATAGAATACAAACAGAGCAACTCCATTCTCAGTAGGATGTACCTAAGCCCCAGACGCTGGGTTGCGTCATCATTTATACATGAGAGTTTTATCCGCTCAAGCATAAGACAGGCACAGGATTTGAAATACAAACAATTTCCATATATGGTTATTAATAGGTAGTTTAATTTCTACATACGTGGCTCCCAGAAAGATGTTATTATTAAACAGATAATATGCAGATAAAAGCAGATAATATACGGAGAGAATGGAAGACAGGACGGCATGGCTCCAGTCATTCTTGCAGTTTTCGCTGGTGTTATGTCGGTGTTATATCTATCTATATACATATAGATAGATAGATAGATAGATAGATAGATAGATAGATAGATAGATAGATAGATAGATAGATAGATATGTGTGTGTATAAACAACACCAAAGACACCAAGGGTGGGTTGCACCAACCAGACTTAAGTCGGTCTTAAATTTAAATATTTCAATGATGCCTGTTGCACCAACCTACAATTTAGCCTTGCTTAACTACGTCCGATGTTAATATTCTATGTCTCGCTTAAGGCAGGGGTTCCCAAACTGTGGTCACAGTCCCGGGAGCAATGACATTTTTTCTATTAATAGCGAAAAGCAGGCGCCAGCGTCAGCTGTAACTGTAACAAAATAAAGTGTAGCAAGGCAATATTGGCGGACTGTCAATCAGAGCAGAAATTCACAAATCCGAGCTAACAGATTGCCTACCTGTAGGCGGGGTGTTGCAAGCCAACTGAATATGATTTTGCAAGTTCTATTTGGTTGTACAGAGTAGTGGCGAAAAAAGTCATTTCTGCAAGGCTCACTAAACTGACATGTCCATCGATATACACCTAAGACTGATTTTTTACACCTACCCTTTATAAGGCCTAGGATTGAAGCCAGGTGTTTTATTCCTTGTTTTAAGTCAAACGTAGCTTAAAGTCAAATGTAAATACAGTTGAGGCAAGCCGTCCCAATTGTTCACACCTCTAGAAAGGCGTGGAATCAAAAATAGGATTAAATCATATACAGTGCAATTCTGATAGAATATTATTAATATATTGGTAATCTCAGAGTGGCTAACATGGTACCAAAGTCACAACCCTGTGGTGTGCAGGGTGAGTCATACAGTCAGGGGCACGCAGGATCGTGTTGCTAATCTGGGCTAGGGATCCCACGGGGAACATGGTCTTGGCATTCCAGCGGATTTAGGAGGTAACGCAGACAGGGACTGCTTCATCTTACTGCTCTACAGCGGCACCTACTGGCCATGCACTCAATGACACCTTTATCCTCCAAGGGTCTGTAGCTCATCACTTCAGGTTCCCTGAGATGTTGTGTGGAGTTGCTTAAATACGGGGATGCATATATAATGGAATTACAAATTGGGAAGGAAATGTGGGATGAAATAATTGTACATTTAAAAAAAAAGTTTAAGGTTAAGCTTTTGGGAAGCTGGAACAATGGAAAGATAATTCTTTTTTTTTTTTTTAAAATCCCTTTACTAGTTCAGTCAAACAAAATGAATGACAGGCCCTGGTTCTGTGGCAGTCAGGTTGCAGAAATCCTGCTCTGAATGTATGTTTATTTCACAGTCAGAGTATTCTAAACCGGCTTCTCCTCAGGAACAGAAATCCACCCCCCAATTCATTTATAAAGCCGAAACTTAACAATGTAATCCTCTTCTGTGTACTACAGTGTGTGATTTATGTTTGTTTATAAGTAGTCGCTTAAAGCACCACATACTTAATTAAATGTCAGATGTCTAATTCATACCCTTTAGTGGATCTCTTGAGTCTGATTTATGGAGAGAAGGAAATTGTCTGGAGAACCATTCCATATGAGAAAATGGTGATGAATGAACAGTGTGTCATTTTAATCTGAGACTTTTCATTAGGGATGTTCATGATCCTCATTCCTGAAGCTTTTCAGTTGGAGCAACTAAAGCCTTCACAACTTTGATTTGCTTGAAGATATTTATACAGCACAGCACCTTCCTATCAGGGGCACCCTGTCAACGGTAGCAAGAGTTACTGTAGAATATAGCACTATAATATAGTAGATACCATTTAACTTCCAAAGCTGGGAACAGAAAGTTATGATTTGGGTTTACGTATTGCCTTGCCAGGGATATCAGTCATATTCATCCCAAAGGGCCTCAGTTGGATCAAGATGTAGAGCTTGAGCAAACCAAGGTAATGTGGTACCAGTCAACGCAGTATCATGGCAGATGACAGTGACAGTGCCTACTATCTATCACTAAGATGGGCCAAGGATTGGCTTGGAGAGCACAGACGACACACAGACTTCTCACTTGGCCTGCCCAGTTGTCATAGCTCTATTGAAATTAGGCAAGAGAATTCCAACACAATATTAATGCTGGGTAGTTGTGTGCTTTGGTTCGACAATTCTATTAGAAGAGTGTGGAGAAATATGTACACTGAGCCTGTATAAAATGGGCTCTATATACACCTAAACCTATATAAAAGACCACCTGTCTAAATAACAATAGCATTATTCAATTTGTAGTACGTTCATTGCATATAACGTATTACTATTGGAATTCACAAGCAGTTGAAATGTAAGTTGTATTAAGAACATGACTGCACTGATTAGTGTGTGTTAATAACAGTATGACTCCCTGAGGAATAGGAGAGAATATCAGTATTTTTACAAGCCAGTAATATTAATGACATACACCTTACTTGTGGCCTGTCTGCCCTTTAAGGTGTAAAGATTTGCAATCATTAGCAGTTGCCGGAAAAGTCATTACTGAATTAGAAGAAGCTCAATAGCTGGGAGAGCTCGGATTGAATAGAAACAGTGCAGAACATAGCCTTTTATCTGACATTGACAGCTGGGCTGAGTTGATGAAGGTTTGTAATTAACATGGATTTCAGCTAATGTTCATGCCTTTTGTTTCTAAATGGAAAGTATTAATCCCATTAGTGAAAGACATCACTGCAGCCAGCATTGTAATCTGAACAAGATGGGGTTGAAGATATCCAGTGCAAACCGCAACAAGCTCCACAAATAGAAAATTAGATTTGAGACTTGTCTGTATTTTTTGACAATGCCTGACGCAAATATTAATAGAAAAACATGCAAACTGTTGGTGCTAATGAGAAGTTATAGGTTGGCAGCACTCGCGATTAGAGTCTTCATTATTTATGCATCTTGAAGAGAAATGCAATATGAACTTTCTCAAACCAGGAAGGAGTGAGAATGCCTGCAACGTTGCTAAGTGCCAATTGTACACAACTGTGTTAAATCCTGTGATTGTTTTGTGATGCTGACTGATATCTCCTGAGATCCAAATTAAGACTCTCCACCACTCACTACAAGTGCATGGTACACTGAAGCGACTTCCTTTGCTTTAGGTGCTAAATATTAATAAGAAAGTTTAAATAATAATATACAGAAACATAATACGTTGTGACTGCACCTTAGTGCGAATTATCAGCTAATGCAACACTTACAATCTTGTCTAAGCTCATTCTTATTTATAAGATTCATTGTTGACTGACCCAACCTATCATTGTGATTTCAATGGAAAGTTAAAGTGGTTACTGATTCATTTAATACTGACCTTTGTCAGCTACCAGTGGCAACCACCTCGCACCCCTCCTTAATATCTTGTTGCACAAAACATCAATGGGCCATCTTTTCTGGTCTCAGAGGTTACTGTGTGGAAATTCAAATTGAAGACATCACATGCATTATTGTTATATACTGTAGGTTTTTGATTTTTTACCTTTTCATTGTTTTGGTTAGTTGCTTAAATCTGCAACTCTGGTGAAAGTGTTTGTTTAAACAAATAATATTTATTTGAATAGGTCAAAAAATACAGTAACATAACCACTTTGTAAAACAGCAGTGTATTTTTTGTGCCAGCTAAGTGACAGAGAAATGTTTTTCGTATTATTCTGATATTTATTTCCTAGGAGCGGTCTTGAAAATATGAATTAATGACTTGAAAACTAATTAAAGATTTTGAAGAGCAGGCCTTGACCTTGTTTGACACCAGGAGATCCATCGCTCTGGTTTATAAATACTTGGCCATGAAACAGCCAAATGGTTGAAAAATAAACAGTTGTACAAACACAAACATTTTTTACACATTGTCAGAAAAGAGAAAGACAGAGAAAGCCTGACTGACGAATCTGTTCTTAAGATTCGATAGCTCAATTATCATCCATAACACTAAATGATCCTTCTCGCACCTCAAGACCTTCAGTGTGATGTAATGAGATTCTATTACTACAGTATACTGACATAATCCCATTATTTTTAAGAGCACTGAAGTAGCCCATCTGTGCTAGGCTGGAAAATGAAATAAATAGGGATTTTCCAAATAAATGACAGAGTATCATTCATTCTAAAGGGTCTACTGAAGCACATTAGTGCTAGGAGTTATGGCAGAGAAGAACTATCATTCCACCTCATTGGAGAATGGTCTTCAGGGCAAAAGCACATTTTCAGAAGACAATCTGTTTCCTTATGCAGCTGATTCATATACATATTAATATATGTGTACCTTGTCTGCAACATACTGGAAACTGGTTTGGATCTATTGCAATGTCAAGTTTTGGGGGAACAAACATTTAAAAAGTTAGGTAAAGAGAACTTAACTGGTTCCAGGTTTCAGACAGGTTAGAATTGGGTAGTGAGATTTAACTCCAAAACGGATCTTTGTGACCTTTCTGTAGAGACTAATGTTTGGCTCAACACGCAGACTCTGAAATGGTACTAATTAGCAGCACAGTTATTGTGTCTGATAATTCTTCATTGCTCATTAATAGGATTTCAGTTGTGGAGGATAACAGTCTCAGGATTGTGAATTCTACCAAATCCGACGAGGGGAGCTATGTATGCCGAGGGGAGAATCAGTTTGGCTCAGCTGAGATGACAACTACAGTGCGGGTAAAAGGTAATTGTTTTTGAGTAGTTTAACCCAGAGTATAGAAAACTAAACTCCCCTTTGTTTGCTTGCTACCTTGATTTACTTCCATGTTTAAAAAAGGGTTTAATTTTTGTATTTAAAGAGCCCACACGGATGCAGCTTGCACCGGCCCGAATGGAGGTTACAGTGGGTGAAAGTGTGGTCCTCAACTGCAAGGCCTTTCACGACCCTTCCCTGGATGTGTCGTTTCTATGGTTACAGAACAGAGAGCCTATCAACTTTCACAAAGAGGGAGGACATTTTGAAAACATCGGGGCAGTAAGAACAATATTCAACCTCAATGGGCATGCTTTTATTTAATCGTGCTATTTTTTTGTAGACTAATGTAGCATTGAGTTTGGAGACATTAATAATTGGAAAATCAGTTACAAGACCAGATGGTCAAATTCAGGAGTATGGGGATTTCGTAGGAAGAAATGACAGCTGAGGGCTTTTACACAAGATGCATTACTGTAGCTTGTGGGTTGACAAGAGGATCTATGTGAATGTGATGGCAGATACAGTTTTGCCTGCAACATGTACATTTCTTACCTGAAGATGGGAACACTAGCAAGTAGAAAATGGCACCTCTGAATCAGAGGAGTCAGGGACTGGTTTGAAGAGCAAAGCATTGCCTTCTGTTCTTTCCAGATGTTGAGACCCTTTGGGATAACCTTGACGAACATCTCCAGAATATCAGTCCCTAGTCTATAACGCTGACACAACCTTCTGGCATCTTGTGGAGTCGATGCCCTATCTCTGTCAAGTAGATATCGGCGATATAGGTGACCCAGCTTGCTTATTTTGTGATATGCCACTATTTTTAGGTCAAGATTGTGTATGTAAAACTGATACAAAAAGATATTTCTGTTTAAGCAGACTCCCTTTATTCTGATAATGTCCTGGCAATACATTACAAACCTATGGAGAAACCTGATCCATTGCCGGCTATAAACTGCTTATGTTAATTTGAACAATTTTGCAAACCTTTGATGGCATTCCAATTGCCATAGTTGTTAAGTGAGCTGCTGTCAAAAAGTGAAACGCTCAGCATCCCCACATAATAATATGAAAATGATTTTCTAAAAGCTATTTTACTAGCCATGAGCCTTCCTTGCAATCTGCTTGGACTGTAATAAGATCCTGGGGTGGTAATGCTAGCAGTAGAGAATTTATGCAGCTGCAATCAGCTATTACTTTTGAAAATGCCCTTCCATCAAGCTTGAGTGAATATTGCTCCAGTGTTTATGAGCTAAAAAGGTTCAGTATTCAGATATATAAAAGTCAAATGAACTTTGGTTACCAGGTGTAGCTCAAAAAACATTTAAATAAGAAAAGCCAGGGATTAATTGATTTTTTTTTAAATGATAGGCAACAGTGGACATCACTAAATTTATATTAATAATAATCAAACATAAGTGTCAAAGAGGCAAATTGAAATTGTGAGATTGCATTAACCCTGGTACAAGTGCAGTTAATTATCGGCTAAAGACAGTTCTGTAAGTAATGTGCAGACTGTGCAAAGACTGCGCATGCACAGTTGTTTATAAATGCAACTTCTATTGATTGTGTGGAGAATAATACTATTAGGAAATAAGTCAAACCTGCATTTGATGATGCACTATTGATCTAACCATGCACACGATCAAATTGCCTCAATAAGCTGCTGGAGATCCCTTCAGAATAAATCAAAGAATTACTGGAAATGTCCCCAAGGCAGCCTCCCCAATGAGGACTAATATTAAAAATGGGAATTATATTAATACTGCTAATGATAATCAAGCAATAGCGCATGCCATAATTATCAGAATTTATCATGCAGCTTTTTACTTCTAAAATAATTTCAACATGTTATATACAGCTCATACCTCACATATACTGTATATATATATATATATATATATATATATATATATATATATATATATATATATATATATATACTGTATATATATGTATAGATATAGATATACACACAGTATATATAGACAGGTATGAGCTGCACAGTATACTCTGAAAACGGTATTTGTAATGTATACTATGGTGCATTTGATGGGGTCGTTTATTCAGTGGTTTATACCCAGTAGTACATGTGCCGTGCACATTGTATTCTAAATATTACATTCATCTTCTTGCGCTTGCACATGTCTTAGTGTGCTCCTTGGTCTGTAACATAGCTGCATTTCTGGGTTTCTATGTACCATATTGAACTGTCAGCTATTTTACAAAGAATGAATACACCGTTTCAGCTGCTATTAGATTTACACACATAAAAACAACCATAAGCAGTGCCTTATTGTTCAAATTGAAAGCCATGCACCTCAGTTGTTTCCTACTACTGTAGTTAAGTAACATCAACATATTTTAGCTTTTTTCTTTATACATTGCTTCAGGACCATTAAAGTAAGTCAGTTCTACAATGATGAGTATGCTTGTCAGTGCAGCATTTTTACAGTACAATGTGTCAGTACAGGTAACAATTTCCAAGTGGCAAAATAATAAGCACACTGACACTGGTAGAGAAAATGCATTGTCCTTGATAGTATATCACACGGCAAGGAAATACAATTAATGACCACTGGACTCTGAATAGCATTGGATGTCTTGATGTCTACTATAGGTTTGAAAAAGCTTTCTTCAGGAGTTCAAAAGGTAACAGAATATCCAAGCTGCTGATCCTACAAGAAGTAGCTAAAGGTGCTAATGAAACTGCTGGTTATAAACCCATTGGTTGATTGAGGTTGATAGTCTGGACAGTGAGCTAGATTTGCAGCAGTTTACCCTCAGGAGAAGATCTGTTAATAAAAATAGATACATGAAAAAATGCATCTGATATTATCAGTCTACTGTTGCTCTATGTAAGAGAAGCTCCCAAGTGTAAAAGTGAAAATTAAATTAGTTTAATCACTTAGGAAAATGTACTTAAATTCTGCATCAGATGCAGCTATTGAAATTATGATTAGATATGAACGGCTTTCTGGTGACATTTGAATGAGGTTTAGTGCTGGTATTATGCTGTTATTATAATTAGTGCTGGTATTATAATTAGGAAGTCTAAGCTACAAGGCAGTCATGTGGATATCTAAATACCATTACTGCCTGTCTTGTATTATTCCTTTTCTAGGGGCCACGCCCCTCCACATAGATCCAGTGGTCAGGGAGCAATTTTGAAACGTTGCACTCATCTCTTGGCCCGTCTGTTATGGTTGTCGTCTTGTCAGGTTTAGAGTGTAAGACCCTTTTTCTCACACTTTCCAAATGAACCCTGCTCAGTTTATTTTCCCTTCACTTTGCACTGCAACAAATACCCCATGTGTAAATAAAAGCGTAAACAAACATGCAGTCATATCTGTCCTGAGGATCACCTGAACTAAGTGGTAACCTGGTCTTACTAATATCAAGTTGCTAAAAAAATCCCATACTTTTACCATGAAATAATTCTGATACAATATGGACCCCAAGGTTTGCTAAAGTAGTTCTGAGTACAAGTTAGGGCAGTACAGACATAATGCAGCAGACAGGTAGATTTAGACAGACTGTGATTCATGTATTTAAATTTTAATCAACAACTGTGCTAAACAGCAGCCTGTACTTGGATTTTTTTCTGATATCGCCTGGGGCATTTTTCCGTGAAAACGACAAAAAAAAGCAGGAGACTGCTGTTGAGCTTTGGGGTGGTTCAAAGTGATGTGTTCCTAAATATTGCAATACTCAGAAGACAGCTTCACAGCGGTGATCTTGTTTTTGCGATTTATTGATTTATTTATTTATTTGTTGCTTTATCTCTCTTCGCAGCAGGCCTCCTCTGCTGATCTAATGATCAGAAACATCCTCCTAAAGCACGCTGGGTGGTATGGCTGCCGGGTTCAAACCAGTGCCGACTCACTGATGTCGGAAGCTGAGCTGCTTGTAAGAGGTGAGGTTGTTATTGAATTGTTCTCTGTGTTGGACAAGAAGAAACAATATGGTGTTCATAAAATCTCTTATGCATACACAAAACCAGTCAAAACTAGCTCTCTCTTTTTTTTGACATTCTTGATCTGTTTTAAAGTATTACAGAACCCCCTGCAAAGTTTACAATAAGCACATTATTTTAACTGTGTTGTGTCCCGTGTTGTACATATCACAGCGTTATATTTATATATATAATGCCACATTTTTTTATCACACATCAATCAACTGGGCGATACATTTCTCAACAATTTACTCAACAGCATTCACCAGGAGAAAAAAGAAATCTTCTAAGGATTGCATTGTTTCCATATACGCCACTCATTTCAATCAGAGCGCTAGCATAGTTGCAGGAGGGAGCATGGACTGGATACACTGCGATGTTTGGAAGAAAAAAATGATTTCTTCTGGCAAAAGTTCCTGAAAATGAATACTGAAAAATGCAATTCCCTAGTTTATTTACCTATGATGTGTGGATAATTTTTTTTTAAAAAACTATCAGGTATGTTGAAAAAAAAATATCTGCGTTAGAACAGCACAGGTGTTTTTTTGTAAAAACTGCAGGGGATTCTGTAGCACTTAATGATTCATTACAAAAAATGTATATTTTACAACCTTGAGAGTTCCATCTCATTTTCAAGGATTATCGACAGATTTTATTGACAAGTTACTTTTAATCAAAGCATCCTATTGCAGTTTAGTCATCTTTATTGACAAACATGGGCCTGTGAGAATAAAAATGTGCTTGACTTTCTATAGAGCTTGAAAAAAAACACCTTTAGCTTTCACCCTGTGTAGCTTCACCCATCTGAAGAAAAAATGTGCAGCACCTTCCCAGAAGTCACACTGCATTGATTTCACTAGGTGTGCCAGCTGTCTGCTTCTCACTTGCAGCTGGGTTTTTTTCTAAAATCATTATGCGGTTTCAGTGGTAACAGATTTCTTTCGGAAGGCTACAATAAACATATGTTAGATTGTTTTAAATAGAGTGAGGTCTGCCACAGTGTTTTCAATCATGCTCAATAAATATGGCTGCAGGCCAGTTCATAACATTACAAATGTGCCCAAAAACGAGCTGCGTTCTTCAGCTTGTGTGCATATTTAACTTAAGAGTTAAATGTATAAGGGACTATTTTGGCTCCTGATTGGATAAACACCAGAGACCTTGGTCAAGACCTCTTTATACAAGTAAGGGAGATGCTACACTCAACAAGCCCATGTTTTATCAATTATTCACCAATTATGTCATTTTGTGCACAAGTGTAATTTGCGACGCAGATTGTGAATCTGTGACTAAGCTTGTTATAAAAAGACACTAGTTACTTCTATTTAGTGAGTTTTCAATTTTAAAAAAGAGGCCAGAGACCAGTGAAAATACAAGCAAAGTGTATTAACTGATTTATTATTTAAAAGAAAGATAGAAAGTTTTTTTTTTTTTTAGAACAAGTAGAGATCAAATCAATGCACAGTAGTAAGACAGTGCCAGAATATGATTATACAACTTTCAAAGGACCTGTCTATGATATAGACACGTCTTTAGAAAGTACAGGTCAGTGTCAGGTTAGTGGACTCTGGAGGCAGATCTGTGCTTCACTGAAAAAGTGTGTGGCTTTTTACTGCCATCAAGTCTCAGACTAGTCCAGTGGCTTAAATAGACATAGGCCTACTGTTCAGATACTACTGTATTATTTCAGAAAATCTTGACAACAAGTAAGACACAAATGGGACAATGTTTATGTTTAAATGAACACATGTGTTTTTAGATATACAGCTAGGGCCGAATGTTTTGCATCACCTAGAATTTTAGGACTGAGACATCATTTTAAATAATAAACTATAAGAACATCATTTAGATCTTTTGTTTAACATCATGTAATCAAAGAAACTATAAAATGATACCGCAAGTGTCTACCGGAAGCCATAATAATTTGAAAAATTTGAGAATGAAAGTAAAATTTGAAAGTAATTTAGTCAGCAATGTATGCAAATGAGTGTAGGCATGTGACATGTCAACTATACCTTTATTATCTGAATGAAAGTGGTGTGCAATTATGGGGAAGCTAAATGATATTTATGATTTTGCAAGGGGCATGACAGTGGGTGACCATACAACTGGCTCGACCCTCAATGCTGTGGCTGGTCAGAAGCAGGTCATGTAGCATATTGTGACAGGCAAAAGACGTGCTACATTGGCCCAAATAAAAAAAATACAAAACCTTCATCACTGGACAAGTCACGCCTGTTTCATTACAGTAAGGCCATTCTCTCTTTTTTCTGGCCGTCAGTTTATCATATAGAACTCAGCCAGGCTTGGACTGAACTGCACCGCATTTAAAATTTTTAGAGACATCATTTGTTTAATGAGCGTCATTAAAAATGGACAAGGAAAAGATACCAGAAAGGGATGGAAAGAGAAATTACAACAGAGCAAAGGACTTCTAGTTAATTAAATTAACTAACTAACTAATTAGGTTTAAATCATTTACAGTGTATGAATACTTACGCAGTCAGACACATCCATTACAGAGATTGACTATCACCACCACTTGATCAACTAGGCTTCACAGAAGGTATTAGTTATTTCGTCTCCCTTTGTCCAACACAGAAGACAGTAAAATATATCTATATATAATCTGCTGAATGGAAGTTTACGTTATTAAAATGAGGGGGTCTGTCAGCTTTATAAAAAGTAATTAGTGGTCCCAAATTAGCATCACATAATTGATCATAATTTTAGCACAATTTGCAGTCTCTGCATTACAGGATTGAAATAGCAGATGTGTTTGTGGAGCTGTGAGAAACAGCTTTAACTGTAGACACTAAAATTCATACTGAAATAATGAGTATGATTCCTTAAAACATTATGTTAAAAAACAATTGGTGACATGAGGGATGAAGATGTGTTAGCTAACCCCCCTGCCTAAAGGACATGGATTGATGGATTATTAAACTGTTGTGCACCAAAAAAATGAATAGTTCACCAATCTGTAAGAGGAATTATTTTGCAGGCTGCTATGGAAGAATGAAGTTAATTCGTTCATAGAGGGTAAACTGTTTATAACCCCTGTGTGTAATGAAAGATCTAATGTTTTACTGTCACGTCGGTTGTTTTATGTAGCTGCTAAACACGACACTTGAATTAAATAGTCCAGCATTGCAAAAGTTACCATGCAGTTTCATGCTTGGATACAAGCAAAAGGAAGGCCATACAATAGCAGCAATTTGCCATTTTATTCATGTTGTTTATTTTGTCTATGTATTTGTTTATTTTATTCATTTCTAGGTCCTCCGGGCCCTCCAGGGATTGTGATTGTGGAAGAAATCACAGATACCACTGCAACACTCTCCTGGAGTCGTGGGGTAGATAATCACAGTCCAATCAGCACCTATAATTTACAGGCTAGGAGCCCTTTTTCATTAGGATGGCAGACTGTGAAAACAGGTAATCAATAATAGCCTGGAGATACAGGTTAAGACAGAGCCGGTGCAAATGTTCTTGGATACAGTAGATACTCGTTCAAATGCGGTCCAATGAGAGTGAGTTGAGTTCTGGGGTCAAACACAGGTCAGCAAAAAGTTAGTAAAATAAAAATTGGAACAAACATTGCACAGTTACACACATTGACCGGTTATTCATGTGCCTTGTAAAGCATTTTGAGATCCTTCAGTGAAGGCAAAATAAGCCTCTACAGAATATATGTAAAAATGAATGCGGTGCATTCTTTATTAAATAAAACTACATGGCAGGTTTACACTTGTACAGTGGGGCAATGAACTGAATATAGATTCCTCGCAGTATTCTCATCCGAGGAGAGTTATTTTAGTAACACAAACTTCTAAACATATCCTTCAGAAGTAATCTATTAAGACTTGACAGGTTTTCCATGGAAGCTAGTTTATGGTGATGGTAGAGAAAATTTGTTTACTTTCATGAGCTGCAAAACTATGGGGTGCCTTGTATAACACTTATATTTAATTAGAAAATGTATATTTTGTTCACAAAATGAGGTGGGTGTTTTACAAAACACAATTGTTTCATCACAGGGTTCTGTCTTGTCTCTGCAATTTAGAGCTTTCGGCTTTGTGGGGACCTTTATTAACAGATATTTGATCTAAACCTGGATTAACTTAATGACTTTGCAATTTTAAAGTGCCAATCCAGCTTTATTTTCTTTTTTTTTAGCATGAATCAGATTATTGGCACTTTAATCAAGCCATAATATATAAATACATCAATAATAATAATAAAAAAAAACATATTAGACTGCATGTTAAAGATTTATTCCAAGTTAGGATAAGTGGCACAAAACTATACTGTGTGTCAGTGGTACGTAATTGTGAGAATAGATCTGATAGCATTAATCAGAAATAAAATTCCACTTGAATCCCTTGAAACATTGTGTATGTGTCTTGCAGAGCCGGATCCTGTCACTGGAGATATGGAATCGGCTATGGCAGTGGATCTGAACCCCTGGGTAGAATATGAATTCCGAGTGGTAGCGAGCAATGGCATTGGGACAGGAGACCCAAGTGCCCCCTCTAGAGTTGTCAGAACCAATGAAGCAGGTATATATGGGTCATTCTCTTAAACCACCCTGTAGTGTGGAGAACTTGAGGGAACTCAAGGTTGCAGAGCTGAATAAATAAATAAAGGTGAACTGTCAGATTTTGGCAGTCAAAATGCATTTATTCACTGGCTGGCGTCCCATGCTTTTCTAGTCTTTGAAGCATTTATTGCAAGTGTGCATACTGTACTGAACACACAATGCACCAAACTGACTCATATTCATAGAGCAATTGGTAGTGGTATTAAATATCACAGTTATTTTAACTAATGTATTCTTTGTGTTGTTTAGATTTGCTTTGTGTATCGTTTTTTATTTCAGTCATCACATCCTGATGAATTTTTTTAAAGTTTAAAGCCTCAGGTGGCCTCGGTTGAGCTCTCAGAAACATGTCTAATTTCTAGTACATCAGGTAAACCAGAGTTTAACCCTTTACCTGCTCCCCCTGTAACACTGCCCATCCTGCTTTGCACCAAGATCATAGAAGACACAGTATCACCCTGTTACAGTATGCAGATTGATACAGTAGATTTTTCTTTCAGTCATGGACCATTTCAGCAGTTCAGCCTTTGTCTGAAAATTATTCCAGCTACTTCACAACTACACTCCTATTCCAGCACTGTCATATGAGTCCCAGATAGGCATGACTTTTTCGTTGCATTTTTATAAGGCAACACTGCATGATGCGGTCGCGGTGTTTATTCATGCCGTAAGAAAGGTCTTTAAAAAGGAATTTCTCAAATATGTCAGTTTTTGCAGCCTGACAAATGGAAAAGCAAGGCATGCGTACTGGATTGGAGGGGCTGGCCTTAATACAACTAAGCATCAACTGTGTTTCAAGTTGTAAATGTGCATTTCTTTATCAGGAAATCGTAATACATGCTGTTTTGGTTTGTACTTGACTGTTCATTGTGGTGGGAAGGTCAGTAGTGCACGGAAAGATGTGTGATGCTTTTGGGACACAAAACAAATTAGACTTACAGCAATTATGTAGGTCAGCATCCCATGGTGGACTGTGTGTGTTTAAAAGTGGCAGGTTTGTTTCAATTTTTTATATTTAAAAGGTGGTGGTGTTTAGATGAATTGAATAAACCAAACTGTGTGAAACTTTTAACAATTGTATTGTAAACTCTGTGTGATTCGGGGGGCATGAGCGAGAGCTCCTCCCTCTATTTCCTTCCTACCAATAACATCTGCTATAACCCCTATTTAAACCCCAAGACATGCGCTTGCTCTCTGTCTTCATCCTCCCCTCCCCCCCCCACTACGCTTTTCTCCTCTATTCTGCCAACTCCACCTCAGCAACAGCAACTGCCACCTTCCCAACCTTAGAAGCCCAGCCGCTGCTGGCTTCGTCCTCTGCAAGGAAGGTTCTCAGCGAGACAAGGGGGACCCCCGGCCAAATCTATCTCTCTGTCATCTTCCCATTTTCTCACCTCTAGATTCCCCTTGGGGGAAGTATTGGTTGCTTCCCAGCCTTGGAAACCGATCGGTTCAGTCTCACCTTCGTGAGGGCGGCTCTCCACGAGCCAAGGGGAATCTCCTTACTCTTCTCTAAGTCATAAAGCACATCTCTCCTATTATCAATTCCCAAGGTCTCTTCCCCCTCGCAGCCCTCGATCATGTCCAGTGAATCCGTAATAATACTGCGTAAAAAAAAACCAACAACATCATCCTGTGCATTTACTATTCATTTCATCTTGGTAGCTTCACTTTCATAGTCTGTAATGTCATCAGAACCAACCTCAATGTGACTAAAAACTAATAATTTACAATCTGGTGTTATTTATTCTGTATGTAAATATAGGGTGTCAATCGCTCATCTGGCAGACATTTTAAACTGTACACTCTCTATTGCACAAAGTCCCCCCCATTTGTCACTCAGTGAGTCAGTGCCATCTAGTCTGTCCATTGACCAAGTTACAGCAGGTGTTTTTAAACTCTTGAAATATCTCAAAACTATTCAATGAGGGTCCCAAAAGTAACCTGCTAAGTAACAAAGTTCTTTGGATGGATTTTTCCTGAGAGAACGATGTTAATAAATTAATAAATACAAAAAAAGGAAACATTGTAGTAAATTTCTAAATGTTAAGTTTCTTTCTTTTCACAATGGGCCAGGTGATAAAAACTCGTTTTCTAGCTGGCTGTGTTCACGTTATACCCCAGAGGTCAGACCCTATTACATTTTTAATTGGTTGAGAAGATGAAAATGAGCTGGTAACATGAATTTAAACATTTTGGGTGTTTGAGTTAAAACGGTTAGGCAGTTTGTGCCTGGAGGCTTAGCACCAGATACATTATCTATTCATGAAAAGCACATTCCCAGCCTTGCACTGTACTGAATCAGATACATGCACAAGAATATGAATAGCTCATTTACCGGGCTTCAGCCGAAAGGTCCTACCACTTAGAAAATGACAACATTGTCAAAAGACATTTTCTTAGATTGTTAAAAGTATTTTTTTTTCTCCAATTGTATTCCTTTTTATTGTGAAAAATGACACGCATTCCAGAATTGATGTTGATAAATGTAGGCTTTTATATATTGTTTAGACATGGCTCTGATAAATAAGAATCTCTCCATTTAAATTTCTCAACAAGACAAAATAATTTACACACCAAAGAAGAAATAAATAGGCCTAAATAAAAGAATTGAATACGATCGATGATGTTGCTGCATTTAAAGTTATTTTCCTCTGCAGTATCAATTTAGCTCCATGACATTTCCAGTAAACAGTTCTTTACAAATTAAGATACAAAACCGTCTTTGGTTGAGGACCTTTGAGGTTATCCTGCACTCTTTATTTCTTCATCGTTGGTCCTTACGAGGCTTGCAGACAACTTCCATTATTGTATAAAGCTGGCATGTGAGGTCATATAATTTTTTTTTCTTTGCAGTTCCATCAGTGGCCCCAGCAAATGTGAGTGGGGGGAGTGGCCGGAGACATGAACTGGTTATAACTTGGGAGGTAGGACATGTCTAATGTTGATTTTGCCCTTTGATCCTAACATTTCCTTGGATGTTTTGTTGAGAGCGGTAATGTTAGAATTGCCTGACACTTGTTATCTAATTAAAACCATAACTGCCACCCGTTATATTATGTTACCCCTTTAAGGTCTTAAAGATAATTGATTACTTTTACTCTGACATTTATTTTTGATTAACACCACAAGTGACTATAATTGCCAACGTGATTCCCCTAATTCATTATCTCCTGTCAGTTCAAGTTTGCTTCCGTATGGGTCAGAGTTTTCCAATGTAAACAAAGCAAGGTCGTATGTACATATATGAGCCGCTATGGATAATAATCACTTCAGAATGCCACGACCAAACGTATTGAATAGAAACACATGTACGTCATCTAAACTTTAAAAAATGTGGACGTTCAGCTTTGCACGTGCTTCAAAATGAGGTCCTTTACTACCCTAGGTATTATAACACACTTCATATCTTCAATAACCCTCTCTAAATAGCGACTTAGCCTACAGTAGAAAGCTATATTGGAGAAACATAAGCCTTGATAAGCCTTGATATACACGTCTGCATTTTCAATCCCCTCTAACATTCTCAGCCAGATTTAAGTTCAGTGGTCATTGTCCTGCTTATAGATGGTCACTAAGCTTGGAATTTTAGAACTCTCACTTTAAATATTATTTAGGTTCAACTATTATTTCAGTTTGTTGTTGTTATGTTCTGCTCTGGGCCTTTCATAGTGGACCACCACCACAAAGCGCTTTACAGAGGTAGGCTGTGAACTGTGCATTATATGCAGAGTCACTTACAACATCTCATCCGCAGGATGGAGCACAAGGGGGTTAAGTGACTTGCTCATGGTCACACAGTGAGTCAGTCAGTGGCAGAGGTGATATTTGAAACGGTGACCTTCTGGTTACAAGCTCTGGACTTTAACCACACTGCCTCCTTGCTGGGTATTACTGCTGACACATTTCCATTTACTCAGCTCTTCAGTGCATTTCATATAATAAATATATGATTTGCCTTGGATGAATAGAATCTTATGTTATTTCGAAAAAGGAAAAAACAGTCTACAACGTACATCTGAAATGTGCTTATTATACTCTATGTAAGTAACTTTTTCAGTTAGAATGTAGTGCTTGTAATGAGAAGGAAAGAAGGTTTGTGATTGAATCTGTGTCATCTGATCTGTGCTAAATAACACCAGCAGTGAAGCAGTTTTCCTGACTAAATCAAATGTTGACATCCATCACTGTGACTTCAAGTAGTGTGTATCGAAATCACTAAAACATTCTTTCCCTTTGTTTTGCTTTTGTTTTGTAACAAATGTATGTAGGCATCTGTCCACAGGAAGCCCCTTTTTACCTTGAGGGATTTATCTCGGTGAGAGTGAAATCGTATTAAATAAATACATTAATAAATAATTGAGGGATGGAGATGAATATTAAAAGCGACTGTACAATAATTATCTTTGTTGCTAGTCAGAACACGTAGGTAGCTGGCTGCAGCCTGTGCAATGCAAGGGTGGTAATCAAAGTGCTCTATATTACTGGAGTCTCAGTGTTAACCAGGAGGATTGACTGCACAGTCTGAGCTCGTTAATGCCATTGATGAGTGACAGTTTTCAGTCTAAACCAATGAGCTCATTGTTAAACTGGCAAATCTACTGGGTCACTTGGAGATTCCATAAGATATAAAATCTGCCACTACTTTTCATCCTTTAATTTCAGTAAAATGTCACTACATTATGAAGCTCTAATCTATATCAGGAGCAAAATATAGACAGCAACAAAAAAAAAAAAGCTAACTTGAATAATTGGAATATGACAGAATGTAATTACGTCCATGGCACTGTCACAGCAGGTAATTAAAAGGCTTTGGTCATTTGTACAATGATTTTGATGATGTTGCTTCCGTTCTTGGTCAGATTAATAGGCTAATTGAGGTGCCATCCCCGGGGGACTTGCTGTTGCTCTGAGTACCAAGTGACTTGAATTCTTTTCTGAAGTTACTTCTGAAACAAGTGCATGTGTTTATGATTTAGACAAGGATCGGCACCGTACTGCCATAAAAAAGCAGGCTGCTTTTCCCAAGTTTATCCCAACAGCCATTGAGGTATATAAAATATAGTACAGAAGCTCATGAAAACCAGCCCCTATATTTGCAATAAGATCATTTAGATGTAATGTACACAATTACAGAAGGATAACCTTTTCTTGTGTTTATAAGTCTCATAGGTCTCTATGCATTAATGTATAATGTGAAATAATGTGATATCTTGTAACAATTTTAAGTCACCCTGGATAAGGGCATCTGCTAAGAAATAAATAATAATAATAAATGCAATGCTTTATATATCTGCTGATTAAAAATGCTTCTTAACACAATTTAGTGAGATAAGCCTACACTTCAGTTTCTTTGTGGAACACTTAAATATTGGAAAATGATGTGGTGCTTATATTTCAGTATGAAATATGAAGAAACAAAATCACAGCTACAGAGTTATACATTAATTGTAACTTGTCAATGTCAATTTTAACAGCCAACCTGAGCGCAAACACAGCCTATTGTATGTACAGAAGGCTAACGTTTGAATAACGCTGTTAAAAAAAAATAATGTAATAATAATTGTAGGCATTCATTTGTAGCTTCTAATTTAAAACCATGCGATATGAAATTGCTTGAAAGAATGTTGCTTTCAGGAAATACATCGAATAACATACAGTAGATTACTGGTTATATTCAGGATCACTGTTCACAGCACAGAAAGTGTTCTACAGCAGCACTGCTGCAGTAAATATAACCTCAAATAAAGCCTTGATACCTTTCTTTTATACTGTATCCAAATGCTTGCTGGAACCATCATAATGTGGTCTGGATATGACACAAAACCATTTCTGTAAATGCTTTTTCTGGCTTAGTTTCAGCTCACTTTGATTTTGTTGTATTATAAACGTCTGTACACAGCTGGAAAAGCTTTTAAAAAATGCTTTGAATAGCCATCAGTATGATTAGAGTAACAAGACAACGACTACACAGAGGAATGAATAAAGTGGTAGAGATGGTAGTAATGTCACTTTATGCTTTGCCATGGAAGCAATTTTACAGTGCTTTCACATACCTATCTGTAAATTACTGTGCTTGCCTGCATTTAGTTTACTAGACTATGTTTTTACCCTTGTATGTGGGCCCCCAGTAGAGATTTAGAAACGCACGTCAGGCTTCATTCCAAGCAGTGGTACTTTTACTAAGTGATCCATTAATGCTTTTTTTTTATCCCCTCCACAGCCAGTGTCAGAAGAATTTCAGAATGGTGAAGGCTTCGGGTACATTGTGGCTTTCAGAGCCAATGGCACGCGAGGATGGAAAGAGAAAATGGTGACATCAGCAGACGCCTCAAAGTTCATCTACCGCGATGAGACTGTCCCCCCTCTGACTCCCTTCGAGGTGAAGGTCGGAGTTTATAACAACAAAGGGGACGGGCCCTTCAGCAACATTGTCACAGTCTACTCAGCCGAGGGAGGTAAGTCCTCACAGATACCAGCTCTGAGGATCATCCAGTTTGTCCCCCTAATTGTTCAAGCTTGGCCTGAGATATATGAACATTACAGTAGTTTACTTGCCAGCAGGTTACTACTGATGTAATATAAAGTATTCATTATGTTCACCTACTGTACAAATGAAGCAATTAAATTCCACCCACAGTATTGAAATTTGACAGAACTATAAAATACTATATTATTATTTCAAATGGGTACCTCTCGATTGCCAGGCCAAATTGATTTAGAAATTGATTGAGATATCAACCACATTTTCTCATTTAAAGTTCAGCACAGAAGGTTAACTTGCAGCAAAGCAATGACACTATTAACACTGCACTAGTCATACAAACTATATCATTGTATTATTTCATATATTTTTTAAATGCAGAGCCCAGGGAAGCCCCTTCGGATGTGAAAGCTGCCAGTGTGTCTTCCTCTGAGATCATGGTAGTATGGAGGCCTCCGAATCCAGCCCCAGGAAGACCAAAGAATTATGAGGTACGGAATGGGCGTGCACAAGTGAGGTCTGCCCAAACAATTAAAGAATATAATTAAACAAGCTCATTAAAGACTGGAGTTCAATTATTGAACAAATACCACCCCCCATGCCTTGCTGAGTAGTGGGAGATATTTTCAAGTCGTTCAACACTGCAGACCTGTTAAAGAGGTCTGGGGGAAGAAAATACTCCATTCAACACAGCGGACCAGTTAATCTGTCCCATCTTGGGTATTCCCCCTGTTTGTTTTTTGTGTTGCGTGTAGTAGTTCCAGATAAGATTACTGACATTTTGCAAAGTTCCTTTGCGCTAATCATAATGTTGATCAGTGTCTTTTAAGAAAGTCATGTGATCTCCTGCTGTATTAATAACAGCACACCGTTTCTGACAGGTGAACTATTGGAAGGACATGGAGCAGGAAGAATCTGGGGAGAGAATGAAAACCCCTGGAAATGAAACATCCATCTTACTGACAGGGTTAGAGGGAAACACCTTCTATCACATCACCGTGAAGGGCTACAACAGTGCCGGCCAGGGGCCAGCAAGCACAGCTGTGCGTGCAAAAACCAAGAAATCACGTAAGTCATTCATCCAGCAGCTTGGAAATGGCCTTTTTTGTTTTAGCTGTATATGTAACTCCTAGATATCAGCTGAAATGGTTGGCTCATGCTCTTGCCTTTCCCTTTTGGGACTGTATTTTTTTTTTAAAAAAACAGCAACAACTTTAAAGAAACGTCTAAAACGAAGTGATCCAAGTACAGGGCAACTGTACCATTTCTTGAAATCCTGCCCAGTTTGCAAATTTAAAACGTGTGGTAAGATTTGGCTGAATGAAACTGAAGTAAAGGGAAACATGAATATATCAAGTACACTAATGAAGAACAACTGCACAGTGATTTTAAGCATTACAATGCCCTGGCAGTAGTTGGTTATCTCGCAAGTTATCATTCTTAACCATACAAAACCAATAATAGGGTGATTTATGTATTTGTCCATTTAAATGTCCCTGTCTTAGCTCCCAGTCAAGCACCTGGCAATCTCATGGGGATACAAGATGGAGATCGCGTGTCACTTGGATGGGAGGCAGTCAAGCCTCTTGACAATGAATCGGATGTGATGGGGTACAAGGTCAGGGACACTCAATCCCTCTTTTCCTCTTTGTTACCCGTGTTCATTGCAATATGTCTCAATTGAATAGTTGACTGGGAAATTGAACCAGATTAATTTGGGATATACAGGTCAGCCTACCATAGAACTGGGTACTGTACTGTAGAGATCAGTGGTCACTGCCAATTCACGGTCAACTGAGAATCTTTTAGATGAGTTTGACCGATGTTTTTGGGCCTCCTAATGTAAAAACAGATACATCTTGTTTACCGCCCTGCACCCTGAGGGGAAATTACAGCCAGTACCTCAATTTGAGGATTAAAAATATACTCTATCCAATATTTTTGTATTAAAAGATGTCCTAATTGTATTATACCTGATGTTTATAATAATACTTAAACCAGGATATTCAAGGCTCTTTCCCTTCTGTGTAGGTCTTGTTTAGACAAGAGGGCCAGAGCAGCAGTGAGGTGATTGAGACGAACATCTCCTCAGCCGTGGTTCCACTATCAGATGGAGGGATTTATATCATTGAGGTGCGAGCATTCAGCGAGGGAGGAGAGGGAACAGCCAGCTCACAAATCAGAGTACCTGTATCGTCAGGTGAGATATTCCAGTATTGCCATAGCGCTGCATTGTCTAGTAATGTATTTATTTTTAAACCGCAAAATACTGCATGCATTGTTTTTACAGACAATATTACATTAAAGAGACTCACTTGCAATGTTACATATTAATATTAATCGACCACTGCTAATATCTCATAAATCTCCTTGTGTTAGCCTTCACTTGACCTAAGAAGGCTGCAATAGTGTGGTCATGGGACAATATAGTCTCTAGATTATAAAGACTTAATGCTTTGACATATTGGATATAGATCTTTTCAACAGATCCGTTTTAATTCATGTTTACAAACTATTGAATTAGATAAGCCATTCCGCACAGAGGAACACTGTCAATTTTACAGCTTTTACAAAATGTGTTATTGTAGCTAGTTTTAAAAAAATGACAACACTATTCCTGCTGCAGAACTGAGACATAAGTTACAAATGACCTGGCTCCCTGTTGTTGAGCTAATGGAATGTTTACCAGCACTCTTTATCCATAGACACTAATTAGGTTACCACAGCTGTTATGCATGCCGTTAAGTTTGCCATAGTTTCTTAATGCTCATTTAATTAGCAGATCAACACACACACACACACACACACACACACACACACACACTTTTGCATAGCCAATTAAGTTCCCTTGGATGGCAAGATTAATTAAAAGTTTAAAAGCTCTTACAGCAGAATTAAGGGTCAACAAAGTTGTTGTCAAAGTCAATTGACTTTTCCATTGCAATAACTTACAATCTTGTAAGCCAGTGACCGCAGCCTAGTACCAAAAATTGAATTCTTTCTTTTCCAATTCTAAGCATGCTACAGTACCGTATTTGAAGCACGTCAGCTGGTTGTCACTCCTATTTAAAATGGGTCATTCAAATGATATCTCCATTTGAGTGTCCCTGAGTGGCTCGCCTGGTAAAGACACAACCACATAGCGTGCAAGGAGAGCCATACTGGCTGTGCAAAGTGGGCGATCTTCTCTGGGATTCCCTCTGGTTGGAGAGGCAAAATCATCAGGGACCGGACGAAGGTCATGGCGATCTACTATTCATGATACTGATAGCTCTGATTTTCTATTTACAGCTTTGACTTGGGATGTATGTTTATTTTACTATGTGTGTCTTTTCTCTCCTAGGTGTCAGAGTTCCAAACCACCAAAGTTCAGTGCACAGTATATCCAGTTGTTCAGCCACAGTGACCATTCTCTTAGTTTTTGTCATTCCTTCAGCATCATGGTGAGAGAGGTTGACCAGCTCTAAAGACAGTACTGGGGTGGACCTCTTTATACCTGAAGAAGAAGCTGGCTTGCTTGGCCTTATCCACTGCAGACCCGGAGGCATAGCATTGGGGACAGCCTGCTCAAAAAGGAGGTGTCAGAAAAGTCATTTCTTCCCTGTTTTTTTTTTCCCCTGGTCTTTCCAATATCATTTTAGTATTGTACTGCACATTGTGTGGAAACAGTTATTGGTTCCGGTAAACTAGCTTTTGCATTTCCCTCTCATCAGATGAACTGCAAATCCCGTGCTTAGATTTGAAGCCCAGTCAAATGGGGTGTTAAAACTACTGTACTTTTAAAATGAATGTCTTGAGGCTTTTTAAAATGGCTCTCTTTGTCCGTGAGTTGTATTGTTTCCCTTTAGCTCTGAGAAACAGAAGGAGGAGGAACTCTTTAGAAACAAGTGCATTGTTTTCTTATTAAAAAAAAGTAAGATTTTGTATCGTATCAGAGGTCTAACTATTTAAAAATTCACTTTTTGTACTTTGTGTTACCTTTAGTAAGTGATGTGTGTACCGGCTACTTTAACATTGTGTTTCTCTTATAGCCAATGACACTAGGTAAGCCTGGTGAAACCAATGACTAAGGACTGCTGGATAAAGAACTGTTACCTATAGTGCCCCAATTAGAAGACAGTGACATGACTCTGTGGCAAAGCTTATGATGTCTCAAAATACCAATAAATGTGCTGTTTATTTTTAATTGGATGACAATGCCTTTTCTTTAAAAAAAAAAAAAAAGAACAACTATTAAAAAAAGGGATGTGCAGTCTCTGAAGGTCTTCACCATCTCTTTGACTTAAAGGTACATTTTCTGAATTAAAAAAAGGTATTTGCTGATATAAGACGGAATTAGCAAGACACGGTTGTAGTTTCTGTTCTGTGAAGTTACTTGCTACTGTAGTATAATGCTGGTAACTTTTATTTGTATTCCCATTAAAGAAAATCTGCTTTTGAACATGTTTCAAACTATGGCCTACTCAGTTTAAGTAGGTCACTAAGTGTGAGCTATCAATTTGTAAACAAGTAATGTTTCTTAGAATTACTACATTATTACAAAAATATATTTTTCGGTACTGTAATTTTTGTTGTTATTTCAATGCTTACCCTTGTACAAATTTAGGAGGATTTCTGTGTGTTAACAGGTTGCTTGTATACTTCTTAGTAGTCTGTATTGTATACTGTGGTGTACTATACAAAAGATATGTGTTATAGAAAAGATTTGCAATATATAATAAGTCATGCATGTCAAATATAAACACAAGCTACACATATTATATTTTAAAAAATATATGGTACTGGTACTGCATTTAAAAAAAACAAGTTGCATCGTTCATGTTTCCTTTTTCTATCATGTTTAACTAATTGCAATGTTTTAATTAACTTTCCTATGGACCTTATTTCCATAGCAACCATTTTGTGAAATGTGGTTGTCTGTCATCGGTGAAGTGGCTTACTAGCTTAAGCTAACTTGCACCAGTGTTGTTAGGTATGTGAGACATGTCAAGTATAGTTCGTTTGGATATACATTATGTGATCAGTGCTTAAAATTGGGTAGGGCAGGTAAGTCTAGCATCCAGATATAAGCCCAATTATTTAAAATAGATAACATTAATTGGCAGAAAGAATTATTTGTAATTTGTGGTTGTAGCTAAGTTTTGGAGCTGATTATGATGGTTCTTTGAATATGGTTTACATCCTAATGGAGTAATACCAAGGATATTGCTAAGTTGGATTGGGTTGTTTTTAGTCTTTTTATTGCCTCTTACTAGCTTCAACAGAACTGAATACAATTATTTGTCTCATATTTTTAACTGCAACAGCCAGTGTCTAGAGTATGCAATCTCATTACTAATGCAGTTTTAGTTGGCCTTGCCTTTTCAACCAGTAGTCAGTGGTACTTGCACAGCATATCCACATTTTCAAACTAGCCGATGCACACAGCGTCTGTAGGATTTATCAGCGATCGTAAATATTTATCAGGTTTATATTTCAGCTTGGTACTGTTTCTACCAAGTTGAAATACAATTAATTACAAGTTGAGACTTCTCAAGCAATATTTTTAAAAAGGTCTGTTTTATACAGGCTGTGTAATTGTCCAGGACATGGGTATAACAAACTCGGACGACTAGACTGAATTTAGCATCCTTCAGCATTCAGACATGTCCTTGTACCATGAGCTCAAATGAGCAATATTTTTGAAATTGCAGATATGCTAATTTGCATGTCAATTGGGCTTGCTAGACTCAAAAACCCTGTAACTCCTCTGACTGTACTTCACACAGAACAGTCTGCTCTAGTCAAAACTTGGTGGGAAAAGCTGCACGTCGTTTATCTTTTGGTAAAATGAAAAGCCTGTCTACAATAAAGTATGGATGAAGCCTCAAGGGATCAGACCAAACCACAGAGACTACCCCTAAACAGGCTTTGATTTAAATAAGATGTGGTACCTTTGAAGTGCTGAGAGGTGGGGGAAATGAACACAATACTATATTTCTACCAAAAATGATATAGTACTCAAATATTATCAAAAAGCATAGCTCGCTGTGGCATTATTTTTCATTCAGACTTCAGGGTTTCAAGTTTTTTTATATACTGTAGATGATAGTTTGCGAAATCTATTAGAACACCTTAGATCTATAGTTCTGTCAGTTGTGGTCCATGGTTTTCTAAGTATCGTAAAACAAAAAGCTGGTACACCTCTGACTGTATTGCATAAAGACAACGAAACAGACATCTTGAACCCCACATTCAACAAATGTCGTCAACAATGGCCTATATAGCTACAAAAAGTACTACAGAACAGAAAACATATGCACAGTGGTCTAAACCTTTAATCAGTTTTTCCAAGATTATAAGTACAACCAAAAAATCTAGATTGTCTATAAATGACTTTAATACTATAAGTATCAATTCAAAATACACCCTCTGAGTAAAACTGCCACATTCTATTGCATCCCCCAAAGACTGCACTTGTATATGTATAGCTATGGATATGGGAGTGCTTTGAGGGTGCGATAGGAATAAGGAATGAGAAAAGAAAATTGACAGGAATGTGTGGAATAAATCGTGAACTGAATAGTATGTTAGTTTATGTGGAATTACAGTACAGCTGAGTTTATATTGTAAATATTTACATGATGTCAATTGGTCACAACTTTAAACAGTATGTCATTATAGATTG
Organism: Acipenser oxyrinchus oxyrinchus; assembly: GCA_030684275.1. NCBI lineage: Eukaryota > Metazoa > Chordata > Actinopteri > Acipenseriformes > Acipenseridae > Acipenser > Acipenser oxyrinchus. Next base: position 5,883,904 of record CM060253.1, read on the forward strand.
AATTTTGTTTAAAAAGTATGATTTCTTTGTGGAGTCACATCTGACCTGTGGGTTTTGAAGTGTTACTGTGGACCCCACAATGTTAAACTATCCTCCTCCTACAATTGTGTGAGCCCATGTGAAGGGTAAGTAGGAATGAAGACGTGTGGGGAAGCCCGGAATAGTGTTTTCTGATCTGTGAACAGATGGCAATCCCTGGAAGCTGGTGAAGTAAGTCCCTGCTGGAGTGAAAAAAGCAGGAACAACCCTATTCTTTCTCACCAAGCAAAACAGCAAGCTGCTTAAAGTGTAGTGAAGACACAGAAGAAACTCTTCATGCCAGCTCTCTCAAAGCTCCTGCCTGCCTGGCAAAACTTTTATCGTGGATTATATGGGAGGTTTCTCTGCAGAACGTACTAAAAAACATGAAACTGGGAGGATTCCATTTTTATTGTGCATGTACAATAAAATGATGCAAGCTTTCCTATTGTTGCAATGAGGTGCCCGAAACAGGGTTTACAATGCACTGAAACCCATCATCCAAATGGTCACTTTCCTTCTGATACCTGAGTTCTTCTCAACTGTATTTTAAGAAGAAACCATTTTGCACAAACACTATAAAATCTAAAACAAAAATGTGCCCTGCTGCTTAGAAATTAAAACCAGGGGGCCTATGTTATTGATCAAAACAGTGGATCTAAACACCCCAGTGTATTAAATCTAATTAGGTGGCAGCTTTGTTCTCCTTTTTGACCCCATTTTTAGCATCACTTGAACACAAATGCAAAGTCAGTGTAAGAGAGGGATAACAGTTTGAAGGACAGTGTTTAGATTATTAAAATGACCCTCATTGTCTGTCATATTTCTTCCTGACTTGCTCAGTAAATGACTTAAATCCTCCAGTTTAAAATGTTATGTATTGTGTACAGTGTATACTCTCTCTCTCTCTCTCTCTCTCTCTCTCTCTCTCTCTATATATATATATATATATATATGTATAATTAGATTTTTTAAAATAAATTATAACTACTCTCTTTATATTGAAACTTGTTTATATATATATATATATATATATATATATATATATATATATATATATATATATATATATATATATATATATATTTTCGGATCTGGATTTTCTACCCATGCCGAGATATATATATATATATATATATATATATATATATATATATATATATATATATATATATATATATATATATATACAGTGCCAGATTACTTTAATCTGGTCAACTCATCCAGATCCAGTGTGCACAGGATCACACACCAGAAACCTCCGACACCTCCCTTAGCTTGACTGCTGGTGTTATGTAGATCTCAAACAAATCAAAGCCCATGCATTTGGATGAACATTACAGACTCCAGGCTAGATGACCTCATCCTAATTTGTTGGCAAGGCTGTGTATTTGAACAGACTGTAGCCTTGGTCCTGAATATAGGGCAATCAAAGGCATAAAAAAAAGACCTGCATTGGAAGGCTGCCTACTCCTTATTAGTAATGGAACGTTAATTACGGATGGTTCCTGCTTTTATACACTAACTACTGTGTAGTGATGTGGAAGTGGCACTGTGAACAACAGGTTGTTACCTGATGTAGTTACATAGTACCAGCATGGCACAGGCATGTAATTCCACACTTATTCCACAAGTAGTTGCCATGTAGGATCATTACCCAGTTATTGGTAACACTTTAGATTTTGGGGCAGATGTAATGTGTAGTGAGATACACTGCCGTTAGAGATTCTGCCCCTGTCGGTGTGATGAGATGAGGTTCCATGTGACTCACTTTGCCCCAATTACATTGAGTTGTTTTAGATGACAAATGGAACTCATATTCCTTCATTTGTAATATTAAAACATGTTTATTTAAATAATGATTCACAGTTTTTCAGTGGACACCATCAATTTATTGAACATTAAAATCAAATGGTATTTGTTACATGAATTCTGCTAAAGTTCTGTCAAGCATGGTTGATTCCTTGTGAACGTGTGTATATACAAGTGTGACTTGTGCACAGGGACCAAGGCCCTCCTTCAAGGAGGTGCGTGCATACCGTAATCGTTAAATCAATTATATGATTAATATCATCATTTTAATGAAATTGTATTCACTGATTAATTGCATCTGTCATAGTTCAATGTAATCTAATAAAGTAGACACTACATACAAAAAAAAGATTTAAAAGTAGCTTATATGGGACTTCAAAAGATGATTCATCGATTAAGTGATGGTTTGTTCACATTCTCTGCTTAATTGGTTTTCCGTTTTCTTCTTTTCAGAAGACCATGTTTCCACAGTGATGAAGTACAGCACTATACTCTCACTGTGCACCGAGACAAATGCTGTTTCAGCAAACCTTTTGTTTCAGGCACTTCTTTTAAAAACATGAAGCCATTTAAGTAAAACAGATCTGTTTTATTCTGTGGCATCAAGCAAGCACAGCATTTCAGATCATGGAAACTACTCATTAAAATGACTACTGGTCTATTCTCTGAAACAAAAAAAAACATAACAGAATAAAAATAAGAATAAATATTACAATGTGTATGTATGATATTGAATATCTGTGTTGTTGTGCTATTCATCTCGGCATTATCTGTAAATTCACAATTTCATGCAACTGAATTCAGCTCGACTTTGGAGAACACAGTTTTGTGCCAACCTCCAGTTAAGAAAAGTCTGCAGTTGGACCATTAGACCCACTGGACCCGATTTAAAAAGCATTCAGCTGGAGAGACTGAGACACTGATGGAGACATTTTGTTCTTTTTGAAAGTGTTACGATGTGTTTTAAGTTTCAGAATGTTTCCGCTAGTTTTTTTTCTCCATTCTAGAAGGCTGTTGTTGGGAATCTCCTTACATTAGTCTCCAGCTGCAGGTAATTTGAAGCGGCAGACAGTCAATATTCCTTCATTAAGCAACAGAAAGGTTTCAACTCATTTAAATAGGGTTATTATGCTTTGTAATAGATTGTACTGCATGATCATTGTGCTAATGCCACCTGATTTATGTTGCCACCAGACATCTGAATTATACATACGTTTTTAGACAATCATGCTCTTACGCCCCTTGCCATTCTCATAATATTTGGCATACTTGTATCCCAATATATATATTTTTCATGCATAACTTAATCCATAACCTAGAAACTGTAGAAATTACTTAAATTCCCAACATGAGTGGACTTTTAAATTTGAAGAGCTGAAAAAAATGCAATTGTGGACTAATGTACATTTATAACAGTTATGGAAATATATTATTAAAGCAAATATTGTTAAAGTTATGTTATGGAATAGCAAAAGTATATGAACAGAATTTAGATCTTTTATTTAACATCATGTAATCAAAGAAAGAAACTGCTAAATTATATCACAAAAGTCTACCGGAAGCCATGATAGTAGTACGGTATTTCATGTTAGATTTTGAAATTATACATTTTTTTTCAATTTTTTCATTCAGTATGGAAAACTACAAAGCGATGTGTAATTCAATATGTTAACGTAACATTATTCAGCGGGATTCATTCGACTTTATGAACCAAAATGTCTATAGGGTGGTGCAAAACTTTTGGCCACAGCTGTACACTGCATGTGGTGTATCCAACCCACAGAGACAAAGACAATGAAGAAAACAATGCTTGGTCCAGTTGTGCAGGCATCACCTAAATGTAGCTTTTTGCTGCAGGCACACTGCACCACCTTCAGTCAATAGCCCTGCTCTGAATATCTGTATAGTCCATTTAAAGTTAAGCCCGAAATGGCACATTTCCTGGATGTGGCTGCAGCCGCTGCCTTTGAGAATAGGAAAAGCCCTTTAAACCAGCTTGTTCCTTTTTAGGCTGGTCATAGAATTGCAGCACACTAATTCTGCCAAACAAGTATCAGCCCTACTTTGTACAAAGATGCAGGATTACATGTAGTGCAGAAGCCAGAAAATAAAGCACAGACAAAAAGGATTTTGGGTGGTAAGCTTGCTTGGTGCATTAAATAGGCAATATGCTCTGCTGAATCTGTTCACAATGGAATCCACATGTTTCTGCTAAATATTTAGCCTAGTGAGATAAGGCAGTAAATCAGCTGTGGAATCTGATCACTGTGCTTGATCCCATAAAACAATACACACAGAACTTTGGATTTTCACACCCTGATGCAACTGATGAAGTCTTACCTTCTCAAACGAAGGAACACATCTGTCTGATAAAGACACTCATCTATATTACAAGGTACAATTTAAGGGAGTTATATATTGACTATACAGTAAGACAAGCTGATATTCACTTCATGAGAGACTGCACAGCATCCTGTATTTCCGCTTGATACAAGCCATCTGATAATTATCTGACAAAAATATTCAGAGGACTGTTTTACATCAATATCAGCGTCAAATGCATAGTGTAAAATATGACAGTGTAAAATATTACTTTGTAAAACATTACTTTGATGAACTTTTAAAATACTTTTTCACTCCATTTTCCATTTACCTTCTAAAGCTCATACATGGTGTTTATCTATATCACAATGGCCTATTCTCATAATAAAATTGGCTATCAAACTGATTATACAAGCAAACATGACCTACTGGCTGAAGCAGCGGTCAAGTGGTACTGGTGTCTTATGGATACATCCCAGTGCCATTGTCATTAAAACTGTGGTCTGTCTCCTACCCCTACCCTCTCCATTCCCTTCCATATTCCTCTGGTCATCACTGTGAATGATAACCGGTTTTCCCTCGATCATAACTGGTTACAGTGTAGCTTAAAATTGCATTTTTATAATGTGTCTTTATAGTAGTTAGAGCCAACGCTATCTAGGGAACACCTAAAAAAGTGCATTTGATCCCTGGTAGATGTTCATTAGCTTTCTCAAATTTAAATAAATTGAGTGAAGTCTAAATGATTGATGAATGTTTATGTGGTTGTAATTGGATTACAATAGGTGCGATATGGTTTAGTGCAAACTTTAAATATATTCTTAGACTTAGGAATTGATACAAAACATTAAGATGTCACTGTTGTAAAAATCTGTTATTGGAGACATTAATTTTAGTCTTGTATCAATTAAATTTTTTTAATAAGAAAATGAGTACTCCTGTATATTATAAAGAGAATAGACAATTCATAGCTCTACAATTTTTAAATATTTTGTTAGCAAACGAGGCTCACCACGTATGCAGCAAAGTTGTTTTCCCATAGTAGCCCATGGCAATGTCAACAACTAACGCAATACTTGCCATGAGTATTGCACATCTGGGCAGTAGCCAGCATCACAAGACCATGCATGGCCATGGTTATACAAAAAGAATGCATAGTGAAGTAAGCTAACCTTTTAGCATGCACAGTTTCTGGCTCAGCAATGAGTCACAGTCCATTTGTGTTTCCCAGTTCTTTGGGGGTGCCCATAGAATATGGCATTGCTGTTTTATGTCTATGTCTCTACTACAGGAATAGATCAGACCAATCCGAAATAAAGAACCACCTGTCACTGATTATAGATGTAGTGGCTAAGGTTTCATATCCATTTCCCTACCTGGTATTAGCAATTGTACTATTTTCATTGGCACTCTTAACTTTTCTTTTGAATTTGGACTAATACTAATACTAATAATGGTTTCTAATTCATCGCTTTTACTATGAAAAGACGATTCCCAGTAGCGAGCACTTTTTCCTGGAGCGATCTAGTTTTTCAAGCCTGGATATGTGTGTGGTTATCCATCCGAACAGACCCCTAATCCCCTACTGCATATGCAGTGCAGAAATAGCAATGGAAGAACACAAAAATCTGCATGTGTAGTAAAATAAATAAAAATAGATTAATGAACGAGCAGAAAGACCAAACACTTAATCACAAAAGATTCAACAAATGGCTTTGACAGAGCCTAGTTGCTCTAAATGACATGACGGCAGAGCTTTACACAACCTTATTGGATCATTCTAGATCTCAGTAACACTATTTGACATATCTAATGCAAGGGCAAAACTTACTGTCTCACTGACAATACCCTGGTCGGAACTGAAGAAACATCTATTTGGACAATACTGTACAGTTGTTGGATGCCTAACACCTGGTGACAGGCTAAACCCTCTTTTGTGCAGCCCCTTTTTAATCAGAATTGACAAGAAGACATTCAAAGCTTCTCTCCTGTAGAAATGAGAGTGGCTGTGAAGATTGTTTTCCTCAAATGAGCAATGTGTATATAGCACAAGAATGAGTTACTCTAATTGGAAGGCCCTGAAGTTGTATTAACCCATGTGCACACCAAGCCTCTTTATAGAAATCCAATTGGGGTGTAATGAGGCATGGGTTACAGTCAGCCAAACTCTCACATATGTCTGACTAATCCGCCCCACCTTATTTTTTTAGGAGCTGGTTGAGATACTATACTCTTCACCAGAAGAATGTCAATGGACTAAAAAAAAAGGTTCTTTGTTATGCATGGCACACTGTTAATGAAGTAATGCATAACCATGGCAGAGCAGAGCATGAATACTATGCCATGTGTGCTGGAGCATTTCATCAGTCTAATCTCTACTATTCTGTTACAGTATATTTCAGGAGTGCTAACTTGTCAAAGTCATATTCAGGGACAGGATTTAAAAGGAGAAACAACTGAAGATCACAGCAGTACATGGAGGGAGATTTCATTTATTTTATTTATTTATTTTTTAATGAAAGCTAGGATGTGGTTCTAAGCATCTTAAAGACAACCCAGTCTTCAATTAACAGAACATTCCCTCTAGTCCAGGGCTGTCCAATCACGGTCTTGGAGGGCCATTCCACTCCAGGTTTAACAGGTAAAATGAACTACTTTAGGGCCTGAATGGAGGTTTCACTGGCTCAGTTAAACTATTTAAAACAGGATTGGAACAAAGATCAGGACTAGAAGGGCCAACTTTGGCCACCCCTGCTCTAGTCAGTTAAGCTGTACCTCACAGACTTCTTAGCAATTAAGAGGATTGACAGTCTCCCAGGGAAAGAGAATCAAGGCCAAGAAAGTATACTTTTTTGTCTGGTAATTCAATAATATTGCTTCAATTAGTCTAGTAATTGTAAAATCTGAGACCATTTCTTGTCTCTGTGTCTCTTTGAAATGATGTTTTAGAAGCTAATTTTCAAGGAGGCAACAACAATAACTACAAATACAAAAATAAAATACAGGTTTACTTTATTCTTTTCAAGTTTGAAATCAAGCAAGGCACAGCAAAGGTCCAACATAAACAAAAGGCATCATTTGATGATACATGCAATACAGTAATATTCAGATAGTCAGTAATAGTCCATATACAGGAATTTGTAGAAACATTCATAGGACATGCTGCAGTTAAAGTCAGACATTGTGACATACTGAAAATACACTGTGATTTAGTGTGAAGCATATTGAACAATGCACCTGCTATCCTGCACCATTCCCCATTACTACCAGACCCCCAAATCCTTAACAGTAGTCTTGAACATTTTAAAAGTTAAAGCATTGGGGTAGTTCATGTCATGAGGGAGTTCACATTTCAATTCTTATCTTTTAATTGACTTTGCCGAGCAATGTTTGTATTTTGCAGAACTTGTCAAAAAGAAACCTTTTTTTAACATTTCTCTGTTAATTATGTTAGCTTGTTATGTTTCGGAACTGCTTTGACTGATAAGAAGGGAATGGCTTAAAGATTTGTAGGAAATAGATGCTCTGAAGTCTTTATTCAGTCGCAAGATAACAAACTCCCTGTAGTCAATGTGCCTTGTCATTTCAGGTGCGGCTATAAAGTGCGGATCCAGGCGAGTTAAGAAAGTGTCATAGTCTCACTACAAAGTATTTCACTAATAGGAAAGCTCTTCCCATCCTTTAAGACAATTTATCCACAAACATTGTAGGTTTTCTGATCTTCTTTCTAATGCTGCCTTCAGAGAAAACTCATTCAAGTTATTATACATTCAAGGAGTACAGTGTGTCTCCAGATCCTAAATGCCATACCCCGATGTTAACTGTACTAAATGAACATTTATGATATGCACTTAATGTATTACACCATTAATTACACTTCCTGTTGCTCCAGTGCTTGCCTATTAGGGAGCTACCATTGGATCAAAGGCATGTCATTCATATATATTATATTGCGTGTATGGTGATGACCTACAGAATGTTTAATCAGAATGTTTAGAATGGCCAAGGTTTTTCCACCTACATCTAATACTGTTAGTTTTCAGGCTAGCAGTTTCAGACACTGTTCCAATCAAGGCACAGGCTGTGTGAGCTCATCCAATTAAGAAGCACTGTTGCTGCAAGGTAACATCATATAATGAAAGCCCGTGTAATGTGTTGTCCCAGTTTGAGACTTGCACTCTTGTCAGTTCTTTCAATGGAAGAAGAATACTGTCTCCTTGCGGTATATTCCAGCCACAGAGTAAGACTACCAAATTTAGATTTGTATATTCAATTGCTCTACACAGCTGTGATCATTTAAATTCGTGTACCAAGGTAACGAAAATCAAACATTTAACAGTGCATGAGTGTCTCTGGTGCAACAGTGCATTTCTGGTTGCAAAAATATGTAAATGTCACCATTTAGATCAATTGAATAAACTCACTGTGTACTGAACATAGCATAGTTTCACAAGCAAGATAAGTTGGCGATGGTGTATGGTGTTGTCTAACCCCCTCTCCTTTATTCAGTACAGTGTACTCTTTTCTGTCTCTCTGCAAACTTATAGAGATAACATGCCTCTTTTGCCCCATCTTCTTCGTAACTACAAAAATAAAGTAACCAGATTAGTCATTAACATGGGTTAACCTGTTAGCAGAACTCTTTATCGCACATTAGTGACAAAAATTACTGCAAAACAGTTGGTTGAAGCAAAAAACAATAGTGTTAGTTCAGCAGCTTTATGCTACATTTCTCTTCAATGTGGCCACCATGCAAACCATTATATAAACCATATTACTGTGCAGTTATACATTTAGGGGCATTTTCCTACTGTATATTAGCAGCTTCTAAATGGGCAAATAGTTAAACAGAGAACAAAATCACTTTGATTGAAGAAAACGTGACAATGTGGATTGAATAATTGGCAGAAAATAATGTAACTGGAGTGAATGAAAATGTAAGCATGATCCTATTTCAATTATACAAAACCATCATCAAATGCAACAACATATTGTACAGAAGACTGAAGCAGATAAAAAACGCATGATAATCATTTATAGTTAAAAGCAGAATTCCATGTATGTATGGAAACTGTGAATCTGGAACAGGAAAGCCTCTATGTTTAAGTGAATGGGTTCTCTGTATAGAACATAGATGCTGCTTCATTAATATTGTCACTTCTTTGCCATGATGAATCATTGATTTTTTTTTTCATTGTTAACATCATGAAAACTTTTTACACTTACAACTTTAAAGTCTGTTTCAAAGCTTTTTTTTTTTTTCAAAATGGCCACTCTAGTGCACAGTGTGAGATTATTGACCACATTGTCTAACAGGTAACAAAGCAGTAACGATCTATAATGTGGTACGGAAAGGAAAAGCCAGAGCACTGTTGTTATTTATTTTTAAAAAAAATTTTTATCTCTCTTCCTGCAGTGATTTAGAGGACAGATCTCAAACCCCAGTGCACTAGAGCGGCCATTTTGAAAAAAAAGCTTTGAAACAGACTTTAAAGTTATAAGTATAAAAAGCTGTCAGGATGTTACCAATGAAAAGAAAAATTACAACTACATTATTTAAACAGTTGTAGCAACACATGGGGATGTATAACGCTATGTTTTTCAGAACCTTGCTACTTACTCTTTATGTTCAAAGCCACCTCTCAGTGTATTTTATAACTTAAAAGGTCAAGGTGTATAGTCTAAATTCAAATAGAGGACATCCAATTTCACAAAACTAATTTTCTATAACATTTTATTGTGATTACCGGTGCTGTAAATTGGGAAGTATGAGTTCTGCATCTTTATCAGACTCTTTTTTTCCTACTGCATTATAGTGAACTTGCAATTTGTGAACCACTGTGGTGGTATTCATGTGTGTAATACAAGTGTAACCAGCAGAACCTAACTAAATGTTGAACTCAGAATAATATTTTTTTTTTTTAGATCTGTAAAGAAAATCCGTTCACGTACTGGACTACATCACACAGCAACACTTCATTTAGCTGTTTGTTTTTCAAAAATGAAATCTCTGTAAATAGAAAAACCTCTTGTCTGGAGGTCAAAGATTAGCACAGCATCTGCTGTGTGCTCTTGCAGCATAAATATAGATATAAGTAAATATGGCTCATACAGGGCAGAAACAATTGGCTGAGTGGCTTACAGCCGTCCTGATGTAATTACTGCATGACATGCTTTTACACTTTCTTGCTCACTCACCCGTCGTCCTAGTTTCTCATATGCTCTGTTACTTTGGTTGTTATAATTCAGCCACCACAAAGCACAACTCCACTAAATTGATATTTCTTGTTTCTGTTTTTCTTATGACCCTATACTTTAAAAGTAGGTTCATTACATAGACATATACATATTATAATTTAAGTGCCATTAAATTATGTGATTGAGTGCATTTTTTCTTTACTTTTTTCTAGTTTTCTATAGAAAAAAATAGGAATAGGTTTTCAATATTCTGTATATATATATATATATATATATATATATGTGTGTGTGTGTGTGTGTGTGTGAATCTATTGGGATATCAGTATTATTCTACACACATTTGCCTCATCACACTAGCATATTGTTTTAATGTACTATTTGTATAGGCAATTACAATCATTTATAGGCAATTATTTCAACATGGGTCGCCTCAGCATAAAAGCACACATTCTTCTATGTTGTTGCTTACTTTGAAGGCAGTAATGTTTCATTTTTATTTCATAAATCAGAATTTTTTTTTAGCAGTTTAGCAGAAAGGGATTTTTAAATCAAGTGCTGATGAACAAGTTGAAAAGAGTTTAGTATACAGATGATGACAACTCTCTGATTTGGAGTCACTTCGAATATTAATGTGAAAAACGCTTTCTCCTAAAATATATTTTAGAATGAACTAAGATGGATTACAGCACAATACACGCTCATAAATGATATAAAAGATGACCTCTTTGCTCGTTGTTATTTATCAGAGTGGAATTGAATTTGGGATTGATTCGGAAGGATATACGCGGAGGAAATGAAAGGTTATGTATTACCCTCTTTTATTCCATGACTTCAAACTTTGTGTCTCAATTCCAGAGGATCTTTTTAAACCTTTTAAGAATCCAATAGCATTCAGACCACATCCATCCTGCTGACCTGCCTTTGAAGATTCTGTCCAGGTGCCTAATTCATTAAAAATCCAGCAGTTACCAATATGATAACTATGATAACGTACCCAATGTGATAGCTCTGTGCAAGGAATACAATGGGTGTGCATTATAATAAAATCAATTTCAGATTGAGATCGCATCAGTGATGCTCAGTCAAAAGTAGAGAAGCAGAAAAATGTCATTTAACTTTGCATATATTAAAGGTTGATAACCAATAATGACTTGCTGTTTTCTCGGATTAATGCAGAAACAGCTTTTTCCTGAATTTGCACCACTCTGATGATAATCAGTGGTGACTTGGGATGCCACCCTGTTTTCCCTGGATCATCCTGGGTTTTGAGGAAGGTGTCCTGGGAATTCAATATGCCTTCCCAGGACACTAAATGTCTATACCATAAATTGGGCACAGGTTAGTTGACTTGATATATAATATCTGTGTAATAGACCCACAATATGAACGGGTTGTCAGTCCTATAGTGGTAATATTATCAATGGTTCCTATTGGATGAATAGAGGATTTCTAAAGAGAGTTTACACTTTTAACAGCCCCTCTTCTGTTCGGAGGTCCTGTTTCACCTCAGAGGTGGCAGCCCTAATGGTGACTGGCATTCCCTGGTATACCTGGAAGGGTGATGTTATGTTTCCTGCAGCGCGGCTCTACCTAGCAATGCTAATAGTCAGTACAGTAAAACACAACTGAATGATTTCCAGATCAAAAGCTTCCACGAGAAAGTTAAAAAAAAGAAATATAAAAGTTAAAGAACAAAAAAGTATGCTTTAATCTTAATTGTATTGATAAGCTTGCTATTTTACATGGCTAGTTAATTAAAGCATATGCTTTAATCCAAGCAAAGGGCAAGTGCCAAGAAAACTGAGTCGGTGTTTGCAGTCAGATAAAGAGATAAGGGCTGAAACAGTATAAAAGACCTTCAATATATGTCGGCTCCAGTCTAATGACAATTCATAAGGATATTGGCAATGAGGTGCGTGCCAAAATTCTAATCCATATGAAAATGTTAGCAGTTGAATAATGATGCACACCTTTCAGCTTTAATATGCACACACTCAATTTCGTTTTTGATCAGGATGGAATACCTAAGAAGTCTAAACAGATAGTAATAATTACAGTTCAAGCTTTTTTGTTCTTTTTATTATTAAATAGGTATGTGTGTGTTCACTGAGACAGTTTGGGACAGCTCAGGTTTTTTTAACTCACATCACAATGCTTCTCGGTACCTGAGACAGGTAAAACATACCGGAATGAATTGTGATGCAAGTTGAAAAGCTTGGACTGTCCCAAACAGTCCCAGTGAACATGGAGTCATATGGTAACCCTAATGAGGATACTTGCAATACCGTAGTGCACGTATCTAATGATACCTTAAAAACCCTTACTCATACTGTACTAAAGCCAACATCTTAATATGTCATGATTTAACCCATAACTTTGAAACAATCAATGGTAATGTGTTTCGTATAGGGATCTAGTGGAGGCACCTGGGTCTAATAGCTGCTTGGCCTGCCATCCGGAGTACACCAAGCAATTGAGCCCCTGATGCCTAAATAAGGAAACCCCAATATGTAAGCAGGAGATGGGATTTCTTAAAGTCATAGGCTCCATTTAGTAAGCCTAATTACCTAATTACTAAAATACAATTATAAAATAATTTGACTAACATTTTGACAAGTCTTTATAATTTATCATGAACAGAACAGTGCTACTTATTAAGTGATGAATCAATGCAGCATTATTAATGTCAACAGTAAAGCATGCTGTAGTTAATATGCAATTGTTATTTATAGAACTCTAAACTATACTAAAAACACATATATTTACAGATGTTTTCATGTCATAAAATGACCATTTTAAGAAGGTTTTGTTAAGGACTGTTTATTAAAGTGATTTTTTTCATTAATTAAATCAAGTTTATAGTTCATGAAACCTTTTTTTATTTATTTTTTAAAGAGGGTTATAAGTTTATTCTGCACTCTTTAACCCAAGAGAATGTTTATAAAAAAAAAAACCTGAAAAAAAAAAGATTCCTTAAAACCTTGTGAACAGAATCCCTTATCCATACAGATCCACATCTATGGAGTATGCTGGAATTGATTGGATGATTATTTGTGTCAGGTATAGAAAGTAGGGCTGACATAATGAAAAAGATCTTACAGCAGTAATACTGTTGTTCCTTGTGTATTTCCATTCATCAGATAAGCCCTGTTGTTTGGAAAACCATCAGATAACTCATCTCATTCAGAACTGCAGTATGTTCCAGTTAATTTGCTACATAACCACTGAAAGAGAGGTTGCAGGGGCTTGCAAACACATTGATTGGTTCCTTTATTCACTGAGGGTACCTTTTAGAGAGGTACCATATTTATACAGCTATGACCAAAGGTTTTGCATCAAAACATTAAAGAGGGTTAGAAATGTATTCTGCATTGTTTAATCCAAGAGAATGTTTATGAATTGGGATACTGACATATACATTTGCTTAAAGGTGTAACAAGTAACAAGACTGTTGGGGAAATTCATTCAGTAAAAGTTTGTATAAGGCAAATTGATGGACCATTACATTTATACATGGGATTATCTGACAAACCGTGATTTTATGAAATAGCACATTGTGCTAAGTATATCACAAAATAGATTCATATTATTGTCTCTATTTAAAAAAAAATGCCACTGGGGTGTTTTCATTTGGAATTGATAAACTATATCATGGAGCTGGCTCCAACTTCTGTAAAGACACTTTGGCTAAGATACATAACATACCTGTGTGTAGCAGTCAAATACAGTACTGCTTAAGAGCTGCTCCTGGACTCAATGAAAGTGCCATGATACAGGCTTCTTAAAACAGTGGAATAGTAATAAGAAGCATTCAAAATGATTTCAAATATCATGAAAAAAAGTGTGGAGAGTTTTAAAAAGAAATAAGAGGATGTAATTCTAAGCTCCATGCTCTTTATTAATGCTTCTTCTGCATACAATATTGCTGTGCTATGCTATTGCTATTCTAGTATCTCAATAGTGTTTGCTTCAGGGATCCCCACAGAACATATTCTCCAAACACAGAACAAATGCAAATATCACATACAAATACATGATTATGCAATTGCCTTTATGTACATTTCAAGAACTGATCTCCATGACAACAAATTTGAATAAATGTATACTACTTTTTTGTGTGAAGGACAGCAGTAACATTTATATCCCTCTTTTTCAATCATCATATTTTTTTTCTCATAAATTAGATATTCATCAGCCATCTGCACAGCAGTCATGCGTTGAGCCTATTTAGCCCAGCATTTAAAGTGTGGTGTCCTTGAAAATAATGAGCTGCAGAACTGACACTTTGCAAACATCTGGTAATTGCAGGAAAATGAAACAAATGTTAAGGTTTTATGTGTGGCTGGCTACGCTAGGATGCATGTATGTATTTACAGCTGCATATTATTTTTGGTTGCTTGTGTCATTTATATATTACATTAGTGAAGAAAAATATTAATGGACTGGATCTACACTTAATTAAATTATATGTATGCTGTGCTAAATATTAATCATACTGGCATTTTGTATCAGGTTATTAATTACATGATTTAACCATTTGGTCTTAAGGGTTTTGAGGCTGTAGAAAATAAATGATCCCTCATGATCCCTCTGGTGTCCTTCCAGAACATTGTAGAGTCCATGCCCAGACATGATCATGGTTTTGAAGATTCAGCCCCAAACATACTGTTAATGAGGACCACTGGTGTATTTTCATTTGAAAAGTTCAATTCAAGCCCAGGGCCTGTAGATGACTGATATCAGTTGTAAATCTTTCAGATTTATGATTATTAAACCAGGGGATTTAATAAAGGTGAGCTCTTGGGGATACTTCCAGGCAGAGAAAGCACAGAGGCATTGGCATATGAAGAATACTGAACACGTTTATAAGGTGAGCGAAAAAAATGACATTGTGATTTAATAAAGAATATTAAAGGTGAGTATAATACTTCACTTCTTATACGTCAAGGTATGATTCCTGAATAAGTAATATGGTTTCAAAATAATATAAACCTTTTACTTTTTTTGAAATGTATATATAGTGTACAAACCAATCTCTCTCTCTCTCTCTCTCTCTCTCTCTCTCTCTCTCTCTCTCTCTCTCTCTCTCTCTCGGGAATCTGTCATGGCGCAACTGAAAATATTGGAGTTTTTTTTTTTTACAAGATAGCCATGACCCTGTGACTTCAACCACTTATGGTTTAACCGAAAGAGTAAATAAATCCAATATTATCAGAGGGGCCATGGCATGTGAGATGTATACAGCGTTACTATTATTTAAGAGGGAGGGAGAGAGTAGACCTTAGTGGAAATGTAGTTTAGCTGATCCCTCACGTTTTTGCTTGTTTCTTTGTTTATTTAATGTTTTTCTCATTTTCATTTACCTACCTCCTCCCCTTTTCCACCCTAATGTCTGAAAGCAACACCCCTCTTTTGCCAGTGGTTATCTCCATCATTAATCAGTCTCACTCGTGATTATTCTGCTCATCAACAAATAGAAAACACTTTCCAGTTTAAATTACTCGCCTTATTTAAGAGACAGTGATTGAACATTTTTAATTAATAAAAAAACAGGTTCTCCAATTGCCTGCTTAACATTCCAGAAACTCCCGGTGAGCTGGTGACCATAAAGAATTGGGAATTGGAACAAATATTCACTTAAACCCAGCTGGTATATAAAAATCTGCACAGGTTGGAATAATTTAGTATTGTAGGCCACAATTAATGAGTCTAGACAACAAACTCTTTAAAGCAAGTTTGTTTTTTTATTCTTGAATCATGTTATCAAGCTCTTTGACCAGCATTCATTTTGAACCGGGCTGACCATTTGAAAACCAGAAACTTATCAGCTCTGAACAGCATAGACCAAGGTTTATGGAAAAGGGAGGGTGCAAGCTTTTGCCATTATTTTGGATCAACTGACAGCCTGTGCAACGGCCACTTGCACAATTCAAGCACATATATAAACATTGTTATCTAAAATGGCACCCTAGGAAAAGAAATTAAGAATGCTCATGATTTCTTACCTGGGGAAATAATTACTTTTTTTTTTATTATTCCACAATTTAAATTGTAAATCAATTACACATGCCTCTAACTGCAATATAATCACACTGTGTACATGTGTGGTTACCTGGTAATTACATTGCAAATACACAACCACATGTGTAAAAACACTAGCAATTGCCAGATTTTCAGTGTAGGCATAATAGTTGCCTTGCAATTTCACAACCAGGAGTATAATGTCACTTAATGGGAAGCGTTACCTAGACAACACGTGCTAAAAAAAAAAAATTGCCCCCATTTTTCAAAAAGGTACAAAAAAACAAACAATTTTAGCAGTATGAAACAAACAACAATACACTGTGAACAAGCTCTAGAACTTGTAGATCTTCAACGAAGTTTGGTAAGTTGTATAATCATGTTTGCACTTGCTTCAAAATAGGGCCTAGTTTGGGACCTTTTGGACTGACTTTAACTTCCCTCTGGTGAATGTGCTGCTCAGAGGTCACAGCTCCACCTTGTGGTAATCACATTTATTACAGAACAGATCAAACCAGTTTAAATTGATATACTGAACTGTTCTTTGTTTGTTTGCTTGTTTGTTTTAAGTGTGTTGGTATAATATTGAAAAAATACAAAATTGCAGTTTTGTGAAGTCCTCTGTGCACATTGTAAGCGAAGGTACATTAAGGTGCCTTGTCTAGTACAAGACGAAGGGATATTTCTATGTTCACTTTACCTTTGTGTATTCCAAGCATTTCTGGCTTCATGATTCATTATTTAATTACTTTTATCTTAAAAAAAACACCTGAACAGTGTTTTCTTTAAAATGCTCTGGTTCGCTAGTTACGGTACCCGTGAGAGGATATGAGCTGTTGTCAAATGCTTTACAAATTTATAGAGCCACACTTGGATAGGCGCCCCTTGGGTTTACTCCAGTCAAAATTAAAATTGAAACCCAACAGCAGACAAAAAGGTCGCTTATCAAACTAGGCAAACCGGCTTGTATTGTATTATAATTCACCATATGAAACAATGTTTCCACAGAAGGTTTCAACAAGACAATGACAGCAGAAAAGCATTATCTGCCACCTTCTGGATAGATTAACTTTCTTCCACTGGGCAATTACAAAGAAGCTGCTTCCATAATCCAAACCATTTGAATCATCTGGTATGTAAAACATTAAAGTAAGCGTTGGGAGGGGGTCAAAGGGGGATAAACCAGAGTTCAGTACTGGGCCCTGTGACAGAGCAGAGGCTCTGTACATGGGTGCACATGTGTGTGTGGGGGGGGCTGGTTGCCATCTTGGTGAAGGAAGCTGGAATCAAGATGGCCACCCTTGCACAGCCACATGGCATTGTTTAATTGTTTAATTGTTTGATAAATTGTTCAGATTCTGCACAGAATCTGCGCAGAATGATCTCTGTGAAAACACCCAGTGTGTTGCACACAGTTCAGTGAAGGTGTGTTGCCCAGAGAGAGAGAGAGAGAGAGAGAGATCGAGAACACCAGGATAGCCGAAGCTTGGGTGTTATATTTTGTTTGTTTTGAAGAGTTTGTAGGGTTTTTGTTTAAACCTTTTGCTTGTTCCTGTTTTGATTTATTTTGTTGAATAAAAGTCTGCCAAGGCTCTTTAAACTGAAGTTCTGTGTTTGGGGTTTGCTATTTCTGCCGCTGACCAGCCTTGACTGCCTGCCACTATGCCACGGGCCTCTACTGTTTATTATATCTATTAAGGAATTGGATGTGGGTGTTGTATTCAAGATCTGTGCGTATGTGGACTATACAAAGATTTAAGCAACTGGGAAAGGAAGCACAAAGTGAGGAACAGTGTAACATAATGTGTGTTGTTTTGGGAAACTGGGCCAACAGGTGTCAAATGTAATTCAGCAGGGGCAGATGTAAACTATGTGACTGGGAGTAAAGGATCAGAACATGGAGTATTGTATGAAAACAACAGGCTCACGAGACAACGAGTTACAGTGTATCGAACGAGCGGCTTGAAGTGCTGCGTGTGGAGAAGAAGAAGGCTGGGGGAAAGCAATCACATCTGGGGTCTTTATTTAAAAGACCAGCAGAAAAATGGTGCAACCGAATAGTTTTTTCAGTCCAGCGAAGACACAGAAAATGCCTGTTTTGTTTTGTTAGTGTTTAATTTTCAGAATTCACTCAACACAGCTATCTTTGCTATTAAAACAATGAAGGCACTTGTTTGTCTCCTTGACTTCGTTTCTACAGTGTTTCAGGTTATGGAGGAATGTTTTTATACGTACCCTTTAAAAACGGACACGCTTTTACAACTTAGCTGGTTAAATTATGAACAGAGAGTCTAATGTTTTCGAAAGCTAAACAACGGCTCATTAATCAACTTCTGTTGAAATGGATATGACAGCAAGCAATCTATTTCTTACTAGCCTCATGTTAGCCCCCTGTTTATCTAATATCAATAATGCTGTCAAAACTAGGGATAAAAGGACCATATCTATCAACCTGTCAGTAAATTTAAATGTTAATTAAAGCAATAACCAAATTCATTATTTGCTGCCACGTCCATGGAAATTAGTTTTTTTTTTTCTGACAAGTGAAGGTGAAGTGATTCACTATGTAGAGTCCAATGAGTTTCTGAGGTTTTACAACAGTACAAGGTATAAGGTTTCTGAATAAATTTGAATTGTCCTTGAATCTGAGGTATTTTAAGTGGAATCAATAACATTACTGTTTACTGTGTCTCTAATTACTGTGTATTCACATAGTAGTTACCTAGTAAATGCATGTGTACTTGCACGTAATTACAATGGTAAGTACACAATTGTATCAGAAAAGGGTTAGGGCTGTATCGTGCAAAAAGATAACTAAGTGACTATGCATAATAACATTGTAATTATGTGTAAGTGCACATGTATTTACTAAGTAACTACTACGTAAATACACAGTAATTAGAGACTCTTAATGCAAAGTGTTACCGTTGTTTCTTTCTCTGTGGGTTTAATTCTATCTGAAAGCGGACGCACATGGATTTCTTTTTGATTGTCACATCCAGAAAGAAGTACAGGTGTGCATTCCCTTTGATATATCATGTTGCACTCCTCCTTATATTGATGAGACTAAACGTACCCTGAGGACCTATCTTAAAAAACAACACAAAAGGATCTAATCTATACTGGCACACTGAAGAGCAAACGAACACATAACTTAAAAAGTCACCGTGCTACATAGGCACGACAACCCCATGTGTGTGAGATATAAAAATGAAGGGGCTTCCTGTCATTTTAGTTATGGGTTCCACCTTTCCTTTCTCTTGGTATGGGTTTGCCATCACTGCGGCTGGTTATGGGTGCCGCTCCTCCGATATTGAATCATTATCATGTTACTCTTTATTTACATGGTTAAAGGTTGTAAAACAAGAAGGTAATTAATGTTTGTAATTGTAGACATACTGTATTGATTTAATAATCATGATAAAGAGAACTTTGAAATATTAAGAAAATGGATCTTCCTCCTGTTCATTAGGAGTCAGCCATCAAGGAAGGGGGGGGGGCTTTTTAATTAAAGAGAAAAAAACAACAAAAATATTGATAGATGAAATGGTAGCCGTATTAGTCCAGAGGTGATAGACAAAGAGAAGGAGATGTGATACCTTTTATTGGACTAACTAAACAGTAATTAATCACAAGCTTTCAAGACCTCACAGGTCTCTTCTTCAGGTGAAAATAGGAAAGAGAGATCTTTCCTACTTTCACCTGAAGAAGTGACCCTTGAGCTTCTTGAAAGCTTGTCATTAATTATTGTTTAATTAGTCCAATAAAAGGTATCACATCTCCTTCTCTTAGTTTAAAAACACGAAATCAGTTTATTATTTGTTTATTTAGCAGACGCCTTTATCCAAGGCGACTTACAGAGACTAGGGTGTGTGAACTATGCATCAGCTGCAGAGTCACTTACACCTATGTCTCACCTGAAAGACGGAATGTTTGATGTTAAAATATAGTGATACCACACTTTTCAACTCGGGGTTTGCGGAAAATCAGATTTACGATTCAGACAAAACATTCAAATGAATTGCCTGGTGGTACAACATGCATTAGAATGTAAGATAAAGAAAAACACCTTAAAGGTGACGTCATTTTAGCTTAAAGGTCTTCTTGGCTTCCTTAGTTTTCAATTTTTACATTACAACAGATGGTGAGAAGTTCATATTATTTACAAGTTAACTTGGCACTTCCTTTGGGTAACCATTAAGTACTAATTTAAGGTTCAACATCATTAACATCTTTGCATAACAGCTAATTGAAACCAATTCCGCTGAACTACAGATTTAATTGCCTTAATTACAGATTCAATTACCTTCATTTAACCAGGTACTATTCATTTTTGTGTCACGTTTAACCCTTCATTAATGCTGTGTTCTAAAACAATCTGCTACATAAAAAACAGCTACCATGAGTGAAAATAAAATAAAATAAAATAAAAATGATCACCTAGGTGCGACAACGCTTCTTCTTGAGCAAGTTGTAAAGAATAATGGTATGCTCTGCTTCTACAGTAGATTAAGTTGCAATGATAACCAAGTAGGTTACCGAGGCTTCACACAGCTTGTTCTAACAAGACTGGAGAAATGTCATTATACTGTCTATCTGACAAGGTATCCATTCAGTTAAAAGTGGAAACATGCATGATCAGGAAATGTTTTCTATGGAATATTTACCTAGTGTGGGCAAGCATCCTCATCAAACCCTCTAACAGCCTGCCGTTTGCATCTTGTGAAACATTTACAACCGATTTCAAGAATGTTTATAAGACTGATATCTTCTGTCATCCATGCAACCACAGTAGTTGATGTATCAAAAAGAGAGTTTTCAGGGGTAACATTGACATTTGTTCAATTCTAAATGAAGTAGATAAGAACAAGTTACTGCTTTAAGCTCAGCACAGTGAATAGGAGCAGAGGGTCTAAATGGAAAATGAAGGGGAAATAATTTGCAGAAATTCAAATAGTGTACATGCTGTTTGACCTGGAATACCTACTGTATGTTATTATTATTATTATTATTATTATTATTATTATTATTATTATTATTATTATTATTATTATTATGTCATAAATACATTATTAAAATTAACTAGGCATTGTTAATAGTTTAACAAAAAAAAAAAAAAGTTATACTATACTTAGGTAATTTCCCCTTAGCAGTGTTTTCTAGGTCAAAGGATATCACTGGCTACAAAAGCTCTCCACCCATTCAAACATTTTGAATGATGTGCCTTTTTTATCAGAAATTATTGTTAGATATTTTTGATTACACTGAAAAAAAAAGCAGGTAGAATTTTGTCCAGCGCTTGTTTTAGAGAAACAGAAGGACTCTGTGTTCTCTCGTTATCCTTCTCTGTTGTCACTGCTGTTCATCAAAGGGCATGGAAATCCTGCACAGAAGCGTGGTCAGCCTCTGAGAACCAATTCACAGGCCCAGACAACTCTCTTTTTTTTGTTCCAGAAGCCCAAACGAAATGCAGATTATGACAGTCCCTGAAAAAACAATAAAGTATTTAAAGATATGTTTTCAATCGTTTAGAGTGGTTCTCATTGCAGTTACAAATAATTCTCTTTTTAGAAGTTAAAGCATGCATCATCTAGTGATCTTCAACTTCGTACCACTGTGACACCTGCTACTGTAATATAAAGACATTTATCTGATCTAACCTACTGTGCGTAGTGTCGGTCTTTGGCAGTCAACTGGAACTTCAGAGCATCACAAAGGGTTACCTTCTTATGCTCTTAATAATACAGAAAGGCTTCTGAAAGACTTCTAGTTTTATGTTCGCCAGACTTTCTTTTACTCTTTGCTGGTGGTATTGTATTTAAAAACTTGCTGACTTGTGACTCTGAAACGTATCCCTAAGCATTTTTTTTTTTTTTTTATGAAACACAATACAGACAATACAGGGATTGAGTTAACAGAGCAATGAAGAAAAAAAATCGCAGCTGTCAATATGGATTGAAAATGATACCATTCTCCTTCGACAAACCAATTAAAAAGGCTACACTGCAATTTGATACATTGTAGAAGCCTATTAGAGATAAGACTTCACAAAATCCGGAATCTGAAAGCAGGTTTGAAACACAGGTTAAACATAGATTATCCCTGTGTATTTTCACCATTGCATTTTTTTTTTTTGGTTGGTTTGTTTGTTTTTTCCGTCTCAGTTCAACAGCTTATATTGCACCAATTATGCGTTTGAAAAGCAGTTATGTTCAATGTATATGTTTCCCCAATTTCAATTTCTTACTTATTGTTACTGAGTTAAATGTGTTAAATTGATTTAGCTTGTCTGAGAGCCATTGCCCTTCAGTGGGTCTAACCTTACAAAAATCCCCAGTCTAGGCTGTTTATTTCCCCGTACATTCAAAATAAGAAGTCAAAAGGGTATCGCAGGAAGTTTGGCAAATATGAAATGACCTGAGGTGGTTTAAGATTACAATTCTGTATGTCAAATATGTGTCACTAGAATTGAAAAGCTCTAAATGGTCTGTAAACTTTGCAGGGCACACAGTACTGGAAAATTTAAAAAAAACACTATTCTTGACTTACTTAATTTAAATCAAAATAGCTAATTACAATAAAAGTAAACGTACCAAAACGCCTGTTGTCTGGTTACTGCAGCCTTCTTTGAAAAGCAATGCATTGAGCACAACTGGCAACGCGCGAGAAAAAAAGCAGACTGGGAAATGCCAGCAACAGCTGCCACAGTCCCCTGAAAGGACCCAGAGGCAAGATAACGCAGGGTGGACAGCTGCAGGGATAGCATGGCTTCTCTGGGTGACATGTCCAGGTCATCTTTTAAATCAGACAGCAGCTCAAGAATTAGGAGGCTGCCGTACCTGTGCTGAATTTGGTCTTCATTTAAATCAAAGAGTGTAATGCGGGTACGAAATACCCTTTCTCTGCTCATCCTACAAATCACTCGTTCTTGCTGAAGACAATCTCCTTCTTGCTGCAAACACAGCGGCCATGGTTAGGGGGTAGTGTTTTTCAGACTGCCTTTTAAAGGTTTGCTGATTGCAACTGTTTCAAACGTGCTTTCAAAAGATCTTAACAAATTGATGCAATTGTAAGTGTAGCAATTGCCAGCAGCTTTAGTACATCTCATTATAATATTTGAGAACCCACCACATTTTTGCGAATGAATGCAGGAATGCCCATAATTACATATTCATCTAAGGCTGAACCGCAAAGAAAAACTGCTGCCGCAAAGCATTTCCTAAGAAGCTGCTAACAGCATTGCTCTTGCTTAGTACATTTCACCCTAGACTTCCGACTTGCTTGTAACTGGTTTGCGACTATTGCGACAGCCGCAACACTTTAGTGCATCTACCCCTGTATCTATAAGAACATGGTAAAACTGTTACTATCGGTATACAGGTAGAAAGGGTTTCTTCTCTGTTTTGTTTCTCTGGTACCAAGTCTGGTTACGTTAAAGCACCTAATTATTCTAATTAAAGCATCCTGAATTCCAAAGCTAATTAAGCAGAAATTATTTGCAAACTATTGACACAAATATATTGCTTGTGCCTCAAACAACCACCTCACAGCTTGTATGTAGTCTCTGCCAAATTGTCTGTTTAAATATTAACGTAGCTTTAAAATTCGCAGTGTGAAACGGATATTATGTGAAGTTGTCGTTTTTGTTGTTGTTGTTTTTTTATGACTGGGATAACAATGACCTGTATGGGCAGTGGCTGGTATTACAATCAAGAGTACGTTTCAACAAGTTAAATTGTCTTTTTTTTTTTTCTTTATTCACTGTCCCCTTACCTTTGTATGATGCTTGCAATCACTAAACTGTTGGGGTTTTTTTAGGGTTTTTTTTGTTTTGTTTTGTTTTTTGTGTGCCTTAGTTGATAAGTTATTTTCAGTTCAAGTTACCAGCCATTGACATACACATGAAAAAGGGACACCAGCTGTTGATAAAGTTTCTTTTAGTATTGCTGGCAATACATATTAGTTGTTCACTAGATGATGTTGGTGTTTACTAACATAAGGACATGTTTGCTGATCTGAGTTATGTTACATATGTCTATAGCTGGCCAATGTGTTATTAATCTTGAAAGCAGTTTTGTATTATATGTATTAAATTGTATTGTAATAAACTGTGGCTTCCCCACTATTGGGACACATGTGTTATATACATGTAAATATATAAACAATTAACAAATTAGGTTCTGCATTTAGAATGTCTTGTTTTAAATATAAAAAAATGTATTCAGCTTAGAAGTAAAAACAAAGAAGTAAACTTGCACTAGGCATAAAGCTTACTAAATTTGTCTCAGTGTCTCCATAATGTGTTAGAAAAGCAATGTCTGTAATATAAATACACTTTGAATTTGAGCTACAGGAACATGAGGTTAAACTTGTTTCATATCACTATCTGAGTGCAACAAGGAGCTTCATAAAACAGAAATCAATCAAATTGTGGGCCGGGACGTGTCCAGGTTAATGCAGCATGCTTGGGAACAACATTGCCATCGGCTGTCATATCAATATAAAAAGAACAGCAATTCAAACTATTTGTTTCCCCCGAAACCTGGAGAGCTGTTTAGGAATAATATTGTGTATCCTGTCACATGAAGTCATAAGGCATTGTTTTGTATTATCCACATGTTTACTTGTGCAGTGAACCTCGGCATTATAAACATGTAATAAACCACGATAGTCATTTTGGATGCAGAATCCAAGATGAATCCAAAACTACTCAAGAGGTAATATAAGCAGCAGGTTTGAGTGCAAACCCATGCCAGGGCATGACTAGGCGATTAACGAATTGACTTTAATGTATATTCGTGCTTTTGACAGGATTGGCAAGTGAGCAGAGAGATATATTCTCACCACATGGAGTGTACAATACAATGCTGCACCTGACGTGTTCCTAAATATTTACTAAACAGCTTCATTCTTGCTTTGAATTTCCATACAATTGTATTTCTTCAGATGTTAACATACTGTAGCAGTCAGACAGATGCAGTTTACAACATTTACAAACAGGAAACTAATTGTTTGGGCTGTAAATAAGTCAGTTTCAGAAAAAAAAAGTAACAGTTGTTTTCAGACCTGTAATCCACAAGGGCTAATGAATTCAGTATGGTATTTGCAGTGACATCCAAGAGGCAGTTTGCCATGAAAACACCTCCTGCCAGGCAATTGATCAGACTCAGGCTCAAAGTGATGGGTTCTTGAACTGGTTTACTCATAACATTGCCCAGAAAATGTTGAACTAAGAAGGAAATATATAATAGGCATGCCCAAAGGCACTGACAAATTGCAGATGAGGAACAAAAATAATTACTTGTTTGCTATGACTGCTTTCTAAATCTATACAATATGGAACTGAATGTGCTCCTCAAGTAAAATACAAAGAAGGCTGTGTGCCACATCAACACATACTGTATATACTGTACAATATTCAAAACACCGGGCAGATTCCATTCTGTGAATGCAGATGGACAAACAGAACCACACCAGTTAAACACAGTAGTACGGTACATCTTTGCTTTTTTTCTAAATAACTTGCTGGTCTGGTGTGAGTTTGAAGAAAGTCTAGCGATGTCGATTATTTGTAAAGCAGTACCTTATTGCAGGTTACTGATCTGTTGATCATTTTATGTCTCCTTTTTTCACGAAAGGGTGTGCAACTAATTAAATAACACAGTGGAAAAGAATACAGCTTTGTAATTATGCAAGGGAACCCTGATGAGAACGCATTACATTGCAGCGATCTGAAAATCCTTTGTATCAGATGGCTGGTATAAGCAGGAAATGGCATCTCATTAAAGATGAATACTATAGCATCAAAGTTAAGATGTCTTTTATTTTTTACTGTACCTCACCTTTCTATGATGATTGCAGTCATTCAGAGTGTTTCTTATTTCTTACTCAAATGCTGTGTTTTTTTTAAGTGAAGTCTGTGTTAAGGTGCTTTGACAATGGCTTCAGGAGCTGCTTTTCTGTTGACTGCGATAGACATTGTAGGCTAGATCAGCCAAAGTATCTTCAGTGAGCATGAGCACCAGTAGATGGAGCTGACTCTTCTTGTGGTGGAACTTAATTAACCGAAAGCTACAGTGTTTCTTTCTTAAATCTTTGGTGATGTTATATATTTTCGGAATAGTGTTTTAGTTGAAATATCTCAATAGTCAAAAAGGATGCATAAAACTGACCAGTTCCTCACTTCAACCAAGCTCCCTGAGCAAGACCCAGGTCCAGCATCACAGTTCAAAAGTATCATTTTATTTTTATTTTTTCAGAAAGGAGGGACATATTAGATGACTAATTGAACAGGTTTGGCAGCTTGACATTTTTTAAAACCTGACTATTGTAATTTATTTAAACACAGATCTAGACAGTGGTCTCTGTTTACTGCTAGTTCCTATTTGAGTCACAGAAACTGTGCTTACATAGGTGTAGAGTCCCTCGTGGTTTTAAAAATAGCATTTCGATAAGAAGGTGATTGTTTTATACACCCACTTTGAAAATGTGAGCTCTAGTTTTTTTTTGTTTGAATTGCTATCATTGTGGTAAAAAAAGTCCAAATGTTCAGTTATAAAGAAAAACGTCATTCCTTCTACTGACATACAAGAAATAGGAAGATAATGCCTACTTGTCTATGGTAGAATTGTGGTACATAGGGCTCAAATTAACCATTTATAACTCTCAATTAGTAGCCCGCAATATGATTGATATGGTATTTAATATTTGTTCACATATATTACCTGGTCATTTTTTTCTGCCTTAAATGTGTTTAATGGAAAAGTAGAATTCAAAAAAGCGGAACCCGCCGTGTCAAGAATTCTATCATTTGCAAAGGTCTTTTTTTTGCATTATGTATTTTTACATATAATATATATTTTGAATGACTTCTCATCCCTTCAGAAAATGCCAATGCTTTTCAGATTGTTAAACTATGCATTTGCCATGTTTTGCTATGTTTAGTTTTTAACTTTACCGTATCTCTCTGGGTTTTACAGTGTGCTACCATGCTTTGACATCGCTTTATTACACTTTAATATATTTGTACTATGGGTAACTTTTAATAGGTTTCACAGCAAATACCTGTATGTTGATTTAGGAATGTAGACAATAAATAGCGGACTTAAGAACTTTACTGTAAATTATTTATTTTATTTTATTTTTTATTCTTGGGCCAGCTCAGCTCCTCAACCTGAATCAAAATCTACTGAACTAGCGAAAACCAGCTGAAAACAAGTAAGAACTGAATCTGACCAGCATTCATAAAAACAGTGCTGATGTTTGCTGGAATTACCCTTAGGGAACAACTGCCGACAGTTATCTAACTTCTGATCGAAAACTTTCAAAACATTGTTTAAGTAGAGCCAATAGTTTTTCCTGTTTCACTTATTAACCCTTACTGTTTTATGCATGGTACACCGCACCAGAAGGCTACAAAACACCCCGAGTGCACTGGTATAGCAAGGACTCCACTAGGAGTCATCCAGCCACCGAAGGGCTGAGTCAGAAATAATACTCTAAAGTTGCTCACGTAAAAAGTGACTGAATACACACAGCACAAACTGCCGGAAGTACCAGAGAGGGAAAAAACCTTTCAGGAGCAACAATGTAACCCACTGTAACGGAATAATATAATATAATTCTCACAAGAAGAAAAACACATTTCCCGGACACAAATCCTTTGTTTTATACAGAGAGGTCTTAAAGAAACGCTTTTTTGGGGGGCCATCGGGATTCGGGTCGTTTTATAAGTTTATTTTCCCATGTGTACAATGGGGCTACCGACACTGGAGTTCAGTGATTCTCTATTAGACAGCCCGGATTTCAGGGAACGTCTGAAATGTCATGAAATTGAGCTGGACCGGACCAACAAATTCATCAAAGAACTCATCAAAGATGGGAATATGCTTATTACTGCGTTGAAAAGTAAGTACATTTCGGAGTACTGTACTTGTATTATGCGGCTGGTGGGAGGACGTTTTCTGCTGAAAAACTTCAATCGAGTACAGTACAACTAGGCTAGGCTAGTTCTACTCTGTTGGTGGCTGCAAGAACTAGACAAAAGCTTCCAGGCTGTAAAGAAAAATTTTTAAAAATAAAGAATTTAATGTTTTAAAATGTTTATTTAGTTTTCTCAAAATTTTGACCAGCTACAATATTTAGCATTATAGAATCACAGTATCCAACCTACTGCTGAAACTATACAACAACAAATCTGACAATAGTATTCGCATAAAAACCCTGAAATGTAAAATTAAAATTTTACATTAAAATTAAAATTTAAATTTTATTTGCATTCTGATTGCATGTGTTTGTGTGGTTATATATATATATATATATATATATATATATATATATATATATATATATATATATATATATATATATATATATATATAATGTAATTACACATTTGTACGTAGAAGAGACACTGTGAACAGGTCATTCCCACACAGCGTTGCTGGGGAAGGGTTACTTCTTAATTGAAGCTGTTATTCCAGAGAGAGCCATTCTTATTTGCAATCTTTCAATCTTTTTATTATTTATTATACAGGTCAAAGTCTTGACGTTGGAACGGTAACAACTCCTTCTCAAGATTAGTTCCTCGTTTCCCATTTCTAAAACTTGTAGAGCACTAATTATAAAGCCTTTGCAGCCCATCCAATATATATATATATATATATATATATATATATATATATATATATATATATATATATATATATATATATATATATATATAGCTCAAAGAGCCAGCTGCCCAAAGTTTCGATATGTTGTACATATCTTTCTCAAGGGAAAATAAATTAATAAATATATAAAATAAATAAATAAATATATAAATTGACTCTTTGACAGCCGCGAATATACTCAATCCTTTAAATTAACGCTTGACAACGGTATTGTGGTAGTGATTTACTTAAAATGAGGTTTTTGTATGTATTAGGCCTTGATGTGCTGCGGATTGTTTTTAAAAAATTACATATAATTTAAGAAAATATAGTATGTAATGTGTAACAATATAATATAATAACATGAGACATCTGTTCACTCTTTTTAACCTACACTGACCCCTTGGCCTAAATAAACGAAAGTCACCTTTAATTACTCCAGGAATTAAAGCAATCATTTTAATGGATAATCCATTAAAATAACCGAGCATGTTTTTCTGCAGTTGTGATTGTCAAGACAGGTACCATATTGAATTGTAAATGGATTATTGCTGTAGAAATTTGCAGCAAGTCAATGGAATCTATTCAGTTGATCTAAATCTAGATACACCCACCAGTTAGTACGTACAATGCCAGTGAGTGCCTTGTTTTGAGTGTTCAAGAGACAGGACAATGGCAAGAATTTGGCCCACAGCCCATTTGCCATCGCATAAGGAAGGACAGAATCAAGCATGTCTCAAAATAGGGTTCAGTATTTAGTAAGGAATATTATTTAAAGATGAGTTAAATGTATTGGTGGATTTAGGAACTGAGTAGTGAGGACCATACCCAAGCTCTTAAATCACCCAAATCCCATTGAAATGCTGGCAGCATTTACATCTGTCACCATTGATGTATTGACCCAGATATCGCCCAAACTATTTAGCCAGAATTGAATCCCAGATGGGTCAGAAAAAGTCCAGGTTTTAGAATGGGTTTTTAATTATGGAATATGACACGGGTCCATTCCAAACATGCACATCTGAGTTAAATATCTGATATCACAGACATGTGCTACTGTATGAAAACACAGGGATTTACGATGATCATAAGTTTAATGGCCACGGTAAAAACCTGAGGCAGGCCGAAAACTGGACATATGGAAATCATTAGTGAATCCCCACAATACGCCTTAAAGAGTCTTAAAGGATGGTATAATAGTTTGCTCCAAGGCTGGAGAAATGCATTAAAGATAAAAGACTTGCTGCTGGACAAGCAATCTGTGGTTGTTATTGAAAAAATACATTTGTGAGCAGCGCTCCAGATAAGCTGCGTACTGGGTGTTTTACACATTGAACAAATATGAATTACGCCTGATATTTAAATGTAACGCGGAATGAATATGCATAGCAATTTTGCTGCACAGCTTGAGTTATCAAGCTTCTTATACTTCGTTGCTTCCCGGTGTCTCAATAGTCAATTGTGAATGAACTGCATGCGGTAGCTAGAGAATGGATCATGGAATGCACAGGCCGCTAATTGTAGCCGGCCTGGGAATTGCCACAAACACTGACCAGTAAGTCTTGGTTTTCAACTAAAATGTTTAAAAAAAACGTAGGCCTACAGTTGAATCCACTCACTTGCAATGCGCGTTTGTTACTGGTGAATAAGCGACTGGATTCTTGATGCTGGATTCTGGATTTCTCTGCGCCATCTTAGTTCCCCTCAACCAAAATCTAACAATTTACCTGTCAACCGGATTTTTAGAAGGTAAATCTATATAACAAATACAATATTCTATGTTTGGAGAGAGAGTCAGGATGCTTTACAGCAAGGTGATCAATAAAGAATTGTAAACTTGGTTGCTTTTCTGCAGCAGAATCTGCCTCGTCATCACATCATCAGCAAGCGCATAAAGGCTCTGCGTGTTTTTCTCTCATGTCGCTTCTTTTGTTTCAGCCGCTCAGTCAAATGCTGGGAAGCCGAAAGCTGAGCGGCCGAAATGGGAGTTGACCGCTTAGAGCCTGGAGGAACGGCTACCCTCAACCACAGATTCCCTGAGGTTTCCCCCTAAAAAATTAAAAAATATGTGAGTAGGGGGTTTTCCTTACCTGAGTGCTGAGTGGTTCGTATTTAGTTCTGCGGGGTGAGTGGTCGGGTTGGAGATGCTGGGCTCTCTCCCCCAGCGCAGTCATGCTCTGGGGGACGGGCCGTGTCTCAGCTTTCATTTGCATTCATTTTTCAATATTTGGGGGGTAGGTGACATACGCCCCTTTGGGGTGCATTAATCATTATTATTTTTCATTCATGGTTTGGCGACCTTGTCTTTTAGGGTGGGTGGCTCATAGCCACTTCCTAGCTGCGGCACTGGGATGCATGTAAAAGATCATGTTTTTCCAGCCGGCCTTATGCAGGTAGCCTTTGCGCACCCACGGAGGCCTAGGGCCAAATTTATTATTCACTCGGGCCCTGAGCGCCCATCACAGTTCATCAAACCATCTACAATTGCAATCAATAAATCTCATCCATGGAGGTTTCTTTAGACCTTTTAAGTATACTCCATCTGCAGCATTGAAATTAAAAAAAAAAAATCAGTTTCTGTGTTTATTTGCTTGATATTGTTTGTGGTCAAATAAGAATCAGTGTTGTTTTTATTGTAAGATCAAGTTTTGTACACTAGTTCAAAGTAGCATTACAGTTAAAATGTAAGGTTGTAGTTAATGCATACCCCGTAAGTTAGCATTAAAGTATGTCGTGTATTTATTGAAAGTACTCATGACTTCAAGGTAATGTTGCATTTTACTCGCCCAGAATCCATTTTACTCACAGCATGATTTTCACCTGGTTTGGGTCACTGAAGCCCCGTTCACACTACTGTGCTGGCCCAGGGCCACCTCAGGGCCGTGCATATTAAAGTCTGCAACCCCAGTTTAAGGCGCTTTTGCGTGTTCACATATGTGACTGCAAAGAAGGCAAATTGCTTTTTTTCTTTTTTATATGGAACGATAGCCTGCACTCAGAATGGAAGAGCTACCGGTATTACTATACAGTAATCCATGATTTGTAGCAGATGTTTCTTATTAATATATATATTTTCAATGCAGCACAGTAGCAATTTTATGCTATTGATATATATATATATTAAAACTATATATATATATATATATATATTATTGACTATTTTGACTTAATGTTATGGTGCATCAACGATCTTAATATTTGTGGATGAGATCAGTATTTTATGTGTGTGTAAAAGCAAGCAGCTAAAAGAAATGATCAGCATTTTAATGTAAAGACGCACACTTCAAAATAAACAATGGTGGCTGAATTAAGTCGCTGCATTATTGATCATTATTGAGATCCGCAATCCTGCAGTTTTTATATATCGCTTAGTTACTACATTTTTTTTTATTTAATATTTTTATAATGAAAGTTGTATGATGTAGAAATAATTAACATTCATTATTGATCCACTGTCATCTTGGCTAGCAGAGCATTCACCTTTCTATTTACCTTACACGTGCGGGGGAGTGTGGGAGTACTGAGCAACGTAACTAAATTGGTCATGTGATACGAAAAGGCCCTAAGTCTGCTTTGCGTTCATATATATGTAAAGACTGGCCCTGGTCCTGCAATTGCAGGCCCTGGGCCACATTGAAATGGTGGCCTAAATCTGTCTGGCCCTGGGCTGCCTTTTCTTTTTTGGATCGTTCACATATGAAAAAATCGCAAGTGTGAATGGGGTCTAAGTATATGGCTTTCAAAGGGTTTAGATGAAATTAGTCGTTTATTCAGTTGTTGACACTTTAAAAATATAAGTAGTGGTTAGGGCTCTGGACTCTTGACTGGAGGGTCGTGGGTTCAATCCCAGGTGGGGGACGCTGCTGCTGTGCCCTTGAGCAAGGTACTTTACCTAGATTGCTCCAGTAAAAAAACAACTGTATAAATGGGTAACTGTATGTACAAATAATGTGATATCTTTTAACAATTGTAAGTCGCCCTGGATAAGGGTGTCTGCCAAGAAATTAATAATAATAATAAATCAAGTGATGTGGTTACATTAATCAAGCTTTAAAAATCAGGAAAATTTGAAAATCATGCTGATAATTGGAGAGTAAAATACCCAATGACCCAAAACCTTATCTGGAGCGCTGGTTGTGTGTGTCTTGTGTTTGCCAGCAAACAGCAAAGGTCTTCACAGTACTGAAGAGCATGAGACCACTTCATCGTAACACTGCACAGCTGTGTTGAGTAATATTGCTACAGTTAGCTTTTTATCTCTGTAATTTATTTACTTGTAGGAGTTTAGCTAATCTCGTAGAATGTCAACATTTGGCACTTAGGGATGAAGCAAGGTATATGCCAAAACGAATTCGCTTTTAGAACAAGAGTAAGAGTGTGGGCAATTTGAGGGCTGATATGATTACAGATTCCCATAGTCAATGTTACTGAGGAATGTGATTGAATCTGGTTCAGGCTCACTGAAAAAGGGGCAATATTCAAAAAGCTCAGTTTGCATTTTGTGGAAGGAAATACAGTACAAGGAGCTTCCAGCACTAGCAGAAACAACGAAGGAGCTTGTAAATTAACCTCCCAAGCTGTTTATTTCAAGCATATACATTTTATAACATAAAACTATGACAAACTTGCATGTTTAGGCTAGTGCCTTTTTCATTGTCCTGAACTTTTTATTACATTTATTTTTTTTATTAGAATGGTGTAAACGTAACACTAAATAGTTTGTGAACGTAATTTTTGCCATCTAATTTGTAAAAGAAATAAGCAGGGGACGGGAGGGGGGGTCTGAAGGGCATTACTTATGTCTGTCTATTCTGCTTCACAAGGTAATCAGTCTCCTCTTGCTCCTTTCTCTCAAGAGGGGGTTTGCATATCCTGTTTTGGTGCTGGCGGGGCTTTTAAGAGGGCCTGCTGACATTTATTGCCAGATCTTGTGTTGCTAAACCACAGTAAAGATGTAGTGGTTTACCATTCCTCTCTGTTGTAATCATTGCGAATAAGCTTGAAAAACAAATAGCTTCTGTGCTACCTTTTGCCTGCTTTGCAAATGAGACTTTAAGTGGCAGAATACACTCTTAGCCAACACTGTGAGAATGTGAAACTCTCCTGTAGACTAGAGCACATTTTAACAGGATATTCTAGATATGTTAGATTCCACAGCAGTGCTGCGTTGTAACTACAAAGCTGTTTTCATTTTTTATGTATGTATTTATTTTTCGGAGAGAGAAAATTTGTATTGTTGTAAAAGCAGATTCATAATATGCTTTGAAATAATAATTAGTGCTCTACCTATTGCCAAGGTGTTCCAAGTGAAGATGTATAATTCTAAAAGGGTGAAACCACATTTTCTCATGCTGATCCACTCAACAACCTTGACATAAGTTTTGGTGTCTCAATGTGCTGCATCATGTGCAAAAACACATTCTGTACAGTATCACTTTAGCAATTGCAACTTCTTTGTTCTTAGAGAGCTGTTTATACAAACTTAATGTGACTGACAGAATAGTCTTAAAGGTGAGATGGTGTTAATATTGAGCTGGTCAGGAGGAGAGCATTTACTGGACAATAGTGAATTAGGTTGAGATTACAGATTGAATGCTTTACTGTACAAACTGGTATAGTGCCACAAGAGAGCAGAATTGCTAGAAACGCTTTATATACACAGGCTAACTTCACTATAACAAACCCTTCTTATAACAAATCCCCGTTTTTAACGATCCCATCAAATTAGCCCTATTGTAACGATGACTTACCAGAACTGACCCGAATACATCGATCTCACTACTGACTGACACTGAACTTTCTCCAGTGTGAACTAGTTATTCACTCGGTGAAAACAAAGACCATG
The DNA here is from genome assembly GCA_030684275.1 of Acipenser oxyrinchus oxyrinchus. Lineage (NCBI taxonomy): Eukaryota > Metazoa > Chordata > Actinopteri > Acipenseriformes > Acipenseridae > Acipenser > Acipenser oxyrinchus. The sequence continues at coordinate 5,918,773 of CM060253.1, forward strand.
GCTGGCTAATTCAAAGATAGCCTGTTGTGCAAATCATGCATGACGTACGCAGTCGTTGCCTGCCCTCCATCTTCACACAAACTGCAACCACGCAGCGGGCGTGAAGAGGCTACAGCAAACAGTGCATTGAGAAAAGCACGAACAACATGAAGCAATCTAGGCAGGATATTGCTTTGAAGAGAAAGGATGTGTAATTATTGTATTCCGCATGTAAGCGTACATTCTTTCAATTGCCAAACCCTATTAAAATGAACACCCTGATATATCATATACAGGATAACTTCACTATAATGAATCCCTATGGGACCTGGACAAATGTTCGTTATATCAGGGTGTTCACTATAATAGGGTTTGGCATTTTTCTGTATCAGAAAATTTGAATTGAACATCAATATATACTACTTTTATGAAGATTCCTTCACATTGATCAACATTTAAATGGTATTGTGACAAGGTACTGGTGTCACATGTGTGGGTAACCGCATTGCAAGACAGAGAGACATGGGAGTTGGAGTTGAAACGCCAGCACAGCCAAGCAGGGCTTATTAAACACAAAACAGAAAGTAAGCGTCATGTGACGCTACTATGGTAACGCACAGAGGACACATACATAAGACAGGCAGGCAGCTCTCAATCGAGCTCCCATCTGTAAACAATCATTTGATCAAACAATACAACTCCAAAAAGCACACAAAACAATATGTTTCCACATATAAATTACACCAACACTAATTTCCCATCGTGCAGGGCAATCACCCTGCTACAGGTATGTTTAAAAGAAAACAGTAAAGAAATGAAAAAGGAAAGAATGTGCACTGACATGCTGAATACAGCAATTACATTATTATTTAGCAGACGCCTTTATCCAAGGTGACTTACAGAGACTAGGGTGTGTGAACTATGCATCAGCTGCAGAGTCACTTACAAATACGTCTCACCCGAAAGACGGAGCACAAGGAGGTTAAGTGACTTGCTCAGAGTCACACAATGAGTCAGTGACTGAGATGAGATTTGAACCGGGGACCTACTGGTTCCAAGCCCTTTTCTTTAACCACTGGACCACACAGCCTCCTATAACATGTCATTCATACATGTCCTTTCTCTTGAAAAAACTATCCAGCATAGATTGCTCCTCACGCCTGTTGCCTGGTGTGAAGATGACGGACAGACAATGATTGCATTCGTCATGCATGATTCGTACTACAATAGGTAATCTTTGAATTAGTGTTATCTTTGAATTAGTCAACCATTGTCTTTGTTTTCACTGAGAGAATAAAACACTTTACACTGAAGAAAGTTCAGTGTCAGTCAGTATTGAGATCATTGTATCTGGGTCGATCATGTACGTGATTGTTCTAATAGGGCTAATTTGCATTGAAAAAAAACTATTGCTATGTTTTCACCCACTCTCCCCTTATTTCAAAAGAGCCTACAAGTGTCAGAAACCTTGCTTTGATAAAACTACATCACTGCTTTTCATAAGATCTCTCAGCATTTTCTTTTCAGTACAGTGCAGTAATACTAGCTACCAACTGTGCTCACCCTGTATCTGTAAGTACAGCATAGTATTTGCATGTCAGGGATTTAGGCAGGCACAAGTATTTTTTTTCTTTTCTTTTGTTCTGGTTTTACATTAGGATCTTGACGCTTGATGTATCAATGTATAGCTCATTTAGGTACCTCATCTGATTCTAAAAGTGAACCTCAGAAGACTTGTAAATTGCAAGCGACCATCTCTGAGAATCAAATTCATAGAAACCCATGTGAAAGGGCACACACAAGGCAGCACATGATTCTCTAGAACAATCGTGGCCTGCAATACTTTATATATTTTTTTTTTAGAGAACTACGTATTTATTCATATAATAACACCGATAAATAGGCCTACTTTCTTTCTGTGTTCAAATATACACACCTGCCACTTCCTTAGCAACAGAGGCAGGAGCTAAATGGATAACTCCCCATCGTGATTGGGTCATGCCTGAAGTTTGAGTTTCACATTCATAGTGCATGCATTGATTCTTCAGGGTGTATATCTTCACAAAAATGACAGGTAAAGCAATCAAAGCAGGGAATGTGCTGTTAGACTGGTGGCGGCAGTATACTGACTTGTATTATTATTATTATTATTATTATTATTATTATTATTATTATTATTTATTTCTTAGCAGACGCCCTTATCCAGGGCGACTTACAGTCGTAAGCAAATACATTTCAAGTGTTACAGTACAGGTAATAATACAATAAGAGCAAGATAAATACAATGACTAGTTCAAGCAAGTACAAGTGTGACAAAATACAATTCAATAATACAGCAGATAAAAGTGACAGTGATAGTTACATCAAGATATGATTAAATACCAAATACTACAGTTTAAACACTTGGCAGATTACAGTACTCTGAAGTACAGGATTAAATGCAGTAAAATAGGGAGCAGATAAGAGTAAGTAAAGCATATTTAAGGAAGGGTGAAAGTGTCCCAGGGGAGAAACAGAGGAGTTCTACAGGTGCTGTCTGAAGAGGTGAGTCTTAAGGAGGCTCCGGAATGTGGTCAGGGACTGGGCGGTCCTGACATCTGTAGGTAGGTCATTCCACCACTGCGGAGCGAGGGTGGAGAAGGAGCGGGCTCTGGAGGCAGGGGAGCGTAGAGGAGGTAGAGCCAGTCTTCTAGTGCAGGCGGAGCGGAGAGGTCGAGTGGGGGTGTAGGGAGAGATGAGGGTCTGGAGGTAGCTGGGTGCAGTCTGGTCAAGGCATCTGTAGGCTAGTACAAGAGTCTTGAACTGGATGCGAGCGGTGATCGGTAGCCAGTGGAGTGAGCGGAGTAGTGGAGTTGCGTGGGAGAAGCGAGGCAGAGAGAACACCAGGCGGGCAGTGGAGTTCTGGATGAGCTGGAGCGGACGGGTGGCGGACGCAGGGAGGCCAGCCAGGAGGGAGTTGCAGTAGTCTAGGCGGGAGAGTACCAAGGCCTGGACCAGGAGCTGGGTGGCATAGTTGGTGAGGAAGGGTCGGATTCTTCGGCTGTTGCTCAGGAAGAATCGGCAAGTGCGTGCCAGAGTGGAGATGTGCTGGGAATAAGAGAGGCAGGGGTCCAGGGTGACTCCGAGGTTCTTAGCGGAGGAAGAGGGAGAGAGTGTGGTAGATTCCAGAGGAACAGAGATAGAGATCAGAGGAGGAGGAGGAGGAGGGAAAGAAAAGGAGGTCAGATTTAGAGAGGTTGAGTTTGAGGTGATGCGAGTGCATCCAGGAGGAAATAGCAGACAGACAGGTAGAGATACGGGAGGAGATGGTGGAGTCAGAGGTGGGGAAGGAGAGGAAAATCTGAGCATCATCAGCATAGAAATGGTATGAGAAACCATAGGATGCGATGAGGGGCCCAGGGAGCAGGTGTAGAGAGAGAACAGGAGAGGACCCAAGACTGACCCTTGGGGACTCCTGTTAAGAGAGGGTGAGGTGTGGAGGTTGCTCCACGCCAGGTTACCTGGTAAGTGCGGTTGGAGAGGTAGGAGGAGAACCAGGCCAGAGCAGTGCCAGAGATCCCCAGGTCAGCAAGAGATGATAGTAGAATAGAGTGATCAACAGTGTCAAAGGCAGCAGAGAGGTCGAGGAGAATTAGGACAGAGGAGAGAGAGGCAGCTCGGGCAGACTTAAGTGAGTTGGTGACAGACAGGAGGGCGGTTTCAGTGGAGTGAGCAGAGCGGAAGCCAGATTGGAGAGGGTCGAGCAGAGAGTGGTTGGACAGGAAAGCAGAGAGCTGGCGGTGTACAGTCCGCTCGAGGGTTTTGGAGAGGAAGGGTAGGAGGGAGACAGGACGGTAGCTCTGGAGGGAGGTGGGGTCGAGGGTAGGTTTTTTGAGGATGGGAGTGATAGAGGCTTTTTTGAAGGCAGAGGGAAAGAGACCAGAAACTTGTAGTGATGAAGATGACTGTTAGTCCTAAACAATATTAAAAATATCGTTGCAGAATGTCATTTGTATGAGTTGTGGCTGGACTAAAAAAGTGAAAATATTGCTTTGTGGAATCTGTTTAATCTGTAAGGAATTTAACTTCAAAGAGGCATTACGAAACAAAGTATTTGAGTTTTAATGAGTACACAGGAAAACTGCAAAACCTAAATATTTAGACAACAGCTGTCTGCCCGGCCAGCAGAGAAGTTGTGCACCATTGCTGAACACGGGATGCTTATCAGTGACCACATGAAGCTAACTGACCACAGTTTGATGCTGATCTGCTCAGTTGCAAATTCGGCTGGTATCAGGGAGCTGATACGGGTCACAGTTCTTTAAAGTTAAAAAAAGCATCAAAAGCATAATTTAAGTAGCTGCATCTTATTCTGGGATCTTTAGGGTTTATACCTTGGAGAGCCATTTTTAACATTTATATTCAAATACGGTTCAAAATGGATGCCAAGCGGTTTCTTTTGATATTTAAAATGCATAATAAATGCATGCAGAATATTTTAATACAATATAAAAAAATTAAAAAAAAATCTAAATTAATGCAAAAAGTCTTTTTTTCTATTACATCCGGATATTATAAATAATTCACAGTGAATGCACTGGATCTTTTATTTAACATAATGTAATCAAAGAAACTATATTGCAAAAGTCTACCGGAATCCATAATAGTAGTACATTATTTCATGTTAGATTTTGAAATTTTCCATTTTTGACCATAGTTGTAGTTAGTTACATGTGTATGCCTAAAAATGTCAACGTTAAGGTTGTGGTTAAGGTTATGAAAAATGCCAGTGTCAGTCAAGAAGCCTTGAACTACTTGAGACTACCTCCAGCTTTCCTGTCAGGTCACATGAAACACAGGGTTCAATTCTGAAGACATAGCTGGGTTGCTTATTTATTTTGTTTAGTTACGGTATTTTTATTTTTTTCTAGGTGCACCTGTTTCTGCGTTGGTTTTCCTTGTATATGTCATCTGAAGAAAGCTGCTACTTTGAGGAGAAAGTTAAATTGTTCTTGTGAGATATTTTATCAGTTTCACTGGCAGTTGACCAAGGAAAATCTATTAAATCCAAGTTTAATTTTATTTGGGCAACATAAAAGAGGCCATCTGTGTGCCAAACAGACAGTTTATCTCGGTTACTTCCTCGGCAGACGAAAAGTGGAAGTTGAAGGTTAATTTTTACACTGCATGAGATAAAAGCTCCTGTGAACTGAGATGGAATTCAAAATATTTGGAGTGAAACCGGTGTGTGTGTGATTTATTTATTTTATTTCAGTGATCTAATTTCTTTGTTGGCCTTAGTATACTTGCAAGAATGTCAACTTTTTCACACACGCAGGAGGTGCTGTTCGTGGTGTTAGTAGATAGATGGCAACATCATGTTCACATCTACTTGACATACTCTGAAAAAACAGACATCTGTTGTCAATTTCAGTGTCAATATCCGCTGTTATCCTCACAGTAAGCTCAATAGCCTAACTGTTGAAATGTACGTCTGCAGAATTTGACTCAAAATAGCTTGATTCCGTTTGCAAACATTTTGATCTCAGTGCTAGCCCTTCTCACCGCTGAATCCAGACTGATTACTTTTTCTCTCTGTGCATCCCTAAATATGAACTAATATACTAATACTTACACTGATGGACAGTGGCCACATTTTATTGTCATGCATTCTGTCCAGTGGTAGCGTCTAATGTAAAGGCTTTTGTTGTTAACTCCCCACCAATAGGGTATAAATAGAGCCCTGTGATTTTTTTTTTTTTAATGATTTTTCATTTTATTTTTCACAAATTTCTTTTTATTTTGTTTTGTTAAAGATACACGTTAATAAAACGACTCAAATTGATGTATATCAACAATAGTATAGTATGCATCATGTTTTAACTACGTGCATATTTTTTATTAAACATCCTCTTTTTGTAACATTTTGACAAAAACAGCTCACACAGAAAAATAATTGAGTTACCCTAATTTCTCATTAGCAGCAGTAACAGTAAAGTACAGTCTCCCACTCTTTTTAATCAACAGCCTATTTACAGCAAATAGTGCCCATGCCCTCTATAAAAATATAGTAAGATCAAATAAAATTTGTATTTACATTGCCCTACTATTGTGGGGCTGTCATAATAATTGCACATACAGCAATCTATCAATTAAAAAAAACAAACAAAAAAACAAAACAAAAGGAATTGTATTTCAATCTCATTTGCACTGAAGCATTATACAACAAGTTTGGGTTTTCTCAGTATTGAAACACTAAACAAAGCAGATTCATTCATTCAAATCCATAGAAAACCAAAACAGCATTTGCTCCAGTGCAAAGCTTGCACCGCTTGAAATAAAACAAAGAAATTAGCATACTAATACAAAATAGAAGCAAACCAGCCATATTTTCCCCAAAAGGAATAAACAGCTAATGCTTAACAACGGTATATTTCGACTCCCATTCAAGATGACAGTTACAAAATCTGTACAATTTTGTTACCGTCCGCTCTGGCACCTAGCAAGCTCAGGCAGACAACTTCCAGAGGCCGGTAGCTCACTGACATTCGGTTCCGTTTTCCTGGGTTTAAAAGAGGAAGCTGGCTTGGTCGTGGGATCGGAGGATGTCCACTGAACCTTCAGTTCTCCTGAGCTGTGTGGGGAATTGCTGCAGTGAGGGAAAACATAATTGGGGAGAAAAGTGGGGGTAAAATAATTCGGCACTCTAGATTAAAACTAGATTTGCGTTTGGTTTGGTATAGGCTTCAGGATGCAGTTGTAATCATGTCTAAAAATAACTCTTCACTCTTGTCTTTGTAAACCTTATAATTTCTAACGAATTTCACAGATTGAAAATGTTATCTTTTTCAAATTGTCTTTATTTTGTCTTTTATTCATAAGAATAACCATATGTGAGCTGTCAACTAAAATATTTCTTTAGACACAGATTGCTTGTATGAATGGGGTAGGCCTTCCCAGAGCTTTGTCACAGGAAATTGATTAGAAACAGACTTTAAAAACATAAGAGATTATCAAAGGCCTGTGTAACCACAGCCTGACTCCATTCATTCACTGATGCATATATTGACACACTGATAGTCATCAGTCATGAGCATACACGTTTAAGTACTTCTGTGAAAATATAACATGATGTCAACCAAATCTTTTGGTCTCACAAAGTATGTTTGTTAAATTTGCATATCTTATGTCGTGACTTTACATTATTCCTATTAAAAAATAATAATGGGCTAGATTTGAACAACCTTGTAATTACCTACTGTATAGGGACGTTCATATCAACATACTTATCCGAAAGAAATACAAAGCGGCTATCAAGCCCCTCGACACTTCTTGGTGCCAGAGTATTAAATTGTACAAAACAGAAAAGTCTATATGATGTCTAGTTGTGTTTTGTGCTTTAGAAAAGGTTACTTTCTGTAATACTGGCACCCTCAAGGATCATGTTCATTTTATTTTCCTCAGTGGAGGAATGTTTTTTTTCCCAAAATATTCCCTAGATACTCTATTTTACTCATATTGCAATGGCATATAGTGAAAATAAATGGTCATTGAGACTAAACAGTGCATGTGCTCAGGTTGTGTCTGGTTTTGATTTGATTTTCATTGTTCATACCTATTATTATTATAGAGTGGAATGTGTGTGTTTGAGAAAAGGCCAGACAGTCAGTTTGGTACAGGTGATAAACTGCCATGGTATTTCAGAAGTGTCAGTTTCCCAAATGTCAGCCTGTCCGAATGACTGATCACTTGTCTACTTGTCAGTGCTGAATTGATAGCAACGTTAATGATCCTGTAATGAAACAAGATGGAAAAGAGAATAATTCTCTTCCAGTTGTACAATGCAACTTGTTTTTTTTTTTTAAAAGCACATTTAGATGCAGTGCAAAGGGCCATTTCTGTCTGCCTGTAAATCTATAAAAAAAATAACAACATAGGGCCTCATTTACTAAGCGGCAGTAATTTGTCCAGAATTGCAGGAGGAAAATTGAGATGACTGTGCATGGTATTTCCCAGTGTCATGCCCTATTTACTAACTAATTAGAAGCAAAAATACCGGTCGCCTGCAGGTATTTAATTTTACTACTGTACTGTTTAAGCCTATGAACTTACGCTTGTCAAGTGACCCCGGAGATTGGTTGTGCCTCCATGATACATCAACAGTCGCTTGCACAGTTTGCATTCAACTTTTTTTTTGGTTGTCTGGGCATTTAGCAAAACAGCAGAGGGGTTTCAAGACAGCTTACGCTATACAACACTTTGCTGTTGAGATGGCGAATGAAGAAATGAAAGGTTTGCCTCTGGATAACACGAGCTGGAGGGGGGAGGGGCGGACGGTGCTCAGTTTTTGAAATTAAAATTATTAGCGTTAGCGTATATTTTGTATGTTTCAAACATATTCTACCATACCACTTCTCTAGTATTCAGTGCATATTTTACTGAAGCACTACAACTGCTATAGGTACCCCCCAGTGCTTTGGATACGATACCCTGCTCCATACACGACAGCGGCTCCATATAGAGTTGCTAGGTATAACGATTTGGTAGTGGATTTTAATACAACAACTTTTGTTTACGTAATATGCATTAACAAATCCAAAGATCCAATTTTTGCATGCGAGTGACATTTAACGTGTGATTTATATTATTCACACATTCTCAAACTGTTTCTGATAACAGAGAGAGAAAAAAAAAAAAACCTGACGAACCCTTGTAGGTTTAAAACTATTCCTGGCTAGCGAACAAACCTTCAAACACAGCCCTAATAAAATGCCTTCTGGCTGGTTTGACAGACCACAGTAACACCAATTTCAGCTACTTAATGTTACCTCAGGTAACGTACTGTAGTCTAGGATTAGTGGTAAGCGAGGTCTGTGACTTTCACAGACCTTAAGTTTTTAATAGAACAATGTAAAGTTGCTATTTTTTTTAGCATGGAACAACAGGAGACAAAGCATTATATTTACAGTGGCAGTCTGAATGTGTGCAAAGAATATGCTTCAAATGCAAAAACCACAAAGTTGTTTGTGGTTAAAATGGGTGTGCTCACACTCACTCAGAGTTGTGAGGAGAAGATAGAAAAAGTACCTCATTGTTTCGAGCTAAAGATTGCAATTGTTAACGTGTGCCAAATAAAGCAGTCACTATGGCTACATGACAAAGGCATCAAGAAAAGAGGACAGTCTCTAATTAGACAAGGTTTGTAGAATGCAAGAGAGTCATGTTATCGCAGACAGCCCTTTACAATGAAATCCATACATAATGTTATGTTTACATGTGCAGTTGTAATTGTTGCCTTTCGAAAGATTCAGCAGAGTAGTAAGAGTAGTAAGACACAAAGGGACCCTTGCTACAGGAAGTCCTGTATACTGGTAATAGTACGAACAAAGAAAGAACTCAGGCCTTTGATGATTTAACGGTGTGAAAGAAAGGTGGTGTTTGAATATTGACGTCACAGTTATTTTTAGCCTATGAAGTGGTAACAGCATCAAAGTAGTTACCACTTGTTGTGATTGCATATGAGATACGGACTGTTGGTCTCTTTGGTAAAGTCTTTAACAGATCTAGGTGGAGATTTGGATGGATTTATGCCTTATAATTATGCCAACGTTGTGTACCCTTGAAGTGAAGTGTCTGCGATGGAGTACTAGTACTGTGCTGTAGTTTCTCAAAGTCGCTGAACTCATTCCAAACTTCCTGACTTAACCATAGCATTCTTCTCATGGAAAAACATTAGAAACCAAAATACATTTGGGTCAACATTAGTTATGCAGATTAGGTCATTTCATTAGAGCAGTATATGTGTTTGCGTAGTGCCTGATTTTATCAAGAAAGCTCAGAAATGATGCTCTAGTACAAAAAAAAAAGGAATATAAAATGGAGATGTTACATCATCTGAGTCGTTTAAAGAAATTATTCCAAAATGTTCAAAATAGAATCTGTTATCCACAGCATATTAGGCATGAGGGTGCATTTGGAATGTAAAATACAACAAAAAAAACACACATTTTATGCTTAAGCATGATGAGATCACACCTCATATGCTGCTTTCCAATACCTTAAATGGCATTCGAGCGAGTACTCTTCCGTTAAATTTGCAAGCAAATGTCTCATTTCAGGTTTTATGGTGTGGAAGCTTCGTAAAGGCCAGAGTTTATGTTTTCTAGTAGGTTTCTATGCATAAATATCTCATTCATCTCAAGCAGTTGGGAAACAATTTACTGGTGTTGTGAACTTTTTAAACATATCGTTTGAGGACTCAGACTTGTCTGACTCGAGAGTTTTGTTCTAATGATCTGCACTGTGGTGATTCTAAATCCTCCTACTATGTAGATCTGTATTAAGGAGGCTGTGTGGTCCAGTGGTTAAAGAAAAGGGCTTGTAACCAGGAGGTCCCCGGTTCAAATCCCACTTCAGCCACTGACTCTTTGTGTGACCCTGAGCAAGTCACTTAACCTCCTTGTGCTCCGTCTTTCGGGTGAGACGTAATTGTAAGTGACTCTGCAGCTGATGCATAGTTCACACACCCTAGTCTCTGTAAGACGCCTTGGATAAAGGAGTCTGCTAAATAAACAAATAATAATAAATTAACCCTGCTGGTGTTTCCCCAGGTTTATTGACCCCTTATTGCCATCACTAAATGAAATAAACAGAGTGATAGAGCAGGGAACAATAGAATCGTGCCAGTGTTAACTGTGGTGCGGCTCTGGTCTGTACCGTGCAATCCTTTTAGGGATTCAGTTGTTGTCAGCCTAGCATCAAATGGTTCTCTAATAGGGTTTTTCTTCAAAGGGAATTAATTTTCAAATCTAAATCTGTAATGATGAATTCAAGTTTGATATTCATGAAACCCTTAGAGACTGGCTTATTTACCAACAGTATAGAACATATTTATGCATATACAACTAAAACCAAACTTTGTTAAAACATTCTTTTAATAACTCACGAGGTAAAACTTTGTGAATAGAGGCTGTGTCCTTAACCCCATGAATTATACTGGTAGGATTTTGAAAGCTGGTTTGGCAGCTTCTCTGCACAGTGTTTACCTGGCTGCCTTTTATAGTCTCTTGTACGTCTGAGACAAGTTTGTAGTTTTTAGATATTAACAAAACAGTGGTAAAGGAAAACCTGCTGTGCTGTGAACCATGAATTACTACTGTGCATTATGAGCACCGCAGGTACTCCAAAGAGCACCGGTCTTTAGTGATTCGAATTAGGGAGATTCCACAGCATATGGTTATTTGGTATAACATTACGCATATATGCTCGAAGTACAAATAAATACTGAAAAACTAGGCTTTTCAGAAGAATATAAATATCAAAATGAATGTTTCAATAATATAGGCACTGATACAGATGCATCTTTAATGTACAGTTCAAACCTCATGACCCTGGAGCAGCACTTGTTATCCTTATTACAGATATCTCTAAATTGGTTTCAATTAGATATTGCAAGTATAAACTGAATGGTATCTTCTGCTGCACAGTATATATATGCATGGACTAGATTTGGGGTATCAAAAATATCTAAGCCCTGTCAATGTACACAATATACAAAATCTTCCACATAATTATGTAGCTGCATAATTACAGCAAAATATATATATATTTTTAAAATGAAACAATGTGAAAAAAAATATTGACACTAATGATTTGTGATTCCTCTTTCATGGGGTTTCCATGTGAGGCAATTTACACGTGAAATGGCGATGCTCGTGCACGTTTGGGAGAATTACTCATGTAAATCAGGTTTGTGGCCGAAAAAATTTGGACAAGAGTAGTAAAACACATTATTAACCAGCCAGGCACGAGGTATTTTGCTTTATTGCAGCAGCTTAGATTCACTCGTGTACCAGGTCTCTGAGCACGGAAACCACATTTTGACAAAATCTCACTAGTAATCTTCAAAAACAGCACAAGAACTGTACGTATAGCTAATTTACATATCAACCCCCACCTTTCCCCTTTATTTGCATGATGTCGGGTGAAAAGCCCGGTTTACTTGAGTAAAATAAATTGAGCGAATGGAAACCCAGAAAAGCATTTTACACGAGACATTTTTCTCAAGCAAATGTCTCAAGCTAAAAAACTCCACCTTTGTTATAAAACAGTGCATCACTTTACATCCAAAACTGATCTATATGTTGTTGTTTTGTATTTTTAAATCTTGGGTGGGAGTTCACTATTTGCCCTTATAAGGACTCAAAATAAGCACTGGAAACTGATGAAATCCAATCTGCAGTGGTATGCTGTAGGACAACCCATGGAGAATTTATAGACTGCTAATCTAGTTAGTAATGTGGGGAGCAGATGCTGATGCAGGGAAGCACAAAAATGCCAACAAAAAAAATGTTTCTGAGGTAGAATTTATTGCAGGTTTATTATACATTAGCTAATACAACGTGAATCTTCATGATTAAACCCAGCTGTGAAGTGTTTTACTTAAAGCTCATTTACTAAAAATATCTGCCTTAGGTCAAAGACTATGAAACATGCCGTAGTGTGGTGGAGATATACTAAGTAGTTTACAGCGTATGGGCATAGTTTGATGTGTGTGGGTGCCTTGAATTCACATCACAGAATAACAGCATGGTTTCTCCTTTTGCCTATGGAAAACAACCAGTTCCTAAATTAAACCATGAAATGGTTTACGGGATTGTGGCAAAGTGCCCCCCCCCCCGTGTATTATATGTTACGTGTTGTGTGTAAATGTTGGTGTATAGTCATCGGTACACGGGATATAAACGGGTCTGTGATTCACGTGTGATTTAAATTGTATATTTGTATTTAGGCACGAGGATGGCACATCACATCACGTGCAAGTAAAAAGTAATAATGTGTGAGCACGGGGAATTGCACTTTAATTAATTCACGTGCAGTTGTACCGAGATTCCAATTGAATGATTGACTAGGCAATCGAGTCTCGGTACAACTGCATAAAAGCTGCATGTTTTCACTCACTCGGGGTTGTGTGTTCGGTGAGTGGAGAACGGGTGTGGAGAAGGAGAAAATAACCAAGGAAAAAAGTGAATAAGTGTTCTTACTCACCGTGTTTGTCTGTTCGTGTCTGTTTACTGTATAGTCCGTTTTGTTTGTCTATTTATTTTGGCGCAAGTGCCGTGTCCTGTGTTTTTGTTACAACTGTTTATTTTCTGTCTGTTTATTCATTAAATGCTCAGCTCCACCAAACTCCATCTCTCTCTGTCGTTTGTTCCTGCTTCTGCCGTGACGTCACCGCCCAGTCATCCTGTCACACGGATAGATAAGGTTCTGAAGCCTCGCAAGCACAGCAATTAAATTGCTGCTTTTCTCTGGAATGACAATACAATCTCCAGTAAACAAGGTGCCTCTGCCTCCTCCTGGGGCCCTGGCAGGGTGTATTGGGCCTTTTCACATGAAAGTCAGACAGTAGGCCTCCCCCCTCTAGAAAATTATATAATTGGTGGTAATTACACCTTCTGTGTTACAAACTGCACTGGGATTAGCTCTCCTTCACACTGACAAAGTCTGAACTCAAGCATCATTCCTAGAAGAAGCCCAGATGTTGTCTCGGAGGAAAAGTTGAAACAGAGAAAGGAAAAGTTACATTGCAAATATTTTTTTTCTTTTTTTGTGGGAATATTTTCCACCCTCAAATCCTGTGGATTAATTTGAATGTTTTATGGTTACAAGGCTCAGAGAAACTGAGCTGTTTCTTCCAAAGCCTCAAGACTACATTTCTGTGGTGACAGTGGTGAAAGCATGCACAGTGCAAATGCACAGTAATGAGAGCTTCTGCTAATTTAGTTACTTCATAATACAAAAGAATCTTGTGGGGGAAACAAATCTATATATATATTTTTTCAGTGTTATAGCTCTGTATTGAACCTAAACACATTCTATCCTGAAATAAGTCAAATCCATTATCATGTGCCTTTTCTTAGTGGCATGTTGTCTCCCTTTCTGTGCTTTTATCCATAACGTCCTGTGGTCTCACTGTGTATGTCTTTACCGTTCATGCATTGCGAACGCCCCTGAGACACAGTGGGCTTTTTGATGTTATGACAAACAGAAGTTGCCTCTGCAAGCTCACAATGAGGGAACTGAATCAATCTGCTTGTGCATACACTGATGGACCATAGATCTCCCACACTAACTGTTAAGGAAGATTAAGCAGACGTAATGGATTTGTGTGTAGGAATGTTTTGAACTGGTTGGCCCAGAATAAAGTTTTTTTGTGGCCTAAAACATCTGTCACAGGTCGGGTGATGGCAGGGTGAAAAGAGGAGGTGGAATAAAATTCACAACATGTTGGGAAAGGCAACCCCTGGAATTCAGCGGCAAACTAGTAAAATGGCCCCCACTGATTGATGAACTCGAGAGACTTTCATTGTCATATTCAAATATAAAGAGGCCCTGCACACTGAGAAATGTGTTTTGTGGCTGGCAGCCATTTTGGCTCAGACATAGAGGAACAGCCTGGGGCCAAGATGGCCGTCTTTACACAGCCACATGTTAAAATGTTTAATTGTTTTGGTTTATTTATTTTATTGAAAAGTGTGGAATGTGGCCAGGTGGGAATTCAAGGATTGAAATCAACTACCCCTGGCCACACCCCAGAAACGACAAAGAGAATGTAGAGGAAGTTAGTTAGTTCAGTGAAGGTTTGTACAGCCGAGAGAGAGAGAGAGAGAGAGAGAGAGAGAGAGAGAGAGAGAGAGAGAGAGAGAGAGAGTGAGTGGAAAAGAAAGGAGATTAGCTCCCCTCATTTAGGTAGATGCTTTTGAGTTTATTTGTAGTGTTTTTTTAAAACCTTTTATTTGATCCCGTATTTGTTTTTGTTTTGTTAAAGAATAAAAGTGCACGAGAGCACTTCAGCTGCAGTTCTGAGTCTGGGTGTAATTTAGATCTTGTATTTAACATCATATAAATAAAAAAAAAAACTACAAAATGATATTGCAAAAGTCTACCGGAAGCCAGAATTAAGTTGACCATATGGCTCTGTGTTCAGCGGGCCAGTTTGGGACAGTTCAGGCTTTTCAACTCACAACCCAATGCATTCTGGTTCATTTTACCTTTAAGAGAAGCAGGACTACGCTTTCCAGAATGCATTGGGTTCTGAGTTGAAAACCCTGAACTGTCCCAAAGTGTCCCGCTGAACACAGAGCCATATGGTCACCTTAGCCATAATAGTAGTACAGTATTTCATGCTAGATTGATCAAAATGTTTTTCCCACTTTTATTCAAAGTCAAGTCTTTTAAATCAAATTTAAAAGCATTTGTGTATTCTTGAGCTGGATTGATTGGCCAATGGCTTTTTACGTAAAGTGCCCTGGGATGCTTTGCCTGTAAAGTGCTGTATACAAGCAAATTGTATTGTATTGTATAGATAATGAATTATTTGCCTCTTGTAATTGGAGAGGTGAGCCGGGGCGGTTAGAATCCCTGACCCCCAGTGGCGGCACAGGGGAACAGCAATGAAATGAAAACAACTGGCAGAAGAGACAATTATATTTTAACACGGGAAGGAGCTCTTTATCCTGAACCACGCCAGGGCTACAATTCTACCAATGCAACACTGCTGCTTATTAGATCACTTAAGATGGTTTAAAAGTTTGATCAGGAAAGGGAAAACCTGCCTCTCTTCATTCTGAAGTGTCTCTGTCAAAAAAGCAAGGGGAACCCAGATATCAGGACAGAAGCACTGAGATAGCGGCACATCATCACCTTGGGTTTAAGGTTGATGGAAAAGCAGGTTGTTATACATTAGAAGCTTGATACTGGTAGACTGTAAGATTCTGTGTGTTGGTTTGATTCTTGTTTTTTCCCTGCAGTGTGATCTAACTGAAACTAAGCTGGCCAGATGTACAGGTGTGACTGTAGCTCTCTTTGCTTTTCCGCTGAAGCCTGATTCATCACAATACTGCAGATTAAACAATATGTGTCATTTGTTTTACTCAAATCCACATGCCACAAAATCTTATATACTGTTTCTTAATACATTTTTAACTGAACCTGAATTATTTTGAAGTACAACAGTCATCATTTGGATGTAGTACAGCTGTAAAATTTTAAAAAAAATAAAACCCAATGTGTCGTAATCATTAATTAAACATGCAAAAGAAATTCACTTATCCGCTTGCCAAGTACTGCAATTACTTAATTTTAAAGCGAGAAAGGTTATTCCAGATATATATGTATTTGTCTAAATATACTGCAATGGGTAACACAATAACAAAGTCTTAAATCAAATTTACAGTAGACTATATACTATAACCATTTACAGTCTTAAAAAGGGCCCTGTGACTCATCTGGGTTGTTTTGAATGAGGTAATGGTCTTCCACTGGTGCGCTACTGCTTCAAAGGACAGAGACTGATGAGTGAAGGTAATAATAGATCAGAACAGGTGAACTTATGACAAGCTGCTATTGTGAGAATGACATTGACAGTCAATGGAGTATATTGAGTGAATCACACTTCTGAGTAACCTGAAAATACAGCTTGCACAACATGACGTCTTTCTTTGCTTAACACACGCTTGAAAAAATAAAATTCCCAGACATCATTTTTATTTCGTCATTTACTTATTTTCTTATGCTCTCGTTTCACTTGAACCTTTAGCCTTTGTTCTGTGACATCTGTATTAAAATACATGGTTGTGGGCTGTTAATCCTTTTTATATACTGGTAGCTACCAGTTCATATAAAATAATTATTACATTTTATAACTGTATTTAAAAGAACATATAAAAAAAGAACACCTTTTCACACCTATCTCTGCCCCGAATCACCCACCATTAACAGACCAATCATAGTGATGTTGTAAAACAATAGCTAAGCCCTTTATACTACCATATACTTTGTTTAAATGAATAAACCTGTAGTAACCTGCAACTCATTTGTGAAGAGGACAGCTTTTGCATTGGCTATTCGGTGCTATTAAAAAGGGATTTAATGCAAGAATCCTGATGGTTTTATTGCCTGTTTTTTACACTACATGAGTTCATAAACAATCTGCAGTGAAACAGTTTGCCGGCAAGGTTTTCCTCAGCTCGTTATGTGGTAAATCTGTCACTAGATGCATTAGGGCAGTTCAAAGTAACTTCCAGTGGCAGGGGCTCTGTATAAGTGAAACATAATCTTTAACGTCTGCCTTAAACCCTTCGGAAACTAAGGAGTTATGGCTCATGCCAGATATTGTTTTACACACTTTGTACGGCTTGTCCATTCTAGCAACTGCATCAAACCTGCTGCCCGATTACAACCTACAGAGATACTTGTATATCATCTCAATTTTTCTTAATCTTTTGTAATATTCTAATATCTGTGTCTTCCATCGTTCTCCAGTGGTGTTGGTGCTAAGGTCATTATTTACTGGCTTGTGTCCATCACTGGGTCTGCTGAAAGATTTTTTTTTTTTTTTTTCTGAAGTGAGGTGGTTTGAAAATCGACAACAAAGTTGTGACTTCTTATATCATTAATAGGGCCCTACCAAATTCACGGTACATTTTCATAAATTTCAGCTATTTAAATCTTAGATTTCACGGTGGTGTAACAAAGTATGAACATATAGTTAAAAACAGCAAAATATAAACATTTAAAGCTCTGAAGTTAACAAAAGCACGTGACTAACAAAGTAGAAACGCTAAAAGAGAATGAAACTGACATCCAGAGGATCGCTCTATGATTGTTGCGTTTCTGTTATTGTTATTATTTTCTGTCTCTGCGGTGTAAACACGGCTCTCTGCATGCACAGAGATTTTTGGAATTGACAGACAGCGCCGAGCTAGGGACATGTCAGTAGCTAGACAATATATCCAGAGGCTAAAAAATATAAACGTCTCTGAAATTACTGACATATTTATTTTATTTATTTTTTTGTCCTGCGGTGCTTTTAATGTATTTTTCTGCAGTAATGATTGTAGCACTTTGATTTATTTTGCACACTCATTTTAAAATGTCGCCTGACGGTACTGCCAGTTGAGAGCAGTCGGTCATACTAAACCCGCTCCGGATGCCTGTGTCTACCAATCAGTGAGTAGAGCCCAGTTATTGGCTGTTGTCAAGTGTCAATCAATAAATCCTGTCCAATTCATGATGAGCTTTCTTTCTTTTTTAAATTGAAACAAGCTAACAATAGCATCAGGAACTTGTAACGGTACATATAACTTGGATTTTAGTGCAGGGTAAAAGTACACAAAACAGACCAGATTTCGGTGCAGAATGAATTTCACGGTCCGTGTCACGTTTCTCATGGCCATGAAATGGGTAGGGCCCTAATCATTAATTACCAGGTATATTAACCAATGTCCCTTTTCCACCTCTGGGTCTGTATCTGAAAAGACTACAAAATCGGAATTTATGACTAGAGGTGGTTTGAAAAATGACCACTTGGGGTTTTATTTTCTGTCCATTCTGAGTTAGTTGGTTTGAACACAACATTTCCTGTTGCTAACTCACCGTTACAGAGGGGACGGAAATGACCTACTGTAGTGGTCATTTCTAAAACCACCTCAACTCAAAGGCACTTCAAAATCAAGACAAAAAAATAATGTAGAGAAAAAAGTAGATGATCCCTTCAAGGTGATTGCTATAAAAAGGTAAAATCCAAATCACTAGCCTTTTATGCCTTTCATCTCTTGAGCTCTGGGCTCAAATCCAGGTTATAAGTGTAGCAAGCTTTAACTGAGTGCCCAGTGGGCAGTAGGCCACAGCACAAACCCACCATGCAGTCCTGTACAATTGGGAGTCTGTGTTTGAGAGAGGAATGGATTGCAGGGGGTGCTTCACTGTACTTCCATGGGCCCTTAAAGGAAAAAAAAAACTTTTCTAGAAGTGTTTTTTACATGCATTTTCAAAAATGCAATGTCAGCACAAATGTTTTGCATATTTTTGCTGTTGTTGGGGTGTGTTTGGATACGGTCCATCCACTTCTGGAAGTGTGATTGTATATCAGTATTTCTGCTCCAAAAATCCTGTCTGGAGGAGGCATGACTCGCAGCTAGCCTCAGATATAATTCAGACAGAGAGTATTTAATGGCTGTGATGGTATATGTTAGCTACTGCAATTGTAATTGTAATAAAGTATGTTGTAGTAGGAAGGATTTGGACTCCCACAAACAGGCATATTTTTTAGAAGTCTCATAGGGAAGCTGAGCTCACACCCTAATTGCAGATTTCCTCAGGAGACAGTGCAGTGCAGCCTGGCTTTGTGGCTGCTCAAGGCTTCTAGTCTGTGGTAAACACAGGGAGGCTTGTACCTTTCTACGGCATTGACTAGAAAAAATAAAACAGATTAAGAAACATGGGTTGGTGTTGGCATGGAGAGTTAGGCGATGAAGTCAGGGTGGAGCACATTTGGTTGACTAATTATAATTCTTGCTGCTGAGAATGGGGGGGAAATGGTTTGGAATTTGCTGACTGTGGATAAAAGTGACTGCAGCATTCCAGTGTGGCTAACCTAAACATACACATTTTCCTAGACAGCGGTAGACAGTCCGATCTACAAAGATAAAAGTCACTAAGTGCTGTGGGAAAAATATATATATATATAAAATGGCCCATATTCCGGCACTTTTTTTTAACAAAAAACTAAAAAAAGAAGCTAAATAACTTAAGTAGCTTTTTTACAAAACAACCTGAAGCTTGATGGTCAGATAGAACAAAGGTTCGGGCCACTATAAAAAAGCAGTTGGATCTCAAGTCGATTAACATTTGTCATTAAAAAAAAACAAAAAAACTTGTGTGGCATGTTAATACTAACTTGCTTAACATATTCTAAGAGTCACAATAAACAAAATAAAAAAAAAAACTTCAGCAAGTTTGGGCAAGCAGTACAGTAAAGGAGGGAGATTGATGTGAAATGACAGGAGTAAATGATCAGTCAGTAATCTGAGAAGACTATCAAATGATGGTGAAGGAAATTGAAATGGCGGTGTTGTTTGATGGAGATGGCACTTAATCTATATGTAAAGTTGGCTTCTGGTTTTGGAAGTCCATTTTATGAAATCTCTGTGGTTTTGAAATTGATGTTAATTGAAGACCAAGAAGTTTTCTTTTATCGGCATGCGTTCCTTGTAGTGATAATTGATATATTTTATAATAAAGATTAATTTAAAATAAAATACTTATATTAATTGAGTCCATTTTTTTTTTATCAAAGTCTGCAAGCAACCATTTACATGGAGTAACATCTACAGTTGTTTTCAGGCTGAATTCAAAGAGGCTCAGCTTTTCAGTGGCTGACGGGGCGACTGCTGTACGGTGTACAAACAGAGATATTTTAGCATAGCGTTTATGGTTACAGCTGCCAGAAATTAATTATGGACGTCCTAATTGTTGTTCTAACATGCAGGATACCAAAGCATGTGGTAACAGAAGTACAACCACAGAGATTGCCTGAACATCTGGAATTGCGCACATCCCAACTTGCCTTTTACAGCAGGTCTATCCAGTACCGTATGTTTTGATACCTATATATAGGCAGAAAGCTTTATTATAAACACACCATTATTAGGTTGACGTTGCAACTCTTATTTTCTGTACTGCATAGTTGTAGGTATTCAAGGCATGTGGTTTATTTTAGTTGGTAAGCATTGAAGAAGAAAAAAACATTTGTGATCATATGTTTGGGATTTGGCATGATCATTTTATTAGCATGCAGTCATATAGGGCACTCGTCGCAAAATGTTTTAAGGAATGTTTTGTCAGGTATTGTTTTTTAAAGCCTATTTTGATTAAGTTAAATCAATTTCAAATCGCAGGTCTAAGAAAATCTTTTAAAACCATTCCTTAAATTGTTTTACAGGTGTGTGATAGTGCCCGGTGACAGGGCAGAGGCCCTGCACATTAAAATATGTGTTTTTGTAACTGGCAGCCATCTTAGCTCAACAGCGAGGAAACAGCCTGGACCCAAGATGGCCACTCTTTGCACAGCCACATGGTCTTAATTAAGATAATTCGTTTGGTGTGGTGACTTTTTGGGGAGGCTGATTGTCTGATTGATCATCCCGAGAATGGGTAGGTGTGCAGCTCCTGGTTGGCTGATCAATCAGTCAGTTAACCACCTGGAGAAGACACCACGCCTTTGAAAATGAACAAAGACACGTTTGTTTGGGGCAGAAGGAAAGGGCTGAGAGCAGCAGCTTGTGCTTTCTGTCCAGCTCCGAGATAGACGTAGCTTGGGTGTGTTTTATTTTGTAGGCTGTTTTTGGATTTTTGTTTAGAATTGTTGTTTGTTAAATAATAAAAGTGCTCCAAAGCGCTGAACTGCAGTTTTCCGTGTCTGGGTTTGTTTTTTCTGCTGCTGGCCAGCCTTGACCTCTACGCTACTACACCACATGCCCCTACTGTGTATGTATTTTATTTATTTTTGTAATATTAATTTTCACGATTTAGAGGCTTAGCTTATATAGGACAGAGATTTTTTTTTTTTTTTAAAGAAAATGAGGTAACGCGGTACTGAACACACTGATGTTTTCTAAGGGGATTGTTTTTGTCACGAGGGACATTCATATTCAATTGTCTGCCTTTTATCAGGCTGTACAGCAAAGAATCAATGGGAGAAAAGCACCGTTTTTTTTTTTTTTTTTACAGTAATGTTATTTTTACCAGTATACATTTTTTTATATACTTTTTATTTTCTAAAATATAATGGAACAGTTTGAAGAATAATAGGTTGGAATAATAAAATAAGTGTTTTTAAACTGTTTAGAATGATCATGTTTAATAAAAATTAAAAAAAAAAAATCAGTGTCTAGCTTTACTCAATGTAAAGGAGTATTTAGTGTTTTTTTATGTTTCAAATTCTGAAGTTTGTAGTCACCACATTAAGTGCTCAGTCTTAAAAACAGCAATGTCCCACACAATGGATTGGCACGCTGCAGTGAGTTAATAAAGTAACGATTACTCTAATCTTTTGAGAGAGACCTTCTGGTACTTTGGCAGACATAACAAAGTATAAGTTAAATAAAATATAGCTTAGGAAGCAGACATTTCAAGCAAGGACCTTGTCACGGGTCACCCAGAAATAGAATCACTGTGACTGAGCACTGAGATGATCCCTGCAGGCAGCACTCCAGATAAGGTTTGGGGAATGGGACTAACTTACCCTCTAATTTTAACACAGAGAGTAAAATGTATTTTCAGGGGGTAAAACGCAACATTACCTTGAAGACATGAGTAATCTCGATAAATACTGTACAATCTTTAATGGTAATGGGGTAGGCATTAAAAAAAGAGCCTTCCATTTTAACTGCAATGTTACTTTTAACGACTACACAACCACATGTGTGTTCTACAAGGTTCGTTTTTTTTATCTCAGTACATTTTTTTTCGAGGAATCACACGGACTCTGCAAATTAATTACGTTACTTATATTTTAACATTAAATTCTTAAGCTCAGTGAACATGTTAAAACTTCAATATAAAGCCATACAGATAAATAAAACAAGGAAATGCATTCATAACTTATGAAACAGTTGAATATTATAGGCACTTTTTTAGCGGTTGCCTCTGACGACGGTTCCAGTTGGATTTGTAGCTGGACTGGGGTGTTTTTGCTTCAACCTGTGTATTCTTACTGTGATTGGCTGCAAAGACAACAGGGCTAGCCAGAGATTGGATAATGTTTTGGATTGTTTTTTCTTGTGTACAGTTTCCTAGCAACTGAAGACATAGTATTCTGGGAGATGTAGTTGTCAGTGGACGGTTTCGGGGAGGTGGGTGAGGAGGAAGACAAACTGTGCAGCAAAATTGCTATGGGTATTGTTGTGCATTAAATTTAAATTTAGTGTGTATTTCGGATTTGCGTACAAACAGCAGGTATGCAACTTATCTGGACCGCTGCCTGCAGGCATCCAGAATAACAGAAAGAGCTTAGGACTTTATCAGCTTGATAGGAAAGTGGGTCTCTTGGAACAGCTTAATTAAGGTAAGGTAAGATTAGGTGAGAATTGTGGTAACCTGCGTTTGTGTGTCCAGCTGTAACTCCCTTATGAATTATCACCAACTCGGAATAAAAGGATGAGAGCATGCTAGATTACATTTCTTCCTTGACAGTAAAACCATGAGGGAGTAGTTATTTTAATGACTTGGCGAGTGTTATTATTTTAACAGGCATTCACACAGTATTCCTGTATTTTAAAGTCTTTTGTGATGAGTCCTGCTTAATCGTTTCAGCCCTGGCGGGACCTCAAGGATCTGCCTTATTTTGGCGCCATATGTTAACATATGCCGTTGGAAATTACTTTGGAACCTCACAGGACTCCTAGGTCCCAGTCTGAGGTAGTGTATAAATAATATATGTACCAAAAAATAAATAAATAATAATTCTCATGTATACTTATTGAAGGTGTTTATTCTTCAGCTCGATAAAAATAATTCAGGACTGAAAGGGTTAATAAAAATACTGTAATTAAACTCAATGATACAGAGTAAGTAGTTCAAAAACCGCCCTTAAAACTATTAAGTTGCAGATTTGTGCAATGTGTTCTTGTGGTGTGGTATGATTTATAATCAATTCCAGTCAATATACAGGCCGTTCTGTTGAAAGGCTGCAAATGGGTCATCCATATGTTTATGCTTAGTCACTGAATAACTGAACTGCAATAGTGCTAGCTATATAAATGCAGCATTCCTGAAACTGAACACATTAGAGTGTATTGGTGTTTTGGCTTCCTGCCACATGTGGCTATTAGGCTGAAGTGTGGTTCTATCACCTGACGTCACATTCTTTCTGGAATGAAAATGGCATTTACATTCTGTCTTACAGCAGTACTGTACCTGGATTAACATTACACATCTTTCATTGTGTATGTGTAATTTGATCCTTAAATCGTCAAGCCTTGCCTATACTATATGCCTCTCATGTTCAAGTTATAATAAATTATTATAGCCTACATTATTTTCTTAAATACAATCTAGCATGTAGGGAGCTGGTATTGAAGAAAGGCCCAAGAATAAAAAAGTGAAAGAGATCCATATCAAACCAGGGATCCTTACCTGGCTTTGAACTTCGCTTTGAACTTTACTTTGAGGCTCGTGCAGAAGCGGTATGTAATTCCTTATGAATAACCTTTTGTTGTGGAGCTTTCCTTAAGAAAAAAGGCATTTTAGGAACAGGAACAATCATTGTTCTTTTACCCTCTGGTACTAGTGAAAGTGCTTCTTTTTTTTTCTTTTTGCTCATGCACTTCCTGCTACATATCGTCATCCTGTCTACCTCTTCTTTGCGAACACCCAATTGAAATGTTTTGCACAGAAGATCTTGGAACTGTTTTGAAAGTGCCTTGACCCCTCAGTGACGTTGCTGAAAAAACCCAAAACAAGCAAATACTGTTAGCTGTTCCCATATCTGACCGAACAACTACTATTCATACTGGACAGTGAAGTGTGTAAACATAGTGTTATAACAGCAATAATTACACTGTAAGTATTACTTCAATAAACCTGTCGTAAAAATTGCACGGGGTACACTTTCAAAAATCAAAGTGGCTTCAGTGAGGGGTCAAACTAAAGGGACCCTACAGGTAGCCATGTAACTGCAGCAACGAATGAGGAAGTTCAAGAAAAATGAGTTACTTTGTTGAGAAGCTGGGATTTTTAAAACACTGTCCCAGATCATACAAAAACAAGCCTCTCAGTACGATTGTAGGGACTGTATAAATAAATAAATAAATAAATAAATAAATAAATAAATACATGTCATTTGATTCTACTTTTTCTCTGTAATAACACCAAACGAAAACAGGCTAGTTTGGGGGAAAAGCTTAGAGTGTTGAGCTCAGTACTATAATGTTCTGAGGAACAGAGAGAAATCTGAAATGTTAGCGAGGGGGAAGAAAACCTCAGTCTTAAAATGGATATTTTATTCAATATAATTGCTGCTTACTGATGTTAAATTACAACTTCTGTACAGTATAAAGTATATTTAGCAGTGAAGTGGAAACTATAAATAAAGTAGTTGCAGGACAAGCCTCTGTGCTGGCTGAGTCCCACGTGCAGTGCTGTTTTTTTTTTGCAGTCATATTTTGACTGTATTGTAATGAATGAACTTGATCTTAAAAGAGTCTGGAAGTTACTTTGCTTCAGAAAATCAGAATATCTGTAAAGATGGACCTTTTATGTTTTCTATTTTATGTGGCAAAGTGGTTAACAGTGTGTTAGCAGTGGTCAATGAACAGAGAGACAACGGTAATCCAGGTACAATGTTATTTATTTTTATAATCCAAAGTCTGATGACAAAACGGCAAAAAGGCAATACAGAGGCATATATTGCACTGTTTTAATCCACGGGTTGGTCCCGAAATAATAGTCCTGATCTTATACACCCACACGTAACACAAAACACAAACACAAGTCCACAGTGAGTGCTAAAGTGCTCGTGGTGTAAATACAATTATTCTTGACACGAAGTGCAGTGTAGTCCAGGTTTGTGCTGGCCTCTGGCGACAGCTCCGGATCGTGTTAGCTGTCTAAATAACAACAAACAGTATATTTAATAACGACAAAACAAACAAAAGACTCACGATAATAACACACGTCTTTCTGTCCGGTTCAGCTTAACCGTAAAGAAAACAAACAAAAGACTCACTATAATAACACACGTTTTTCTGTCCGGTTCAGCTTAACCATAAAGAAAACAAACAAAAGACTCACGATAATAACACACGTCTTTCTGTCCGGTTCAGCTTAACCGTAACAAGGAACACACTTTGCTACTTTTGTACCGTCGATCATGACCCCTTGGTTAACTAGTGGAACCGCTCCTCCAATCCGCGGCTGCCACGTCGTTTCCCTTTCGGGTCGATGATTTAGTGTATCGTAGCTCCACCCCCTTTCTAAATGACAGACTTCCTTCTAACCCTGGGAATGAATTGTCTGGCCATCCAGTCCAGGGCACTCTGTTCCCTTTACACAGTGCCCTCACAGGTCAGGAGAGAGATTTATCACCAAGAATTATTCTGTCTCTGTCACAGAAGATAATAGCTGTTTAATATTTAATCTAATGTGTACAGTTCCAAACTCCAGTTTATGTGTGGCCTATTGCACAATCAACTGTACGCACAACCAAAACAGTAATACACACTAATGTGTTCAACTTTCTCTCTTGCTCAGGTTGGAAGCGACTATAGTACTCAATAACCCATTAACCACACAAGCAGCCCTGCTATTGCTTTTATACCTGGTATATACTGTAGTCCCTTGGATTGATTCTTTGTGTGGCTAGATGCCTGTCTTTATACACACAGCTTCTCTTCTTTACAAATGATTTAAATAAGTTACAGAATTTTAGACACAGTGCCCTGTGGCAATTGTGTGCTGGTTTTGTGATGAAACTAATTTCATACAGTATGTGACCTCAGCCAAATTCAAAGATAGGTACTGCAGTTTTTGCTTGGTTTATTTTCAATGTCTCCTTCTCTTCTCATTCAAATTTAAATAAGCTATGTAGAGAATTGTTGATTCAGGTTCAGCAAACCAAACAGCTTCCTCATTTCGTTTTTTGATTAGTCATTTAGACAGATATTATCTTAGTGGGAAACTTTACAGAAAATAAAAAGAATTTCATTAATATACCAGCCAGGATAAATACAGCAAAACCGGATGTATTTTCATTTTCATTACTCTTATATGAGCTTGAGCTTTATTAGTTTATTTTAGCAGACGCCTTTATCCAAGGCGACTTACAGAGACTAGGGTGTGTGAACTATGCATCAGCTGCAGAGTCACTTACAATTACGTCTCACCCAAAAGACGAAGCACAAGGAGGTGAAGTGACTTGCTCAGGGTCACACAATGAGTCAGTGGCTGAGGTGGGATTTGAACCGGGGACCTCCTGGCTACAAGCCCTTTTCTTTAACCACTGGGCCAGGAATGTTAAAACAAAACAACAAATGGAATATGCAGTATTTTAACAGATAGTAACTCAAATGACAAAGCTGTCTCTTGGCAGGTCACTCTTGAAGTAAGATTTTGTCAGATTTCTTAGGCCAGGCAAAAATCGTAATCAAGATAACGGCAGGAATATGCTTCATGCATGCATGCTTACCTGCACACATACAATGTGACATCAGACTCGAGGGACACAGTCAAACGCTAACCTGTCTTCCAGCTGTGAACTCCCCAGGGATTCCTCTGGGTATTTGTAATAGAAGCTATGTCCAGCTATGTCCAGTTCTGCTGGTGTGCTGAGTTAGAAGAATCCTGCGTAATTAAATTTCCATTTTCCACGGCTGCAAAATGGTCTAACTCACACTGCTAGAGATGTTGGTTTTTATGTCCCTTTCTTTTAAAAACGACTGTGGTTTTTAGCCATGGTTTAGATTGAATAAAGACCAACTGTGTGTTTTGTACATGGCCTATAAACAAAGTATTGAATGTATAAAACAATATTTATGTGGACTGAAATTGCACGTGTATTATTCTCCATATGGCTGTACTGTGAATGTTGGTCAGCGAGAGCGACTTTTTAAGGTATTGATGCTTAATTTCCTGAGCTATTACAAGCTTTGGAACAGCCAGTCTTCATTTTGATTAGGCATTTGTTATGTCATGGTGACCTGTTTTTTTCATTGACACCTATAAAATATTATTGATATCCATGATGGAGAATATGAACAGAACAGTACCGTATGTCACTTACATGGCTCGTTTCATGCAGTAAACGCAGCACACGCAGTGATTGGCTGAGGGTGACCGCTTTGCAGTTTTGTTGACGTATATAAATAGGAGCAACACAAACAAACTGAACTGATATTCGCCTTGCGTTTTTTGGGGGTTCAGACCAGTTTTGGCAATCTCATGCTCACAGCCGGCACTATATGAGGGACTGTATGTTAATTTATAAACAACTGTTTTGTGTTTTTTTTTTTTCAGATTTGTCTGTAGCGGTGCAGAAATTCTCCCAGTCACTGCAGGATTTCCAGTTTGAATGTATAGGAGATGCAGAAACCGATGATGAGATTAATATTGGTAAGTGATTTTAAATTGTCAGGAGTCTAGTTCTTCTTTAACTTGTTTTCATTGTTTTACTCATAAAGGAGTAAAGCAGAACTGAATGTTGATGTTTCTGA
Source organism: Acipenser oxyrinchus oxyrinchus (assembly GCA_030684275.1). Lineage (NCBI taxonomy): Eukaryota > Metazoa > Chordata > Actinopteri > Acipenseriformes > Acipenseridae > Acipenser > Acipenser oxyrinchus. The sequence continues at coordinate 5,946,783 of CM060253.1, forward strand.
AAAAACAAAACCCCCATGAATACGTCAAGCGAGTTCAGTTATGTTATTTCTTTCAGTTCAGTTGGAGGGCTTCAACTGTAATGAAACTAAACATATACAGCATGATTTAAAAAAAGGTTAGCAGAAGTAACCTACACCATTTTAATGTGACCAATTTGAACAAGCCATTATCAGTAGTCTAAAGCAGACTTTTAAAATCAGTTAGATTCGATCTACTCTTAGAGCATTTTACAGCACTGGCAAATCACCCTGAATGGGCTCAACCGCATATCCATGGTTATTTCCACTAAATATAAGTGTTTGGTGCAAAAAAGGGAGATTCCCTGAAACTGTAAAATGCTCTAAAGAAATCCAGTTGTGGTGTATGCTGGTGGGGTATAGTTTAATCATATCAACTCCTCAGCGAACTAGTTTTTCTTTTGTTCCATTTGAAAGTCATGCTGATAGTGGAATAAATAATATATAAATCTATTAAGAGAAATGGACCAGCTGGGGGAAAAAAAACGCCCTAATGAGCACGACCTTTCTGAATTCCAGTTTGAAGTATTTCCATTCTTTAAGTACTGCATTCATAATTGTGATACTGCTGCGTTCTGCACAGCTGCATAGTGAGTCATGTACCAGCTGGAAGTGAAGTTTACTTACATTTATTATGAAGACTATCCCCGGTAATTTTGATTTGATTTAAAGCATTAACTGTGGTAATGGATCGCCAGCTTTCTCCATTTTCAGAAAGCAATTAATTACAGCATACAAGACCCTACTTTAAGGCAAGTGCAAAGACAAATTCACATAGAGGAATAAAACAACAGCTTTAGCAATACAAAGCCAGCAAGAATAGACTTAGTTACAGGAGCAATTAAAATTATGTTTCCCAGATGTTACTTGTGTCAAATCATTTTTTTATCTCACAAACAAAATGGCAACAGAGTGTATTTACGGAAACGGATACTGGGTGAAATCGGGTTAAATTGGGGCAAGTATGCATAAAAACAAAAATAGAAATGGTCCACATCATGATGAAACACATCTTAATTTGAAACGGTCCAACTCCTACCTGGCCCCTAACCAAGAATGATATGCCTGGCCAGACAGATATTGCTATGAACGAGCCATTTAGGAATGGGATTACAAAAAAAAAAAAAGCAGTTCACCATCTGGTATTTGAAGTGATGTTGATTACCTGGGTAATGGCATGGAAAATATCTGAAATAATTTCCCACCTGCAATTGCCCATGTGACTGATATACACAAGGGACCTAGTTATCTTCTGATGCTGGAGCACAGACTTTGTGGGGGTGGAAAATGGGGGGGTTGGTCATGATTTGAAGAAAGAATTCATGGACTAAAAGAGTAATGGTAATTTTCGCTATCTCTGACGAATGAGCAAAAGATATATCAAGCCGAGATTATACAGGGAATTTCTCTTCCAGGATTTAAATTCGAAAACGTTATCAATCTATATATGAATCTCTTAAGTAGCTGAACCTGGGTGGAGCTTGTTATGCTGTACTTTCACAGAGACTATCAGTATTCATGCACTGAATCCTACAGTGTAGATACAGGACATTTGCATCAAAGGTTACTGTAATAGGAAAAGATAGGGGATTTAAAACACACACATCTGATAGAGATTAGAGCCCACTGATTTCTAACAGAAACTGCTTCCGAAACAGCTGAAAGGAGAGTTATGGGATGAGCAGTTGTGTTTTTTAATGGCATGAGTGATGAAGTAAAATATATTCCATTACTTCATTTAATCAAAACCAATGGTGAACAACATTAACCCATGCACATTAACACCAAAACCAGCTATTCTGGTGTTAACGCGCAGTCCTCAACCTGGTATAAACTGGATGGGCTCTACAGGAGCAGTAGTTTCTTTACAGGCCAGCATACGTGATTCCTGTAGGATCCTGTAATGAAGAGAACTGAACTTGTACATAGACGGTACAGTACTTCAGCTTCCTACACTGTAGGACCCACGCAATTGCAACCAACAAATACTTCATACTTTACTGTTCTTAAGTATTACAAGTATGTTCGGATAAGCCCGAGGATGCTATGATCCTACTTGTAACATCCGATATGTATTATTCTACAAAGTAACATAAATGTAGGGTTGTGTTTGCTGACCTTAAGGCAGTAGAGTCAGCAGTGATCTAATCCACTAAACATAGGTGGATCTAACTCTTCAGACAGATCGTTGCTGCTTAAGCCGATTCCCAGTCTGTTCTGCGCAAGGCAAGATCTCACGTAAACATCTGCTTGAGTGCTTCCTTAGACTGGCACGTTGAAGCCTGCAGCAGCTCTCATCTTTTCCATCAGGACAGGATGTATTCCCTGGACAAAGCTAGTAAGTGCCGTTTATGTAGACAGGGAGTTATTTGAAGATGTAAGGTTCTGTAAATGAAAGTGGCCTCCATGAGCTCCATTGAGCAGAAGAATTGAAGAGTATACCTCAGGGGTTTTTCTTGCATTACAGTGACATGTAAGGAGAGGTAACAGTGTACCAGATGAGGCTAACCTACGCCTAAACTGAATACAGATATTTACATATGTGTGATGCTAATGTCAATGTTTAGTGTCTTGGTTGGTGGCAAAAAAAAAAAACGACTGTGTGTTTTATTTACAGTAAAAATATAAGGTTCTTTTTAACATTAGGACTGATGTGGACTATATTCTTGATCTTTCATTTAATGAAGCATCAAAGCCTAAGCCCCTTAAGAAGGAATTTGTGTCTCCAATTACCGTATCACTGGGTAGAAAAGTGAATCTAATTAGGAACAGGAAAGGTTTGCTAGTAAGAGTTTCCAGGTATCCCCAAAGCAGCAATTTATTTTAAACAACATATTGTTAAAGCACTTTCAGAACATTTCACTTTTAAAAATAATAAAAGTTGTAGTCACATGCAGTCCACTTGACCTTATAATTCAGCAGATCAGCTTCATGATATCCTGCTGCTGCAGGTAGTATCAGAGGCATTCCTGCTTGGTTCACGGAGTGTAAGAGTTGGAAGAAAGCTTTGGAGAATGCTTGAAATATGCTTTTAGGGACTAAGAAACCGGAAAGCCAATGGAATCTGCTGAGGTTCCTGTTTAAGCTGAGTAAATTGAAGGGTAAATTATAGAAGAATGTTGAAAATAATCATCAAGTAATAATAACATTTTAGCATGAAGCTGAACATTGATGTGGGGCATTGCAGCTTAAACTAGTGTGTTTTTTTTATATAAACCTGGCTTAGGTCAAGCTGATTGAGTTCCAAAAAAACTGTTTTCCGGAATTGTGTACTATGTAGCACTTAACATCTTTTGGAATAAGCAAAATTAGCAATGAAAAATAAAAAGCAGAATGGACACAATCCACTTTGTTTAAGGAAACGGATATCAGAGTGACTCATAATAAATTTTGTTCTGTGTGCAAACAAGTCTGTTATAGAAGTTAGGAGTGTCACAGCAGAGCACATTCCTCTCGTCTTCAGGGACAGCAGTCCAGGAGACACAGTTCTAGAGTTTCATGATCAGGGAAATGGTGGCAGTGATTGCCGATTGATTAAACAGAGTAAACGTATCATTTTTCTAAATAGTTTTTTCTCTTTTCCTCTAGTGTCTGTTTTTCATATATTTTCTTCATCCTCTGAAGCAGGGGTTCCCAAAGTTTCTCAGCTCAAGGCCCCCCAGAACATTCCGAATCCTGGCTGAGGCCCCCCACCCAATGAATCTGTATTATTATTATTATTTAGTCATTAGCAGACCTCTTTATCATTCATCGTGACTTGCATTTTTGTAAAAACTTACATGTAATGTACTACATATACATTACAAGGGTAACAACATCACTACAAAAAATACACTTAGCCACAAATTATGTCTCACTGCGTGAGGAAAAGAGACATATGGTAGCATAAAGGCAGACCAGTAGTAGTGCCAACGTTTTTTCTTGTAGATACTGAGCAGATCACCTTACTCTCATTGCAAACAACAAATTAAATGATGAAACAATGAAACAAGGATAAAAAAAAATTTAAGTAAATAATACTAATTACAAAGCACTCTGGGGGGCTGGTAAAGACACTCCAAGTGGAGTGCAGGTTGCACCCTATAGCCTGGAGGTCACCGGTTCGAGTCCAGGCTATTCTATTGCCGACCATAGATGGGAGCTCCCAGGGGGCGGCGCACAATTGGCCAAGCGTCGCCCGAGGGGGGGAGGGTTTAGGTCGGCCAGGGTGTCCTCGGCTCACCGCGCACCAGCGACCCCTGTAGTCTGGCCTAGTTCTTAGAGCATTTTCTCTAACAACAGGGCACTCATCCATAATATTTATCCAGAACTGTGGTAACGGAACAGCAGAGAATTTAATCTTTCAAGTCCCATCGTTTGACAGTTCAATCAACTCCTCTTGGGATTTCAAGTCCAGGTTTGTATCGATTTCAGAATCAAAGGGATTTCGGGTCTGTGATGGGGTACACCTCGTCCCTGTATTATTATTTGTATATTTTGTATTATTATTATTATTATTATTATTGTTGTATTGTGTTTTTATGCAGGCGGACAAAGCCGTCCGTCTTAGTTATTATTTGGGATGACGGCGAAAAGCCGTGGGTTTGTTTAGTTTATTTATTTAAAAACTCGTGTAGCCGGTGACCATCTCCCGAGTTAATTCATTGATTAATTGTTGCTAATCGGGAGATGGTCACCTGTATAAAACCTGCAGCTTTTCTGCGCTCTGGGAGAGAGAGTTCAGGGAGTAAGGAACGAGAGAGTTAAGGAGAGAAAGAGGTGAAAAGAAACAACTGCTATTGTGCTGGAACAGCCAGCACAATATTTGTGAGTACAACTGTTTGTGGGTTTGTTTTGTTTGGCCAACGTGCCCTTTTGTTTGCTGTAAAGTGTTTTGTTTATTATTTGATTTATTATTAAAACGCGAGCGCAAACGCGTCTTGTTTCCCTACCTACCTTTGCTGCCTTTGTTTTGTGTTGCTTCTTCCTGGTCCGTGACATCAGCCTGCAACCACTCTGCCACATATGGTGTCCTGCGTGGGACAAACGCCTCCAGGAGCCGGACCAGGAATACAAAGGGCGTTTTTATTTTTTCGAAAAGTGTTTTTTGTGTTTGAAAAAAAAAAAAAAAAAAAATGGGAAGAAGCGGGCGGAGGAAGCAACAGCAGCGTGGGGCCGGTCGCAGGTCCCACTGCATCTCGCCCACGCTGGACGCCTGCCTCACCTGCTTGAAAGGTGAGGAGTGGTGCTTCGCTATTGGCGAGGTTGGGCACATAGCACCTGACCAACCCCTCCATGGCAGGAGAAGGAGGAGCCAGAGCGCCCAGCAAGGGTGAGGGAGGACCTGCATCCTCCAAAGAGGACGAGTGCACTCTCCTCCGAGGGAGTCTGGGACTGGCTGGTGGAGCCGGGAGGGATTATGAGGAAGCCCTCCCTGCAGTGATCAACCTCCTGTGGGCCCGAGATGGGGAGCGCTGGGAGACCTGGGAACAGCAACACCACCCAGCGCCCCTCCCAGACATCGCAGCCATGGTGCTCAATTACCTGGCTGCCGATATGAGTGGGGTCCTGCCATCTCCAGGGAAAAGGGAGAAGCCCCGCTGCCGCCTCCAGCGCTCGAAGGAGAGGAGCCACCACTGCCGCCTCCAGCCCAAAGGGGAGGAGCCATCGCTGCCGCCTCCCGAGGAAGAAGCCTCGCCGAGGTATCCAGAGCCAGCGGAAGAGGGAAAAGGGAAGGTCTGGGACGATGGCTGGGAGGCAGTTGCAAGGCGCCTTGCGGCTGAGTTGTGCCCCGGCTGTGGAGAGTATGGCCACACCGTGGCTATCTGCCCCTCCCAGTACCGGGAGGAGCCCGAACGCCCCACGCCTGAGTGGGAGGAGCCCAACGCCCCACGCCTGAGTGGGAGGAGCCCGAACGCCCCACGCCTGAGTGGGAGGAGCCCGAACGTCCCACGCCTGAGTGGGAGGAGCCCGAACGTCCCACGCCTGAGTGGGAGGAGCCCGAACGTCCCACGCCTGAGTGGGAGGAGCCCGAACGCCCCACGCCTGAGTGGGAGGAGCCCGAACGTCCCACGCCTGAGTGGGAGGAGCCCGAACGCCCCACGCCTGAGTGGGGGAGCCCGAACGCCCTACGCCTGAGTGGGGGAGCCCAACGTCCTAAGCCCAAGAGGGGGAGTCGGCGCCCACAGCCCAAAAGGGAGGAGTCGGTGCGCCCACAGCCCAAAAGGGAGGAGTCGGTGCGCCCACAGCCCAAAAGGGAGGAGTCGGTGCGCCCACAGCCCAAAAGGGAGGAGTCGGTGCGCCCACAGCCCAAAGAGGGGGAGTCGGTGCTTCCACAGCCCAAGAGGGGGAAGTCGGTGCTTCCACAGCCCTAGGACCCAAGCTGCCAGCAGAGGGAGAATGCCTGCTGTCCCCGTGCGCACCAGCAGAGGAAGAATGCCTGCTGTCCCCGTGCGCACCAGCAGAGGAAGAATGCCTGCTGTCCCCGTGCACACCAGCAGAGGAAGAATGCCTGCTGTCCCCGTGTCCACCAGCAGAGGAAGAATTCCTGCTGTCCCCGTGTCCACCAGCAGAGGATGAATGCCTGCTGGGTTCCCATCCACCAGCAGAGTGTGAACGCCTGCTGGTACCACTTCCCCACCGTCACCACCCGGAGGAGAGGAACAGGAGCTGCCTCTGCCTCCACCACAGTCCCCTGCAAGAGCGGGAGAGCCGCACCAGTCCCCTGCAAGAGAGGCGGAGCCGCACCAGTCCCCTGCAACAATAGGAGACCACACGCTGCTCGCACCTCCATCGCCAGGAGACTACACGCTGCTCGCACCTCCATCGCCAGGAGACTACACGCTGCTCCCACCTCCACCGCTTCCTCCACTAGGAGCAGAGGAGCAGGAGCTGCCTCTGCCTCCACCACCTCCACCGCTTCCTCCACTAGGAGCAGAGCAGCAGGAGCTGCCTCTGCCTCCGCCACCTCCAGGAGCAGAGCAGCAGGAGCTGCCTCTGCCTCCACCACTGCCCAGAGCAGAGGAGCAGGAGCTGCCTCTGCCTCCACCACCGCCAGGAGCAGAGCAGCAAGAGCTGCCTCCGCCACCGCCTCGAGCAGAGGAGCAGGAGCTGCCTCTGCCTCCGCCACTTTCAGGAGCAGAGCAGCAGGAGTTGCCTCTGCCTCCACCACCACCAGGAGCAGAGCAGCAGGAGCTGCCTCTGCCTCCACCACCGCCAGGAGCAGAGCAGCAAGAGCTGCCTCTGTCTCCGCCACCTCCATCGCTTCCACCACCAGGAGCAGAGCAGCAGGAGCTGCCTCTGTCTCCACAGCTAGGAGCAGAGCAGCAGGAGCTGCCTCTGTCTCCACCACCGCCAGGAGCAGAGCAGCAGGAGCTGCCTCTGTCTCCACCACCGTGGGAGGACTGCTTGCCGCTCCCAGCTCCACCAGCAGAGGGTGAATGCCTGCTGGTTCCGCCCAGCCGTGGGAGAATTGCTTGCCGCTCCCAGCTCCACCAGCAGAGGGTGAATGCCTGCTGGTTCCGCCAACCGCCGTGGGAGGACTGCTTGCCGCTCCCAGCTCCACCAGCAGAGGGTGAATACCTGCTGGTTCCACCTCCACCATCATGGGAAGGACTGCTCCTGCCCTGCCTCGCACCGCCTAAGGATGCCTGCTTCGCACCGCCCAAGGATGCCTGCCTCGCTTTGCCCAAGGATGCCTGTCTCAGCATCGCCTGGGGCTGCCTATTGCTCTGCATCGCTGCCAGAAGTACGGTGGCCGGAGCCCCAGCAAGGGGAGCTGTCGGCTTTGAAGAAGGGGAGGAGGTCCGAGACCACCAACCCCAGCAGCACTTTCGCTGCCGGAGATCGTGGGGAGGTCAGGAGACCTGCTCCCACTGCAGCACTTTCGCTGCCGGAGATCGTGGGGAGGTCAGGAGACCTGCTCCCACTGCAGCACTTTCACTGCCGGAGATCGTGGGGAGGTCAGGAGACCTGCTCCCACTGCAGCACTTTCGCTGCCGGAGATCGTGGGGAGGTCAGGAGACCTGCTCCCACTGCAGCACTTGGGCTGCAGGAGATACTGTGGCCGGAGCCCCGAAGAGAGAGCTACCGGCTACAAAGACAGGGGAGAGGTCAGGAGACCACTTTCCCCAGCAGCAGTTTCGCTGCAGGAGTTCTTGTGGCCGGAGCCCCACAGGAGGGAGCTACCGCTACGAAGAAAGGGGAGAGGTCAGGCGACCAGCATCCCCGCAGCAATTTCGCTGCAGGAGTGGACCAGCATGCTGTCAGCCGTGCCACTACCGGCAGGGGTGCTGACAGCATTGCCAGCCATGGGCCCACTGAAGCCTCCCTTCCCAGCCCGAGACTTTGTCCTGGACTGCTGGGTTTTATGGGGAGGTGGCCGTTGAGGCCATGTGTGCTACGCACAAGGGGGCGTGTGTGATGGGGTACACCTCGTCCCTGTATTATTATTTGTATATTTTGTATTATTATTATTATTATTATTATTGTTGTATTGTGTTTTTATGCAGGCGGACAAAGCCGTCCGCCTTAGTTATTATTTGGGATGACGGCTAAAAGTCGTGGGTTTGTTTAGTTTATTTATTTAAAAACCTCAGTAGCCGGTGACCATCTCCCGAAGTTAATTCATTGATTAATTGTTGCTAATCGGGAGATGGTCACCTGTATAAAACCTGCAGCTTTTCTGCGCTCTGGGAGAGAGAGTTCAGGGAGTAAGGAACGAGAGAGTTAAGGAGAGAAAGAGGTGAAAAGAAACAACTGCTATTGTGCTGGAACAGCCAGCACAATATTTGTGAGTACAACTGTTTGTGGGTTTGTTTTGTTTGGCCAACGTGCCCTTTTGTTTGCTGTAAAGTGTTTTGTTTATTATTTGATTTATTATTAAAACGCGAAAGCAAACGCGCCTTGTTTCCCTACCTACCTTTGCTGCCTTTGTTTTGTGTTGCTTCTTCCTGGTCCGTGACATCAGCCTGCAACCACTCTGCCACAGGGTCCAATTCAAATGTTTGTTTTCGAGCTCTGGAAAGTATTCACTGAAGTACTGTTGCAGATGAATCAAATGAGACACGATGAGTGGCAGGATGCTGCTGGTACTCATGCTGAAGATTTAAGTTCTTCGTGTAAAAGTGGAAACATCTCTGTCACTCCTTCATTAAGTTGATTTTAGAAGAGAGCAATTTTTTAGTGAATGCTCTAACTTTGTCTTGCATATTTAATACTGTTACGTCATGGCCTTGATTTGATTCAGAGCATTTAACTGTCCAAATATATCCGACAAGTACGCTAGCTTCAGAATCCATATAGAATTTTCAAAACAACTTGCGAGTTGGCTATTGAATTTTCTTGAATATATCCATCTAGCAGTCTGAATATTTCCTCACCAGTTGTTCTCCCTGGTAATTCTTTACAGAAAAGGAATTCTTCGACAAATTCCCCCCGTTCTATAAACCTAACATATATGAGTAGATGTGCAGTATTTGCAACGTCTGTACTTTCATCTAACTGCAAGGCAAAGTATGGGCTAGCACGCAACCTATCCAAAAGTTGAGCAAAAACGTCTTCTGCCATGTCACATGACCCCCTGAAGCTTCGCCGGAATGTTTACTACACAGTAGTTACCATGTAAGAACAGACACTGCTTGTACTTACACAGTTATTACTATGTAATGCCATGGTTATTAATTCCCTGATCTCCAAATTGCTACCATAAAAACTCAATTTTGTGACTGACATTAATATATTTTTAGTTAACTACAAATGTATTTTTTGTGTAAATATTATAACTGTTCTCTTTTAAAAATTGTAGTTCCCATAAAATAATGTTGTTTTGTTTTTTTTTCAGCTCAGTCATTCAAAGAATTTGCTCAGTTGTTAAATACAGTGGAAGAGGAAAGGAGGAGACTGGTAAGTGTTTGGGGTGTCTGTTTACAAATAAAGTACTGTAGTAAAATGTGGACTGTGGGCTAGTCTACTGGAATCAAGTAGCATGATTTGTTTGTAAATGTCATGTGAAATTGGGGCCAGAAATGTTCTTCAATACACTTTTATTCATCTTCTTCAATACGCTTTCCGCACCAATAGCCTTCATTTTTTGAGGATATTCAGTTTAACTAGCATCGGCAGTATGCATAGTGCAGCAGTTCTGTCTGGCTCGAGATTATTTCTAAATACTACTGGATTCCAACTGCTGTGGGAAATCATTTCTTTATGAAACAGATGCTCGAAGAGGGTCGTGACTCTAGCAAGAAACAATGTCAAACAGCACGTATGGTCAAGAGTAGTTGGGCATTTTTTGTTTTTACTGTTAATAGTTCACATAAGGGGGAAGGAGGGTTTGAACAACAACAGTCCGTTCTGGATTCCACGGAAGTGCTAAATTTGGCATGATAACCTCTAGCGAGGACATGCCACTGGCCCCCGAATAACCCGAAGAAGAGTCAGACAGACTGGGACTTGAAGCAAGAGAAACATGCAATTCGCTTCCAGTTGTTACATGTTCATTTATACTCTTTAATAAAACAAAATACTATGTTCATGTGCTGAATTGTGAAATCACGAAGGACAAGCCCTCTGGTCCGCCTTTGAGTGGTGGGGAGTGTTTTCTGAAGCATGACAGCAGAAGGGCTCTGATGGTAACGAGTCAAGCAGAGAAATAATACCAGCCCCACTGAAAGTAGGTCAGAGAGATGCTGTACCATCTCTCACACACTACGATTGTGAGACTCTCAGGAAGAACTTGTGAATGTGTGCTTCACCATTGCCAAGTGGGATTAACTGCAAATTCATTTCCAGACTGTATATATGTTAAGATTTGCACAGTAATTTAAGAAAAAAAAGATTTCCTGAACCTTCTCACAATACATTCTGCATCCCCCAGTTCCATTGTTTTTACCCACTAAATATCCCTGTGAGCCCTGTTCTGTGGTGCTTGTGTACATAGTAGTTATGGTTTTCAGCATTAAGTGCATCGCAACTAAACCTAGAACACGCTGTAGCAATTTTGCGACATACAATTATTACTGTAATCAGTGGCTTCTGTTTCAGATCATATGACAAATTCCTCACACACGAAGCTGGTGAGGGTAAAAACTTAAATATGTACACATATATTAGGTGAGGCTAACTTTCATGAGTCCATAGTTGTTTTTAAGTCAAGCTCCAGACCACTAGCACTATTCACTCATCTGTGTGTTTATTCCAGCGTAAATGGTCCCTCTGTTCAGCAAATGATTATCCCCCTCTGGGGTGGGCCTATGTCTGTATGTCCAGAATATCACATTTTTATTGCAGGCATGCATGTATCTAGACAATCAGTTGTGATAACAATTAAACATACTTTAGCACAGGTTCTTGATAGTGTCAGAATGGGGGGAAATGGAGGCCCTATGTTTGCCTGCCACACTTATGTTTTTGCATACGGTATATTTAGAGAAGGGCTTATTTAGTTGAGAAAAAAAACGTGTTTGATTATGGATCACAATCTGTCCGAATCTCAGTCTTCTTCACACATGCTTGCGATGTATGTAGCTGATGGATTGTTTTCATGTTACTGATAATGATATCTTTTTTCATATTTAATTAAACCCATTCCCTGTCTTTAACCAGCGTCTGAAAATGGACAGAAAGAGCGAAAAGATACACCACATGGGAAGCAGGAATGTTGGGTAAAAGATTAGCATTGTGGAAAGAGGACCCTTGTGTTGGAGAGGCTGTTGTTTACCTTGGCTTTTCTTTTGCAAACTAATGTTCATTTACGTTTTATTCATTTATTATCCGTTTTTCATCAAGCCGTAACTGGAAGAACTCAATAGTATTTGTCTGGAAAGGTTTGTTTATTAGTCTCTGGAGCGAATCCTGGTGGCTCAGAAGGCTTTAAATGTCTAGAGAAATTAAAATTTCTTACAGTTATGTATTCTTGTCAGCAATCCTTTTTAAAAAAAATTAATTCATTTTCCTATTCAAAGGTATCTAATAACCAGACTTTTCCTACAAGTGCCTATAACAATAGAAGAAAAGTTCCCTCTAGATATCTGGATGGTATTCTCTAACATTTTGATTTACTGAACACCCACATTCACATAGCATGAGATATCAGCTTGAAAGTGAATAAGGATTTTTATGTCTTTAATGTGCTTTCAACATTGCAAGCAACATCCACTTAGCAAGCAGGCCATCTTCTGATCACATGCAGTAGAAAACAGTGTAAAAAAAAAGAGAATTGGGCCTATTTTCAAAGCTGTTTACTCCATAGAAAAAATGCCTGTTGAATTTACAAAACTAGAAATAGACACAGCAAGTATGTAATTTAAGGTCTAAGTTAGGTTGTTTATTTAATTAAGACTAATTTACTCCTTTGAGTAAATAGCTTTGGAAATCAGCCACAATATGTCTGATGAATGTAAGAATAATTTCTGTGTACCTGAGATAGGGATGCTTTAGGTCAGTGGTAGGTAAGAATTCTACTTCTTAGGTAGGCAGAATTCACCTTATTAATTAGGTAGAATTCACCCGAGTGTTTCAACAGTCTTCGGTTACAAACAGTATATCCTCAAAACCCAACCACTCTATAGTGACATAATACAGTGTAAAAAATAAATGATTAATGTTGGCCAGCTTGACAAGGTGTATGTTATGGAGTAAAGGGAGACTATGTAAGTGTAAGTGCTTGTGACATCTCTCTCTCTCTCTCTCTCTCTCTCTCTCTCTCTCTCTCTCTCGATGTGTGGAGGCTAGAGTGTTTGAGTCTAAGAACTAAACTTGTGTTGGACATATGGACTTAGTCATGAATATTAAAAATACAAATACTCAGACATGGATTAATCAGTGATTTCCAGATTCTCGGCCAGCTTGGGAATCCATATGTCCTCAAATTAAGACATCACAGCTGAGTGGAGGACTGCTAACTAACAGATATTTAAGGTACTCGTCCTTTTATTAAAAACATGTCTCGGCCTTGCTGGTAATAGAAAGTCTGTGGGATCCGTCAGGCATGAAGCGTTTTATTATATGTTGGTTGGAAGTCAGCCACTTTTCAGAGTCCCATTCCAGCTCTGGGTTGTGTGCAGTTGTCTTGCCAGGAGCCCAAGTGTATTATTTTAGGAAATACGTATTAAATACCTCTATCATGAGACCAGCTTTGTAAAATCCCCCAGTCACCCGTCTGAAAATATTTGTTTGAATATTATTTAATGCCATCGTTCTGCTTTCGAGGGGGTTCGCTGCCAGTGTCATGGCAAATGCAGCAGCAGCAGCAGCAGTATCCTTTAGGGAAAGCCTTCGAAAGTACAAGCTTGGTTTCCTTTTCCTGATTTTACACTCAATAGCTTCCTCAGAGAAGTATAATGTTTGCTACTTTTAGAGGTTTTTTTTTTCCCTGTCTCCTGCAGTTGGCCCTCTAAAAGCTCTCCACAGGGGTCTGAATTATTTTGGCCTATAAAAAATACAAAATACCACCTGTAAATTATTGAGCGCTCTTAATCAACATAAAAAAGTAATTTTAATTCCATTTGTATTCGTTACACAAGCTGCCAATATTCATTAGGAAGGCATTTAAATAAAACATCTGTAGTTTAAGCTATAGTAAGTGATGTTAGGCAATGCCACAGAAAAAAAAAAAAAACATTTATGTAGTTCATGATTTATAAAATAAACTCTCTTCAAGGGGGTATTGTGGCTTGAATGAAGCAACCGCAGAATGAGTTTTAATGTTTATCTGTAATGTTAGAAAATCAGCTGTGTACTGCTGTGTAGTGTAATTCAACCCATCCCATGTATTATTTCTAGTACATTCTGGAACACTGCCCTTCATTTATTTAAAAGTAACTAATCCTATGAGATTTATTATCAGCGATGTCTTAGACAAGAGGTATGCCACACTTCAAAGTTTTTCATACATCTGATGAAACTTGGTTAGGACATTCTTTATTTATTTGTTTATCTGGAGATAAATGGGGGAACCTGTCCATCTGTCTGCCCAGCTGCTCATGTGTCTCAGGTAGGGTGGATGTACTGTAGGTCATCTTTTTTATGATAATGATGGCTCAGTTTTTTATCTACAGCAGTGATGTGTGTTACTAACATACTTGTTCTTTCAGTTTCAGTGAAAAAAAATAATAATAATAATTGTATCTAGCAGCTTTATGTATGAATAATGTGTTATCAACAGTAAAAATTGCCCAAACCATAGTAAATTTACTGTACATGGCTGGTAATGTGACCAAATTTTCGATCACTTTAGAAATGCATAGGATGTTTGGTGACAGTTCTCAGGCAAAACTAATTTAGTATATTAGCCTTGGTCACAAATACAAGTCCCTTTGACACAAATTCACAAGGGGTCGGCTGCTGGTGGCTTAAAGTAGTGGCAACATTTCAGAAGCAGAAGTCTGTGTAATTAATCAGCATTTTCTTTCCTAAACATAGTAAGAAGAAATTAAAATCCCAAAGAGCATTACAACCGAACCATTTGCAATTCATTATAATTTATGCCTTTTTAAATATCAGACAATAACTTTGTTCTTCGTCTGCTTTTCTGAGCGGAGCTTTGTGATCGCTGACATGAATCTGAGCCAGCATTTGCAGGTTTTATATAATTTCCAATTTCAAGCTCAGGACATTTTTAATGTTGAACAAAGACTGATTAATTATATTTACATTAAACTTATTCAGGGTTGTGCCAAGCCAAGAGTGATTTTAATCAAAGCCAACAATTTCTACTGAAGCAGCGTTTGAGAATAGATACATTTTAAGAGCGAGTAACGATGCTCATTGAAAAAAACGGTATATTACACTGATAAGGAATCCGTATCAGGCATGGTTTTAGTGGTAGGGGTCTCTGAGAGGCTTGCCTGGTAAAGGCATGGCTGGGTACTGTGCAGGGTGAAGCATACAAGTTTGCATCATGGCTGTACGGAGGCAAAATTGGCAGGGAGCAGACTCTACTGGCAAGTTATACTGCAAGTTTAAAGTGGACACCTAGAGAAGGCTCTGTCCTCCAGGGGCTTGTAGCTCACCAACATCTGCTGTGGAGCTCCTGGGTGTAAAGAGGCAATTGCCTTGATCGTGGGATTGGAGGACCTTCAGTTCTCCAGGGATTGAGTGCTGCGATGATGGAACATAATTGGACATTCTAAATTGTAGAGAAAAACAGGGGTAGAATAATTAGGCACTACATTATTATTACTAAATTAAAGTATTTTTGTGGGAATGGATCTTTCCCAACACACATTGTTTGGACCTCCCCAGTATTATTATTATTACGATGGCTTACATTGCCGTGGCCCTTTATAGTTTTGTTCGATGCATGAAAATATCTTTATAAATGACAAGCAGAACAACCTATACAGTGCATGGGATGTGGTTTTGTCCTTTTTCGAGACAGGGAGTGACATCAAATACAGCACCTGATTTATATTCCTGTACTGTAGTTGCAAGGTAATTAAAAACAATAGACCTCACATATAGAACTGTTTTGGCGTGCATAATTCCATTTTGTAAAACATCGGTTGACATCTGTAGAGCTGGCCTTTCAAAGTTCATGGCTTGAATCTGGCAGGGATCACACAACGCGGAACAAAAGCATGTGGAACTTATTTCTGGTAATTCTCAATGTGACTAGAAGCCAGCTTTTAAGTTCCTGGGAAAGTATATAAAAGGACCTTGCGTATGTAAAAAATATGTTTTTCTAATCTGCATTGCTAGCTTTCGAATGCTGCTAATTATAGCTGTATTATTGTATGGTAAACAAAGTTATTTCCTTTGCCTGGCCTAGGCTGCTGTCTAAACTATTGCTATGTACTGCGTTGTACATCGTGTTTTATATATTTGAAAACATTTTATTCTGATACACAAAAAAACTTTATTGGATGAGGCTACATAATACCAGATATTCTAAAACAGGGCCGTCCAATCACAGTCCTGGAGGGCCAGGTTTGACAGGATGGACGTTCAATTGGTTCAGTTAAACAATTTAGACACCCCTGTTATAAAACATGTATAAGAAATGAAGCCATCAGAGATTGTCAAAATGCCAGTATATCTTATTTTTGGATGTCGTCCCATGCGTAGAACGCTACCACACAAAATTGAAACTTTTTAAGTTTAATGACAGTTGAGTGTGTGTGTGTGTTTTTTTTTTATAATAATAATAATAAAACAACTGGAACTACAGTAATGTGTGGTTATTTTTGTAGCTGTTAGGTATATGTCTGGTGGGCTTATTCAGGCTGTAAAATCAGAATTTAAACCTAAATTTAGGTTGAAAGCAGCACAGCAAAAAAAAAAAAGCACTATATTCTGAAAATAACATTCATAATTATCAAACACATTCCCATTCTACCCCTAAAAGGTGAGGGCTTGAGCAAGACTACTGTGTATTTTTCTTCATATGTTCAAGCCAGCAGAAAACAATAATGTGAGAAGCTTTGGCCAGAAACGCTTGTAGTTTTTAGATAATAGTCTCTTAAAACACATTGAAATGCCTGAAGCTAGCGGAACCCTGTTGAGATAATAACCGTAATAAAGTAATAGGTTTTATAGAGTTGGATTTAGTTGAGCAACATTTTTTTTTGTCTTTGAAAAGAGGACCGTACATGATTAATGAGAACTTGATTTAGTTTCCACAATGCGTGTGTGCACATAAATAAATACATCAGTCCTGTGCCTAATAAAACAAACGAATGTGTGCTAGCTGCAGGTTCTGAACAAGACAGACCTTTCTCTGCATTTAGGCCGGATGTATATACAAGAAAGTCTTACTAGCCACAGTGACAATTAGGATGTATGGAGGTTAATCATCTCACACCAACCTTACCTGGTGCCTGTGTAAACATTATTCAACGTACAACCCTTTTAAAGGTGCACGGTTCTATCCATGCAGTAGGATAGTTTTGTAACAGTCCAGTCCGTTTTCCCAATATGTTTAATATCCTACCATGTATATTCTAGGATTCGCCCCTGTTGTTTCTGCTTATATCTTCAAGTGTAATGCTTACTGAAGTGAGATGGGGGGAGCACATTGCGCTGTGCACTGAATCTTGCGCAGCACTGATATTCTTCCCCGCTTCAATTTTAAGGAGTATTTTCAGAAGCATGTTAGCTAGTTTGTATGCATTGAGCAGAAACAAAAACAGAGAAAAACAGAACACATATGAATAAAGAAATGAAATAATGATGACCCTGCATTATATCATGATTGCCGTGCAGACATAGTTCATGATATAAAGCGGGTCATGATATAAACTGAGTTTCACATTTGCCTATGACAGCACATTATGAGTGCGAGAAAAAAGAAAGAAAACTAATGGTGAATTAAAAAGCAGTGTTTATTTAGTCAGTCTTTATATAAATATAGTTAACTACAGGACAAATACGTTTTGTGTCATTAACCAGAATGAAACCGTTTGTGTCATTATCTAAAAAAGGCATGAGTTGTCGACTGATGAGAACTATCAATTAGGCATTGCACTTGGTGTGTGTTTTTTTTTGTGAATAACTATGTTAAAAAGACAAATTTGTTGACATTAGTGTTTTGTAACTTAACTGTATCCCGTTAAGACCGCCCATGCAGCATTTGACAGGCTGCACAAAATGTCAGTTTATCAGCCAAGATGATTATTGGTTGTTAGTTGCATTGGAAATTAATTCTATCCTGTGGTTACTAAGTAAAGCCCGCCCACGCAGCATTTGATAGGCTGCAGAAAACATGACAATAAGCGTGTTTGTGAGATGATATTAAGACGGGTAAATTCTCATAGAACGAGTGGTTTTTCAAAAATCGTGATAATAAACAGGGCATGATCTTAAACAAGGTGATATAAAACGGGTTCATCTGTGTCAACAAAGTGTTTTTTTTGATAAAGCAGTGTGCACATAAGGCTAAACCGTGGAGGAATGTAATAAACCCAAGGCATTATATTTCAATGTGAAATTAAACATATCTGTGGGACACTACAGCCTTAAAGAAAAAAAACAAAGCTTGCCATACCAGGAAAAAGCAATCAGTTGACAAGGAAGCTGAAATCAAACCTCAGTGCATACTTGAAGAGTAAAATAACCTGGCTAAGTGTTAGGAAACCAATGGAAAAGGTATTTGGTAACTATGAAAACATGCACAGGCTGTGATTTATAGGGCTTTAATAAAAAACACGTGAGAAAGCAGAGAGGGTTGTGACAGGGAAAATGATTCTCTATCAGTCTGAGGAGCTTCTAAAATTAGAAATGTTATGATGAGAATATCACACAGCTCGATTCTGAGTTTATCAGCCACACTCACAGCATAGGAAACACACACTAAATCAACGTAGTGCTCTGTCACTGGAGACAGCCAAGGAAAGCAGCAGAAGAAGTGAGATACGTGAGAAAGGTACCGTTATACCTTTTGAAAATACTGCATTCATAACGCTTCCATGCAGCAATATGCATATACATTTACCACCATGCTAATTCTATGAATACAGCCATACATGTTATGGCTGCAGTTTCTTTGATCAGAATCTTTGGACAGCACTCAATGACTCATTATACAGCAACTCCCAATCTGGGGACCCCTAGGGGTTGCAACACATATATTTAATGTATGAAAGTGATCACTGTTGTAGTGAGAGACATGCCTTGTGATGCCTACAATACAGACAATACTTTTACTGCAGTAAGTTCTTTCTTTCTTGTTTGCAATTTGCCTTAGTTTTCAGTTAGGGGTCACTACAAAAAAATCAGCATTAAAAAAATGTGTGAATCACTGCTGTAATATATACTGTCCTGGACAAAGAATAGGATTGTCTTACATGGAGATGGTCCATGAGATCAGGTGGTCAGGAAATATATTCTAATACAATATTTATTTCCAGGCAGTCTGCTTCTGTAAAGCCTAATGCCCTCCAGTGTTGAGGCTGTTGCAGCAGTGACACAGCTTGCTATTACCAGTGACATCACTGCAGGACCATGTAAGGGCAAAAATAAGACAAGCATCAGATATGTTTACTGCAATTCAATATTATCTTAAACATAGAACCATTACATCTCAGATTTTAAACATCTGCTCCACATGAGCAAAACAAACAAACAAACTGCAAAATGCAGTGGGTCGATTGTGGAACAGATTGGTAAGTGACCAGTTCCAAGTGGAAAAGCAGCTGATGTTGCCCTAAGTGAAGCCTGGCTGGTTTCCACTATCTGAGATGGGGAAAGCAGACACTTGGCTGTTTAGTCTGCGGGAGAGACCCAGCTGGGCATGCAGAGGGGTGGCAGTTTCAGTGCTAACTACTAGCATTTTTCAACTTTAATTCCACATAAAAATGTGATGGATTTGGATTATTTGCACAAATCTGTCAAAATGTGTCACGTCTCATTTGTAGTGTTTATAGTCCTGAAGATAAAGCACCCTTTTCAGTTATCCCGTCTAGTTGTGATAAGATTGGCTTTACCCCACTTGGTAATTCCATTCCTGGTTTTTAGCATGTGATGCTGCAGCAGAGCTTTTTAGTGATATTCAACATTTAACCATTTAATATGCTGTAGTATCCATTTTGCATTGATATTTATTAGGGGCAATAGACACGCAGTAGGAGTCTTCTGGACAAATCCTCACAATCCCAGCAACCTCGAGCAACGCTCAGTTTCCTTAAATTAGGTTGATTTGGAAAAGGCAAAAGTCCAAACTCATCAACTGCAGATCACTTTAAGGAAACAAAAGCACCCGTAAAGTGGTAACAACATTATATATTGGGGTTAGTTACAATTTCTTGGCTTTAAGTTTATTTTTCACTGCCTCAGACTATTTGAAGGCTTAGCTAAATTCAGATATAGAGATCTCAGGGGTGCAATAGGGCTGTATTAACTTGTCTATGGCTCTATCCCTTCTGTATGAGACCGGTAGGGTTAAATATATGATCCTGCTGCAAATCAGAATGTATTTCTAATACGGATTGTATAATTTTTCAGAAAACATATTGTTGTTGTTTTTTAGATCCAAAATGCAGACGATGTCTTAATTGCACCACTGGAGAAGTTCCGCACAGACCAGATTGGAGCAGCAAAAGTAAGTCTTGATTTAATGTGACATTTGGAGCAAGACTGGAAACTGCATTATGATGCAAATATATCCTCTCTGTTTGTTTGGTTCTATGAATGTTGATTTTCAAGTGGCAGCCAAGGATGCTGCTATGATCGTGTTTGTCAGGCTTACATATTGGGTAACAGATTGCAGTCCTCAGTGATGAAAGATTATGTTTCACATAGACTCCTTCGCTCCTTGAGATTTTCATCTTTACACTGTGTTAACTGTATGACAAACAATAGCGCGAGGAGAGCGACACCTGCAGTTTTTTGTTTTTTTTAATTGAGAACTCACTTTACGTCTATGAAATTACAAATACATCCCCACATAAGGATTAAGACAAGTATCTATAACCTAGTTGCAGGCTTAATATGAGTAATGGGCCTCCAACCTTAATCATATCAGTCCAGCAGTGGCATCAGTGAGATCAGAGCACAGGGCCCAAGGGCTTTTAGACTCATTATAATGTGCTTCTTGCTTGCCTCTGCCGGTCAGCCTTAACCCTGACCTGCACCTTATAAAGAATCAGTCTGGAACTCCATTGCTGATCCACTGGAGAGCCAGCTGAACACTCAGACATCATCACTATTGCTTTGTGTTTGCCAAATCAATGAAATCCAGCAATAAGAAACAAACTACTGTACGAAATGCATTCCACATGAAGCCCACAGATCTGTTTGAATTGGGCAGGGTTTGAATGTGAAACACACGCGCCTCTCAAAATAAATGTAACTCTATAAACAACCATTAATAATGTCTATAACTAGGGCTTCTAGTTTTCGGGTTTTATTTTTGATCACGTGATGTCCCTTTAAACATATTTTGAGCCGATTCGCTTTCATAATCAAACACTAATTACCAAAGGAAGCTGTTTCTTTTTACCCTCATATCAGTTAACAAATGACGCGAATTGATCTCACCTGATTCTATTTGAACCTGCATTTCGTTCTGGCTCTGATCGCCGAATTCAGCTTATTCATTTCCACTGCATTAGTTTCTAGTAGTGCGTCGCTAATTTAAACAATCTGGTATTCAGTTAAGGCTTAACAACTATTAATTAAGGGTAAAAGGGAGGGAGAGAGATGGAAAATAAAAACCGAAAACTAAAGAAGCCCTATCTAACCTAAATGCAGGCAGGAGAACTTAAATGTACATTTTGGGTTGGTTATATGTATTTTCCCTGCTAGTATGATCAGGTCATTTATCTTTTCAGAAAAAAAATATTATATAGAAAACAATTATTCAGTGTAATCTTTGCAAGGTTTTAGTTTAACTTTGTAAACTAGGCTGAATTTAGACAGGTTTCCCTCGCCTATAATTGAATACCATAATTAGATGAAATTGAGAAGGCTATGCACTGTGTTCATTGACATGGTTTATTAGTGGAAGATGATGAGGGATGTATTGAAGCTGACACAGTCTGTATCTCAAAGAGAAAGTTCACCATGAGGTTCAATCATATTATCTATCGCCCTGCGTTTATGTCTATTACTAGGAACACGTGCTGCATCTTGCTTAGCTTTGCCGGTACCATTGTTCTTTTTATTTCATCCTGTGCACATATGATCTGTCTAATTTATATGATGTGTAATCTGGATTTTAGACACACTTTAACCATTAGCTTCACTTTGCGTAACCAAAAGATCACAATCGAAAACAAGTTGGTTTCTTTTTACTGATCGATTCAGGGCTGACGATCCTTTTCTCACTGACATCAAAATCTGTGAATCCTCTGGATTTAGAAGAATATATTTTTTTAATGATACACAGGAGAAGGGATGTGAGTGGGAATGTTTGTGAAACTGAAAAATCACACACTCCACCCTTTTCCTAGAAAACCAAGCTTGTTTTTTTTTGTCCAGCTGTATAAGGTTTAATATAAATCCATTTCTAATTGTCTTACAGTGCATGTGTTTCCTATCATTGCCCCCCACCTCCCCTGCATCCATCTCTCCTGTGAAAGTGCCTGTCAGGTTACCTGTGTTGTCTTGCCTACCAGGGGAATACTGGGTTCAGTGCAATTCAGTACAATACCATATGTGTCTTGTACCTCTGTGAAATAACACCTGGACGTGCTGAAGAATAATACAAAAACATTTGAGCAAAAGCAAGAAACTGTTTCTCGAGCTTGTTAAATGAGGGAGGTGCGAGTGTGTTTGTTGACAAAACATAGACATATGGCTCATTTGAAATAGCACCTTCCCCACCCATGTACCAACACAAACAGTCAACCTCTTCTCCCTCCCAAGTGTCTTTATTATACACACAGCAATTATGTCTTGTTTTTCCCTCTATCACTACTATTAAAGAGGCTGTAAAGGTCCTTTATTTCTTTAAAACGTTTCCTATGAACAGTTCGACCTCCGCTGGACAGAATTTCTTTATTTATTTTTTGCCCATGCAAGATAAAGAGGACCTTGTATCGCGAGGGGCTGTCCGAGCTTCCTCAAGGCTGGGAATCCTGATAGATTGCAGAAACTGACCCCTGCATTGCTGCTCAAGATGTTGGGAAAAGTCAAGTGAGCTAACTGGGAAAGGATGCAAGGCATTTAACAACTTCCCTTATTTGGTCATGATGGCCGTCTGGTCTCCAGCTGGCTCTGTTAGTGAGGTCATTCAGTGATGTATTTTGTCTGCTTGGGCCAAACTGAAACATTTCTCTTAACTGACTCCCCCCCTTTGAGCGGTCATTGGGAATGTTTGAGCAGCATTTGTTCAAATGGTCATTGACCTTTTTTTGCAATCTTAAATGGATCAAAGGCATTAGGAGCTGAATCACGACAAAAAAAATAAATGGACAGTTAATTGCTTTTCTTCTTAAAGTAATTCTTTTGCTACTCGTTGTACCAATTAGGCAACAGGAGAATTGATTAAAACCTTCTTAAACTGTCTTTGATGCTGTGTTTATGCATGTAAGTACAGCGGTTTCAGTTGTGTTTTTAGTCAATTTGAGCTAATTTGAGCACATTTTGAGTGATCTGCCTTGGGCTTTATGTGGCCCTATTAACTTATTCAGAGATAAAGGTTACATTCTGTCATGAAAGACAACAGAGAATCCATGAACTTGAGAGAGGGTTCTTGGGATTTTGGTGGCACTTGAAAAAATCTGGAATGTCAACAAGGAACAATGTGAAGGAAAACAATTTCAGCAAAATCACAGGCCCAGAAAATGTCTGCTCTGACTCTGTTGCTTTCTAATTACCATAGTTAATCTTCACCATCCAAGTTATTTTTTTTTTCTCAAAATGTATGTTGCATCAACTGCATCTATATGCAGAGCATTATGTAGTTGTTATGGGCATCAGTGAATCTGTTAAACCAGCATCCCAAATGAGTTCCCATAATAGTCAAGGATTGCCAATAAACGGATTGTAAAACCCTTTGCTGGAGTAATGGGTGAACTTTGACCTCCATTGCATTGAAACTTTCTTAGAACCACCCCCGCTTGAACGTTTGACATTGTGGGTAGTTTTCTTTTTCTCTTGTAGGTATACAGTATGTAGCTGATGTGGGAAATGACAGGGGAAGTGGTTTGGTCCATATAGGGGAACTGAAGTCATATCATGTTTATACCTTGTTAGGTTTACTGTGTCAAAACTGACTATTGGCTGACTGCACAGAGAATATTTATTTGAATATAAATGGAAAAGTTCACATGAGGGATTATGTCTCTTAGCATAAAAAGGGCCAGTGGTGTTTCAATTCAGTTGGTTGAACAGTGTACTGAATATCGTGTCCACCTGTGATATAAGATTTTGTGACAAAGATGTTCCAATAGATGTTGCTGTTACTGATATCACAGTAGATGTTCTGTGCATTACTGTTACTGCTGCAATTGAATTTATTGTTAATGGCTCTTTGCAGTAGCCATCACCAATGAAAATATGCTGTACTACCATTGCAATTACAACCCTCCCCTACCCCCACCCACACCCCCACCCACACACACACACACACACACACCCACACACACACACACACACACACACACACACACACACACACACACACACACACACACACACACACACACTGTTTTTATGTTTCTGTAGCTTTTGCATTGTCTTCGTTTATAACCATCCTTTGAACAGGGAACAACTACATCAGTTTCTTAGTTTTGTTTCTTGTAAACCTGACAGATTTATTGAGATTCACGTCTGAAGCTCTGAACCTTCAAAAAACAATTAAGCAAAACTAAAATATAAAGAGTTCTATATCTTCCCTGGAAGTGAAATAAAGCTGTCAGATGTCTCTATACAAATGTGATTTTACTGGGTAGGCTTCTAATGTGGATGAAAGAGCTTTGTTCTCTGCCTAAATTAAAGCTTAACAAGATGTTCAAATCTTTGTAGCTGGGAGTGAGTGTTGTGTGACAGAACAGGATGGTGGATACATGGGGAGCAAACAGGTGTCCACATAATATGTCCACATAATATGTTTATCTGTTTTGCTTCCTTAGATATAATGGTGTTTGCATACAGATGTAATCCCCTGTGGCTACCCCCTAAGTTGTAGCAAGAGTTGCATCCATAGAAAGGGACTTTTCAACTGGAAGTTTCGACTAGAAGTCTTCCTCAGTGTCTTCAATAAGTGGGTTTTTAAAGGGAGTGGAAGCTTGCATTCTTACAGCTAAATCCATACAAACTAAAAAAAGAAAGGTGTTGTTTTTTGCATGCAGGGCTGGAGGAGACTGTGGGACACTCCCAGCTTAAAGATTTAAGAAATTATTTAGTATTTTACAAGATTGTCTTCAGGCTGAATCAACTTCACATTGTGCCTGTTGGTCTGCTCAGGCCTGCTCTTTTTAGTTCCTGTTTTCTTTTTTTCTGTCAGCATTTCAGGTGTCTTGCTAAAGGAAGTTTTCGCGGAGAATAAAAATAAAAACCATGAGGATATAATCATTTCAGCTGTTGCATGTTAACTTAATTCATACCCTTAATACGTAAAAGGTGTTCTATATCGTGTTAATACTCAAAAGTGTTTATACTTTCAAACACTGTTGGCAGGTAATAAATATGACATTTTACACACGGCAATGCTCCACCTAACACTTCTTTATTTCCAGAAAGCTCGCTCTAGTGGACAGGGAGGTGGACTTGCTACTGTTTTATTCATCTTTTAAAGTTTTAACCTTGACATTAAACAGTCCATTATCTGTTCATATTGTAGTTATTTATCGACCACCTCAGTCAAACCTGCTATTTCTGACTGAATTTGGGGATCTGCTATCTATATTGACAGTCAAATATGATAGGATTCTTTTATTGGGTGATTTTACTCTTCATGTTGGCATTGATTCTGATTCTAACTTCTTGGAATTTTTGAGGCTACTAGATTCCTTAGATTTTATCCTGCATGTCAAAGGTTCTACGCATAATTGTGGCCATACATTAGATCTGGTAATTTCTCATGGTTTAGCTGTTAAGAATGTTATAACCCTAGATCTTACTATTTCTGATCATCTTGCCATTAATTTTGAGGTGAATCTGCCAGTATCTACAAAGACTGTGGACCGTACATTTAAATCCCAGGTAATTAATTCTTCAACTGCTGTTAAGCTTTCTGATGTATTGAGCTCATTACCACTCTCTGAGTCCTCATCAGTAGATGAGCTGGTTAATACCTACTACACCACCTTGACTGGTATCTTAGATACTGTAGCACCAATCAAAACTTGGAGAGTGTCTTTTAAAAAAAGCTCACAGTGGTTTAATGATACAACTCGTAAGATGAAATATGAGGGTCGTAAACTAGAACGAATCTAAACTGCACATTCATTACATCTCATGGAAGGGCCAACTGGTTAAATATAGGAAGGCTCTGGCGTTGGCGAGATCATCATATTATTCTAATTTAATTGAAATTTCTTTAAAAATTAAATAATACTAGACATCAGAAATGAGATTCCACAGACACCTTCTATTAAGGAGGACTCCAGCACAATTTTACCAGCTATACCTATTAAGGCTACTATGGAGGCTTTTTCTTTTATTACCTTACAGGAACTGACAGAGCTAGTTTGACACGAGACCTAGTACATGCTCTCTTGATCCTATTCCTACAAAACTATTAAAAGATGTTCTTGGTGTTATTAATACCCACATTTTAAAAATTATAAATGGTTCACTTTCCTCCGGTATAGTTCCCTCAGCACTTAGCTGTGGTAGAGCCTATTCTTAAGAAACACAATTTGGACCCTAAAGTCCTCAATAACTATATCTCAACCTACCATTCTTAGATAAGGTTCTAGGGAGAATTGCTGAAATTCAATTACAAACATTTCTAACTGTTAATGGTATAGTCGAGACGTTTCAGTCTGTTTTTCGTGCTGCACATAGCACCGAGACGGCCCTTATCAGAGTTGTGAATGATCTGCTGATAAGCTCTGACTCTGGCTTTCCATCAGTTTTAATTCTTCTAGATATAAGTGCTGCCTTAGATATTGTAGACTGTTCCATTCTACTGAATCGTCTTGAAAGCACAGTGGGACTGTCTGGCCTTGTCCTATCCTGGTTCAAATCTTATCTTTCTGATAGGCTTCAGTTCGTCTCTATTGGGGAGGTAAAATCAGCATTGTCGGAAGATGTCTGTGGTGTTCCACAGGGCTCCATTCTAGGTCCCTTGTTGTTTTCATTATATATGCTACCGTTAGGTGACATTATCCACAGACACAGAGTGAACTTCCATTGCTATGCTGATGATACCCAGCCATATCTGTCCCTAAAGTCAGGAATTTCTTCTGCCTGGGTGTTATTAGCTACTTGCCTTACAGACATCAAGCATTGGATGTCACAGAATTTTCTAATGTTGAATTCAGATAAAACAGAGGTTATGCTAGTGGTCTCACAGAACCGACTAAAAGGAAATGTGGGACTACATGACCTCGACCCTTGCAGTCTCTCATCAAAACTTAAACTAGAAATTAAGAGTTTAGGCTCATCTTTGATCCTGATCTATCATTTGAGACTCATATTAGGGAAGTTACTAAAGTGTCTTTTTACCATTTGAGAAATGTAGCCAAACTTAGACCAATTATTTCCGTATATCTCATGCCGAGAGACTAAAGAGTGTTGTAATGCACTTTTTTCTGGTGTCCCAAAACGTGTGGTATCCCGCTTGCAGCTTGTTCAGAATACCGCTGCTAGAATTCTGACTAAACCCAGGAAAAGTGAACATATTACCCCTGTTTTGGCCTCTTTATACTAGAATTGATTTTAAGATTTTTCTGGTAACTTACAAGGCCCTGACTGGATTAGCACCTAGTTATTTGCAGATGTTACTGAGCCCATATCTTCCAAACCACACTCTGAGATCACAAGATGCGGGGCTGCTGGTTATTCCTAGGGTCAACAAAAGCAACACGGGAGGTAGGGCTTTTTCTTGTAGAGTGCCAAAATTATGGAATGCTCTGCCTTCATTACAGTTACAGTTTTCAAGTTATCTTATCTTAGTGGGTTTTAAGGTAACTTTTAAATTGCTGCTTTTGTATTATTATGTGTATACTGTTATTTAAATCTGTTATTTAAATGGTCTGATTGTGGCAGTAGTATGTGAGACATGCTATACAAATGTACTGTGGTTTGTTCTTTTTTTTCTGCTGTGTACCGTACAGTACTTTGCAATACTTTTGTATAAAAAGCACTATATAAATGCAATAAATAAATAAATAAATAAAATATTACATGATTACTGGGACTGGTTCAGTTGCTATTTTTAGAAGTCAGGGAAGCCTGTTTTACGTGCAGAATGCTTCTGTCACAGTTCACGGTGCGGCAGATGGCATTCTATGGTAGTATACCAAAAGCATAAATATATTTTTATATTCTGACCAGTTTTCCCTTTTCATGTGATGAAACCTGTTCATTTGTACATGGTCTGTGTTGCACGTTTTTTTTTTTCTTACTGAACTAAATGCACATTTAGGGTTCATTTTCAAAGCTAACAGTAACTTATGTTGAGTCTCTGTTAACAGTTAGGTAATAAACAAGTTCTGAAATTTAAAAGGTGAATCACATGTTGTGCTAATTATAAACACACTCTTTCTATTATATATTATGCAATACTATTCATTTTAGGCATCATATTCATTTTTATTGACTAACAATATGCATATGTGACAGGGTGGTTGGGCGGTGACGTCACGGCAGAAGCAGGAACTTAAAACACACTGACACCAGGCACTGCAGTTTCCAAAGAAAGACGCGGCTGGCCGTCGTTTTATTTAAATACAAAAATAAATCAAAAGTTTAACAAAAAGAAACTGTGCTCACAGAGCAAAATAAATAGTTAAACAAAAACAAGTCACAAACACAAAATAAACAGGTCAGGCTGGGCAGTCGCTGTCACTGTTCCTGTATATATATATATATATATATAAAATAAAGTTTCGTCTTTCTCTCGCTCCGCTCGCTCACTCCTCTCTAACACCCACCCCGAGCTGGAGAGCTGCAGGCTTTTTATATCGTTTAACTGGCTTGTAATTAGTCTATTACCTCTCGGCCACAATCTGCACGAGTTTATCAAATCACCGTGGATGGGGCTACCCATCCACGCTACAAAACAAAACAAAACCATCGGCTACGCCATCCTAAATACAATAATAAATACAAAACACTAACAAAACATATGGTGCTTTGCCGTCATATAAATACATAAATAAACAAACAAATACACAATAACACGGACGGAGGGGGAAACCCTGTTCTAAAATAAACACACGTTTACACAGCAGGGCTCTCTACCGCCCTGCTACAGCATAGATTTAAAAAAAAGTATAAGGAATATATATTATGTGTTGAACCCATTTCAAATAAGGAAATGAAAAACAACTTTACTAATAGTGCTTTGTTGGGGGTATTTATCGTATGTCTGTGTTGTGCCATTTTTAAACATCTTTAGCAAAAATTATAGAGTGGATCATAATGTGTGGCTGAATTTTGTCATTGACATAATTGTTTAAAACGATTTGAATGGCAGAGGTACTTAAATTCTCCATCGTTTTGATTGATCGAAGCTACTGGCTACATTTTAAAATGCCTTCCTGATAGCTCAGTAACTACAAAACTAAACTGTGCATTCTCAGTAAAAACAGAATACGCAGACCTTCTGAATAGTTAATGGCTTTCCCACTTGAACATTAACAGAGTCTGTTTACAGGTATCCTGGTGTCTACAAATATTAATGGTTATGACCATCATCAAACCGCAAACCTCTGCAGGATATAGTATGTGCACAGCAATGAAAATGAATGCTGAAAATAAATGCCCAGCTGGCGCTTGACAGCACAACACGCAAGATAAATTTGCATTAGCTGGAGCTTAAAAGGGGGGCCAACTTTGTGTGCATTAATAGCATATATCATTTAATCAAAAAAAAAAAAAAATTATAAAGGCTATTTAAAGATTTTTAACAGAAACAACTGAGGTTTTAACAGCACTTTCAAAATGTTTTTTTCTGAACCTGATAAGTGTTTAAATCCTTATAAACTTTAAAAGTCATTCCCTATTTCATATCAGCATTAGTACAGTTTTTGCTACACCCCTATTTTCATTTGGCACTGTTTTATACCTGCTCTCAGCAGTTTAAAAGAAGTGCAACTGCTCTTATGTCTAACATGATTAGTTAAAATAATACTAGAACTGCAAAGCTGTGGTTGTGGTATGATGCGGATGATGACAAATGAGACGCTGATACTCCGTGGGATCCTGTTATGTTATTATATTGAGCAAATGGGGGTTACACAGCAAATTGCTTTTCTATTCTGGTGCTTGTTATGGGATCTTTGAAGTTTTAACAGAGGTGGTAGGTCCTCAACAAGCCAAGCATGTTTCTTATAAAAAGCAGATGCTAACAATTATCCAATATCTATTAGCATCTGGTCTTATTAGCAAACTCTCATAAACAAACAGAAGCTGCAGGGAATTAAAACACTTTTTTTCCTAATAATTGATTGAAACCTGATCACGACTCCTCTTTCTGTTTTTTTTTTTCACATGGTGCATCTCATGGTCATAGGGTTAAAGTACTGTTAGAATAATAGCATAGTGGTGGGTCACTGTTGACCACCTTAAATTGGGACCCTCTACACTGTTAAATTTGTTGGCACGCTCTGCACTGTTAAATTTCTTGGGACCCTCTGCACTGTTAAATCTGATAGTGGTTAAATACTGTACCTTTATGAATGCATCTTCACTGTGAAGTCACATATACCCACCTATCATCCATTGTACAGCTATGGCCAAAGTTTTGCATCACCCTCTAGAATGAATTCATTTTGCTTCATAAAGTCAAATGAAACCTGCTGAAAAATGTTAACATATTGAATTACATTCCACTTTGTAGTTTTCCATATACTTAATGAAAAACTAACACATTGAAAAGTGTGACATTTTGAAATCTAACATTAAATACTGTACTACTAGTTTCCAGTAGACTTGCAATATCATGTTGTAGTTTATTTGATTACATGATGTTAAATAAAAGCTGAATTATGTTCACATATTTTTTTTTTTGTTGTTGTTGCCAACTATGTCCCAATCCTAAAATTCTGGGTGATGTAAAACTTTTGGCAATAGCTGTAGGCATCCCTGCCAATTTTAGATGGGCTTCAAGGGGGTTCAAGAGGTTGGCTGGCAGCTGGTGAATTAGAACTTGGTGGAGCTCTGATCCTATAGGCAGGATGTAGGCTGGAGATATTCTAGTGGCGATTCGAGAAGCAATGGGAGCAAAATTTGTAGTGGAACTATGGAAAAGACAGCTGATAAAAACAATGAATTCATGCATGCAGCAGAAGGGCATGGTTACATCCCTCATTTCTGGGACTGTAAACTAAGAAATAAAATATTCTTATACAGGCTCTAACTAAATGAAAGAGAGATCAGCAGTATTCATTTTCAATGCATCTAGAGACATCCAGCTCGGTTCAGTGTCAACACAAAACCTCTGCTAGCACAAACTTTAGTCATTACAACCAAACTAAACATTTTCAAGCATGCTTGAACAGTGCTCTGCTAATGACACTCTTTATGACTGAGCTGATAATTAGACAAACACCATGGCAATATTGATTTAAGTAATTCTTATTTTGGATACAGTCAGATGTAGAAGGAATGTCGTTTACTAATGAGTGCTGTAAACCATCCATTACTGACTGTCTGCTGATGTTTGTTCACAGAGTGGGATTGAGATGTTCCTGTTCTAAATTCTTCTCTTCTCAGGAGGAGAACATTCTTCTCCTCTAGGCCCTGTCTACAGATGGATTCTGCGGCTTGTTCATTAGGGCACAACACTCAGCTTCAAAGCTTCTTAAAACACAGTAAAACCATTTTGCTGCGTCCACTCATGTGCAGTCACGCACTCTAAAACATTCCTAATAGCAAATGACCACTATAAAAGCCAGGGGGGAGACAAGGCTTACTACTCAACAGGGGACTCCAGTAAATGGTTCCTACTTCATGACGCCAAGTTCTTTTTTAGTTTGCTTATATTAGCAAGTGAGTAACTCCTTATAAAATTGTACTATTGTAAGGTAAATATGCTTGACATTTTTCAGTTTACAATGTTTATACTAGGCTTTTACTGTGGTGTCCTGGTTTTGGGGTTTTGTTTTGTTTGTTTGCATTACCATAGTCGGATTTACCTTTAATTTGTGAATACTGGAGATGTGCACAACGTTGGTGTTTTACTTTAGTTGTACCAAAGAGTAGCTACACTATACAGGGAGATACTGTAAATGGGTGATTTCAAGGGATTTGGGGAGATTTTTGAATCCTGTGTTGGGAGAGGACTCTCCACCCAAACCTTTTAAAACCTGTATGCAGTAAGAAATGAATGAGGTCCTCAAAGAGGTTTCTTATGAAGTCAAAGAGTCTGATCTTTCTGCAGTCATTTGAAATCCTTGGATTGTATCACTGCCTCCCTAAAGCATGTTACAAGGCATAGGTTATTTGCGTACAATCTGTTGCTTTCTTGACACGGACATGAAGCTTGTCTACATTGTAGTCCTTTGGTATGTACACCACTGTGTGGTTCCCTGAATCTCTAGTCTGCTGTTTTCTGAGGCTGTTCCTCGGGTGTCAAAACGTGGATTTGAGGGTTTCACAGGGTGAGGGAACAAAGTGTACAATCACAGGCAGGTCCACGAACGTGTGTCTCAACACCTGTACAAAAGGTCTTCTCAGTATTGCTAAAGTACTTCCTGAAGTGTTCTACCTCTTCTACAGCACAGCACAGGAGTGGATCATCCATGTACTGACTCTGCATCTCTGTCCCTGGCATGCTGTAGTATAATGTAATAAATTAACTCCCAAGAGAAGAAAAAAACACTTACCTCCTGCAAGTGGAAATTAACAATCAGGAAACTATCTGCTGTTATTTTATTAATGGACCTTTGAGTTTTATACGGCATCCCCTGTGCAGTGTCTTGAGGAAACAAATGCGGAATATGAATTCAGTGTGTGTTGGACATCAAATGTCAGCTATTTAATATAGAAATTTAAAAATCCCTCTTTGACAAAGAGAAACACATGTGCTAAGTAATTTATCTTGACATGACAGTTCGTTCTGGTGCAACTTTATCCAATACAATCTAATGTCTTGAGTAAATAGCAATTTAGCAGCAGGAATCTTCCTAATTCAACACCTTGTGTATTTAGCGGATCAGTCGTTTTCTTCAAACAGGACTCATGCCAGTGACATCCCAGCTTGTTAATTACCATGTATGCTGTCCAGATGACTTGGTGTGCTTTGATTGGCTTTGTCTGGAAATGCCACAAGTTTGGTCTTTAGCCCAATACAGTAGCTTAGCATTGACCTAGCCTTTAAAGGGAAAGAGCTATACTAAATACAGAGCCATATTTTCACTCAAGTGTTTAAATAACTCCTTTTTTTCTTAAAAGGGATTTTATTTATTTTATTTTTACAAAATGTAGAACCAAATAATAATGAAATGTATATACTGTATCTTACACTCGAGAAGTAGTTTATTCCTCATTCTGGCTTAAATATGACCCACAGTATTGTAGACTGCAATGG
Source organism: Acipenser oxyrinchus oxyrinchus (assembly GCA_030684275.1). Taxonomy (NCBI): domain Eukaryota; kingdom Metazoa; phylum Chordata; class Actinopteri; order Acipenseriformes; family Acipenseridae; genus Acipenser; species Acipenser oxyrinchus. The sequence continues at coordinate 5,979,865 of CM060253.1, forward strand.
CACAAGATTGCCATCTACTGGTTTTACAATCAAACTGCAATTGTAATAAATAAAGAAGGTATTCATATTATAATACTAATTATTTTTAACATAGGGGTAATTGGGTATTTGTACAATCAGTCCCAATGCTGGTCCTAATTAGGGCCAGTATGCATTTTAATATCATTCATGTTGGTTCATTGAATGTAATGAACATTTTTCTGAATCTTTTTCAGGATGGAAAGAAAAAATTTGACAAAGAAAGTGAGAAATACTATTCAGTATTAGAGAAGCACCTGAATTTGTCATCAAAGAAAAAAGAGACTTTGTTACAAGAGGTGAGCAGATAACAATGGACTCCTGTGGGACGCTGTGCAGGACTTATGAAAGATGCATGCACACACTTACATTGTGCAAGCATAATGAAACAGACAGACGCATGTGCACCACTGAACGAAGCACATCCCCCTAAGTGACACGGATATGCTTTGCAACGTGTATTCCACTTGCACTGAAAAGAAGGTGATGTGTTTTTTCAATAGAGAAATGCATACATATTACAGCACTATGGAAAAGGCCTCTTCAGCCAGTACATTTTACATTCAAGTTACTTATGTTTTTGTATTGCTTTATTTTGTGAAAGATTCTATTTATACACAATAGTCAATTGATCTGAATAATTGCAAAACAAATGTTTGGATCATTAAAATAGGTGGTCTTTGTGTACCAAGGTATTTCTGTCTGTAAAAGTATGTAAAACAGCAGAGCGGGCCCTATTATTATGATTTAAAAGGCAGCAGTATTTAGATACTGTTTAGATCAATTGAACACACATGCATAGAGTAACCCCAATGCATTGCTTAATTAAAAATATATACAGTATATTTATTATCTATTTAATTGCATCGGTTCGATATTTCTTTTTTTTTTTAAGAAGTTCATATTGAAGTGTTCTGTCTTTTCTCACTGCACAGACAAAAATGAAACATTTTTCTTTCATTTGCAGGCAGATACCCAGATTGACAAAGAGGCGCAAAATTTCTACGATGCTTCCCTTGAGTATGTCTTCAAAGTTCAAGAAGTCCAAGAAAAGAAGAAGTTTGAGTTTGTTGAACCAGTAAGTGGTTTAAAGTAAAGTCACGTGCTATTTCACAATACAATAAACTGTGGTGTCATGGGTACAGAACCATTGCGTTACCAGTGAAGAGCATTTGTTCAGGCAAGTCAGAGATGGGGTAACCAGTGTAGCTTGATTACGGGGAATTGTGATGCATACTTTGATCCTGTTTCTCAACAGGCAGCTGGTTCCTTCTCAACAGGCAGCTGGTTCCTTCTAGTTCACTAGATGAATATTCCAAGATAAAATTACTAAATTAGAAAAGAAAAAAAGCTGTTTAAAGCTGTTCTTATCTAAGCCAGCATATAAAGAGTAGGTTGGAAATGCTGAAATGCTGCCAAAGTTTGGCAAAAGTGTTTTGAAACTCAAGCAGCATTTGACAAGGTGGTATGTTATGATGTTCACGCCTGAACTCAATCCACTTAGTCTCCTTGTGATGCTTATACTAATGCTTGTGAAGCAGTAACAACAAAAAATACAAATAAAATCCTGGATCACACAAAATAAAATGCTTTTTTTTAAAACTGTTTCTCTCCATAAGCTGCTCTCAAGATCAGGAGTTTGAGTGTCATTAACAGTGACTTCATAGACAGTGGCCTGACCGAGACCCCACCACTGGCATTAAGGGAATGTCATTTATCATATGGCTTCTCCTTGCCGGAGAGGACAGATTTCAAAATGGTGCCGTCTACCTGCTGAGACATAGTATTGTGGCACAGAGCCTCAGTGCTGCATCACTGTGGTTTGTCTGGAGCGTAGTGGCAGTGCATTTAGACCAGTGTTTATTAGAAATTAGGGTTTTTTGCTGGAAAGAGAGAGGGGGTATGAAATGTAGGCTTAAGGGGACATAAAGGCCTGGCCAAAAATGCTATCATATATATATATATATATATATATATATATATATATATATATATATATATATATATATATATAATATGGCCCAATGAAGCCTGTCACGTGTATGTATTGAAAGGGTCCACATAACCCATGTTTAAAAAAGTTTGATATGCTTGCAGTATTGCTTTCACAAGACACCTTATCACAAAATGACCCTGCTGACCAGCAAGTTTTCCATTGCTGAGAACATTGGAAATGTAGGAAGGTGAGATGGGAGACCTTTGACTGGTCTGTTTACAATTGGGCAGTTAGGGCATGTGAAAAGCACAACTTATGGGAAGGTAGGTCAACACTCCTGGAAGGCAGGACCCAGAATGGAGGCACGTTTATATAGTATACCAACAGAACTCCACAGTAAGCATACGTTTGCATTAATGAGCCTGCTTAAATGTGTTGATGCTTTTTAATACAGCTGTTAAAATACAGCCCAACCGTAGAGCTGCAAAATGATTATTTCTTTCTTTTACATTTTGAATAAAACCTTTGTTATGCAACAGTTTTTCACAATGGCAGAGATCACAAGCACCGTGTGTAGATTCTACCTCTATTGTTATGTAAATACCTAGCTTGAGCTGGTTGAGCATGGTCCTGAATTCTCATAAACAGTTCTGGTTTTTATTATGATTTGATGCAGGCACTGTGTGTTCTTTTGGAATGTTCTGTATCCTTTTTTTTCCCCGAATGTGCATTCTGTTGCCCAGTCAAGGTGTCTGAACAGACTGAACATCTTTCAAACTACAAGGATGAAAGTTGAAGGGGAAATTCTACCCATGCCAAAGTTGCTTCTTAAATATGTTTTTAAGCCCAGCATACCTAAAAAAAGGGAACATTTAATGTACCACAACACAAAGGCTTGTTAAATTACCTGGGGGAGGGTTACACAGCTCATTACTCTGGACTGGAGTGGATTTTTATCTTTTGATTTGTTTTAAGTGGTACTTAAATTCTGCAAGAAAATTTGATTTTTCTTTTTTAATTATGAGCAATTTGTTTACCGCTTGGACGCATTGATTTGCGAAACTACGAGAACAGATGGAGTTCTGACTCGATGAAAAGCAAAGTGAAAGCTAATTATTTTATTACAAATAGCCTCTGTAGCAAACAGCAGCAGAAAATAAAATCCAGAACAAATGAAAAGATAGTCCTGTGGATTTATGTCTGAGGCTTTTATTCAAATTCCAGAAGTCGGTGGCCATGAATTAGCAAAAGAATCGTTTCGATGTAGAAGCATATGTTAGCAGTGACTGTGTTAAGCCCTGCACGTACAGAAGAGTAAATCTAATTCATTTATTGAACCTTGGTAAATTGTATCCAGCACTCATTTCCCATTGATTTCCACAACACTACACAGAACGCTACCCAGAGCCATTGCAAACATCATCAAAAAATGTAAGAGCACAGTTTACCTTTGTGGAATTATATTGTAAACCGTGAAATATCCAAGACAGTGATTTTTGTGAAAGGCACTTATACAAGAAAGTTAATTAGACAATATATTGCAAAGAGCTGTCAACATGTGAAATGCAGTAGCAATGGAGCCCCTAACTGCTAATCCTCAGTATTTGGTTATGAGGGATTGTTGTGTTCTTCCATTTTGTGTTTTAATACGACTGACAAGGTGATTTCATATGACAGCGCTTCCTGTCATATCTAAAATGTTGGGGTTTTTTTAATTGCTAAAAAGCTGCATTCGAGAGCTTTACTGCCGCTCAAGACTTCAAAAGAAAAAGAAAAAATAATAATCTAAACATCTGGAGGACTGGGAGAAGTTTACAGGAAATGTTATGTTCCTGAAGATAAATAACTGGGAGGCTCAGAAGAAAGTTGTTAAGTGGCTCTTAAAAAGGTTGAAGTTTAATTTGTTGGATTCCGCTGGCAGTGAATTAGCAGGGCTGGTGCCAGACTTTTAGTCTGTAAGCATGTTTGAAATCTGAGGGAATGACTAACATGCTTAAGAGTTGAGAATTGTATTTGAAAATACGGTATAGTCTGTTTGGTACAGATTAATAAGCCCCTTATGGGTTAAAACTCAGCACCCTATGGAAAATGTTTGGTAGATCCTGCTGCCCCCCAACCCCTCCTGCATTCTGAACTTGAATGTATGGACTTGTCTGCTATAGACAATAAAAGACTGCCTACGTCCACTGTGAATTTAAATTTCCTATTCAGTATCCAGTTAGATCAGAGCATTTTGATATTCCTGTTGCCTAATGGACACTGGTGCTCCTAGTTCCACCCTGTGACATTGCTGGTTAATCTTTGATGCTATGCAGCACTTCAGCCATTTTATAAACAGCTGTTTGAGGTGACACATGAGATATTGTCTTTTGCAAACATTGAAGATCCCACAGTGAAAGAGAGCAGGGGCACTGACCCTTGTAACTTCCTGGACTAAATTCACTCCCTGAAGTTTTTTTCTGAAGCTGAAGTCTTGTTGGGGGAGGCGGGAACTTGAGTGCACAATTAGAGGGCAACCCTGTCTAAATATTTTCAGTTAAGAGTAAATATTTTATCTTGGCGACCTCTCGTATCAGATTGTTTTTGTGGATGTGTTTGAAGTGACTTGCATTGCTTTCATCTCTCTTTTCTGTGCACAGCTCCTGGCGTTCCTCCAAGGATTGTTCACGTTCTACCATGAGGGCTATGAGCTGGCACAGGAGTTTGAACCATACAAGCAGCAACTGCAGTTCAATTTACAGAATGTGAGTCATGCTCCTGCCCCAGCACTTGCTCTTTACAGCAGTGCCAGGGGAGGGGAAGTGAGATTTAAAGAGAGAAAACAAGAAAAAAACAACAACTGGAAAACATTGACTCGGGTCAGTCTAGGATTCTTCGGGTAGTGTATTAACAGGATGAGTGAAAGCTGATTGCGTGCTTGCCATGAAGTAGCAGTGTACAGCACAGTAAATTTATTTTGTGCCCTAGGCTTGTAGTGTAGTGGTGAAAAGGCTGCTTTAAAATTACTGGTAAATATACATGGTAGTTTTCCATATTTTTCCCAATGCTTTACTACACTTTACTACTCTGTGCCATGGCATACAGACGTAAATTTGTATAATTATTATTATTATTATTTATTTCTTAGCAGACGCCCTTATCCAGGGTGACTTACAATTGTTACACGATATCACATTATTTTTACATTCAATTACCCATTTATACAGTTGGGTTTTTACTGGAGCAATCTAGGTAAAGTACCTTGCTCAAGGGTACAACAGCAGTGTCCTCCCCCTGGGATTGAACCCACAACCCTCCGGTCAAGAGTCCAAAGCCCTAACCACTACTCCACACTGCATAATAAAATAAAAAAAATGGGAACATACCAAAGTGGAAGGAAACAGTGAGGATCACTTATTTGTTTTCACGGCTGGTTTCAAATACCCTGATAAATCTTGAACAACCTAAATTTTACTTTAAGTAAACTGAACCAAGATTAGTCCTAAACCAGCCACGTGACATATTCAGCTTTATTAAAGAAAGAGACGAGACTGAGGAACCCCAACAGTGGGCTTTGGTTGATATTTCTGTTTTATTTTTGTATTTTTTTTTTTAAAGACAAGGAATAATTTTGAGAGCACGCGACAGGAGGTGGAAAAGCTGATGCAAAGGATGAAGACTGCGGACCATGATTACAAAGCGCCCGGTCAGTGGACCATGGAGGGATACCTTTATATCCAGGAAAAGCGTAAGTTCATCTACGTTCCCTTTTTACAATGCATTCCAGAGTCTAGATGTGCGTTCATTGTACTGCGTGTTGACTCTGGTACACCTTTCAGCGTGCAACTTTAGATACACGAGATTGTGGAATCTCTGGGTGTGGTCAGTGTGTTTTAGATGTTCCTCTCTTCTCAGGGCCCCTGGGCTTCACATGGATCAGGCACTACTGCACATATGAAAAAGGGAGCAAAACCTTTACAATGAGTGCCTCCGAAACAAAATCCGGTGGGAAAATGGTATGTGTGTGTATGTGTGAATTATAAAAGTTTCCCATAGCAAAGTGTAATAAAGCATAGTTAAAGCATAGGTAAGCATTGTAAAGAATAGCGAGGTATGGTGAAGCATATTAATAAACATGGCAAACCACAGTAAACTATGGGAAATGCACAGTATAACTATGGAAAAACCTGCAAAGACATAGTGGTAAACTTTTATAAGGGACCTTGCTAGCTGTTAGAGTCATTAACCGTGCAGAGATGTAGGATAGGTAGTTTATCGAGTGCTTAAAACACTCAGTCATATAGAAGTACTTAAAGTAATAGCTTTTAAATAAACAGCAAAGACTTTGACTGGTATTAAATACAATTCACTCCAGCCAAATATTATAATGATTCAGGCCCATCACGTGCGTCATTATGGAACAATGACGCTGATAAGATTCAAGTTTAATGTAAAGTATACGTGCTTGTAACTCTATTATTGTGTGTTTTTGGTAAACTAAAGCAATCAGTTAGCAGATATAAAATGCTTTGGTGACCAGAGAGAGGAGAAGAGATATACCCAGCTCACACAGATCACACATTCAAATTCCACATCCCAGATTTAACACCACTAAAAAGGCATTCTCAATCTCACTGAGAATATATCAAATTGATCTTGAAGGAAATGCATGCGGTCCTTAATTCAATGAAATGACTGTACCAAAGATCACAATGTCATGGTTTGTGTTTTACTAGAATGGCCTCATCATGAGTCCCCCAGAAATGTTCAAACTCAAATCCTGCATCAGAAGGAAGACAGACTCCATCGACAAGCGCTTCTGTTTCGATATCGAAGTGGTTGAAAGGTGTGTAACATTTATTTTTTATTTATTGTTGTCCTGAAAACTTTGACAAGAAAGCTTTTTGTAACTAAGAACTTTCACCGCCTTAGTATACCTTTTTAGAATGAAAAACCAGGCTCATTCGCAAAGCTTTAATACTTATTTAAAGTTTATTTATTATTATATATTTTTTTTTTATTGGTTTTAATATTTATGTAGGTGTTCTGGATTGTTGTTAAAGAAGCCACAATCCAGCCAGCCAGAGGTTCAGAATAAATAAAATATTATACATTAAACCTTAATATTATACATTAAACTTATCAGCATCATTGTTCCATATACAGCAGCTACCACTTACTGCAAAGTTGTAACTGACAATTCTTTCATTGGTACTTTTAATAGAACTCTTGCCACCTAGTGGACACCTATAGTTCTGGTTTATTTTTCCTAAAAGTCTAGTGCTTGATCAACCCCATCCTTAATGTGCTACCTGAGTAACAGAAAGAGACTAACTTAAGACCTCGGATTCTCTCCACTCTGGCCCGCTGACGTGTTCTTCCTCAGCGCTACAGCAGCTGTGCCAGTGCTGCATTCTGTAATATCCCTCCTCTGTGAAGGAGAGGCTTTTTCTTCCTCTGCATGTGTTTGTCGTCAGCTACGTGTGAATAACAGTGATTGGCAGCTATACTTGAGCTGTCTTTATCTAGTTATACCCATTCCCCCCTTTCTCTGTTTTCCTGTTGATGTAGAAATACCACCTATCATGGAAATCTTTTCAGACCGCTTCACATTTTCTGTAAAGTCCGGTACGTGTTTGTTATCAGCTGTGTATGCTGTTTGTAGCGCAGTTGCATGTGTTTGCATGTGTGCTTTTTGTGAACGTGTTGGAAGATGCTGGAGTTTTTAGATGTGCATGCATTAAAACCTCACCAAAAAGCTGTGCCAGCTTATACACTTGAGCCTTAAGGTGACTTCATTTTGTGTTTCACATTGCTGGACACCAACAGCAGATTATATAATGCATATGAACAGCATAATACACCTGCAGACTTAAACATTTTAACAGTTACTCCACAAAACAACCACAGAATTACCTCTGTGCACCTGTTTAGGCACGTCTCAAAAGACAAACCATGGATACTGTAGATGTAACTTCCCCCTCACCACCAAAGAGGTGAACAGACGTAAGGTTGGTTCATACTTCAGACGCCGACATCATTTGTGGTCGGAGTCAAGGGTCTCCGAACCTGTGCGCCAGGTCGGAATTACATCATCCACACTCTTGAGACGTGCGTCTTTTTTGGAAAGTCATAAGCCTTTTCTCATGCGTCTGCGACCTGAAATCGCACAGGGTCGGATAATGTTGAAAAATGTCAACATCTGCTGTCTGGTCGGAGTGAAGCTGCACAGCTTTTATACCTGTCTGCGTCTGACGTATCGCAAAAGAATGCGCTGTCTATTCCAAATTAAAGTATATATATATTAAAAAAACAGAGAACCAGTGATAATGCTTATGAGCTTAAGATAATGCTTAAGTTGAAATCGTTGGTTGAGGCATGTCTCAGCCATATCCCAGCTCGGTGGATAAATAATAGAACAGCTTTGTTACGCACCAACAAAAAACTTTTAGAAATAAATAAAAACAACGCTCAGTTATCTTGGAATGTCGTTTGTGTGCAGCCATTATTAAGCCTTTTATTTTAGGACAGATTGGATCAGATCTAAAGGTAGTATTACTAACAGAAAAAAGTAATGTGTTGTGCTTTGATCTATATTAATGCATTCCAGTTACTATTATCAAGTGTTTTTTTTAACTCTTTGTGTGTGTGTGTTTTAAGACGCTCTGATAAAACAGGTAGTCTTACTTAACTAAATTTGCCTTAAGAGGCAAGTCCGAATAAATATACTTTTCTTTAAATGAATTTGAGGCTGATGTACAGTGCAAACACAGGAGGAAGTTTAAAACAAAACCCTGATTGTGGAAGCTACTGTCAAAAGAGATTGACTGTAGTCTAACAGTGGGTTTTTTTCACCTTAAGCTCTAGTATTGTTTGATGAATCAAAATGTTTACTTCTCTCAACTTCAGAAGGATGTGTATGACTGAATAGCTCTGTCTGTAGACCTCCGAAATTAGACATTTCTAACAAAACAACCTTCCCAGCCCCCTGGACTAGCAGCAAGCTTTTCAGAGCGCTTATATCAAACTTGCATGGGAATGGAGGCAATAATACCCTGACTGAACTCTTGCTTTTTCCAGCTAAAGGTGCTTATACTAATCATTGTATTTTTGGGAGCCTGATGTTTACAGGGCGGTTCTGAGATCCAGAACTGGGTACAGGTCCAGAAGGAGTTGCTAACCCCGCTGCAGTAATTTTGTTCACATTTCGAAGTATTAAGAGTTCAAGACAAAGCGTTGTGGAAGGGTTACATGGGTTTGAGCAGGACAGTGGGACTGTAGTGTTGAGTAGCCAACTTCATCCTATGCCCTGGCTGTACTGATGCTGCCTGGCTGCTCCTCACCCCTCAAAACACTGACCAGCAACAAAGAACAAGACCAGGGAAACCATAGAGGAGAGGCATTCTTATTTGTATAGGGAAACAATAGAGGAGAGGCATTCTTATTTTCATTTCTGCTTTTCAGGCATGGCATCATTACACTGCAGGCATTGTCAGAATCAAACAGAAAGCTGTGGCTGGAGGCAATGGATGGGAAGGAACCGGTAAGAAGACAAAGAGGGGTTGGAGGAGTATTGTACTGAGCAACGCACCTTTCAGTACAGCCAGAGGAACTGGCTGAGTGTAAAGTGGACTCTACAGATCTAACTGCACTGCCTGCCCTATCGCCTGATCTCAGTCAACTCTAAATCTAAACAGTTCAGGGTTGGGCAACCATTTGTTGGGAGATTATTGGATAATATCATATATATTGTAATGAATGCATTATAAACGATTTAAAGTAAACAGCCTTAAATTCTACTTACATGTATTGCTGTCATGTACTGTACTGTAAAAAATTTGGACTTGACATTTTTGAATAAATATGCTGTTTCTTCTTTGTTTGGTTTTAGATATACACTCTTCCAGCGATACTTAGCAAGAAGGAAGAAAGTAAGTTACTCTTTTGAACAATACAATGGGATGTCTTTTTTTATTATAAGGCATTCGTTTGCTAATGGATAATTAATAAGTGTCTTATGGTTTTTGTTCCGTAGTTAATGAATGAAGAGTCTTTTTGAACAAACTTTTACCTGTGTAGTCCTCCATTTGCTGCAGTGCTATTTTCTATAGATTGTACACACATTTAAACAAATCACTTAACTCATTTTTAAGACAAAGCTCTTGAAAGGCATCATGTTCTTCTCATCTGCAGGAAGCGTACCACTAATACATGAATCCAATTTTGTATTTGCAGTGTTCCTCAATGAAGCAGGTTTTAATTTTGTGAAAAAATGTATTCATTTGGTGGAGGTACGAGGTGGGTAATTTACGATTATTGTTATGTTTATTTATTTATTTATATATTTAGTATTAAATTGTCTGGATATTTAAAAATGTCATTACTTTTGGTAAAAAAAGATTACCGTTATGGAGTACTAAGCTTTTGTTGCAATACAAAGTTTGACAATTTGTAAATCTGAGCCATTTTTCTATTAGATGCATTGTGTTTTTGCATCATCCTTATCCACTGTTCACTTTATGCATCCCCTATCAAGCATCACAGTGATCTGGTTAAGAGGGTTTCCATGCTGTATAGAACTCTGGTTAAGAGGGTTTCCATGCTGTATAGAACTCTGATTCTCTGGTTAAGAGGGTTTCCATGCTGTACAGAACTCTGATTCTCTGGTTAAGAGGGTTTCCATGCTGTATAGAACTCTGGTTAAGAGGGTTTCCATGCTGTATAGAACTCTGATTATCTGGTTAAGAGGGTTTCCATGCTGTATAGAACTCTGGTTAAGAGGGTTTCCATGCTGTATAGAACTCTGGTTAAGAGGGTTTCCATGCTGTATAGAACTCTGATTCTCTGGTTAAGAGGGTTTCCATGCTGTACAGAACTCTGATTCTCTGGTTAAGAGGGTTTCCATGCTGTATAGAACTCTGATTCTGTTTCTTTTCCTCTCTGTCTATATAGGAATCAACACCCTGGGTCTATACAGAATAGGAGGTGTCAACTCGAAAGTACAGAAGCTAATGAATGCAGTGTTTGGTAAGACAGCAGTTATCGACTTAATCCAGCTTTTAGAATGTATACATTCTCTTCGTTTTATCACACTGAAACAGTACAAATTAAAGGCCAGCCCACAATTAAGGTCATATTGTTTACAGTCCTAATTACTTTAATTTCAATGTTACCAGACAATATAAGGCCAGTGCAATACAATATAAGCCTCCTCCCCCCACTATTAGTGCCACATGTTGGTCTTAATAGAGCATTTTCACTGTAATGTCAATATAAACAAATGAATAAATGCTACAAAAAAAAAACTGTAGCAAGTAACTGATTAAAAACTATTGAGATAGAATAAAATTGTATTAAAGAAAAATATTATATTTAGAAAACATTCTTCGATAACCTTTTACAGCACGGTAAGTTTTAATAAAAATAAAAAAATCTGTTTCAGCAACCAGAGCTCCTCCAGACATGGACATTGACGCTGACATGTGGGACAATAAGACAGTCACCAGTGGGCTGAAAAACTACCTCCGGTACGTCCATTACACTCAGCTGCTGTACAGCACTGGGCATTGGAGCTGTCTGTTATGGTCAGAAACATCTGGAGTATCTGGAAGTGTTTATGTGGTCACTTAGGGGCAAAACAGTCATTTTTTGACTCATGTTGATGATTTGCTACAACTTTCACAACTTCTGCTGTGGCCCAATGTGGAACACATTATGGAGCTACTTTACCTTGATTCCACCATTGCTGTTTAATTTTAATAATATTATAACAAATCAGATTTAAAAAACACAATGTTAGTGGAGAATATTAAGCGTGTATCTCAGCATTTCGACCTGCTTGGTTCTGGTGCTTGGCCTCACCTTTTGACGCGCTCAAGTGGTTGGTTGACATCTCTCAGCCAGCACTGAGGGAGGCAGTTCAACTGCCAAGATCGCTGACAAGGCCAGGAATGAGGTGGAGGTTGGGTGGGAGGTAAACTCAAAGCCCTGCAGAGCCTGTAAAGGAAGGCGGGTTTGTATTTACCTAGCTGGAATATTATTGGCTGCTGCCAGTGATTGAAGGATGACCAAGGTTTGCTTGATATTCGTCCAATGTCTAACTTTTTCCTTTTTCCTGAAGAGTTTACATTCTTCTACACACTTTGTAACCACCCTGTATATTAAAATCATTTTTTAAAGTTTTTATTTTATTTTACCAGATGCCTGTCAGAACCATTGATGACTTTCAAGTTTCACAAAGAATTCATCCTTGCTGTTAGTAAGTATGACCTCATGAAATCACATTGTGTCAGATTATATTTTGGGAATATTCAATTGAATTAACAGCTATTTTTTTTAAAGTTGTAAAACATCTTGTTAATTAGACAAAACTAGAACAGAACAACTAAGTGATGTAATCCAAGTTCTCTTCAGCACTCTCCCGAGGTGTTTGTTTCTCATTTACATTATTTTTTTTTTCTCCTTTAAAAAAAATTGTGAGATAATTAAAGACTGGAGGTAACGCTTTGAAAATATGACCCTGAGTATTTGAGAAATATTGAAAAGTCTTATCCCTTATACAGCATGTTGTTTTGTTTAACTGACTGAATGTGTTGCTTTGTTTTATAGAGTCGGATGACCAGAACTACAGGGTTCGTGCAGTCCATGCCTTGCTACACAAACTGCCAGAGAAAAACCGAGAGATGCTGGATATCCTGATAAAACACCTGGTCACGTAAGATCTTTTCAGTCTACTTTGAACTTTTTATTCTGATGGGATGCTTACAGGGATACTTGTAGGATGCTGACAGCTGTTGACCTGTTCATGCCTGTGCCACTGTCCCTGCAGAGTCTCCACTCGCAGCCAGCAGAACCTGATGACAGTCTCTAACCTGGGAGTGATCTTTGGACCGACCCTAATGAGATCACAGGAGGAGACTGTGGCAGCTATGATGAACATTAAGTTCCAGAACATTGTTGTGGAAATCCTGATCGAGAATTATGAAAAGGTGAACATGGTTAAAAGAGATTTTCATAAACCTGTCGTTTAATAATTCCTAAGTGGAGAACTGGAGATAATACTAAAATTGTTTTTAAATCTGCTTAATAATAATTTGTATCTAGTCTCAGTTGTCATTGTCATCTGTTTCTGTATGTTAAAGGTTTAGAGAAATGCAAATACTAATGTATATAATACATGCAAAATTGTGTAACATTGATTTTAAGATTATAAAAACAAGCAAAGTGCACTTTTCCATCCTTCCAGCCATGAAATGTTACTGAGTCCTGACTTATTCTAGAGGACTCCTATCAGGTCATGTTGCTTTCTGAAAATTCCCGTTGTTTGATCCACTGTTTTGTATATAACTGATGTTGTTTCTATTTATTAGGCAGCAGGTGGCGCTATAGACCAAGAAAACATTTTCCCTCTTGTTTAAATGCCAATTTTCTCTTCTCTTTCAGCTGCCAATGCATTACCTCTTCCTGTGTTTCTTTTTGGTCTTCCAGATATTTCATCATGCCCCAGACCCCAATGTTCCCCTTCCACAGCCACAGTCCAGGTCCAGCTCCAGGAAAAGTAGAGCCATATGTCTGGCCACGGGCTCGAGGAAACCCAAAGGCCACTACACTCCAACGCTGTGTCTGGCTGATGCAGACAGTAAGTGACTTATTTTAAAGAGCAAGTAGCTTTTTCTTTTTTTATACATAGTCCAATTCCTTTTTTTTATGATGTTTGCATTGTATGATGGTTCCTATTGCAAGTACTCAAATGCTGTTTTTAGTTTTTTTGTAAGTCTGTGTTTATGTGCTTTCATCTGAGAGCAGGAGCTGCTCTCCACTCCTAGCTCCCAAAGTGTCTTTATTGAAGAGCCAGGGCCATTTTGTTTTGCTGGCAATACGCATGTGCTGTACACAAGAGGGTGCTGGTGCTTGCTATTAAAATCATAAAGGGTATAGATAAAGTTAACCCAAGACACTACTTCAAATGTATCATAGAGACTAGAAGGGCATGAATGGAAGCTGAATAAAAGTATGTTTAGAACAGAAGATAGGAAGTACTTTTATAAACAGAGACTTATAAATGCATGGAGTAGCCTACCAGGTGATGTAGTAAGATCTAACACTGGGAATGTTTTAAAAAAAAGACTAGATTCTATGCTTTTAAATTCGATCCCCCCCAGTAGGGGAGAATGATGTGCTAACAAGGGACAATCCTTGATGGGATGAATGGCCTTTTTCTCATTCCCAGACTCTTATGTTCTTATTATAAAGACTCCTTGGCTTATCTAGCCTACATTTTCTATGTTAGGCAGCTAAACAGAAGAGCAGCTTCTGAACTCATTGCTATTAAACTTAAAAAAAAAAAAAAAAGATTGTCGTTTGAACCACCCATAATGATTGCAGTAAAACAAAAATAGAAATACATTTGAAGCAACAAATAAAAATAAAACATTGAACTTTTCTTATGAAACATTATACTTGTACTTCCGGGTTCACCTGAGCCATTCATTTGGGGATCACCAAGCATGTCACCGGGTGGAGGAAGCAGCTGCCCGAATTGAAGAACTCGACAGAGTCTGTTTGTTATGTAACCATTATCGATAGCTTCCTTCATTACCATCTGCTTCTTTGTTCAGTACTTTTAAAAGGGTCACAGTGTTCACTATCATATTTCCAAACCATTACCATAGATAAATGTAACATTGAGAGACATTAAGCCTACTCACAATACCTTCTTGACAGTTAAACAGCTAATTGTTTGTATGTTTGTTTGTTTGTTTGTTTGTTTTAAACATTTCATGTTCACTTATAATATTGAATAAAAAAGTCTGAGAGTGTGACCCATCCAAGACTATAACCTCACTCTTACTGAAAATGGGATGTTAGTTCATTGACCCACTGGTTGCCATGGTGTGCACATTTTTAATTTTTCATCCCATTGAATTAATCCTGCTTACATGAATACATAAATACATAAAATAACAAATCTTTGCCCATGAGGTTGCACTAAAAAAACAAAAAATGGAATTAGAAATCAAACAAAAGCTCAAAAAAGCAAACCAACAGTATAAAAAGGTGGATATGATTTAGCCATACAGCCCTACAAAGCCATACAAAGTGCTTAGTTGAAAACATCTCACTAGTTTTTCCCTCCTTTTTCTCAGGTGACACCTTCAGTAGCAGTCCCAGCAGCACCCCAATGGGAAGCATCGAGTCTCTCTCCTCGCACTCCTCTGAACAAAACAGCTCGTCCAAAACGAGCTCGTCCCAGCAGAAAGACAAGTCTGCGAGCAGCATTCCCTGGATCGCCTCGCCCGTCTCATCCAACGGGCAGAAGAGCTCGGCTGGCACGACCAGTCCAGATTCCAGCTCCAAGGAGGACGCAGCAAAGACAGACGGGGAGTCTGACACACAGAGCCTCTGCTCCGTCACCCAGAGCCTGTCCTCCATCACACAGAGCCTGTCCTCCGTCACCACTGCTGGAAACACGTCACCCCGGCTGAATGTGCCCAAAAAACCACCGTATGGGCTAACAGGGCTGAAACGGTCTGCTGCCCCTTCACTAAGATCTCTCCAGCTGAC
This sequence comes from Acipenser oxyrinchus oxyrinchus, assembly GCA_030684275.1. Lineage (NCBI taxonomy): Eukaryota > Metazoa > Chordata > Actinopteri > Acipenseriformes > Acipenseridae > Acipenser > Acipenser oxyrinchus. Next base: position 5,995,361 of record CM060253.1, read on the forward strand.
AGACGGTGGGTTCAATATGGTATTTCACGCACAAGTATAATACTTCAATCAAAACTTCTGAAAGTTGAATGTTCTGTCTTTATTTCACACCTCGATACCAACGCAGTCATAGCTGGGTATGTCTAAGATACAACTGCATTCTCCTTTGGTAGAACCATTCAAATGTGAGGTTGGTGTTATTAAGACTTCAACTGTGGAGTTATACAGCATAATTGTTTTAATTAAATGCATAATGGAGCGTACAGAGATGATTCATTATTTTAAAGTGTTGTGCTCTTCCAGGTACCAGAAGTTGTAGTGGTTCAGTCCAGAGTCTCGCCTCACTGGACCTAAAGGAAACCCCGAAACTGCCAGTGAACCCAGAATTGCCACCAAAGCTGACTGCCAGACGCAGGCTGGACACATCTGCAAGCAACGGCTATCAGAGACCCGGATCAGTGTAAGGGAAACTTCTTAGTGATGAAATAACAACAGGTTTATTCACGCAGTATTATAGCCACCCTGTGAACGACAACTCCTAGTAAATATTATACACGATAGGCATGATGGGTCTTTCGGTCTTGTCTTCCTGTTCCACTAAGAGAATTGTATTTCTTGCAAATAGTACCGGCTGTTGCATTGGAGCATAAGAACATAAGACCCTTTTTAACAATTGTAAGTTCCTACAATTGTGAGCTGCTGTTTTTCAAACTCTTTCCATGTGCCTACTAGAAGAACAAAGACAGGGCTCAGATTGACATACAGGTAATGATTACATAATACATAGCAAAGAACAGATCGTTTTAATATCAGTTTATATTAGATTGTAATGTAGGAGTCAGGAAGCCTTCACAGCAGTAAAGCCAGTACAAACGATGGTACCCACTGGCTCTGAGCTTGCCTTGATGCATTACATTTGCTATACGCTGTCAACCTGCAATAAGTTGCTGACTCAGTGCACACGGTTGATTTGACCTAACTAAGGTTTTGCTTGCACAGAGTGTGCCCTTGAGGGGCTCATTTAACTTGCGAATACAAATCCAGTCCTCCCGTATTGAAAGAAGTGCGCCAAGTAATCGTCAAGCATTCTTTTCTTTTAATTACGAAACTGACTGTGTTAGTAGGACGCGAGAGTAAACCGTCAATGCCCATTTAAACGGATGTAATTGAATATCTCTCTAAATCTAGATGAATGGAATCACTTGAATTCAGTGTTTATGTCTGTGTGTGTGTGTTTCAGGATTGCAGCAAGAGCCATGATGTTTGAAAACCTGAATACCAAGACAACCCCTGTTGGACGGTAGGGTATCCAACCTTCTTTGTTAGCGGACCCAGCCTCAAGTCAGCCTTTGCATCTTTAAATCTATCAAGAAATAATGTGTTACTGGAAATGTAAATTGGTCTGAATCTGCAGACAGATCTAACATACAGCTATGGCCAAAAGTTTTGCATCACCTAGAATTCTAGGATTGAGACATCATAACCATAAAATATGTGAACATAATTTAGATCTTTTATTTAACATCATGTAATCAAAGAAACTACAAAATGATATCGCAAAAGTCTACCGGAAGCCATAATAGTAGTACAGTATTTCATGTTAGATTTTTTTAACAACATGTTATGTTTTTTTGTTAAGTATATGGAAAACTACAAAGCGGTATGTAATTCAATATGTTATCAATATTCAGCAGGTTTCATTCAACTTTATGAAGCAAAATTAGTTAATTCTATAGGCCATATCTGTACATATGACGAAATAAAGATGTGGGTGACTCATATCGGTTAGTACAATTTTGAGACTGTGAATCTGTCAAAATGGACTGAAAATGGCATAGATATTTTATACAGTGGGTATGAATCTGAAATTCTGCAAACAGATCAAACACTCATCTCTGTTACAAAAAGAGATTTGTACAAGAAATTATGTATTTAGTTTATATAAAAAAAGATGTAAAGATTAGTCTATTGTTGTTTTGTTGTTGACTAGATGTTTGTTCATGAAAAGCTTTCTGAGAATTCTCACTCTTTGTTTTTTAGCCGAGCAACGGCAACGTATTCCTGTAAGGCAGAACACAGCCATGAGCTCAGCTTCCCCCAGGGGGCGATCTTTTCTAATGGTAAGAGGAAACAGTTATCAGCAAAAACAATGCAATTCACTAACATAACCGTACACCCAAAAAAAAAAATGAAGCTAGAATGCCAATGTAGCTGCTCTTTATGAACTTAGAACCCATTGTGTTAGCAGTTGATGCCAAAAGTGAAATGAACATACTGTGGCGAACCTTGGCTGCCACAGGCAGGGGCTTCTCACAGGCAGAGGTCGGACGTGAACCCGGGACCTCCCGCTCTGAAGCATAGCACCGCTACCGCTGTACAAAAGAGCCGGGCTTCCTTGCAGGAGCAGATATCGGGAAGGTCTTCATGTTCACCAGCCCTGACCCCTAACCCCCGTGCACGCTACATTAACATAAAGCTGCTACCAGCAATGGCACATGCAGAAAATCCAGGACTGATTTTAACCCCAATATAAAAAAAATTCTACCAATTAAAAAGCAATGGCAAAAGATAATACCTGAACATTTTCACTTTCCACCCGAACAGAATGTTGGTGCTCAGTAAAAATGTTAAAGCATTTTACAAATACATATCAGCAAATTACTGATATCAGTAATCTAAGAGAAAACACTTTTAGTGTGTTTATTTCAGTAACAGTAGGTGGCTGAGAGTTTTCTTAACTTACGTACACGTTGTATTTTCAGTTTCAGAAACAGCACTTTTAAATCATACTGCGTTCCACTAATACATGTTAATGCGTTGAAACAGGTTTCACACATAAAGGTTGTAAATATAGTCTACTTAGGTCTCCCTTTGTATTAGTGCTTGCACTATTGAGATCCACCTGCAGGCACAAAGTGATTAAACAAAACAAAACGTTTGCTAAAGTCTTCTCATAAAGATTCTTTTCTTTTCTTTACTCAACAGTGTACCCTTCTGTGGAACCTGGCTGGCTCCAAGCAACTTACGAAGGAAGGACTGGTCTAATTCCTGAAAATTACGTGGACTTCCTCTGATGACTTTTGAACAGGGTCAGAGTAGCTTCATGGTATCCATGGTAACAGAAATATAATGTACAGTGATTTGTTGTGCTTTCCATTTTAAGTGCCTGCACCTGCGGACATGGAAAAGTAAAGAGAACCTCAAGGAGAGGATGTCATTCAGTAATATACAGGAGGGGTTCAACATGTTCCCGATAGAAAGCCACAGTCACAGATCTGGGTAACGAACTGTTCAATAAAAAGCAGCAGACATACTATTGCTTAGCTTTTACTGTCTAAATAGTAAACCGTTGTGTTATATGTTTTGGTTCAACGTGATCAGTGTTAATAATGCAATTAAAAGACAACATTGTTTTAGTTCATTCAGAGACTGTAAATCTGTCAAAAATGGACTGAAAATTCTCTAAACATTTTGTAAAGAGGGTCTTGTATTTTATGAAATGAAAACTAGAAAAGCAGGTTCAAGGATCCCTGAAGTATCAGTGTCTTGTGAAGCTTCTGAATATGACATATCTACTCACTGTGGCTATGAGTGCACTTTGAATTACTCTTGTGGTACGTAGATGTTTTTATTGTTGCCCGTCTGCTACTTTTCTAGATGTGCATAAGTGCCTTACAAAAACTATTTAAAATGAAAAATATTCAACATTTACTATATAAAGAGTAGCATTGCATTGCTTTGCTTTACAGTAATGTTTCTAATTACTGGTATGTTGCTTTAAATTGTATTTGTTTTACTTTGGCACACCCAGCAGTTTTGATTCTAGTTTTATTATTATACAGTACTTAAAGATAAAGTAACAAAAAGTGGTTCCATTATGTTAAAAAAAACATATATACATGTTTTATTTGTCATGCTTTCCGATGATGTATTACAGTTCTAAAAAAGAATTGTGGGGTTCCAGTATGTATTAGCCAGTGCCTTAAAGAAGAATGCTTTAAAATATTAGCAACATCCCTATGATATTAAATGGGTATGTTTACAATGACTTTTGGAACCCAAAGTGCAACATTCTTTTTCTAGAATTCATAACCAAATGGAATTAGTAGAGCTTTATTAGCTGTTGTGCTTTGGGGGTTCTTAAGGGAACCATTGAACAAATAATTACATTTTCCATTCATAGAATAAAACTAACATGACAGCGAGAAGTGGTCAAACATCTATTCTAGTGGCGGCGGCGATGGGGTAAATACATTTTGGATCGTTCTAAAAGCTTCCAAAATTATTGTAAATTATTTTAACAGTGCTGTTTCATTCATTAGTACATTTCCTATGATTTGTGACATACAAAACATTAGCATAGCTCTGTGACACAGACACAGACTGGCAAAAAAAATAAACAGGGTTTTATTGGTAAAAAAAAAATAAATAACTAGCATATATCAGTTTTGGAGCTCTACTCAAAATGGTTGCAAAAGATTGCGTGGTCAACTGGCATTAAAACCTAAGCCATACATCTCACTAGAAAACCACTGCTCCCAGCACAGAACTAACTGCATACACCAAAGCTCCTCCTTATATCCTGTGGCCTGAGCTCCCAGCATTCCTTGGTTCATCCCGCCCCTCTGCATATAGTACAACATGACACAAACAGCTTTATCTAAGTGTAGGTACCTTGGTTTAATAAACCTCTGTATTTTGGGTGCCGATAAGCACCCTGTCACAATCGCCACAAACTGCAATGGCTCTATGTGGTACAAAATAATAGGGTCAAGTGAAATTGTATTACTGTCATAGCGTTCTACCTCTATTTTAATAAATCTACCCAATGTGGTATATTGGTTTTTCCAGTGCAATTCATTATTGCTTCTCTCAAGCAATGTAGAATAAATATAAACCAGTCCTATGAGAAAAATACCTTGGATATTAAATGAGATGCGGTATAAAGCTAGGGCCTTCATGAGACACAAACTGCAGCCTTCGTCATTTATATAAGTGTTTGTATAATGAAAATCGGCACTTTCTTATTTATCTATTCCCTTATAAATGTACTCTTACTGGTACACTGGTGTACTGGGGTTATTAAATGGTATTATATTTGTCTGTTAATGGTAAAACAGAGTTTGGTATTTAACAACTTGTATAACAAATGTATTGTTAAGCACTTGCTGTATTATATTTTGAAGTATAAATTTTAAATATGTCAATTCGTTTCATTTTATTAATATTAAAGAAAAAAAAGGAATAATAATTTGTTGTTTGTGTTCGGTCATAAGGTTTTGTTTTGTTTTGTTTTTCACCTTGATGTCTTTATGACCTTGGCTAGCTGTCTACACATAAGAAGCATCTACAAGTGCTCCACCTTGACTGTGCACAGGGGGCAGCGGAACTAGAATATAAAGCACACAATCCTGGCCAGGACACATCCTAGCTGCTTAAACTGATTGCTGTTTAAACAACTGGCCTTCAGCACTGCAGACTTAACTGTTACCATTGTACATTATCAAGTGGTATTGCCATTGGATTGAAATGGTTTGCCTGGAGCTGACATGTCTCCTGTGTCAGTCTCACACCCATGGAGCAGCATTTAAGAACCTATTAACTGATTACAATCACTGCAATTTTTTTTTTGGTTTCAAAAAGTGTCTAAACAAAAACGTGCTTGCAGAAGTTGTTAGAAACATCCCTAAAAAGATTTATTTTAGGGACTGAAGTCCACTGTAGTGCATTACTGTTTTCAAAAAAGTCTGATTTTATCATTAATACAAACTCTATAAAAAAAAAGGTCAAAACAATGCTGATACATCAACAAGCAATTAAGGACATGGCTTCAAAAACATCAGTTCTGTTGATGATCCTAGGAGCCTGATTTCCCACTGTGGGTAAATTGCTGCTCACATCCTCAGAATTTACACACAGTGGAAAACACAGGCCTAGTTGTTTCGTTTCCTTTTTCTATAGAAAACAGACATGTGTTTGTGAATAATAAATTGTTACTTTTTGTACAATAATATATACTGATAGCTTGTAAAATGTGTGGTACATATTTCTAATCCTACAGGTCTATTTATGATGTAAACAGTGATGGAAAAAAATACATCTTTCCCTTAAGATATTTAAGCACAGTTGGTTTATTAACATATGAAAAATACATCTTTCCCTTAAGATATTTAAGCACAGTTGGTTTATTAACATATGAAGGGGTTCAATAAAGCAGACCCCCGATGTGTGACGAGAGATTTCAAACAGAAGTAACCATACAAAGGAATGTTTGATGTGGGATGCACATGTTGAATTTGTCAGAAGTATCTATTTATAAATGGATCACCATGTGTACATGTAAAGCTAAAAAAGCAAGTAAAAGTGTTTACTTACATGCCTGTCAGCAGCGTGCGTTGTGGATATTGGGAAAGCACATGCAGTCACATAGGTCTGGAAGGTGCTGTAACTACAGGGCATGTATGGCTAGAAACAATCCTTGTCACTTCGTTTTATGCTTAACTTTGTATGTTTTGGGGGTTGTTGGGTGTTTTTTACAGCCGATGCAACAAAAAAAGTTGTCATTATTATTATTTTTTTAGATGAACACATACCGTATATCTGGAAAAATGCTGTAAATGTAACAACTGTCAATCCTTGTATTCCTTTCCTCTGTAAACCATATACAGGCCTAGTTGTGGTAAAACAACATTTAAATTAGACTGGCAAAGAATTAAGTTTGCTTCTCAGATTTGTATATTTTGTTGAAGACACTTTTTTTTTTTTTTTACTGAGTAGGATAAATTATATATACTTTAAAGGCACCTATTTGTAACCCAAGGCACCATTTTTATTCACTGTTATTATTATATAATTTATGTGTTAATCCTGAATGATAATGTTTATGCTTGGAAATTTTAATAAAATAACTTTTTATGTATATACTGTATATGTTGGGTTATTTTATTATAAGTCATTATTTGATAATGCGCCTATTGATGGTTAGAATCAATTTTGCGAAACGTTGGCTCCTTTTTGCAGCACTGATTCAGAACAACAACAAAAAATCAATAAATAATGTTTCAGTATCAAAGGAATAGAAACAGGCTTATACAGCCCTTTACTGCTTTTGAAACTAAAGCAGCTTTCTTGCCTGCACCTATCACTGTGTTGCACTGTTGAGACCATGCATTCACATTCAGCTTTTATGTGTTCCACTGAACACTCAGCAGGACTAAAGTGTACAGAGCTTGCTGTTCTTCATGCTTGGTGAGCTATGAATTGATGGCTTTTTGTAACATTTCTGATTTTTTTAAGTATGTAAAAGATCAACAATGATACACAACTGTTTTAGAGAGAAAACAAGTTATATTAAGTTTGTTTTCCTTTGGTGTTATTATGGTAGTCATGGCTCACAGTGTATTTTCAAAGAGATTGCAGTATTTCAGTATGAAATTAACACTTTATTTTTTGACGAAACTCAAACTGTGGAAGTAATATAATGAATCTCTTAAGCATTAGTACTTTTAACATCAACATGGCTTTTTCCCCTTTAAAAAAAAAAAAAAGAAGTTCACAGAATGAAGTAAATCTGCAAAAAATGGGAGTTATTCAATTCAATTAATCTAAAAAAAAATGCCACTGTTTAAATACTAAAATAAGACCAAACCTGTCATTTTAAATGCTTTTAAAGACGATAACACACTTGCATTTACAAATGTATTTAGAGCTGTCACTGTTCTGATCAATTGAAAATACCTGTCTGTCTTCCACAAGACCACTCTATTTGTCCCAACCAGCCCGTGGTTTTTCCTTGGTGGAGGGGGGGGTGGTTGTGCTTCAATATACTTACCAGCCCCACATTATCTTCTGAGTTCAGACAAGAATGCAAAGTTGTACTGTGTGACTCACGGTCTTCTCTCCCGTAGTTAGTAATGGGCCCTTATACAGGAAGGTAGCACTGATTGGATGTGTTCCTTTGCTAAACTGTCTTGTGTGATGGGTGGCTATGAAGGAACACACATGGGTTGGCTGGCAAATTCCTAGTTTGCTGGTGCTGTGATTTCAGCTGGTAGGAGAGATCAGCTCAAGGTAGGTAACACTTTTTAAGCCACCTTGGGTTCACAGTGGGAACCTTTGTACCTCACATTCTAGTTGCCTGAAGCCTAATAAATGCATTCAGATTGAGACATGTTAGAGAAACTAGAGTGTTTTTATATCCTTGGTTCCCGTAAGATAATCTAGTATCCATGGAGATAGAGTGCCACAAGGGAGTCCAAACTCCCCATCAAGTATGTAGGTGATACATTATGGATACATATGGATTTCCTATTGGCCTGGTGCTGATGGCTAAAGTGTAATGCTGGTTCCAGTGATTCCTATTTGCAGCCTCCCTGGCGCATCAGCACACGCAACGGTGACAATGCTGGTTCCAGGGAGCAACCAAAGTGTGGCCTCCCTGGCACCTCCGCATGGCAACTGTCTAGAATGGGTTGGGTGGGGCAGTTCTCAGTGGTCATCAGGTGGGCACCTCCCATCTCTGGTGTTTTATTGACCAGCTCAGGAAGGCTTGACAGTGCTGCTGGCATCCCAGCACCAATCCCCTCCATCCCCTACCTAACCCAGCCCAGTTTACTTACCTTAGTCACTCATTCCTTTTCACTGCAAGTTAACTTTCTCCACCACTTGCCTTAGACATCCATTCATTTATAATAGAGTGCCTAATCTATGGTAATAAATCTTTAGATTAAATCCTTCTGCCCACCACTGATGCTGTTTTTCTGCATTCAGTCAATTAACTCATGAAATGCCTTTATTTCTATAGTCATGAATATGAGGATTTCCCTATAGTTTCCTATAATATACTGTAGTATTTACTATAGGAAACTATACAGCTATGGCCAAATGTTTTGCATCATCCTATAGAATTAACTTGAATGAAACCTGCTGAATAATGCTATGTTAAAATAGTACATACCACTTTGTAGTTTTCCCTATACTTATTGAAAAATGTGGCATTTAGAAATATAACATGAAATACTATACTACTATTATGGCTTCCAGTAAACTTTTGCGATATAATTTTGTAGTTTCTTTGATTACATGATGTTAAATAAAATATCTAAATTATGTTCATAAATATATATTTTTTAATTATGTCTCAATCTAAAATTCTAGGTGATGCAAAACTTTTGGCCATAGCTGTAGTGTTTTTTTGTATGATACTAAAGTATTTATGTCATCCTCTGTGTAGGTTCACAGTGAAAAAAACATCTTTGGTTCAATTTTAATTTCCTTTACACCTTTGCAACGGATTTTATAAAACTAGCAAAAAACAGCTAGTGTGCGTTTATGAGTCGTTAGATTACCATTCTGAGTTGTTCCCTTCTAATTAACTATGCAATATATTCCATGCAAAAAAATGGGAACAAACTATGCAGAACGGAAATCTGTCCCATTGTGAGGTCATTGAGTTGTTGCCCTTTGGATTAGAGTAGGACATATTATTCCAGCCCTCTTCCTGCTTTATGATATGTTCCTTTCGTTGTTTAAAAGTATATACATAATATATTAAACTATTATACTTCTATTTTTTGGGGGGTTATATTATGTTTCTCTTGAAGAAATAAGCTTCTGAGCCAGGCATTACGTAGGTCCTGTACTGATGACTGTACTTCTAATTATTACAGTCTTTTTAACTGCAACCAAACTGATAGCATGGTTATGAACAGAGAATATGAGCTTTCATGATACTGCTACATAGTTTAACCATAAAATCAGCCATGCCAAGGATACATCTGGTACAGGAAGAATTTCTTAGAAATGGAAGGTCTAGTCTAATGAAGCTGCCAGAGGACTCACGTTTTTTAAATGTTGCCAAGATCAACGTGTTCTTTTCTACATAAATAGGCAGAAGAGATTTCGTGAGAATGTTCATTGACCTTCAGAGTTATTGCAGGAATGAAACTCCCTTTCCGCTAATCTTGCTAATAATGATTTAAAGATACGGGATGCTTCGTGGTTATTTCTGTTAACTCATGAAACGCTTTTAACTAAATACAATTTTAAACAGTATTCCATAGATACAGTAGGTGGCTGTATGGGTTAATGTCAATACAACACAATGAATTATAATAGATGTCATCCATGTAAAGGGAGAATTGAAAGGGTTGAAAACAATAAACGAATATTTTATCCAGTCACTTGTCTTGATTCTGTTTTTCATTACATCATTGAGGCTTTTACAAAGTTTTAGAAGTTCAGTCAGGAAACTCATGCAATAGATTATTTATTAAAACATACACTAAACAGCGCTACTACATTCTCTGGCCTTTGGCCTCACCTTTTGCGGTACCCCTGCCCTTAAATTAGCTCGCAGATAAGTGGAGAAGCTGATCATAGGGAAGCCATGGGGAGGGAAACCTGACAGCTTCCATTTTAGAGACAAAGCCAAAACTTTTAATATGGCTGGCTGCTAGAGGCTTGGTGGTCCACTAGTTAAATAAAGGGGCTTGTTACCGGGAGGTTCCAGGTTCAATCCCTGTTCAGCCACTGACTCACTGTGTATGACACTGAGCAAGTCACTTAACCTTGTGTTCCGTCCTTCGGATGAGATGTAAAACCAAGGTCCTATTGTAAGTGACTCTGCAGCATCAGCTGTGATGCATAGTTCACCCCCTAGTCTCTGTAACCTGCTTCGGATAAAACCATCTGCAAAATAACTAATTAATAATAATAACTCAATGATTAACTGCTAATTGATTCATCTTGGGTTACATTTCTTATGTAATTGTTAATAAAATATAATCCTACTGTACATATATGAAGTACTGTCTACTTACCGGTTGTAAACTGATGCGTGGTTCTTCAAAAGCATATAGCTGGGAATATTATTGTCTCGAGAGCTATGTAGTTCACTAAAGAAGAAGCCTACTTAAGGGTACATTGTGGAAAAAACACTATGCTGTCTCTTTTAAACACCAGGTAACATCATTCAGAAAGCCTAGGGGCTTCAATTAAATCAATAGGGAACTGGGTGGAAAAAGACACACAGGCGCTCCACTGCACTAGACTCCATGCATAATCCAAGATGCTACAGAAGATTACACACAATATCCCATTGGCATTTGTAGATAATAAAAAAAAACTGCCAAGGCTACAAGGGCCTGGTATCTAGGGTGTTTTCTTTACATACGTAACAGGGTTCAGAAGCCACCGTCAATCAAAAAAGCTTTCATGTCAATAGCAAAACACCTGCATGACTTTATTACCACGTACATGCAATCATATTTACACAGACATCACTTATGCAAGGTCTTGTACAAGCATTTCCGTTTTTCTCAACATTTTGTACACAAAGTGGGCCACACCTTACTCTTGCTGCCAGAGCACTGAATTACATTAATGTAACCCACCTTTACTTTTCTTAGAGGTGGATCATTTCTAGTTGTTTCCTCATATTTGAAATATCATCGAAAACAAGAAAATAAAATGTACAACTTGAAACTATGTAGGTGAAAAAAACAAGAAAGAATGGTTGTTTTTTAGAGTGTAGGGTAATATACACCCTTTAAAAGAATACAATCTTCTTAAATCTTCATAAAAATACATCACACTGTATAGATTTAGGTAAGTCCAATTAAGGCCACATTAAACACAAACGTAACAAATAACAATAACAACAAAAAAAACATGATCCTCCTTATTTTCCTAAACACAAACACAACTTATTTTAAGTTATTTTAAAAATCATCTACAGCAAAACAAAATAAAAAAAACAACAAGATTGACAACAGTGTTGTGTTACACCTGCTGTTCGTATTTACTATTTACATTTACGTTTAGAACTACTAAAAGAAACCTAATAAATTCAATGAAAAACATTTCGACTAGAAGTCTTTTTCAATGTCTTTAAAATAATGTCCAGTTAAAAACAAACATATTTGGATAATTAAAATCACAACACAATACATTATCACAGAACTCCAGATGTTTTTCAGATCTTGTAGTATTTTGTTACTAAAGAGTCAACAGCCACAGCATTGGTGTTATGTAAAGGAGGAAGGTACCTGTGGGGCTATCTAATATACTGGTTCAAGGATCGGAAATGTGTGAAATAATAAGCAGTATAACCATAGTCGGGGGTGTCATCAGAGAAATGCTGTATTAAAGATATACAAACAATCACAGGACAAGTGTGGGGGTATCCAGAAAAAAAGGGTTATAAGAATTTGGATATTCTCAAAGTCAGCATGCATAAGACCTTCATGGCTTAGTCAACATTGCTATTATATAAAACGAAGGGAGCGTTTCATGTGAAACATCTTTATCTCGACGTCACACAACCAGGCATTTCTGCCGGTGATAGTTCTAGTAAGCGATGTACTTCGTGTATCTTCTGATGTCTGTGGTTGTTGTCTCTTTATATTAATATTGGAATTCATGCAATGACCGTGATCCAATACTTCATTTTGAGTGGGTACAGAAAGCCATGAACACAGAGCGACATGTGTTTTGAATCAGGCCGGCTGTAGAAAAGTGATGTCTTTAATTGTGGAAAAAAAAAAACTTCTGTTCAAATCTAACAGAATCTGAACTTTACATTTACATGCATCAAAAACATTTAAGAAAAGTAACCTCCACATAAGACTTTTTTTTTGTTTTTTCCTATTTTTCTTAAATATATATGTACTTAAATATTTTAAATAAACTATGTACTCAAAAATAGTTGAATATTCAACACTTTACTGTACATACAACACAAATGAGAATGGTATTCAAGGTCAGGGAAATGTACTCGAAGCCATATAGAAAGTTTGTTTTCAAGTTTGCATTTTCAATTAAATATTTCTTCTAAAATAATGGAGATTATTTCGTATTTTTAATTTATGTTAGGAAAATGTAGCACTGAGGACAGATAGATAAACTATATTTTTTATGTTTTTGAAAAATGTGTATGACTAAGTTGTACAGTTAAAGCAAAGCCAACATGCTTATTAAATCCAGGCTTTGGGTCTTTGAGCTCCTTCTTGTTGTTTATATGCACAGTCTGAAATCCAGGTGTGAGAGACTGGATAATAAGACGAATGGGTTCCTTTTTATCTGGAACAGGCTGTCCTTGTCCAAATATGTAAGGGAATCAATTTTCTGTGAGTTCTCATCTTTTGAAAATGAACAAACCTAAATCACTTCAACAATAATAATTCTATAAGAATTCTAAGAAAACTTCAGGGCCCCAGAAATATTGGCAATAGAAATATTTCTAATATAAGTATTGGCAAAAACATTTAATTTGGAAACAAATAACGTATTAAGGCGATTTATTAAGGTGAGTTATTAAGGTCTTTATGCCAATTTAGTACTATTTTTTGGGAAAGGAGAATAGCAACAAACAACTTTGGTAAGCTTTTGACAACTGAAATTATCTTTGGAAATTGCCCTTTTGCATAAATAGTTGTGAAATCCAACTCAAAGCATCAGGTTTATGTTTTTTTTAAAGGCAATGTGTACTGAATGCTGTATAAAGGGTACAGAAAACTGTATAGTAAATTAATATAACAGACTTTTTCTACAAAATCAGGATTGCTGTTAAATACTTATTCACATATCCTGGGTAATCACTACACAGTGTTCACAGCACTTTAAATAAGTGTTTAATTTAAAAAGAAAATGCATATGTGTTCAGAAATAATAGCAGGTAGGTCACAGAGTTAGTTCAACGATACACACCCTCCTAACCGCGGCTGAACACCCAGGTTCATTCACTTTTTGTGAAAGAGTATATGTTTCACCATCCCAGCCAGGATCTTTGGGAGCTGAGCTGCAATTACTTCGGACATCATCTCAGGAAACCCCACACTGAGAGACTGCGACTGGACGAAGACATTGAGGCAGAAGAGATGCAGCTTCTTCACAATCTTTTTAAAGGGAAAAAAAAACAGGAGCTATTGAATTTGCCGTGACTTTCCCCAATCAGATCTGGCATCTGGACATGTGTTTTAAACACAACGTCCTTAAGTCCTTTGTTTCTCTTTTGTCCAAACCTTTTCTGAAGTTGGAGAATCGCCTGGAACAAAGCTAAAGGCTACCAGAGCCAAAATCTGATTTTGAAAGAAAAGAAAAAATACCACTCAAGGAAGTAACTGATAACAGCATCGGGCTCTTTGGCAGCAAGTCGCTGCAATGACAGAGGGAAGAAAGTGTAAAATGGAAAATAACCTCCTGCCAGCAGTGTTTAAATGAGCATCTATGACTCTCATAAAGATGTCATGGTGAAACATAGAGGGCTGCAATGAAAATGCTTGCAAGCCACTGTTCAAATTACATGAATTCTTACTTTTTTCTATCTAGATTCTTACTTTTTTTGATCAGGATTCTGTATTTAGACTGGATTAATATGTGCTCTAGTTATACTGTATATAGCCAGTTAAGGTGTAACTGTAATCCACACTTTTCTCAATGGGGTGTAGAAAATGGGACAGAAGGCCTGATTTTTCCAACATCAAGCTTGAGTTCTAGTGTGACAGGACAAAGGCCCTGCACTTAAAAACAAATTGGAAACTGGGCAACAGGTAGCCCAGATTCGGGCATCCTATTAAGAGACAGATGGCCGAGTAGATGAGCAATTAACTCAGTCAAAATCTATAAAAGCACATGGCTAGGGAAGCCAGTCAGTCAGTTATGGACTCCTGCAAGGAGCTGTTACCAAGCGCCTGTTGCTTTGACTGTGACTACAGTAGATGTTTCTTTGTTAGCGCTCCAGAGGAGCTAGGCTTTTGTTTTCAATTTTACTTTTGTTAAAAGTGTTTTGTTATTCTTTATTTTATTAATAAAAGCGCTCAAAGTGCTTCCTGGCAACACAGCCTGACCACTAGGCCCGCAGCTCCACATATGGACAAATCCGTGTCTGGCTGCTTCTAAACCTCATTCATTCAAATTAAAGTACAACGGTTAGGGCTATGGGTGTGTATGCAGTTCAGGTAGACTTTCAAACTGTCACTGTCACTTTTTTTAAAAGAAATGGAGTTGGAGCCTTATTAGTTTTGTTTTTCTTTTTTCCTGGCAAAGAAGAGGCAGTGATGATAAAATCAGTTGGTACTGTAGGTGGAGGAACTAAATCATGGGCCACAAAGTTCTAGGTAGAACTACCACAAACACAACTGAAGACTGAGGGCTAGATTGCAAACTTCTTTACTCCAAAACATACATTAACCATTATTTTCAGATAGGAAAAACAAAAACATAACTAATCATGTTACCAAATCAGATATTTATTTAATTTAGGTGCTTGTGATTAGTCTGTTATTTGTTTTAGAGTTGTAAATTGTTTTTTTCTTTTTACTTATGAAAACTACAATTGCAATTGTGCAGCTGTAAATGTTACTATAAAAACCTACATACTTGGTGCATGGAGTCCATCAGTTTGGTCAGGTGGTAAAAGCGTTGTGAGCTCTCAATAATTCCCTTCTCCTTCAGCTGTATGGCTTTGGTGAGCTCTCTGATGTAGCGCTGTCTCATTTCATCAAACTGGTCTTGACTTTTCAGACCCTCCAGTGGTACTGCACAGAAAAGAAGACAATTCAAATCTCTATCAGATTCCTCACAAGTCCCTTTTATATCTACATCATTACAGACCATGTGTCCATTTCGATCAATCAATCAATCAATCAAATTGTTTTTCTATCACACCTTTCATGGCAGAGCCATCTCAAAGCGTTTCACAATCCAAAAAAGTTCAAAACTAAAAAATGCCAGTGAAACAAGACTGAACAATAAAAGTACTAAAAGTAAAACACAAAATAAAAAAATATAATCACACTCCAAAGGTTTAAGAGAATAAATAGGCCTTAAACTTTACCAGGGAATCAGCATTTGTGATGATTCCTGACAAAGCATTCCAGAGAGCCGGTTCACTGTGGAAAAAACTGCAACCTCCTAGCTTGACATACCTAGACAATGCTAAAATTTTATTTAAGCTTTAAAAACAGAATATTTGAAACCCCTTTATTTTGGCACCAGAGCCATAACTAATACTTTATATGAATCTTTTTTTATTTTATTTTAAACTCTTTTGGCAAGTATCTTTGCTGCCAAACCTACTTTACAAGTTACTGCGTGGGCAAATTATTCACACATCATTGAACCAGCGGGTAAAAAGGTATCCTCACGAATGCAGTTGGTATAGTTTATTTACAGTAGTTTGCTTGTCTCTGGGGATTGAGCCACTAGTGGTGCAGTGCCATGGTTTTGAAATGATCTCCTGGGGTAAACCCTGACTTGTCCAGCTGACTTTATAAGTCACTCACAAATATAGTACAAATTCACTACGGTACAAAACATCCTAACAAGTTCACAGTCAGGTCTGCTCACGAATGCAGTTGGTATAGTTTATTTACAGTAGTTTGCTTGTCTCTGGGGATTGAGCCACTAGTGGTGCAGTGCCATGGTTTTGAAATGATCTCCTGGGGTAAACCCTGACTTGTCCAGCTGACTTTATAAGTCACTCACAAATATAGTACAAATTCACTACGGTACAAAACATCCTAACAAGTTCACAGTCAGGTCTTGTCTCCTGGCGCTTGTCCCTCATCCCACAACTATACAGATACAAGACCGATACAAGTTAGTAAACACCACTGATTAAGAAAACAAGTGCATTCTACATTGCAGGCACTTACTTGTATTGAGGAGTAGTAATGCTTTCATGCAAAGAAACTCCTCCCTTGTCACTTGTAGATTTTCAAATCCTTGTGGGATATGTTGCATTGTTAAACACAAGTCATAGATCGGAGACTGTTTCATTCTCTCTCTGAACAGATAACATGAAATGATTTGAATTAGAAAATAATAAAAGTATAACCAATTTTTATTTTTTTCAGATTATACACGAATGATGACTGTTACGTTTTTTTTTTTTTTTCAATTACTTACTTGTTAAAAACAAGATCTGGTGCGAAGTATAGTATCTGGCTGTTGAAGTTTTGGTATGATCTCCATCCCAGTGCAAACACCATCATGTTCATCCAGGAGTACTGAATCAGAGTCATCTGGTCATTGATGTGTAAGCAGCGGAATCCTTTCAAAACACACAAACAAACGAAATGAACTTCCATTAACCAGTTCATCTTATACTGTCGTTTTTTGGTTAATGTTCAAATATCACATTATTATTATTATTGCCATTTAAGTACCTATTTATAATAATGTTTAAATATACAGTGCAGTAGACATGTAGAATTTAGAATCCTGCTGCGTAAGAGTTTGAGGCATTCCATCTTTGAGTGTGAGCTTGATAAGACACCATGTCTTTTATACAGATAACTTACCATTGAGGCTCACTGGAAAACCTGGAATGACTCAAACTGCTATGCAATGGGAGTCTTAATTTATTCCCAGATAATATTAAGATACTAATATAATTGTGTACTATAAAGCCTCTCAAAAACCTAGAAATAATCCAATGTGCAGAGAAGCAAGCAATCCAGCTATAAAGCTTGATGTGAACATCTAGTGGGCGCACTTACCCAGCACAGCAGCGATATTACAGTATGCATCTTTGTCTAAGTTTGCTAGGAAACCGTTCTGTTCCATTGCTGCAGTCTGGCATGGCATAGTGCTCATAGCAAAAGAGGTTCCTCAGAAAAGGGAATTATTACAAAAATGTCTTTAATACCTGGGAGTAATTTGGACCACTTGACGATGGCCAGCAGCTGTTTCTCACAGAGGTTGTTCAAGCTGGTCAGCAGGACATTGGGGGCCTCTGGTTGTGAGCTGTCATAGTCTGCATATACCACTTCAGGCTCAATACCCTCCAAAATGCTAAGTATCTGTGGAGTGTACTGGAGCTCTCGCACTGAAGGCACACAGGACACTGGTATCACAGCCTGGTCCTCAATCAGTAATGTCTGTGGGGAGTGTAGAAGTGGTGACTGGACTCCACCAACAACCTTCAGGCTTCCAAACTTCTTAAACTTCCGACCTAGGGGAAGAGAAAATATAGATGGACGGCAGGAAATGATGTACCCGTCTGATAATTTGCTTAATTATACCTTTGTAAATGTTTTCACCTCTTAAACAATTGCAGAGTTTAAGTTACTTATAAAATGTTATAGCTAACTTGAAATATGCAACTGTTAAGAGCTGAAAACAATTAAAAGGGTCTAATTAAGCAAATTATCAGTACAGTTAAGGATAAATTATTATTATTATTATTTATTTCTTAGCAGATGCCCTTATCCAGGGCAACTTGGTCCAGTGGTTAAAGAAAAGGGCTTGAAACCAGAATGTCCCTGGTTCAAATCCTACCTCAGCCACTGACTCATTGTGTGACCCTGAGCAAGTCACTTAACCTCCTTGTGCTCCGTCTTTCGGGTGAGACGTAATTGTAAGTGACTCTGCAGCTGATGCATAGTTCACACACCCTAGTCTCTGTAAGTCGTCTTGGATAAAGGCGTCTGCTAAATAAACAAATAATAATAATTATAACTTACAATTGTTACCCCACCTAGTTAAGTAATTGAGAGCTCAGTTGGAATGAAAACCAGCAGACACAGGGGGGTCCCAGGACCAAGGCTGGAAACCGCTGCACTAGCACACTTCTTGGCGATCTCTATTCAGGTTAACTGCTGTTCATAGTTACAGACTGCTATGTAAACTACAGCAGCAGCTCACAAAATGTTCTATTGATATGGTTTCAAATTTATAGTTTTCTGTAGCAAGCCTTTGACCACAGAAGCAGTATTCATCTATGGAACAGCTATCTCTTTTTTTGTGCTTTTTCCTTTAAATGTCAAGCTACAGTTTCCTCATAAACTTCGTGGGAGGCTCTGAGAAAGAACAAGAAAAAAAAAAAACAGAGCCGATAATGTATTTATACTGCTGCTAAGCTAATAGAGATGCGTGCTTCAGCTAGGTCACTGTGCTCCCGTAATTGACTCGACTGTAAAGAACATGTCAAGCTTGCAGATGGCAAGGAGAGTAGCTTCAGCTGTAATTTTGGTCAACAAGCCTTCCCTTTGTTTAGAGCACATTTGGTGCAGATGAAGTACGATTGTTTCCATTAACCCCTTAGTGGCAGAAAGAACAAAGAAAAATGGCTTTAGCCAGTAAAGAATGAAGATTGCTATCACCCCACAAAACAAGCAATTACTCACATGAGTTACTCGGAACATCAAATCCCTGAAGACAGGTTGTGACATGTAACACACAACACTGCATTAATCCAGATCGACAAATATAGTGAACACTAACCAAAATGAAGTTATAGTTAAAATAGCTTGATGATTATGAGAATGTATTAGCTTGTTACAAACTGATCATGTATCTGCTTAATTATCCTCGATACATGAATAGTTTAGTAAATTATAGTTAAAACATGATTTTTTAAAAAAACATCAAGTGAAATCATTTTAAAACAATCTAAATCCTAGTTAAGTTCTGTACGGTAAAGTGCATCTTTGTCCAAGGTAAAGAATGCTAAATACATGCTACTGTGTATGCAAGGTAAAGCATGGTACTTTTTCTTAAATCAAATTAGATTTAAATTAAATAAAAATATAATAAAAAAAACATACAAAGAAATATGGAATAAAACCATTCCTTATTCATTCTTCATAACTTTTACTGAATATAAATAGCTGTCTGTCAAACAAAAAACTTGGCTCTAAAGTCTACCTATTATTACCTATTACAAGTTTTATTTCTGCCCATATCAAACACGAAAGGCGTTTACCTCCAAGCATCATGCCAGCTTGGTAGCACTTTCTTAGACGACAGGCTGGGCAGTTCTTCCTGCGAATCTTATCCACAATGCAGTCGTTTCTCCCAGCACACAAATAGTTTTGATGACCTGACGCAGCAAAGAATAAAAGCACTTTAACAAAAACCTTGAAACCCGAATTATTACACAGAACAATATAATGTAGCTTGTGAGCATCAGGTGCTGGGCGGAAACAAATGAATTGCATGTAGGCAATGATTAGATCAGGCAGATGGAGCATGCCTTCAGCAATGGAGAAGCATGAAACTACACTTATTGAGGAAAGGGATTTCTTAAAGAACTAAAGCACAGGATGACATGGCCGGGGTTAGATTGAAAGGCTCTTCTAAATATGCTAGTGTTGGATGAAATAAACAAGAAAGCAAGAGGGGTGTCTGTGTTCTTTTATCCAGTGCGGGATTATGGTGACCAGGTGGTGTAACACAGAGCAAATGCAATTTACCATAATTAGGCTGCGCGCATTTTATAAACACATTCATGAGATCAGTCTTGAGAGTATGATTAGATTGCCCATCACTGTCTCTTATTAAAACACTTTGACTCGAGCATATAGTAAAAAGCATCTTCCTGCCTTGCCATCTTAATTCCTGCCTTGGAACAATCACCTTAGAAGATTACCTCTTCTTGTATAAAGCATTGATTGTAATGGAAATAATGTCAATTATTAGTTGTAAAAAATGACCTGGAAAAATTAGCAAAGTAGAGCATACATGTTCATTTAGAGCCTGAAAAGTTGAGTCAATGTACACAAAATCAATTTAGCTATAGTGTAAATCCGCTAAATGTTGCTTGATTCTGTGGAATGCAGCTTCTAATATACATGTAGGAAGAAATTGAATAACTGTGCACATTTTTATTATTTACAAAACAGCACGACAGTTCATCATTACAGGAACAGTTTAAACAAACTGAGTTTTAGAGTTCAGCAAAGCCAGTTTTGGTTGCAATGACCTGGCATTGTCAACAAGTGAATCCCATATTTATTAAACTTTCCGCTAAAAGATCAATTCTCAAAAACAAACAGACAGCAGTTCAATCTACACAGTAAGGGATGAGTAAATGATAGGCCCTTCACATTTTCATAAAGTTAAGTGAAGCTCTCAACAGCTTATTGTTTGCACTTCATTAATTTAGGACAGGGCTGGGCAACTCAGGCTTTGGAGGGCCGTTCCACACCGCTTATACGAGAACAGTGAGATCATAAACAGCCATCTGGGTCTGGACAGTTGGAACAAAGACCTGGACCACAAACTCCACAACCTCCACAAGTTACTGTGAATAAATATATTGAACAGATTATGCAAGTTACATTTGAACTTTCAAGCCTGCTTCAAGGCAAAGGGCCTATGGCCTAGCTACTGGACAAGGCAATAGAGACCCACCTTTTGTAGATGAAAATCAGGGTTTAGCTAGATGAGCAGCCAGGTTGTGAGTGAATTAACAAACATAACCTCAATGGCAACTGGAAAATAAGCGGAGTCAGGCATTGTGTGTTGCAGGCTCTTCCACGTCTCAATTAATTTGACAAACCTGTCCAACTAAAACTCAACAGACTGTCATAAAAATTAGAACTGATCTCGCAGCCAGTCTGTGAGAATCAGAGACACTGTACTAATGTGAACCTGCTGTATGCTGTTGAAACGGTGCTCTACAGCTATTATTATTATTATTATCATTTGTTTATTTAGCAGACGCCTTTATCCAAGGCGACTTACAGAGACTAGGGTGTGTGAACTATGCATCAGCTGCAGAGTCACTTACAATTACGTCTCACCCGAAAGACGGAGCACAAGGAGGTTAAGTGACTTGCTCAGGGTCACACAATGAGTCTGTAGCTGAGGTGGGATTTGAACCGGGGACCGGTTACAAGCCCTTTTCTTTAATTATTATTATTATTATCATTTGTTTATTTAGCAGACGCCTTTATCCAAGGCGACTTACAGAGACTAGGGTGTGAGAACTATGCATCAGCTGCAGAGTCACTTACAACTACATCTCACCCGAAAGACGGAGCACAAGGAGGTGAAGTGACTTGCTCAGGGTCACACAATGAGTCAGTGGCTGAGGTAGGATTTGAACCGGGGACCTCCTGGTTACAAGCCTTTTTCTTTAACCACTGGACCACACAGCCTACAGTACCCCAAGCGGATTGGTACATTATTTTTTTTATAAAGTATTAGCTTTTGGTTGTCTGCTGTTGCTTTAGGAATACATTCTGCTATTCATTGACTGCAAATTAAGAAAAATAATAATAATAAAGCACATAGAATACATATATACATACATACATACATACATACATATATACAAAACAAATCTTACCTTCTACTGCTCTCTTAAAAAACACCTTGCAGCTTCCACAGGTGAGAACACCATAGTGACAACCAGAGGCCTCATCTCCACAGATGAGGCAGAACCGCTGGGGTATCGCACTGGAGATGAAGGGAGAGCCAAGGGTACCTCTGCTATCTGGCCTTTACAAGGAAGGAACACAACACATGGCTCTTCATTGGTGGTTTCAATTAATGAGCTAATGTCCCAAACAGAAGAAATATATATTTAAAAGACATGGAAAAGCATACATTATAAATATATGGCCCGTATATATTTGTAAGTAATTTCAAAATGGTTTGTTTGTATTTTAAATGACCCCCCCCCCCACTCATCCACATACACAGGAGAGAAGGTTCATGTCGTTGTAAGGGGGGGTTTGATTAGGGAGGTATTTAATAATTTAGCACCAGTAGGCTCTGGTGCTAAACTTTCAAAACAGCTTAGCACCATTTTTCAAAACGATTTGCAAAACGATCAGTGGGCATTTTACACATGAATATGCATCAGGACAGAAAGGCTGATAGGCGGGATCGATATTTGTTTTTTTTAAATGCTGACATGTGAAAACCCACGTTCACAAGCAGCACTGCTTAATGGCAGTGTGTGACAGAGACAGAATGATTCTTGGTGATAAATCTCCCTCCTGACCTGTGAGGTTGCAGTATAAAGGGAACAGAGTGCCCTGGACTGGACGGCCTGACAATTCATTCCCAGGGTTAGGTGGCAGTCGGCCATCTAGAAAGGGGGCACAGCTGCGGTACATTAATTCATCGCTCCAGAGGGAAAGCGAAGTGGCAACCGCGGATCGGAGGAGAAACGGCTGCACTCGCTAACCAAGGGGGCATGACTGAAGGTACAAATAGGGGATGTGGCTAGGTGATCTGTTCCTTTGTTTATGGTTAAGAGAACGCTAAAGGACAAGCGAAATATAACCGTGAGTGTTTAGTGTTTGTTTGTTTTGTCGAGTCTAATTGTACTGTTTGTTATTTATTAGACGGCTAACACGATCCGGAGCTGTCGCTTAAGGCCAGCACAAACCCGGACAACACTGCACCATTGTTCACGGATTCATTGTATATTCACCACGTGTGTGTGTCTTGTGTGTGTTTAATAACTGTGTTTATTATTTCGGGACTGTAACCCGCAGGTAAACAGTGCAATACACATTGTTGTGTACTGCCGGGAATTATTATTTGCGGTCACAAAAGAATTACAAAAACTCCACTCCAAATAAAACATTGTTTGGACATTGAACTCACTTGTTTCAACTTGTGCACCGCATCACCTCTACACCGGCGCACTGCAAACCACTTTGCCACACAGTGTCACAGACAACAACAATAGTTTCTGAATGTTTAAGTAGGAGTCTGGCTTGCTGGTTATTACAATGTGTAACAAATCATCACCCATTCTCTATTTATTTCAATAATCTACCACCAAATTCCAGCCCTGGGGATTCAAAAGCAAAAAAACAAAACAGTTCTTCACTTGTTGAACACGTTAGCTGGACGGCACAACGGTATTTATAGAAGGATATAACGGGGGGGGGGGGATATTTTAAGCAAAATGCTTAAGTAATTTTTTTTTTTTAAACTCACATCGACACCTCCTCTCATCCGCACTTGGGACGTGAGCTTCCACAACGCCACTCCCCGTAACTACATCCCTCTTCTCTGAATGGACAGCTAAATCAAGATCCCTGCTATCATTGGTTGTTTCATGTCTCCATTAAAAGAAAATGATTGATGTTATGACTATGAACTAGAGTGATTCCACCTATCACTCTCCATTTTTTTCTTTTTATAAAACCTTGAACCTTGCCAATGATAGTGCTAGCAGGCATGAATTTTTTTGTGAATTGGAACCCTCCGGCCTTAAGTGAAATACGGCGACTGATATTTAATTATGGTCAGTGATAATAAATTCAGTTACCCAGAGATCGCTGACAGATCCCAGAGACCTTGGGACTCAGTAGACAATCCGGAGGTTAGGCAGGTATGAGTCTCAGCCAGATAATATGCTTGACATTGCAAGCGTGAGCACCCTCGCTGACTATATGAAAAATGCTTTCCTGCTAAAAATGTACTGACTGTACGTATTTGCGTTTTAAAAACAATAAGGAAGTCTGCATTTGTTTTTTATTGGTGCGGATGCATACCTGCTTATCAGTTATCTGAACCTCTGATTATGATGATTATAATGAGAGATGCTTCTCTCATGGTGTAAGGACTCAGTTTGGGCAGCCAGAACATTACAGTCCCAAACTACACAGAATGTGTCTTTTATACCAGAAGGTTCAAAGCGGCATCTCTCACAGTACATACATATTTTATGAAGTGATTAATGTTTTTTTTTTACATGGAAATGTACAGCATTAATTGCTCTTAAAACCAATGAACAGCGCAAGAACTTACTTAGAGGCACGTAGTAAACTTCAACAAAAAGAGAAAAGGGGAATGTCCCGCTGGTTTTATAATGTTACATTTTGTTGTATTCCTTTTCCCAATGACCTATAATAACAATAACTATAACCAACATATCCAGGCTAAACAAATATAGAAAACTAGGAAATTGGACTTCAGTAATCAAACAACTCGACAGACTACTGTAAGTTTAGATGTGGGAGTTAACAGGTACTGGAAACTTACCAAAAAACTAAAAAAAAAAACTTTAAGTCAATTAGAATGTCTGTATGACCCAAAATGTCATAAAACATATTAATGTTTTTGTTTTAAAAAAACAAAAAACAATAATTAAATAGCACGCATGCAGTATTACAGATTGTTATTTAAAATTATATTCTAATAGTCATTCTTTGTGGTTACAAGATTATTTATGTAAGTATTTACTTATTTGTTTATGTATTTGCTATTATTATTATTATTATTATTATTATTATTATTATTATTATTATTATTATTATTATTATTATTATTATTATAGTTTAATATGTTCTATGGTTACTTCTTTAATATGACCAGCTATAACCATACAAAAACGAAATAGTATAGAGAGTACGGGGGGACCGGGGACAGTTGTAACAGTTTTTACATTTCGCGTCATTACTCAGAAAACATTTGAGCTGGTTTTGCCATTTTTTGATACAAACAACTTACATCTGTCTGTTAAAAATTCCGACCATTTTTTATGTTTGTAGAGCTACTATAAAGACCGCAATATTGCATCAAATGCAAGGAGTCTGGTGTTACAATTGACCCCATGACCGGGGGCAGTTGTAACACTTTGTAAAGAATAACAACACGTTTTATTTAAATAAAAAAAAACTTGATATATTTATTCAATAAGATATATATTTATTAAACTCAAACAATGTCCAACAATGTTTTGTAATTGGGAGGCTGTATACATATTGACCCCATGACTGGGGGCAGTTGTAACACTTTGTAAAGAATAACAACACGTTTTATTTAAATTTTAAAAAAACTTGATATATTTATTCAATAAGATATATATATATATATATATATATATATATATATATATATACAGTACTGTGCAAAAGTTTTAGGCAGGTGTGAAAAAATGCTGTAAAGTAAGAATGCTTTCAAAAATAGACATGTTAATAGATTATATTTATCAATTAACTAAATGCAAAGTGAGTGAACAGAAGAAAAATCTAAATCAAATCCATATTTGGTGTGACCACCCTTTGCCTTCAAAACAGCATCAAGCATCAATTCTTCTAGGTACACTTGCACACAGTTTTTGAAGGAACTCGGCAGGTAGGTTGGCCCAAACATCTTGGAGAACTAACCACAGTTCTTCTGTGGATTTAGGCAGCCTCAGTTGCTTCTCTCTCTTCATGTAATCCCAGACAGACTCGATGATGTTGAGATCAGGGCTCTGTGGGGGCCATACTATCACTTCCAGGACTCCTTGTTCTTCTTTACACTGAAGATAGTTCTTAATGACTTTCGCTGTATGTTTGGGGTCGTTGTCATGCTGCAGAATAAATTTGGGGCCAATCAGATGCCTCCCTGATGGTATTGCATGATGGATAAGTATCTGCCTGTACTTCTCAGCATTGAGGAGACCATTAATTCTGACCAAATCCCCAACTCCATTTGCAGAAATACAGCCCCAAACTTGCAAGGAACCTCCACCATGCTTCACTATTGCCTTCAGACACTCATTTGTGTACGCTCTCCAGCCCTTCGGTGAACAAACTGCCTTCTGCTACAGCCAAATATTTCAAATTTTGACTCATCAGTCCAGAGCACCTGCTGCCATTTTTCTACACCCCAGTTCCTGTGTTTTCGTGCATAGTTGAGTCGGTTGGCCTTGTTTCCAACGCGGAGGTATGGCTTTTTGGCCGCAAGTCTTCCATGAAGGCCACTTCTGACCAGACTTCGGACAGTAGATGGGTGTACCAGGGTCCCACTGTTTTCTGCCAATTCTGAGCTGATGGCACTGCTGGACATCTTCCGATTGCGAAGGGAAGTAAGCATGATGTGTCTTTCATCTGCTGCAGTAAGTTTCCTTGGCCGACCACTGCGTCTCACGGTCCTCAACGTTGCCCGTTTCTTTGTGCTTCTTCAAAAGAGCTTGGACAGCACATCTGGAAACCCCTGTCTGCCTTGAAATTTCTGCCTGGGAGAGACCTTGCTGATGCAGTATAACTACCTTGTGTCTTGTTGCTGTGCTCAGTCTTGCCATGGTGTATGACTTTTGACAGTAAACTGTCTTCAGCAACCTCACCTTGTTAGCTGAGTTTGGCTGTTCCTCACCCAGTTTTATTCCTCCTACACAGCTGTTTCTGTTTCAGTTAATGATTGTGTTTCAACCTACATATTGAATTGATGATCATTAGCACCTGTTTGGTATAATTATTTAATCATACACCTGACTATATGCCTACAAAATCCCTGACTTTGTGCAAGTGTACCTAGAAGAATTGATGCTGTTTTGAAGGCAAAGGGTGATCACACCAAATATGGATTTGATTTAGATTTTTCTTCTGTTCACTCACTTTGCATTTAGTTAATTGATAAATATAATCTATTAACATGTCTATTTTTGAAAGCATTCTTACTTTACAGCATTTTTCACACCTGCCTAAAACTTTTGCACAGTACTGTATATATATATATATATATATATATATATATATATATATATATATATATATATATATATATATATATATTAAACTCAAACAATGTCCAACAATGTTTTGTAATTGGGAGGCTGTATACACACACTCAATTACTATCATTCTTACTATGACACCTCTTTACTTTTAAAATAGTTTCAAATCCACTTTCCGCTACTTATAGGAATAAATGAAAAGGGCCATGAACACAGAGGATAGGCTACTGCCAGTTTTCTCAATACTTGTGTTGTCGATATCAACTATTAACTAAGTCCAGCACTGTCTTACACAATGCGCCATTATTAAACTTCATGTTCTGGCAAGAAAAAACAAAACTAACATCAATCAACGGTGTTAATTGTAAGTACACAGATTAGTGATATATATATATATATATATCGGTTTGGATTCATGAACTGGAAAACTCAGGACTATATCACAAAAATAAAGTTGGTGAACAAATTTACTTAGCTACCTCAAAAATCGTTTTTTGCAGATAGTCTTAAGCTTTAAGCCTAGGTAGTTTCTTTTCTAGAGGCAGGCAGGGAACCTAACAGAGCTCTCCTTTCAGATTGGAGAAATTTGAGGTGTTACAACTGACCCGTGTTACAACTGTCCCCGGTCTCCCCTAAAAATAAAAACAACATACGAAAGTAGAAATACGAAATTCTTTTCGACAAGCAGTCTTTCTTAATGAAGATCATTGACGTGTATGTTATGCAATACTTTATCATTCTATCAGTTGCTGCAATGTTATGTCTTCTCCATAATTTCACATTAATCTTATAAACAAAAGATTGTTTACATTAAAATGCCAAAATCATGTCAGATACATATAGAGACACAGTGATAGAAAAAAGCAGACGTTTTAAAAAAGCTCCCAAGTTAACCCACAGTCTGTGTGAGACCCCATTTTGTATATGTTGGGTGATATATTCTAATATCTATAGCGACATGTGAAGGATGATGTTTCACATGTACTCCTATCGTATTTTGTTTAATAACCTTACACTAAGACACCATAACAATCAATGCATTAACCCCACGCACACGCACACAGCACTGTCTTCAACAAAATTATACTACAGAACCTCTCGCCTATATGTATTACGAGTTTGTAAAACTTCAACACAAGTTCAAACAATATACCATTGTCAGACTCATTACATGTCTTATAACACCCATCGCATAATGATCTTACCCTATATTAGCATGCGGGTAACTGTGCAGCATGCTATTGCCTCGGTGAATCCCGGAAGGTGTTGCGTAGCCCACTTGCTTCTGCTGCGGGTCGAAGACACCCGTTTGAAACCAGAAGTGGGGATTTGAAGACGTGGAGGGCATCGGTGGTGATGACAGCTCACTTTTGATTTTGTACATCACTATTTCTTGAGGCAACACTTGTGCAAAGTCCATCAAACTGCCTTGGAGAGCCCCATCAGTTCTGTACGTAGTCGAGCTGTCGCCGTCTTGTCTTTTCTTGGAAAGTTGCTCCACAGAGGTGTCCACGTGTATGCCTGGCAGGCAGTGAATGTTGTCTGAATAACCTTGTGCAAAGCCGGGAGAAAGCGATATTGTGCCCTGCTCCTCAGAGACAAGCAGTGTTTGCGTTCTGGTAGTGACTTGGGAAGGATTCAGAGCCACTGTGTTGGCGTTGTAAAGGTTCCGTGAAGAAAGATGGGACTCATATTTTGTAAAGTGAGCTGAAGCTGTATTGTTTTCAGTCTTTGGCGTTTCGTTATAATTTATTTTATCTTCGGGTGGTTCTTTACCAAAAGCAGTTTTGGTGCCTGCAATCCAAGAGGTACGGTCGGTTACTGTTGCCACGGGTTTCCCTATCATTTCAGAAAGTTCGTCGGGCATTATCGGGCTGTCAGTAATGCCAAAATCTTCCCATACTACGGTGTTGTTACTGCCTGGACCTGGTACTTGTGGAGTGACATCAAAGTTCCCTTGGTTACGCATAGGTGAAGCATCTATGTTTAAGTTAGGTGTGTAATCAGAATCGCCAGTCTGTTTAAGCAACTCTTCAATATAATTCCCCAACGGGTCCGAGAAACCTTTGAAAAAATCGTACGTTTTTTTCATCGACTGTTTGTCACATGGAGGTGGTTTTGACGGTGTTGTGAACACTTTGTCATTATTGTCTTTTTCTTTTTGATCCATGATACACAGCCTCCGGTATCAAATTCTTCGCAAATGTCACTGTTTTTGCCACAGCAGGTTGATATCCCATTGCGCAGCCCCCATCTCCATTCTTTCAGTTTACTGTCTGAAGCTGTATTACAATTTCAGCTAAACAAACTACTACTGTCCATTATCAAATTGCTACGAGGCACACCGCAACCTTATTGAACCCGAAACACCTGACCAACATAATAAACCAACTTCTGTATAAGCTTTCCAACAATGAAATGACGCAAAAATGTATACAAAAGACACACTATGGCATCCTTATTAGAAACACCAGCTACTTTGCAAAATCAATTTGATTCACATAACTGGCACAGAAGGACAATGAAAAGTTTGCTTGTAAAATTCCATCATTATCTCTTTGGTGTTTCAATTGGCATGAATAATTACTGTACATGCTTTACGAAGTCCACGTTACTCCTTTCTACACTTAGAAACTCTCTACGGCAGTTTTGTAGAACTCCACCCACTCAATGTGCAAATAAGCACTGACGTCTTTTCGCTTGATGTCACAACTTGCTATGATGCATAAAACTTCTTACTGCTTGCATTTTTTAAAGAAAGGAGGATGTAAAAACGATAACAAGCAAGTTGTGAATGTTATATAAGTTGTGAGGAAGCTTATACCGTTTCTTTAAGCATAAACGCTTGTCAGTGGGTGATTTAACTGATGCAGTTTAATTTCTCTTGCCTGGAAGTCATTACAGAAAGATGTACTGTTCTTTTAATTATCAAGCAGGTTAGGGTTGCACTGAACCTATTCAATTAGAAGACTGTTATATGCTTCTCAGATCTCTGTCAGCCGCTTAAACATATGCAGTACACATACGAGTCCATATGAAGTCTAGCAAAAGGCATTTTATACATAATGCCAACCATATTAAAGAGCGTGACTGTGGGTCCTATTTCAGTGTGTCCCTGGGAAAAGAACACACTGTAACACATTACAGCTAACAGAAATTCGCTCCATTGACTGCAATACAAGATACTCCAGATTTAATTGAGGAATTGTGTTGATACGAGGCCAAACGTACTAAGCAACACAGAAACGGAACATTTCACTTTTCTTAATGAGAAGCAAAATAGATGTAGCCCATACACAGTTAATCAATGGCATTCATTGCCACGCTATGTTAAAGTCATGTTAACATGCACCACCTGCAGTTAGTATCCTCAGTCCTTGTTAATGAAGCCATAAATGTCAAGGACTTGACGGGCTGTGTTCGAGACTCAAGGAAGATGAGATTGGAAGTTTTCAGTCCATCTGTTAACTTTAAGACATGCTCACGATCACTGAGGGCTGTTTTGAGTTACTTAAGGCATAGGCAGATACTATTAGAATCACCACAGTCACAGAAAGTTTTAATTTTCATACCACGCAAAAAGTACGTCAACTCTGAAATAGCATGTTAAGTATGATACTGTACTCCCACTGATTCTACCAACAGGAGTCGATTATAGTCAATGGTTCGTGGATGAAATGTGCATTACACCTGTGGCCAAAAGCTTTGTATCACCTAGAATTTTAGGTTTGAGACATAATAAAAAATAAATAAAACTACATGGATATGATTTATATGTTTTATTTAACGTCATCTAATGAAATAAACTGCAAAATTATATCGGAAAAAAGTCTACCGGAGGCCACAACAGCAGTACACTATTTCATGTTAGATTTTGAAATGTCCATTTTTTTGTCGGTTTTTTGTTAAATAATATGGAAAAAGAAGAAAGTGGTATGCAATTCAATATGTTATTCAGCAGTCATTTGACTTACTTTTTGAAGGAAAATTAGTTAATGATATAGGGTGTTGCAAATCTTGTGTCCATAGCTGTAGTAATTTCTCCAATAATACGTTTTACTAGGCAATACGCAATGTATGGCTGTAAACCATAAGAAGATGCTGAGGACAGAGAGGTAACAATAAACAGTTTTGTAAAAAAAAAACACCACGACAAAGGTCTCACCTTGCAAATATATCAGCAAAAGAGCGAAAGACTGAGGAAAACTCTTTTGCAAAACGTGTAACGTTGTGTATGCAATAGCCAGTTCCGTTCATCACATCCTTCTAAATGGGCTACATTGTATTATCCTTTATTAAATTGTAAAAAAAAATATATATATATATTATGCATAATTCCCTTGGGTGTAATAAGTCCTAATGTGTGTGAAAGCAAGGGACCAACATGGTATTTGTTTGGAGGGGGTGGGGTGGGGGAGGTCAATGATTGACTGGGATAGTTAGAAAAGATGCAGCTCACAGAAATGGGGCTGAAGCAAAGTTAGAAGAACAGTTGCTTAAGGGTAACATCCCTTCTTTTTATGTTTGACTCGTTGTGACTTCTGAAGTGATTCTTGACTTTCAGACATTTGATGTTTGACTAAATGTTCTTCCACCTTTAAACTGCTGTAAACGTCACAGTATAGGCCTGTTGAGTGTAAAGGGAACAAATCAAATACTTGAGCACACTTCATGGCTGTTTATACTTTACAAACAAAGGAGTTTGAGGTGTGTTGAGGCTTAAAAGCTGTAATCCTTTTTGAAACTGGGTTTATTGCAGCCTACCGGCTCTGTGTAGATATACTGTAGGATTTAACAACTTGGAAGATGAATAGAAGTGCTCCATAAAAGTCAAAATATCAGACTTCTAATCATGTCTACAGTTATGGCCAGAAATTTTGCATCACCTAGAATTTTAGGATTGAGACATAATAAAAAAAAACTATAGGAACATAATTTAGATCTTTTGTTTAACATCATGTAATCAAAGAAACTGCAACATGATATTGCAAAAGTCTACCGGAAGCCATAATAGTAGTACACTATTTCATGTTGATTTCTAAATGTCACATTTTTCCATTTTTGTCAGTTTTTTTTTATTAAGTATATGGAAAACTTTTGGCCATAGCTGTAGAGTAGTACAACAAAGTTAGAAATGGTTCACTGAATGTATCCGTAGTTGTAAATTACCACAGTTAACTGTAAATCCGATAGAAGATAAGTTCCTGGTTAGTATTGG
Source organism: Acipenser oxyrinchus oxyrinchus (assembly GCA_030684275.1). Taxonomy (NCBI): domain Eukaryota; kingdom Metazoa; phylum Chordata; class Actinopteri; order Acipenseriformes; family Acipenseridae; genus Acipenser; species Acipenser oxyrinchus. Next base: position 6,027,757 of record CM060253.1, read on the forward strand.
CTGTATTTATGAGTTGATGTGCTATGGCTAAATGAGTGAAACATAATATATCTGGATGAATTCCAGATTGTACCTTTATCAGCATGACTTTACTTTTAAACTCGTATCTCAATGCAGCAAGCCTGTCAGTGCAGTGAGTGAACATCAGAATAAATAGAATCCAAAAGGATAAGAAAATAAAACCGGCAGGCTTTCTCCATTGTTGTCAGTGGATTATTACCATAAAGACAAGCCTTTTGAACACACATGGTCACTGTGACATTGTGTATGACGTATCTGGCTCTTATTATGCTATCTTTAACATCAAGGCTGAAAAATAATCTGTTAAACAGAAAACAATGAAGCAGAACTCACCACTCATGCTTGATAATTTGGACTTAGATATAATGGTGTAAATGTTCCTGAAATTAACGTGACAAATCACATGTTTTGCACAAAGTTCCAAAAGAAAAGACAAAAGGTAATGCTAATAACTTGATCAGCAACCTAAATGAAAGCCAGTCCTGATTTTCTTTTTCAAAACCAGACAACATTTGTTGCCCAGGTCTTGATACAGACTATACTTGAGAAAACTATTGCCCTGATGTTCAGAAAATTGGCCACAGTGATTTATCGCCACACTTAAACCTAAATATGGGTCATTATTTATTATTATTTGAGTGTAGAATCCATTTCTGTTTCTTTGTATTAATAACTAAAAACAAGTGAACCTGTGCTTTTTAGCCACAGTGCCCTTGAGTTTCTTTTGCAAATCTCTTACATTGCTAGAACGTTCATTAGTGACCTGGAACAGTTAATGATTTTTACATTTCATTTTACTGCATAAAAATGTCATTACATGGGATCAGAGGCTAAAATCTTTTTTTTTCCGTAATTAGTAATCTGTTTGCACTGTTTGTTGTGTACAGATAAGCTGTGAGCCTTGGAAAGAGGAGACATTCCTTCAACTGACCCTGTGCACAGGCTGCAGTTCTCAATATGCAGTCCTGGGGTCTGTATTATCATTTTTCATTTTTTATGTTTGCAATCATTTCTGAGTGGTTCTTATTAGCAATTACTCAAACCTTGTTGATTTGCCATAACTGTGTTGGGTGCCTTCCTCTGAGTTCTATGTGACATAGGCAGGGCCACCTAGTGATCTGCCAGTTTGGCTCATGTTTCCTTTTGATTTTCTTGCAGTAAGCTTTGCGCTTGATGTCGCTGGTGTTTCCACCTTTACCCAGGGTTCACACATTCTTAACTAGGTTCATTTTTTTAGTAAGTCCCCTCATTACATCTGGACCGCTCTGTATTATGTAGTTATACAAGTAGATGGTTTTCATAAGGCTTGCAATCTGTTTCTTTCAAATTTTTGCAAACACAAATGTCAGTTAAATTAAATTCTACTGTGGTCCTTAAACCCTTTGGCCAAAGCACATTTCCAGACTGTACTTTAGTAAAAAATAAAAATGTCCTTTACACTCCTTATTCACTGCCCAGGCTGCAGAAATGTCAAGATGACCAGAACAAAAGAAAGCATTATCTTGTCTTGTATCTTTGAGCACCCCAATCTTAGACTTGTACAATATCTGTTACCTAGGCAACCAGCCTCTTTTTATCAAAGTGACAGCCTGCTGTATACAGTGTACTCTCTTTAAGTCTGTGGTTCCTGTAAAAAAAACGAGGCTTGTGTTTCATATGGGGTGGGCAGCACAAAATGAAACCAAGTAAGAATCTTATGGGTACATTGTTGATATTTGTTCAAAGCACTCATATTTTCCACTAGCCAAGCCAGTATCACATGGATATTCAGTACATTGCTGGTCCTCCCATGCCCTTAATCACTGCCTTGCATTGTCTAGGCATGCAGTAAGCACTTGGACGTACTTGATGCCTGGTCCAAGATGATGTATCTTCAATAGCTTTATGGTGAACAAATATCTGTTACTGTCAATACCGTTTCATTCAACTCCACGCTCCCATACTGTAGATACCATATAATCCCAATATTCTTTTCCCTAAACAAGATGCAGGGGGTGGATAAATAGATTGAACAGCTGGATGTTCTGTGTCCAGACTGGTTCTGTTACACCTTAATACAGTAGATTGCAACAACCTTAATCAGAAGTGGATCTACAGAGTAAAGTAGTTTATGAGAAAGCAGAATGATATGTGATAAGGCCTGGAATGTAAAACACAGGCCGGTCTAGGTCACTGGACAGCATTTATGAATATATTCATTATTTGCCATAAGTTCAAGGAAAGGTGTGGTGATTATCAAGTGTGGGATTTCTTTTTAAGCAATTATGGCCTACTGCTAATGCCATCTGGGTGATCCAAACTTTCCAACAGATAACGAGAGAATGGGGGAGCAGGACTGTCACAGTAAGCCTCCAGGTGGAGTTGGGGAGGAAGGTGCTTGCAGGTGAATTGCAGGTGTGTACTCAGCATAAATAGAGGATATGTCATAAAAAAAACTTTTATTTATGTCATGGGCGGACGCAGCGATGACTGTTTTAAAATATTTCAGATTTTGTGAATATCAGCATTTCGTAAACAGTGTTGGGTTTAAATGACACGCAGTATGCTTAACAAGGGACTGTATGTGCGGTGCAGTATGTCACAATAAAAAAAAAAAGATCTGGTTACTAACATTTCATGACATAACATATAACTAAGGCTGTACTGTGTGGTAGCTTAGCTGGGTGAGGTATCTGAATGGAGCAGTAGAGCTGGAAGCTGATGATACTCAATGGTTTTCTAATGTACTGTTCTTCATAATAACGCATTGTTTAAATGTGCCTGTAGAAAAACAGGATGCATATGTATTTATCTGATCTATTTCAAATACAGGGACCATGGCAAAAGATTGTTTGTGGGTTTGGCTGACTAACATTTTGGTACTGCCTCAATATGTTAGGTAAGTTGCCTGTTATTCTTTTATTAGGATCAAAGATATGTGGTTGTTTAAAAGCTTCATGGATAGCATGTGTGCCATAAGAAAAAAAAGGACAGGCACAGTTAACAAGTCCCATATAAGCACCGATCAACAAGACCTTGTAAGGAGCTGGGTTTGACGCATGTACCTCACTGTATTACAGTTGAGATGTCCAAATTGCACCGCCTACAATGCTCATGTATTGTTATAGCTATGCTCCCCCCCCTCACCTCACCCCCTCCAGGGAGGTATGTACAGAGCAGAATCAGAATCAGTTATCAAGGTCAGACTGTTCTCTCTGCAATCCCCTCTCTTTTTCTATTTGGGAGCAGCTGCCGTGTGGTAGCTGTTATGAGAACACGATGTTCCATCAGGATTTTTGATAGAAGAATTTATTATATTATGTTACTTTCTTAACGGAACATTTAGCAGCAATCTGTGACCCTGGAATTAACGGATTCTACCTCACAGTTTACATTTACATGTCAGATTTATTGTTTTTGTTTTGTATTATAAACCAGGGCCATTCCCAATTAGAACCTGAGAGGAACAGCCAGGAAACAGACATGAATTACGTAATCCCATTCTAATGGGAATTCTACCAAGTGTATGACACCGTCTGTTTCCAACTGCAATATTCCATTTAGAGAGAAATGGGAAATATGAATTATCTGCCCATAGGAGAAGTTAAGTAAGCATTAAGTAAAGAACAGAACTGTACTCAATAATTATTTAGTTGCTTTTATATTTGCACAAAATAATTATATTAAAAAAAAATGCCCTGGGTCTCATCTGTACCATCCTTACTTGCTAAATAGCTGAAGCTAATATTAGAAATTTAATATTTAATACCATATTGTCTCCATGGGGACCCTGTATGAGTTCATCCAATTTCAGATCAGCAAAATGTCAAGGTGGCAGATAGTCCTGTATTGCTGGAAGTAGAAAAGAAACAAATTCTTGTTTTCGAGTGCAATGCAGTGTACACATTCTGACTCAACAGCTCTGCATCACAGGCAAGCTTGATGTGGAGATTCTGCTCACAAAGACAGATAAACATTCATTCAGTAGTTCATTTAAAGCCCCCCACCCAAATTAATTTTTACGCTTACCTGTGTTCATTATTTAAGCTATACAAGAACCCCAACCCCTCAATCTGTACCTGCTGTATAGTTCCATTCATCTGTCATGCTGGTTCGTTTGGCACCTCAGCAAAGAAGAGAGGAGACTTGAGGAAGGGTTCTCCCAGTGCCATATTCATGTTCCCTGGCCGGCTATAGAATTGAAGAACGACCTTGTGAGAACCTCTGTGTCTTTCTGGTGGTGGGTTCTATGTTTTGGGCCACTGTAGCACATCTATTGCTTGTCTTCTTGTCACCATACTGAACGTTGAACATGTTCAACTCTCTGTTGACCCGCTTGCTACCCTAGTTGGGCTTTCTGGAAACTGTATGGATGGACACATTAGTCAATGCAGACTCTGAGTTGAGGGACAAGCTGGTTGCAGTGTACCCACAATCATGCCCCTTGTGAAGTCATTGAGATCCTTCTGCTTCCCCATGAGTATTGCTGCACCCATTTTACAGTATATACAGCTATGGGCAAAAGTTTTGCATCACCTAGAATTTTAGATTAAGACATAATAAAAAAATAAAATTAAACTATATGAACATATTTTTTTATATTTTATTTAACACCATGTAATCAAATAAACTACAAAATGATATCGCAAAAGTCTACCGAAAGCCATAATAGTACAGTATTTCATGTTGGATTTCATAATGTCACATTTCTCAGTTTTTCATTAAGTATATGAAAAAATACAAAGCAGTATGTAATTCAATATGTTAACGTAACATTATTCAGCAGGTTTCATTCGACTTTATGAAGTTAATTCTATAGGGGGATGCAAACCTTTTGGCCAGAGCTATAGGTCTTGTGGATCATGTGGCCATGTAACCACATAATTTATCATACATTTTCACATTTTCTGTAGATGTTTTCATTATTTTGGCCAGGCAATAGGACACCACATTTATTAAACTGCTTATATAATCTATTTATTTAATTAGAGTGTTACATATTTTGAGGTCTATTAAAAATGCCTAAAACTGCAGATGCATGGAGATTTACAGTTGTGTTTTGTTCACTCATATCCAGTCTTGCCATTCTTTTTAAACAATGCCGTGTTTTTCAATGTACTTCAATGTGAACTGAAGAGCTGTTTCAAGCATCATTCTCGTGAAGGTACAAACTGTGCAACCGTTCTGGAGAGGCTCTCACTGCGTTCCTGATACAGCAGATGCGAAATCTCATGGTGAGATCATAATGAATAACAACCCCTCTGCCTCCTTCTCTGCATCAGCAATACCATTGAGCAGATAGACTTTTCAGTTAAATCCCAAATAAATATGTACAGCTATGGCCTCCTATGTCTGCAGTCTACATCCCCTTTGCTAAGCACAGTTATTTCCACAGAACATCGCTTTCTCACACTCTTACCACCTGATCTTCCATTTTCCTGCTATGTCTCAAGATTTTGCAGTTTTGCTTACAACATTTTTCTTCCTTAAATGCGCTTTACTTGCTCTTATCTGCCCCCTGTTTTACTGCATCTGTCAAGTGTTATTTAATCTGTAGTATTTTGTATTTAATTATATCCTGATGTAACTATCACTGACACTGTTATCTGCTCCGTTATTGAATCGTATTTTGTCATACTTGTACTTGGTAGAACCAAGGTCATTGTATTTATCTTGCTCTTAATTGTATTATTACTTGTACTGTGATTCTTGAAATGTATTTTTGTTCACGACTGTAAGTCGCCCTGGATAAGGGCGTCTGCTAAGAAATAAATAATAATGATTTTTTATGGCACTTTCTGAGCTCTTTTTGCAACAGCTGAACTAACGCACCACCGTTGACCTTAAAGCAGTCATGACCTGAGCCCCTGCACCAGCATTGACCTTCCACATCCAAATCACAAATGATCAATTATAAGTACCAAATAACAAACCAAACAACAGCTTTGTATTTGTATTCAGCATTAGTAAACAATGCATGCACACAGGCATAGTCATTATTATTATTGACAGAAATGGTTACAGTTCTTGTTATTTGGTCCTTTTAGAAGCAGCAATAAGTATAGCAGCCTCATGAGTAAAATGCAATCTTAGAGTCTGTCACTGTATCTGTAATATTGATAATGAATGCTGGTGAACTTTAAACAAAAATATCCTGCACTTTCCCCCCAGTAAACCCCAACATCAGCGTCAACAGCACCGAATCCTCTAGCTACACACTACATGTATGCTAAAAAGACACACAGTCCTAAGAGTGTTAGTGTCAGAGAAAAGGAAGAAGGCACATAAATGCAATAATGCAAGTTTCATAAACACAGGGCTTGACTTTTTTATGTGGATTCCATCAAGCTATTATAAAGTTTTTCTAAGACTTTTTTTTTTGTCTTCCCAGCACAATTAACAAGAAATTATATTTCTTATGTTTAAACCTTAGTTTCTTCATCCCTGAATAATACAGAACTTGTTCAAAGGATGTAACTCTACCGCCCCCGTGTGATAGCTTTTGTACAAGCTTTCATCATCATTGAAGAAGAGTAAATCAGGATAAGAGAATTTACAGCTGCACATCCCTTGTGGTCTGTTTTTATTAAGAGTAGAAGCTAAATACAACCATGTGATGGTACATTTATAATTACAGTGATCTCCTGATCATTTACATGTTCTGGTGTATTTCAAAGACATTTTTAATTACCATTCGACAACGGCATTTAGCCATGCTTTTTATGTACAGTATTTGTCAACAGATGTGCAATTGTGAAAGTAAAAAAGAGGAATAAGAGAAATAATACATTGTCCACGTTATACAGCCTGTCATTCTTTTACACTTTGAGAAACTATTAATGTATGAACAGAACAAGAACTATCAGCTCCTCTTTGAAAGGAATTTATAATGGATCTAGGGGGGGTGAAGCAAACAAGACCTTGTCCTAACAGTGTCCATGCAGCAGTTTAAGGTTACTAGATTGCGTTATGCACAGCATCCTGCAGAGAATTCTATTCACAGGCTATTCCAGTGTTTCGAATGACTTTCACAGCCCCTGTACGTTTTCTACATTCTTCTAGAGAACCACTGGGGATTAAGATAAGTACATTACTGTACTAATGCTGTGGTACCATACTGTATATCTTTTTATAGCCAGTAAATGCACATGCAAACAGAGTATGCTAGACTTTTTTATTGTAATTAATGCAAGCAGACATTGAGCCTAAAGACGCCTCGCTCAGTGGTGAGATAAGTAAAATAAGCAAGAGCAAAATGTGGACTTAGTGGACTTATGCATTTACAGCCTGTGCTAACATGTTCCCAACGTATGCAGCTATGGCCAAAAGTTTTGCATCACCTGGTATTTTAGGATTGAGACATATTTTTTTTTAATCTATATGGACACAATTTAGATATTTTATTTAACACCATGTAATCAAAAAAACTAAATATTGCAAAAGTCTACCGGAAGCCATAATAGTAGCACAGTATTTCAAGTTACATAGTCGTAACAATATTCAACAGGTTTCATTTGACTTTATGAAGCAAAATTAGTTAACTCTATAGCGTTATACAAAACTTGTGTACCACAGCTGTACATATTGTAGTTACAAGCTGCACAGGTTCTTCATTGTAATGACAAGTGCATTGTGTGAATCTTGCAAACCTGATCCCAGCTTGACCACATTTTGAATTGGATGTGGCTTTGGTTGTTCTTAGCTGAACACATGGAAAAACAGGCCAAACACTTTGTTCAAAATAATTGCTTTATTATAAAAAAAAAAAATTTTTTAAATGTGTGTGTATTTACATAAACTTTATTCAGTATAAACATGTTGGTAACGCTCTGTTTTGGATGGCATAAATAAGTATTTCATTCATATGCAATGACTCATTTATTGAAGTTCCGTTTCCATGTTAAAGAACTGTCAATATATACATGCAGAAGGGTATCCAACATCAGACTGCCATTGCAATGTCATGCTCATATATTCAACCTGTATGTTTATTAAGATGTATTCTGGTGTTTTTCTGCTACAATTAAAGACATAAATGGTTGGTTTCACAGACCCTGATCACCACTACTCTTTGACTAACTTACCTATTGAAGGGATCTGTCAAACCAGCTTGATAGAGAAAGCTATTTAAAACATTGGATATTAAGTTATGGAATAATACTGCTATCTCGTCATTTGGATATGGTTACATTGCCCTACTGCAGGGCTCTCCAACCCTAGTCCTGGAGAGCCTATATCCACCAGGCTTCATAGGTGTCTTTATATCACATTACATGGGTAATTGCAAATCAATGAAATACTTATTTTTGCCTTGCCAAATGTTACCCACATTTCTGTGATGGACAAACCAGTCAGGCAGAAATTCACAGAGGCAGAATCAAACTGTACAGAGACAGTACAAGTTATTGCCTAACTAATATACTGTGCTACAAAGGGTTTGGTGCCATAGACATTTCTAACAACTACAAATCTTTATTAAAAAGGTGCAACAGTGTTTCTTTTAAATAGCCATCATAGAACGTCCTTCTGATAGTAGAAAATAAGTCTGTATTTAACCATATGAGAAAAATCGCATATTAAGTACAGAAACAAAAAAAAAAGTATAGGTTTAATAGTTTTTGGTATGACTTTATGTGACAATAACGCGATCTCACAGGTTGCTTTTATATAATGGTATAACTCATCTGTTTTTTGTTTTTTTAACTGACATCCTTATTGCAAATATAAAAAGCATTTAGCGATTTTCAGCTTACCCCATTCAATATCACATTGTTTTGCTTTTCCAATATTAGGTCAGGGATTGGCTTATAGGCAAAGTATATGGATATCACACCACATAAAAGTGAGTCAAAATGATGTAACATATCAACATTATCTATATAAAGTAAAATATTTTTTTTTCAACCAGTTGGATCATTTTGAAATATATGGTACACATATCTTTGAGGTCTGCAATTTTAGTCAACCATTAGTGCAGAGCCAAACTGCATTTATTATTCATACAGTGCTCTCTTGCCTACCTCTTGATTGCAAATACAGTACTTGTTCCTAATACAGGAACTTCTGTGATATGCAAAAAGAATTAATGAGTTAATAAAAAGACCCCAAAAAAAAGTGGAGTACATTTCAAATTGCACCTTGCCTGAGAAACTTATGTTGAGACCTACAACCTATTTTGTGCTGTACAATTATTTAAACAAATTCAAGCCTTGTGAATATTCACACTTAATTGAAAGACGTTTATTAAAAAAAAAAATGTGTATAGAAGTGTTTGGAAAGATGAGAATAAACTCCTGAACCGTCAAGTTAAATGTCATGACTAGGATAGATTCATTATTTAAAGCGTGTGTTAAAGTTTCATGAATCCCTGTATGTGGTATCATCGTTGAGCATGTCTTGAACCGCTATACTTTAAAATATATTTAATTGACAGATTGTCAGGTTTTTCTCTGATGCTCAGTGCTTGTTAAATGTTTGGACTCGATTGACAGTTTCTCGCCGAGTTTTCTTATGAGTTCGGCCAGGTCTTCAGTGTTGTGGGACTTCTCTTCCAGTAGTTCATACCGCAGGCTGGATATGTCCTGCTTGATTTCTTTCAGTTCACCTGAAAACATGTAGTGAAAATGGTCAGCAATGGTCAGCCATTTCATAAAAGTGTTGCATTGTTACACTCATACAGTATTCATCGGACCAAGATGTATGTGTATTGATCTATCCTAATACAGAGCAGTTTGGTCATCAAACAGTCTTAGGCTTGCCAGAAGTCTGTAATTGATGACTTATCAAATGTAGCAAAAGTAAAATTAAGGACTGCAGTGGTAAGTTATTGTGACTATGTCAGATTATAAACTCTACATAAAGCAGCTGGCTCAAATAGCGTCATTAATGGACATATTTATCCAACAGGGTGGGGTTTTTTTTAATGCTGTAATGATAAAACCAGAGAACTTTATACATTGTAAGTCAAGAACGTATCTAATATCCAGCAGCAGAGGCTTCCCTGTTCTAGAGTAGCAATGGCCTCCTACTACTGCCAGAGGGAATTTTGCAGCCGCAGAGTTTCTCACAGTCTCTGTACCTAAACAAACCATTACTGTAATAGAGATCATTTATGTTATGATCAATTTTGTACCACCTATGTTGTTAGTGCTGGTAGAGTACAACATAATTACAGTCTAGATAGTATAGTACTGTATATAAACTGTGTAAAACCGAAAAAAACACTGAACTTACCTTCATTGACTTCATCGCCTTCTTTATCGATTTGTGCTTTTATTACATATCGTTTTATGAGGCGTTTCATTATCTTCTGAAAAATAATTTTAAAAAGGCATTCAGAAAATCAATTTGTATAAAAATAAGGATGAGTAGGTAATAGCACATTCACCTTAAAAGTAATGATGCTTTTTCTGTGGTCCAATGGTTAAAGAAACGGGCTTTGTAACTAGGAGGTCCCCGGTTCAAATCCCACCTCAGCCACTGACTCATTGTGTGTCCCTGAGCAATTTACTTAACCTCCTTGTGCTCCGTCTTTCGGGTGAGACGTAGTTGTTAGTGACTCTGCAGCTGATGCATAGCTCACACACCCTAGTCTCTGTAAGTCGCCTTGGATAAAGGCGTCTGCTAAATAAACAAATAATAATAATAATGGCACAGTTTAATTAGCGTCCACTAGGTGGCGACATATACTAAACATTATTTTCATTATTAGAATCATACGTACCTACATACATACATACAGGAAATGGGAATACAGTAAACTGTAGACACATATATTACCTGGTATCGTGTAGGCGAGGCTGAGCTTCTGACACGGGAATGTTTGTTTTGGCCAAGCTGAAATGAGATTTTATGATTTTATGAGGCCAAGGTCAATCTTTATCCATTCAAGTGTACAATAACCTTTGTCAAATATTTTAAAGGGTGTGGGCCATTCTGTTTCCAAAAACAGAACATGCATTGATATGTTCAGCCACTATATGGCAGACTATAGAATGGTTTTATTTCTTTAGCCATTTTCAGGACAGCTTGCAGAATCCAGTTACTGTGTCTATTAGCTTGGGATGAATTAGGGAGACTAGTTCATAATGACTTGTAGGAATGTTTAATTAGGCATATTTCTGGTTCTTGTAGCAGAGATGTTGAAATTCTCTTTCTGCTGTTACTGTGCAGTTATAAAGTCCAGCAAAGTAAAACATTCCATTGAAATGAAAGGAAATCAGCAACACCTTCAAGGAATGAGCTGTTTATGGAATGATTCTGCGTACCTCGTTCAGTTCAGCATCCCCTTTCAGGTCACTCTTTTCACACCGGAGCAGCATCACTATGATGCTTTTTATTTTCACTAGAAGGTAGATCACAGACTTGGGGCTCGGGACCAGGTTAAAGGGCACTGGGAGCGTCCTGCCTTCCTCAAAATAGGAGAACCACAATTTGGCTCTGGCGAACTTCCACTCCACATCAGCATCGGCCTACCGGAGACAAGCCAGAGGCAAGGTGACAGTCGAGGGACTGTGGTTACTTTCATGTACACACCAAGATTTTAAAAAGCCTTTTAAAAAAAAACATTGCACAGTTTGAAGTTTGTATTTCTTTCTGTCCTCTGTGAGGTTTAAAATTTAGTCTGTACCTGCGTTATTCTTTCTGTGTATATGAAGTGCAATTTTGTTGTGCTTTCTATAAAGATATGCAGTGGACACATTTCTTTAATACAACAATAAATATCCTCTCTGTCCTCTGAAAGAGAAGACATGCGTATACCGGGAGCCAGTGAGGATGTGTCTTCTAGTGTACTGTGTTTCTAGATGACAGTACAGACATGAGAGGCTGGTTTAGCACAAGAACAGTAATAGAACACATATACTGTATGCATTATTATTAGAACAACTGCAGCTGACCAGCTGAGAGTTTAGAATGGAATGTCAAAGAGCAGAGAGAAGATTGGTGAGAATTTTATAAAGCAATTCCATTGAAGACATTCTACCAATGCTCTTCTATAAAAAGTGAAAGAAATGAACTATAACTTCACATGAAAAATGCAATTAAAAGCATCTGTCTTTTGTGTTTTAGAAAGCATTACTGTAGACCAGTGGATTAACAGTGGTTTACATGGAAATAGACAAGTAAATTGTGGTAATGCTTTTTATTATTACCAAGCATTACCTTTTTTTTTTTTAAATCAGGAATTTTCTGTTATTCAAGATAATCAGTTCATGACTTCATCAGGACTTCTCGGTTAATCAAGGGATGGAAGCTGGATTGAGGTAGAGCATATGCCTACACATTTAAAATTCAACTAATGGCCCTTTGTAATCATTCAATAATGCATCTATTAATGTGTTATAAAGGATGTTATAAACAATATTAGCTAGTTAATAATAAAAACAGGCTTCATAAAGCTAGTAATGCTTTTTTACTGGCACAGTATTTTCACTTTAGAGTGCCCTTATTTTTGGCATAGTGATGTTGGGTTAAGGAGTCCTTATGTGTCACAATATATATGCCACTATAGTTTTATAAATAGTACTGTGAATAAGGTTCTATACAATATGGTAACAGCAAACAAAGATTTATAACATGGCATGAAGCATAACACTAGTAATGTGTCATAACATGCTAATATCATAACTTTCATTGTTAATAATTATCAACCATTTAAGCATCTTTAACCATCTACTGACAATGAGATTTTACAACAATTGGGACCCTTTTCTGCAACATAAAGGTATAGTGCCATGAAAAAGAGAAACAGTGGTCTCATACCACACCAAAAGCACAACCTCATTAACCACGCTCATTGACTGCTACACATGTGCCTTGTCCTGCCCCTACATTTTTTGAGTTTCATCTGGAGAATGCTGTGGCTGTTAACTAATCTGAACTGATAACAGCGCAGACCACAGCAGTTAGCATTCAAATTATATTAAATAATTTGCATCCACGAATCCTCTTTGTTACTAATAAATGGAGCTTGTGTGAAATAGTCATTAAAAATGAACTAAACCTAGGCTGTGGTTTCAAACAAATGGGCTTTAAATTCCAGTAATATCAATTCGAGATGCCTAATTTTACTTTGCCTTTGTCACCATTTGGACTGGGTGAGAATGTAATTACAATCAATTTCCGAGTGTAAAGTGCACAATAGCAGTACCATGTAGGCCCTTGTATTTCTTTTTATTTTGGCATTTTAACAGTATATATTGAAGCAGCTTGGCTTGGTGCCTATATCTTCCATTTGCTGATAAAACAATGTCATTAAAAAATCAATGCAATAGGAATTGGCCAGGGAAGAGATGCTTGATAAGCTGCTTCTTTCAAACCCATCTACACAGAAATACAGTGCAGGGTTGCAGTAAGCCCCTGAAGGCTTTGAGGATAAGTTGGTTGCTACTTTCACTGAAGTTCAATCGTCGGAATAGTCTTTGTTTTAATGTCTGAACTTACCTCAATTTCTTGAAATGAGCTGTTGATCATCGCTATCAGCATGTTCAGCAGGACAATGACCATGGTCACGTTGTAAACTCCATACAAGATGTAGCCAATATTCTCAATGAACTTGTGTCCGTAATTAATTATAACAGATTTGACTTCTGAAAGTCCAAATATGGCCCAGAACAATGTTTTAAAGCTCTCTTCAACCCTGAAAAGAAAGAGGAAAGATGACATGCATACTGTGCAATTGTATGCATGTATGTATGTATGTATCTATGTAATATATGAATCAGTACAGTTCTGTTGAATGTATCCTTGTTCCTTTTGGCCCATACCATGAGAGATGGATAGCAGAAGGTCAGATCAATGAACATCACTGGCTCTCTAATCAATCTGTTATTACGGCAGAAATTCAGACACATCTTGACAGAGAATTCTGTTGCTAATTGTGATACATTACACAACTAAATCATTTGTTACCAAGGCTAGTCAGCCAAGTGAATTACCTTGGTTTAAAAAAATCCTCACTGTTTTCCAATAGAATTGTTCTCCTTCTTTCTCCCTCCAAATGTTATTTTTTAGGTATTCAACCACATTATCTTAAACATGTGAGATAATACATTTCGAGGGCTGAAGTCGCTCCTATTCTGTATGGTCCTGTATTCTGGATTCAGTTTTGCATAGATGTCTATAGTTAGTTTACATGCTGTTAGCAAAAGGAATGTTTGTACTAAGGTGGTAAAGTAAGTATTTTGTGAACATTGTTTATGATGGGAATACCAAAACAATGCGGTCTATATAGAATCATGAATAATATTCAGCTTTAATATAATAGACTGACCTAAGTAACCAAAATGACCTGGGAAATTCGATATTCTAGTGGAGTAAGAGAGCATTGACAGCAAAACAATAAATCACTGCAGAATCTTAATGATAGCACCCTCTGGTCTTGGATCAAAGGGGCAGGATGCATGTTGCAATAAGGGTTTGTTTCATTATTACCCCTGACAACACACAGCACTACTTCAGTTTAAATTCCAAGTTTAACACTGAATCTGTTTGAGTGAAAGGGTGTGACAGCGCAATGCAATTTGCTGTTGGCTTCCAACACCACAAGCACAGAATAAGGAAGAAGGGATTGAAACTCCACACCTTCCAGTCTCAAAAGAAGAACTATGGGCGGCACAGTGCATGTTGCCTGTATAATTTCTTCTTCTATGGCGTTGTACACTCAAATTGAAGTTAGCTGCATTCAATAAAGGGGTTTTCAGCATTGGACATATGCAACAACATGTTTTACTGTTATAATAAACTTTAAAAAACACAAAACACTAACCCAAAAATGTTCTAGTAACTGTTTTACTATTAAATGAAATAACAAAGTATTTGGATCAGTTGTTTATTCCCTTTCCCTGACCTGCAGAGAGACAAGTTTAAACAGACAACGTTTCTCTCTTGTGTGTGTACAGAGTGCCACTCCAAATTGTGTGGCTGGAAGGAAATTATGATAACGTGTGAGCAAACGTGGCGTTATGCAAGACTGTATTAGTCATAACATTAAAGGGACAATTAAAATAATTAAACAGGGAAGCATTGCAGCAGCTTGAAGGGAATAATTCCATGTGCCGGCCCCTGATCTTCATAGGCTGGTCCACAGACAAAGGTTCTCTAGATTCATTTGCATGTAAATTGTATGTAATGGATTTGAAACCTGCAATAATAAAGTAACCCTAACCCAACACGTTTTCTGCTTAAATTATTTATCTTTTTTCTTTGTTTTTCTTTTCATTAAACATTGAGTACATTATAAAACGGAAAGTACTTACGTTGTAAAGGCATCGTTTTGTTTTGCTCCAAGGTAGTACGAGTAAAGATTAAACATTCCAATCATGAAGGCCACGAAAACCATGATGAATATCACCATGAATTTAAAGATATCTTTCACTGTCCTCCCAAGGGATATCTGCAGAGGCCCAAAGCTCTCGTTCGCTGGCAGAATGTAAGCAATTCTGGAGAAGCTCAGAACTACTGCGATGGAATACAGGCCTTCTGAGATAAGCTGCGGGTCCGAGGGAAGCCATTTCATACGAGCTGTAATAGAAATAGGTATTTGTTTGTTTACTAACTACAGTAAAATGGTCACCAACTCTTTCCAGAGGTATTGTAGTCAGCCCAGAAGAGTATATGGGAAGCTATGGCTGCTGTTACTCTATAGTACCTTCAGAAATGCTGTCTAATCATATTCATCTTGATCTCGTTTAAAGAGTTCTTGAGCTGGTGTGTTAACTATTCCATTGCCAGACAGTAAATCTCAGTACTAGTATTTGTTTTTCAATGCAAGAGTGTATTTTCAAATAATTTACTCCAGTCTTTAATTGTACTTCCAAGATCTGTTAAGCACTCACGAGTTGTTTGCTTCCTATATTTTTTTATATTAAAAGGTAGAGTTTTCTTTTAAAAACCAATTGTCTGCAATAAATATCCCGTCCCTGTTTACAGGGTTTTTGGAATCAAAGCGTTTTCTGAGAATTAGCAGGGTGGTGAAATTAAGCTAGGTTATCAATCCATTGACCTGTACTGGAATAGATCCATAACACTGAGGGCTAACATCCCTGCAGTCACTGGGATCTGTACTGGTAACATGAGTAGACAGTATGGCTGGAACACAAGCCATTATCGTGGTATTATCAATAATTTGATTTTGTATTGTTCAGAAAAATGATCTTTGATAATCTTATTTTTGACAGTAATCTAGACTAAAGAGGATCCGCAACATTGCTACTAAGATGTTTTGCTCCTCTCTCTCTCTCCCTGATTTGTTCATAAAGACATAAGTGGGGCGGGGGGGGGGCTGTGTTAAGTGTCATGTTATTAAACTGAAACATATTGAGGTTTACTTTTATTATTCCGTTCCTCCTCTGTTGTGAGAGAGAATGGTAGGATGGCTTTATTTTAAAAAGCCAACAAGAAAAAAAGAAAGAAAGCTTTTCGAAGAGAAAGGAGAATCAGATTAACTTAGATGACTCAAATGGCCTCCTCTCGTTTGTGTTAGAATAACTCAGATTAATCGTAGTAATTTAGACTAACCGTAATAAAAGTTTTAATTTAATGTGTTTTGATGATTTCTGTGACTTGTATAACCTGAATAATGATATTATATGGAGTTTGATGTTAACAAAGTATTAGATTTACAATGTTGAACTAACACACTGGAATGTGGCCAAGGGTCAGCAGCCTTGTTTTCAGAGAAGTGCATGAGTCAGCGACATGAGAATAGGACACTGTCTCAAGATGATAATATTTTGAGACAGCGATAATTCCTCTTTTCTTCCCAGTCACTTAGCTAATATTATTCTTGTATTGGGGGAACCAACTTTGTGGGACCTGATAGACACTCTCTCCCTAGCAACTAGAAAAATCAACCAATCAGAAAAGTCGGTAGACAACAGTATCAGGAATACCACAAGGTTGGTTCGAGCTGACTAGGGAAGATAAGCATTAACACAAGTCATGAACTCTGTGCAAAAACTGATTATATAAGGAACTGTTTGATTCAGTGTTTTTCGAGCTTTCTTTGCGGTTGCTTGCAGAGTCTGTGACACTCTGTTGAAGGCTCCAGTTTGCAAACTAATAAAGTGTGAGTTACTCCTACTTGTCTCTGCTCTATTGTTTTCAGTACAGGATCAGTGTCTGCAACATTGTATGCAGAAAATTCCACCACACGTTCGTAGATTTTCTTATGTTCTTATGTTCTAACTCAGGCGTGTCCTGGCGGGCCATTCCACTCCAGATTTCACAGGTAAAATGATAGAATGAATTACTTCAGGGACTGGATGGCGAGTTAATTGATTAAATTAAACAATTAAGAACAGGGCTGGAACAAAGACCAGGAGTGAAAGGGCCAAATTTCGCCACTCCTGTTCCAACTAATAACTAGAGAAAAAGTCACAATAAATGTAAGCTAATAATGGTTATGGTGATAACTGTTTTCAGATCATTTAAAATATAATTATAGTCCTGCTCAGGCAGACAGGACCTTGGTCTCATGATACTGCTTCAGTACATTTTGCACATATTCTTGAGAACATCCTTACTTCAACATGCTTTTTATGCAAGCTACAACTTATTCAAGTGTATCCCAGATTGTATGTTTTATAGGCTGGTGAGCAGTCACTGAAACACACCATCCTTCCAATTACTTTAGGTCTGACATATTTTGAAGTACTGTACATTCCTATGGGGGATTAAATGAACATTTGTTTACATTTTTAAAGATGTTTTGGTCAATATCTTGCAAACATCTACCATGTTTAATTGCCAGGTTTGTTCCCACAATAAACAGTCAAGTACAGTATATTGACTCAAATAAATGATGCATTGCACTCTAGTGAAAAGTAAACACATTAGTAATGAGCACCATCCACTGCTTATCTCCTAGTCCATGTACTCCTCTTCCTTCCCACATGTTTAAATCTGATTCAAGCACAAGATTAAATAGCAAGATATGGCTGCGGAAATTAAATTATGGGCTCTCCCGTCTACCCCTTTTAAAAGTGTTCTTGAGCAAGCTAGCTAGATAGCTAGACAGATAGATACAGTATGTTGACCACCAGACACAATATGAATCAATAAATAAATACATATTTATTACTTGGCATGATGCACGTGCATCAACTTATGAAATGAACTGAATAAGAGAAAAGCAATAGGCAAGTGTATGTTAATAAACTATGATAAACAAATTGTTAAAACAAACTAACGTTAATAAACTGTCAAACTAAATTAACACAGCGCCCCTACACACGTTAAAAAATGCATCAGCAGCTCTGGATTCATTATGAATACATGTACAGGAGCAATCTTCAAGACATGCCCAACATTATTTAACAGAATGGTGAAGCAGCTCACCAGAACGGAAAACACCAAAATGCTCAGCGACTTGTGTCTAATTCAGGTTTTTTTCAGGAGCTCGAACAATTTCCAACTTTTTGTAGCAAGAGAAACAGTGGCGCGTTTCTGTGTTTGTTTACATGCCATTTTGTAGCGATGAGGTGAACTCATGGAAATCAGAATACAAAACCAGGCAATATTAAATGACGCCGGTTCTGGAAAGATTGAATAAACTAATCAGTGTGCCTCAGGACTCTCAATGACAAGTTACATTTGAAAAGATTGAATCAACCATTTGAATTTAAGTTTGATGATGATGATGAGTTATCAGGTTACAAAACAGTACTGTATCAGTTGTGAAGGAATCGCTAGCGGTGCCAAAAAAGGTGTTCTTTTAAGCGAAGTTCCTGTTACTTTAGCCGGAGCATTTCCAATGGGAAAAATCCATTTCACCACAAGGGTGTTCCCTTAGCCGCAATGTTCTCTTAGGAGGTGTTCCTATACGCAGAGACTACTGTAGATAGATATCCACTGCATATACTTCCAACAGAAGTAGATTTTACATGCTGTTGAGTTAAATGTGGGATCCATTTGTGGTTCACTGTAAATATACAGAGGTACACTGTAATGGTAAGAGTAACTATTAAAACATGATATACACAAACCTGCTGGAAATACCTCTGGCAATCTCAAATGTGCTAGACAGAGTTTTGAACATGCATTATGAGATTAACTGAATTTACAAGAACAGAAAGTTTAAGGTTTGGGAAACTTCACATTTTATGACACTGCAGGGTCTAATGAATTACCTTCACAAGATAGTTTTCATGAGAACCGGAGAGCTCATTGGCATTTTAAGCCCTTCAATATTAATATCTTTTTTTAAGGTCTGCTGTGCCACAGTTCAAGCTGCTGAAAGGTGGAAAGCAGAAGTGGGAGAGGTTGAAAAGAAAACATTAGTCCTACCTAGGGAAAACATCTTGTAATACAGTACCAGTCAGGAATGGTTCTTAACTATGGTACCAAAGACCTGGCACTATCTGAAACAAGAACTCCCCTTCTGTCCTCTGCCTTTTCTTTCTGTGTTTTGTATAATACCCTCTGCTTATGTGTTTACGCTTACCCAATGTATAGTACTCAATCTCTGAAGGAAGAGTTGCGTTGGCCAGATCCTTGATGTTCTTGTCAACGTAGACCTGTGCTTCATAGGCGTGCCAAAAGGCCATGAACCTGGCAATGAAAGATGCCATGAAAATTGCCAGCATTCCGAAATCTAGAAAGTTCCACGGCTCTAGCAGATATTCTCGAGGACCCTGAGACCAAATCTCTTTACACTCTGCCCATATCATGCCTAGAAATAAAAAGTGAAAACAGTCATTCAAATATAATTATGCATTGACTGACGCAGAGATACCTATTTTAAAGCAAGTGAAAAGGCAATGACAAATAAGAGGATGTAGGCAAATACAGCAAATAGAGACAATCACCATGGTTTAAAAAAAAAAGTTTAAAAAAAAATGTCAAGAAATGTCAAGAAAAAATGTGGTCAGTTTAAATTAAATCATTTTGATTGCCAATTTCTCTCCAGGGTTTATCTGAATCTCCTAAATCTGAGTCCTGCATTTGTCATTCCTGCCTTGACCTCACAAAAAGAAAAAAGTATGATCATTAATAATTTAATTATCATGCTTTTTAATAAAGTTTCAAACAACCGTAATTGTAAACAGGACTTAATTGCTTCCAACTTTAACTTGGCGCCATAAATAATGCTTGCAGAGGTTTCACACCTTGACAGATGAAACTGTACCACTGTGTAAACCATTCATGCCACTTACCTGCTATCTTTTGACAATGCACTACTATTAGCGCTTGCTCTAATGGCTGAAGGTAATAACCTGCTAGTCGTACATATGTTCACATTAAGCACATCCAGGCATATCATTGTCAGTATTGTTAGTTTACACGATAGCAGATCTAGAGCCTTATCTGGCGTTCACATTTATCATCTTCATTTTCACATGAGAATGTTTACACAATATGCCCAGTCTACCGAGTATATTTTTAGAAGCTGTGTTCTTTTCAACCATAATCGAATCTGTAGCAGAGCACACCACTTAAAATACTAACCTTCACAGGCAATGAAGCCCTTAAAAACAAGTCAGAGAAAAGGTTATGTGCAGATGCAGACAAATGCATCAATAAAATAATGCATATATCATACAATACTGTGAATAATGATTAACTAGATGAAGGAGAGACAACACCAAGAATGTATTCTTATGCAAAGTGATTAAATATCCAAAAACGCATTCATTAATTACCAAGCAACCGTGGCAACCTTATTTGTCAAATGATATGTTCTATTAAGCTATTGCTCTGCCACTTGAATTAGCCAGTTAATGGCATATATATATATATATATGGTATGTGAAAAATTGATAGAAAAGTGCTACAAGTGCTACAAAGCAAGTATGTCAGCCTCAGAATTACAAAAGCATTATCCACTGTAGTGTTAAATTCTGACCAGTAGAGGTCTCTGTTTTTCATTTTGTCACTCTAGCAACTACATTGGATTAAATAATTAATGAATGGTTAACAGGTTTATTTGGTATTTGACTACTTGTTAACCAATGTGTACACCTGGATAAAAGGCCCTGTGCGATAGCCTCAGTTTGGGAGTATAGGAGAGCTTTGGAAGAGAGTGCCTGACAACGAACGAACGAATGAACAAACAAACAAACAAACAAACAAACAAACAAGATCTGCACTAAACGATTCTAAACAAAGTGAATGTACAACACCAAGCTGTGTAAACTGTGTACAGCACGGCATTAGTACCCTGTAATATTACACAATAGATTTGTGTTGTTTATTTTTGTTTATTTTCCTTGTTGTTCGAATACTGTTAAAATAATAGCGTCACTATGTGCAAAATAATATACCTGTTGATTTGAACTACAATTGCAAGACTCCAGTAACTCAATTTACTCTGCAACCATCGGCCAACCCGTCACAATATATAAAGGGATTGCTTTCATCTCTTCAGCCAATGCACCACTGCCTGTTTATGCTCATGTCCTCTGGCATTGTCTAATGGTGCAGAATGTGATACCCATCTATTATAGCATCTCATAGTGCTATAAGAGATGGTCTGTTCCCTGTATTCCCTGGTTATACAAGCAGTACACTGTTGCTTTACTCACCAACCACCCAAGCGATGATCAGCAGCTCGGTCCATGAGAAGCAGGTTGTTTTCATTCTGAAGAGCTGTCCTGGCTCGCTGGTGGATTCGTTATGCAGCAGTGTGGTTCCTTCAAACCGGTCCGCGGCATTCATGACCAGTAGCCCAAGGAAAATGGTAAATGATGCAGCGTGCGCCACAAACTTCAGGAAGGGGCCTCTCATAAGCTTCCCAAGCTACAACACAAACAGGATCATCGCTTACATCTTACGAACCTTAGATACAGTTTAATAAATCTAATATTTAAAAAAAAGCATAGGTCTTATAGGTAACATCTTACAGGCACAGTATTTATAACATAATATAACATTCATAATATAACAGAATATAACATTCATTTTACTGTGGCTTTGCTATGATATCTAATTGAAAAGCATTCTGGTTGACAAAGTAAGTGGACTTGTTACGCCAAGACCTATATTCTGGTAACCCCAGTAACCTGTTCTAATGCCCATAACAGGTTTGATCACAACCGGAGGAGCAGTTCTCAAGATATGAGTCAATCGTTATGTGCCAGAACTGTATCCCTGCCACCAGTGCCATTATCTCTTGTGGGAATCATAAAATATAGGTGGCAGATTTATTGGGAACTGGTAAATATAACTGACAGGCACTTAAGTAACATTCTAAATCAGAATTGAAATATGGGTGGAAAGTGACCTTGCTGCAGGGTGCAATCCAGTAAATCATAGCCAGGAAGGGCAGTCCGATGGATACCCCGAGAACCACTAAGAATTTCACAGCCGTCGTCTGCTGACGTAGTCCTGAGAGGTTCTCATACCAGATGGACAGGAGTTGCTGCTGACAGTTGGGATGAGCGACGAACTACGCACAGAAAAGAAGACACATAATGGAGGCCACATGTCAAATGGCAATGACAGCAGATGATTTCAAGAAAGAGATACAAAAAATGAATTGCTGTTCTGTTTCAGGAGGGATTGCCACCACCACCACCACCCATTGGTACATTTTCTGTTAAGCAACACATAGTGATGAATTGTACACATTATGTGACTTCTATCTTTACACAGTTTCACATAGAAAGCCACTGGTTCCCCACCCTTATCACACATTCCGCCCCATTTCACTCTTGCTATGCAAGCGACTGTAAACATCCACATTTAACGCAAACATATTGAGCCAGATTAGCCACAATATTTACACCAAATGTTAATTTGCACCATTTTTTTGTGAAAGAAAAATACAGCAGCTTACAACAAAATTAAAAAGCATTTTGCATGGTTTATACTTTTTCTTTTACAGAGTTCTGTTTTAAAATCTGGAACATTGTTTTCTGAAAGTTCAGTTGAACAGCTTTTATTTAAACACACAGGCTGCTGCCACATTTTGAATGTTGATATAACAAATGTAAAAGCATTTACATGTCAGAAAGAAAACAAATAATAAGCGTAGGTCCCAGTCCGAGGTAGTGTAGAAATATGTGTGTTAAAAAAGGCTGCCCTGTTCTCATAAAGGAGTTTATTCTTCCACTTGACAAAAATAATGAAAGGGTTAAGTATTATTTAGCTGAATATAATAAATATGAATAATATAAATATGATCGAATGGGTTTGCAGCCACATTACTTTCACACAGTTATATATATATATATATATATATATATATATATATATATATATATATATATATATATATATATATATATATATAAATTGGTTCTGGGAAAGTAATGTTGCAATCCTTGCATAAATTACTATTTTTATTCCAAGGACAAAATTCCAAGGACATGCAGAATTCTGCTTGTTTATACATTCTTCTGATTAGAGGCAGCAAATGGCAAGTATCCTGTCCTTGGAAGCCTCTCTTAATTTTTTAATCTCAGAGAATTTGCACAAATTTCCATGGAAACTACAGTGGGTCCGCGCTGCTGGTACGGTATACAGAGATTATTTTACGTAAAGACCTCTTTTTGCCTTTTTGTAGCAGACTCGCCGTTGAGATTTTTCTTTTACAGTATTGTGATTCCAACCTGTCATGAATGTTTTGAGAGTTGATATTCTATATTATTAATGTTTTGCAATGTGAAAAAAAGTTTGTATAGTTAGGTTTATTATATTTTGTGTTCAGTAAGTGTGTTAAGTTATTGGTACTTCATAAAAAAGTGTCACCTTCTCTTGGAGTCTTAATCAAATTTCCCAGAACATGAACAAAGGTTCAAGTACCAGTGCCATACATCTATACTCTTCTACAGAAACTGAAAACTTAGACTTAGACTACCTAGTGCCCAAGACTAGTGCTAATCAGAGTCTGTAAAACCAGCTGTTACTCCAACATTTTATATTGTCAAATATATTGGAAATCAGCACTCAAACAAATGTGTTTATTTTATATTTTATATGTAAAATAAGCATACCTTATTACCTTTTTCAGTTCATATTTAATGGCAAGTTTTAATCGAATAAGGCAGGGGCGACCATGTGGCCCACTGGTTTTATTTACGTCGACATCTCCATTCAAAATGGCTTCTACTTCCTCTGTATTTCGACACAGGTCAAGAAGTCCCACGACAAAGTCCTTGCATTGCATAGAAAGTTTTTTGTAGTCGTTCTACAAAACACAAATGTAAATCAATTAGATATCAGTATACTCTTGAAATGCTCTGAAAAGGTCTATAGGTGTGAGGAAGAGGATGACTACAAACAAGACAGATCCATACAGACAAATACAGACATCTCCAGACTTACCTTTTTGCTTTGACTGTGAACTTATTGAACGTAAGTGGTACATTTACAAGTAAAGTTAGTGTAAATTAGGGGTCTACTCGAAGTCCTTTTTGAATGTCTAATTATTTGACATCTCAGCACAGCCTTCTCAGAAAGACATTGGCTGGATGTGAACCACAAACCATACAGTTCAAAGATGAACGTCTTACCATTCAACTAAAGAGCAAGCTCTGTAGTTGAGAGGTAAGTACAGGTGCTGATGTCATTGTTATTATTAACTGATCAGCCGCTAAAAGCAGATCTATTACAAATGATTTCAGTGATGGCAGTATTAAGATCTGTCACTGCTTAGATCAATGGTCCTCAAAGCTGTGTCTGTGACCAGTGCTGTGCCCACAACAGCAGCTGACATAATCAGTAAAACTGCAATAATGGTGTATTAGGAGGGAACCTGAAGTCATTACAATCTACTACACTGTGCTCGAAATCTCTGCTTTCCTGCCGTTTGATAAATCTGTATTTTAATGTGCTTTTATTCCACATTCTGGAACAAGTAAAATGTCGAAAGAGAGAAATGACCATGCCCTTGACCTGATGAGAAATGCTTTAAGAAGCATTGGTTTAGATCAGTTGAATACACCCCATTGTCTTACAGAACCATGTGCAAATGAAGCAGAGGCAGTTTGTTTCCAAGCATCCAATGTGCTTCTAAGCATAAATCCCAGTTGCAGGATTTTTATTTTGCACATTATTAATAATTCTAGCAGCCAAAGATCAGCACTTTTAAAGCACAACAGAAAATTTGTAGTATGTTAAAAAAAAAACACCAATAAAGTGTATTTGTTTATTTGGTTGTAAAATCCAACCCTGTGCCTCTCCAGATACTGACAATGTACAAATCGCATGAATGTGTCAGGTTTGACGCACACATGGCTTTAGAAGAGAAACACAAGTGCATAAAGCCCAATGTGCCATAGAGCCTCCTCAAAACTACAAACCTTTCTTTCACTTATAATGGGCTCCTTGAGAGAAGCAGAAGACATCATCATCTTGCTCCTTCAAATGAATGACACGAGTGAACAGTAATATGTTTGAACATCTTGAAGATAATACCCATGTGAACGTCTGACCCCTCAATGAATGATTCACCCAAAAAGAGCAGTCCACATTCATTAGTCCTAATGTTTCCATATATAGCATCCAGGTTCAGTCCCCAGTGTAATTAAATCAATTAACCGCATCACTTTGAAATGACATTTATGGAATACTGAAGTTGTGGAACCAATTAGTTCAATTTAGATTGATGTTAATGAGCAGAAGTGCAGATTTCTTTTTACTAGGAAACCTGATACTAAGATCCTACTGCTATTCAGCTTTATATACAAGTACAGCAGTTCCATTAATTAAAATAAACATCCATAAACTACAAGGATGTCATCCCATATCTAGAATACTGGGGCAATTATTATTATGCAATATAGGGATGCAGGGTAGATTCTCTAAGCTATTTTCTCCAAATTTTAGCACATGCATTCTTTTTTTTATTATAATTGTAAAATGTATAAAACAGCTACTTGCAATCCCCTAAATAGTTGACTTGCATTCATTTGTGTTGCTCAAACCTTACACAAGGTTAATGTATTTGAACATTTTCAAATGATTACCTTTTATAAAAAGGCACAGACCTTGTATAGCATGCTCCAAACATAAAGAGTACATTTAAAGGCCATTAGTAATAGTGCCAGGATGTATGATCTGATGAACAATGTCCTTTATACTCTGACATGATGATGTCTACATACAGAAATAAAGGAATAAAACACTGAATTAATCACGCAGTTTTCTTCCTTGAATTGGACTAACACAGTTCTGTTTAGCAGTGCTTATGGAAAGCTACTTATCCTTACAACTGTTCGATCCCAATGTTTTCATGTCCCTGAACTGAACAATGAGCCCAAGACAAATTATTTATTTCTTAGCAAATGCCTCAAAAACCTGGAATTACCATCAGGCATTGTTTAATGTGAAACATGCAGAATTCTACATTTTATGTGTTGCTGTATTAGTATTAAGATACCGAATGTGAATTTCTATGTTTTTTTAATGTTAATGTATCATGTTTTTTCCTCGGTTCTCCTTGTGTGATTTATGGATATTATGATACTTTTAGCATCAGATAATGGTAGGTTACTGTATAAGCATTACGGGTCAGTTTTTAGTCCATCAGATTTTTCAGAACCTTTCAGACCATGTATATTTATGTACACAAGCTTGCAGTGCACATACTGTTTTTTTTCATTTGTTTTCTATTTTGTATGTTTTTTTTTCTATGAAAGCTTGTGACTCATAACTCTTGAACTGCTTGTTGGATTGATTTAGCAAAAATGTATATCGATCATAACAATGGAAGACTATACACTCCCCTAACACTTATCCACTGACTCGTTAATAGATGTATGCATCTGTTCCTATGAGAGCGCACACTACGACATTTGCCTTGCTAAATAAACACCCTTTATTCATATTCACAGAACAGATAGTAATCAGTCTTCTTCAGTTCAGAAACAGTTCTGTCAGAACCAGTCGTCTATTCAGTCAGCTAACCCAGTGATTCAAATTAATTGTTTTTGTTTATTGTAGAAATACGGGTTACTATGGGAACCCTTTAACACAGCTAGAGAAATGCAAGACCTCCTATGCTGACAAACTCAAATAATCAAGACATACGTACCTATCAAAGTGAATTATAGAATACCCTGGGGCTAACAGAAACTCTTTGAATGTAATGGAACAAGAGTATGCTCTAACAAATAGATAATCCAAATGGGTTTATTTAGTTGGGGGGGGGGGGGGAATGGGTATCATCAGGATTGCAATCTCTTTCACGTTCAAAATTAATTGCACTTAAGAAACTATAAGCAAAAGATGCTGAAACACTACAAGCAAAAGGAAAGGGGTGAGGAAAGCATGACGGTTTGAAACCTCACCTACCTTAAACTCCTTCTCTATATTAGCCAGCACAGCTAGCTCATTGCTGAGCTCCAAGGCAGCCAGCACAGGGTCTTCACTCGAAAGGGACAGATATGCCGGACTCGCCAGACCTTTGTAGGCATTAATTCTGGACCTGGAGTGGCTAAAAGAATCATGTTTCTGATTATCGCTGCACGTTCTACATTTGCAGAAATAGTTATGAGGCCTTTCAATGCGGGCACCCTTTAGCAGTAGTGTGTGAACGATTTCGTACTCGTGACAGTGAGCTGCCAAGATGATGGGCGTCACATCGTGAGAAAAGCGCGTCCCATCTTCATCGTAGGCATAGAAGTCATCAAATTGCAGGTCAGCTTGGCTTGGGCTGGTGGTTAGCCTTTTAGTCTCACAAAAGGTCTTGTGGCCCAGGATGGCTTCCACAATACGGACATAGCCCTTGCTAATGGCTAACAGGAGGGCATCCCCAATCCGGGACAGATTGTCTTTCTTAAGCAACAGCTCAGTGACTTCCAAGTGCTCGTTGGCAACAGCTAGCTGCAGTGCATTCTGGCCCATGTAGTCCACACAGTTCACATTGAGGTCCAGATTCTCCTCTAGCATCTTCCTGACCACAGGGATGTTTCCATATTCAGCTGCATCCAAAAACCTCTCCTCTTCCAGAGAGAGATTGTTTGAACGGTTATTAAACATGTAAGCAGGCCCCCGGACCGCCTGCCTCCTCCCTTTCGGCATGGTCTGCCGGATGTGCATGTGTCTATCACCATTGCTCCTTCTGCAAGAAAAAAAACGGCCAAACAAACATAAAAAAAACAAACAGGTGAGACACACTTTACACTATATGACATTACTCCATTGAGCTGGGGAAGTCAGGGGCAGTATGCTCACCATTATCAAAGCACAATACGTTTTCATTCTATTTATAGTTAATGTTTTCTGTGTAATCTAGATGGTACAAGGCACCACATGGTGCACTAATATTAAGCATTAAAAATTGTGAGTTCACATTATGGCTTTTCTGTTTGAAATGGAGTAATTGATGTAATTCAATGAGGCTGGGCGTGAGCTGCACTGTTACAGTTGAGCCAATCCTTGTGTTTAAATGTGCTTTGGGATGAGTGCAGTAGAAGCTGTTAGACACTGAGGGCCAAGTTAGGATGCTCACCTTCACCGGGAACCTGTGTGCATTCACTCACTGCAGCAACCCCTAGTGTTCTTTCTGTCTGCTTCCCTGATGCTGTACATGCCTCTATGTGTGCAGACAGTGGGGGCAATGGATACTCCACCTTTCATTTAACTAATGTGCACCACAAATTATTATTTTACCACCAAACCTATGATCAATCTGTTATAAAGATCCCTCCACTAATAGAAAGATAAAAGTCTCAGAGACTTTGGGTAGTGCATAACATACAGAAGCCCATTTTGCCAATGGTTTAGTGGCATATTTAAAACAATGCCTTTTTCCACAATAAAAAAACCTACTTGGAACATTTTGGACAGTGTTTTAAAGACCATGGAAATGGAGCGTGCCTATAGTACAGGATGTGATAAGGTACCAGGAAGAATTCATTTAAACTTGTGAAATATACAGCGCTGTTGTGCTTGGCACATTCCTAATCGAGAAAAACTAAAAACAAACAAACAATACAATCATAAGGGGTACAGTTATAATTGTGCAAATACATTTTTTTTATTGATTTTAAATGTTAATATTTAAAAGGCAATTTCATTGCTTTACATTTCATGCTAACACACAATTGCAAGTAACAGTCGCTCGATATTGATGATAAAATAATTACTGAAAAACATGAACACTAGATCAATGTTTCAAGGTTACAAGAGTAGCATAAATATTCAAGGAACTGGGACATATCAGAATCAACCACATTGAGAACATTCTTATCAATCTTACTATACATTCTGGAGGATATCATAACATTTCAAGTTAATCTTTTGGATGCTTTTACATACTGGTCATCAACTTTAATTAAACCACATGTTATTTATAACTAAGAAAAAAAAACACTACATAAGAAAACAATGGTATTTATAGAGTAGGCCTATGTTTTGTTAAATACTGCTTCTCTTTTCTGTGTGAAAAAATGTTCCTCAGCAGTCACACACTCAAAGATACCAGCATAGCAAGAGTGAAAATGTTCACTATCCATTTTTAACTGGTAAGGGTCCAGTCCTGCCGCCACACATTAAATTTTGTTACCCAAAAATAAAAAAGCTAATCTTTCTTTTAGTTCAAGAAATATGTTTTTTTAATGAATTGGAATAGCAAGAAGCTTACTATCCTTGTAAGAATGGGTTGTGTTCTATTGAAAGAAAATAATAAGAAATAATGTATGATAAGATTTCAAATAGGTTAATGCAAATGTATACAAGGACTTTGCCACCGTGCAAATCTCCTTTCACATTGTATCACAGGGAATCACCAACTAAACAGTTAAAACAATGAAAGAATATATATATATATATATATATATATATATATATATATATATATATATATATATATATATATATATATATTTTTTTTTTTTTAAATGTCAGAAATTCAAATACTGATTATATTAGATATTGTTTACCCAAAGGCGGTGAGCAATTCTGCAAAAGCATACAGCACGATGAGATCTACTTTGCATCATCCATATTATTTCTATTTAATTAGTGTAGTGTTTTTTTCATCTGCTCTGTCCTGTCCACATTAAGCTGACAGACGTTAGACATCACAGAGCTGTGACTCATATCCATCACCTTTATAAAGTACCAGGTTCAGCAGAAGAGTGCACTTGTGTGTTGAAGCCTCAGCTGATAAGTAGTTTCAACTGATATTACTTTTGCTTAGACTGCGACCTGTTTTTAACTACCCAGCCTCTTCAGCAGTTACATCATTTCATAACTACAGTAAACACTGAGTCCACCTGCAGCATCCTGAGCTCAGTACAATTAGAAATAAAAAAATTAAATAACTTGAAATTGCATTATTTAATGTGCCTTTCCCTCAAAACAATGTACAGTATGTGTCTACCTGAATAAGACAGACTAAATAAGAAAAATACCTTGTTTTTTTTTAAAATTGATCTATTAGTGGCAGATCTAAATAAGGCAACTGTTTAAATCATTACAATAGGGCAACATTTGTGCACCAAGGTTCTGAAAAGTAAACATCTAACACTCTATGTGAGTCTATTTAGAGAACTTATATCTGTACAGTGCCAGGGAGGGCCGTATTTTCAGTATTTTGATTCACCACTGTTTATATCAATTATATAGATTGCAATGGATTTATGCTTCACAACGCAATTCATATGTACTAATTCATCATCCACACCCACCCTTCAGCAGTTGAAAAATGAAGATTCCAGTTTTTTTCCTCTACATTTTAAGAGCCAGCCCTTTGTGGGGGTCTGAGAATGGTGATTCCAGCTGTGATCCTCTGGTGCTGGATGCAGGAGCTCCAACACAACAGGGAGGTGGGAATAGGCTATTTGTCAAGATGGAGAATATATTGGATTCATTTTGCCTCCCTTAGGGGATTGCAGAATCCATTGAGGTGAGTTATGAAATAGACAGGAATACAAGAACACATGTTGAGACAGATTGGCGGTCAACAGATATAACATAAAGGAGGACACAGGCAGGAAGAACATGTGTTTCTTTAAAGATATTAGCTCCTATATCTCTCCTGTAAGATTACTGGAGGCTCAGATTCAGCATTGGGAAGACATTCATACTGTGAGATGCTTCAGAAATCCCCATGCTACTCATGATAGAGTGCTAGCAATAACACATAAGAAAGATTCATAAGTAAACGTTCCCTAGCAGATAGATTCAGCATCTATATTATACTGGCATAAATTAGACTTGAAATTGTAGATGTAAAAGCAACCCATGCAATTACTTGATATCCTATGTTCTATAAAGCATTACGAGACTGTTTGTGTTTCATGTAATGAATTTGCCTGTGCACAGTACAAAGATTCCAAGCATACCGGTATTTCTATTATTCTTGTATTGCCCTAAAGAAAAAGCCTAACAAAAAGCCTGCCTGACCTTTATGACATCCAGTCGTTTCCTTCATGATCCTAGTTCTCCAGCACTGTTATTTTCATTGAACTTGTTTTAGGCTGAAGTAATAAAATAGCTCACTATACAGTATGCTGGGTATTACCCGGATGATAAATGATGCATCATGCGAGGATTCACTTCTGAGGTACTGGAATTATTTTGTTGTTTCTGTTGTCAACGTGAAGAAGATGTATGCATTCTAAATGAACATTCCTTTGACAAAATTATATTTGCTGGACTGGTACATTAATTAACGTAATATTGAGTCGAATCAAATAAATCATTTAAAAATGACTGCTTTAGGTACAGAACAATAACATTTATTTTCATCACTTTTCTTACCCACTAGACTAATGCTTTGCTGCTATAATTCTTGAGTTGGCTGGGGCTTATTAATTGGACCTTTTCAGTACTTGAAAAAGTACACAGATGTAAAAAGGTATATAAGGTATATAAGGTATATACGGTATAGTTTGCAGTACACAACAACTCAAATATGTGTACCTCTGATAGCCACGATACATAAATTACATACTGCTTTGTAGTTTTCCACATACTTAACGAAAAACTGACAAAAAATGTAAAGATGTGACATTTCAAAATCTAACATGAAATACTGTACTACTAATGTTATGGCTGCCGGTAGAATCTGCAATATCATTTTGTAGTTTATTTGCTTACTTGATACTAAATAAAAGATCTAAATTATGTTCATATAGTTTTGTTTGTTTTTTTTTTGTTGTTTTTTTTAATTATGTCTCAATCCTAAAATTCTAGCTGATGCTAAACTTTTGGCCATAGCTGTATAACTTATCCCCTTAACAAAGAGTTGAAATTAACTACATTACCTTGGAAACTGTTTCGTATTATAAATGAAAAACAGAATACACATAAGCCAGGTATACTAAAAGTTAAGAGCATCATTTCAGTGGGCTGGCTTAGAAAAGGTCTGAAACTTAACAAGTGTAAACATCACTAAAGCTTGTCCATAGTTCAGGCAGTTTTTGGAGACGCTTGCCTTGAGCTAGCACTGTACTCTGTAACATGCACTGTACAGTTTCAAAGAGCCCCTGTTGTGTCTTGTTTAACTTATATTTTTGTTACATAAATATAGAATGTAAAAAGAAAAAAAAAACAATGTAATGAAATAAAGGTACTGTACATAGTGTTTTAAGTTTCCAGGTATACCTCGATTAACCTCTGTTTTTACCAGAAGCATCAGCTTGTTAATCTAGTTATTGTGAGTCTTGTACAGTACATTCTGCATCTGGGAATGTGTGAGAACAGACAATTCATCACCTCAACCCAATTTCCATAAATGGCCTGTACTGCACACATGATTCTATGTTTTTTTTTTTCTTTCTACAGTACTATGACTTCCTTGTTTGTTTCATACGCACTTATTGCAAGCACTTATGCGGCCTGTGAATGGCTAAAAAGATTTTCAAGAAAGCCGAACCTGAAGGAATGTGGGCAAAGGACATTATTTGACATCCATCCAAGTTGAGAAGAATTGTACGCATCTTGGTTTAAAATAAACCTGTATCAAACACTGAGTTAATTGTAGGCATGCAGCGCTGCACAGGGCATCAGTTCTGACTGATGTGTGAAGTTTAAACTTGACAGTCTGAAGAATGGAGTTTGTCTCCAGTATTGGTCTGCTCATTAAAATAATTAAACGAGGAGAGGCCCAACTTTCTATTGTTCTAATGGGAGGTTACAAGCAAGCTGCCAACATTTCAAAATAGCTCGGGTTTAAAAATCTAGACAAACAGTATAAAATTGGGATGTGGTAAAATCAAATTGTACCACATCTACACTATTCGTGGATTTGTCAGTGTAAGATGCCTGTGAGATACTGTAAGAATGGGTAAAATACTGTATAGATCCATTTGTCTATGATCAGCAAAGGCCTATCTTTATCTAAATGATCCGGTCTAAACATTTAGGCCGCTGTTTATAAGAAAATATTTTATATCAATGTGTGCAACTAAAATATGTACTGTGTTAGTACGTATCCATTTGAATTTGAATATTAAGACTTTTAGATGATGATGATGATGATGATGATGATGATAACAACAGTAAGTATAAAAGAATAAAAGCTGCTAGCACTCAAGTGTGTTGATTCTCTAATGAGACGAGTCTGAGACGAGTCATGTGCGTGGAGAGCTGGGGTGACTGTTCTTTTTAATGGAGTTAGGTGTTACTCTTCTGGGAAACCAAGCATTTATCGCATAGTCTTTGCTGCCAACAATATGTCTGCCTTGTGATAAGATATCGAAACTGGCAGGCATGGGTCACCTGGGAGTTCTTGACTGACCCTCCTTGCCCTTCCCAACAGACATCACTGGCGAGGGTGTACGCAAACTGTCTCTGCTGAAGACCAGAAATACAATACAAATCAAGAAGGCAGTGTTCCTTAGATATATAATACAGTATTCTACTCAGTTGGATCGCTACACTCTACACAAACAGAGGGAGATTACTACTCACAAGCAGTTTTGCTTTCCAATTCGTTTTCCAGGCTAGTGCAAGCTTCAAGTCCTGCTTTACTACACTAACTACTTCTGTGTGGGTCAGTCTCTTTCAAAACACAGAAAGTATTTGTGATGATACAGTCTAGAGATGATGAATATGTCTGTCCCTGCTGGTCTGTGTACATTTGTTTAAGTGCATTTTTAATAAGCTGTGAAATGAAACTCACTCTTTTCCCTCTCAGGAAAGAAAACAGAAGGAATCCCACGGGCTATAAATCTTACTTTATCGAATTCCTACTTGGAAATGGTCACGGGAAATATCCAGTAATGTTTATAAAGGGTTATGAAAGACAACATGTCTCTATATGAACTTGTTAACATGCTTTGTGTGTGTGAAAACAATCGCTGTCTATTTCTTTTGGAATGTAGCAACCTTGGTCATCAGGATTACTTTTTCTCCAGTAAACACATGTTGAATGAAGGGTGAGGCAACATTCAGATCGGTGTTGTGGACTGAAGGTGGGGATGACCGACAGTTTGGTCTGGGGGGGATTTAGACAGTTTTAGCCAAGAATCTCGCCTTCCAGACAGCTGGAGCTGTCATCAATTGAGGTGAGACACTTAGGCAATCAGACGTCAACTAAGGTCGTGTGATGGAACAAAAATGGTAAATACAGCTATGGCCAAGTTTTGCATCACCTAGAATTTTAGGTTTGCGACATAATTAAAAAAAAGATATGAACATAATTTTATTTAGCATCATGTAGCCTAATCAAAGAAACTTACAAAATTATATTGCAAAGGTCTATCGGAAGCCATAATAGTAGTACAGAAATTCATGTTAGATTTCAAAATATCAGATTTTTCTGTCAGTTTTTCATTAAGTATCTGGAAAACTACAAGCGGTATTTAATTCAATATGTTAAAATAATTATTCAGCAGGTTTCATTCAACTTTATGAAGCAAAACATTTGGCCATAACTGTACATAAAAAGCACTTCTTTTTATATTATATTATCCTTTGAACTTCTCATATATTACAAATGTGCATTTCAGAAGGTAACGCCTTTTAATTTCAGTTTCTCTCCCTGAGATATAACAGCACTCGAAGATAGTTTATAACCTCCTATTGCTGCTATTATAAAATACCTTTTAAGCCTCTCCATGCACCCACCAAGTAATTACATTTTTATTGGCCATGTACCATGCCACACATTATGCAGTGAACTTAAAAGGCATTTAGGCTAAACAAGTATAGTATTATAGCATATAAGTATAACATTTGGCTTATTTGCATTCTGGGAATTAATGCATATGCCAAAAAAAGCTAATTTCCCACTAAATCTTGCAGCAGGCTTACAAACTCAAATGTAAAATCTCACCACTCCTCATAAACAATGACATGCCATTATGTTTTGCACTTTGAAGTCCTGAGGCTCTCAGGACACTGAGCACACTGAGATGCATTTTGTTCTTGGAAGTAAGGATAATTCATCCTCAACAAGACTTCAAATTATAGGGTTTGCCTCCTTTTGAAAGTGTAAAACACGGACAGATGGGGAGTGAATGTAAGGGCAAATGTAGCCTCCTGTTCATCCCTGCATGCATTCTCACTGTCTCCTTCTTTTTCTCTGTCTATTGAAACCAGGATATTCAGTCGTCCAATCAGGCAGAAGAAAAACTAAATCATCACAGTTTCTATGTAGAATTCCAATGAAAGAAAGATAGTCATTGGGAAAACAATGTGAAGATTTTAATGGTGATTTCAAGCAGCAGCAATAGAGGCAACAATCCCTACAGGCCCTGTGGCTTTGGGGTCTGGAATTCTGGATTAAAGGGCAGTCCAGACAAACCCAGGACAGGTAGCAACCCTTATAAATGAAGTGTTCATCTTTTGGTCAGGCCTGTTAATTCTGCAAGGGTGGGCTTGGACTGTGTGGCGATTCTTAACCACAATAACAGGATTGTGGGTGACCGCCATTCATGTAATGTTTATTTAGCTTCTTCAGAACATCTGTTGTGCATAAATCTAATGCTAATTGGGCTTGTTACAGTACACTGTAAAACTAAATAAGAATCAAACATGAATTATGGAACAGATTATAAACACAGTTTAGTGTTTATTTCAATTGTTTTATAGTACTCTACAGTCTATCTGCCCTAAAACCACCATAGTAAAGTATATAAATATTAAAATGTGTTTACAATCTGTTGCATAATATTTAATGTTTCATTCATAAACACTTTATATTACAGTACAGTCTGTTTAACGCTCTGCTCCATCCTAGCCTAGGAGCTGTACTCTAGCAGGTTGGTAATAGGGTAATTCCACACTTTCTGGCATGACATTCAAAGTAAAACTCCACACAGACTCTTGTTGTCTGACCAAGGCTGCCTAACACTGTTCATATACTGCCAACACAGGAACCATTTTAGATTAGAAAAGCAAGCAGTCTCCAGTCAGACTGCTTCATTGTTTGCTTTTTGAGTTGCTTATCACTTAACCAACTATTTATAAAATCTGATGTAACTGATAAAACTGTGTATTGAACAGTTAAAAACCTAGTATCACAGCCATATAAGTTCATATAACAATACCTGTAAGATGTATTGGACCTTGCTATACTGTTTCCAATCTTCCAGGAGCATTCTAAATAACTTTCAGTACTTTTTCGTCATTATGAACTGCTTCTTGTAACTCCGATCTACCCAAAAGCTTGGTGGTATTGTTTTCATTTTTGGCTGCAGTCCCGTAAACAGCATCTTTATTCTTTCTGGTCAGGTAGCAGCAGGCACACCCCCAAAAAAGGTACAGAGATGTATATTATTCTCACTTGAGACTTTTATTATTATTAGGGCAGCCGTGTCCGCCACCTGGGATTGAACCCACGACCCTCCAGTCAAGAGTCCAAAGCCCTAACCACTACTCCACACTGCTGTCCTTAGGCAGCATTCATTCATTCAGTAGGGAGCATTCATTCATTTTTGATTGATAGTTCATTGTCCAGTGATTATATCAACAATACAGACTTACATTGCATTCTATTATTTCTATAATGAAGTAATATAATATTACTGACATCATGATGAGTCAAAGGGAAATGTCGGATATATTTGTCACAGTAAGTGGAAAATGGAAGAAATTAAACACAGCCAGACGACAAGGAGGGATTCACTTGATGAAGAAACTATAAATATTGCTTATGTCCAGGTACAATTATTTATACATGCGCTAAAGAAAAGTTACCATAGATTTGAAAACGAGATGTAGGATCATGTGTAGGGCTGTGCTGTGTGTTTTCAGATTTAGGCTAGTGTAGGGCTGTGCTGTGTGTTTTCAGGTTTAGGCTCATGTGTAGGGCTGTGATGTGTGTTTTCAGGTTTAGGCTCAAGTGTAGGACTGTGCTGTGTGTTTTCAGGTTTAGGCTCATGTGTAGGGCTGTGCTGTGTGTTTTCAGGTTTAGGCTCATGTGTAGGGCTGTGCTGTGTGTTTTCAGGTTTAGGCTCATGTGTAGGGCTGTGCTGTGCGTTTTCAGGTTTAGACTCATGTGTAGGGCTGTGCTGTGCGTTTTCAGGTTTAGGCTCATGTGTAGGGCTGTGCTGTGCGTTTTCAGGTTTAGACTCATGTGTAGGGCTGTGCTGTGTGTTTTCAGGTTTAGGCTCATGTGTAGGGCTGTGCTGTGTGTTTTCAGGTTTAGGCTCATGTGTAGGGCTGTGCTGTGTGTTTTCAGGTTTAGGCTCATGTGTAGGGCTGTGCTGTGTGTTTTCAGGTTTAGGCTCATGTGTAGGGCTGTGCTGTGTGTTTTCAGGTTTAGGCTCATGTGTAGGGCTGTGCTGTGTGTTTTCAGGTTTAGGCTCAAGTGTAGGGCTGTGCTGTGTGTTTTCAGGTTTAGGCTCATGTGTAGGGCTGTGCTGTGTGTTTTCAGGTTTAGGCTCATGTGTAGGGCTGTGCTGTGTGTTTTCAGGTTTAGGCTCATGTGTAGGGCTGTGCTGTGTGTTTTCAGGTTTAGGCTCATGTGTAGGGCTGTGATGTGTGTTTTCAGGTTTAGGCTCAAGTGTAGGACTGTGCTGTGTGTTTTCAGGTTTAGGCTCATGTGTAGGGCTGTGCTGTGTGTTTTCAGGTTTAGGCTCATGTGTAGGGCTGTGCTGTGTGTTTTCAGGTTTAGGCTCATGTGTAGGGCTGTGCTGTGCGTTTTCAGGTTTAGACTCATGTGTAGGGCTGTGCTGTGCGTTTTCAGGTTTAGGCTCATGTGTAGGGCTGTGCTGTGCGTTTTCAGGTTTAGACTCATGTGTAGGGCTGTGCTGTGTGTTTTCAGGTTTAGGCTCATGTGTAGGGCTGTGCTGTGTGTTTTCAGGTTTAGGCTCATGTGTAGGGCTGTGCTGTGTGTTTTCAGGTTTAGACTCATGTGTAGGGCTGTGCTGTGCGTTTTCAGGTTTAGACTCATGTGTAGGGCTGTGCTGTGTGTTTTCAGGTTTAGGCTCATGTGTAGGGCTGTGCTGTGTGTTTTCAGGTTTAGGCTCATGTGTAGGGCTGTGCTGTGTGTTTTCAGGTTTAGACTCATGTGTAGGGCTGTGCTGTGCGTTTTCAGGTTTAGACTCATGTGTAGGGCTGTGCTGTGCGTTTTCAGATTTAGGCTAGTGTAGGGCTGTGCTGTGTGTTTTCAGGTTTAGGCTCATGTGTAGGGCTGTGCTGTGTGTTTTCAGGTTTAGACTCATGTGTAGGGCTGTGCTGTGCGTTTTCAGGTTTAGACTCATGTGTAGGGCTGTGCTGTGCGTTTTCAGGTTTAGGCTCATGTGTAGGGCTGTGCTGTGTGTTTTCAGGTTTAGGCTCATGTGTAGGGCTGTGCTGTGTGTTTTCAGGTTTAGGCTCATGTGTAGGGCTGTGCTGTGTGTTTTCAGATTTAGGCTAGTGTAGGGCTGTGCTGTGTGTTTTCAGGTTTAGGCTCATGTGTAGGGCTGTGCTGTGTGTTTTCAGGTTTAGGCTCATGTGTAGGGCTGTGCTGTGTGTTTTCAGGTTTAGGCTCATGTGTAGGGCTGTGCTGTGTGTTTTCAGGTTTAGGCTCATGTGTAGGGCTGTGCTGTGTGTTTTCAGGTTTAGGCTCATGTGTAGGGCTGTGCTGTGCGTTTTCAGGTTTAGGCTCATGTGTAGGGCTGTGCTGTGCGTTTTCAGGTTTAGGCTCATGTGTAGGGCTGTGCTGTGTGTTTTCAGGTTTAGGCTCATGTGTAGGGCTGTGCTGTGTGTTTTCAGGTTTAGGCTCATGTGTAGGGCTGTGCTGTGTGTTTTCAGGTTTAGGATCATGTGTAGGGCTGTGCTGTGTGTTTTCATGTTTAGGCTCATGTATAGGGCTGTGCTGTGCGTTTTCAGGTTTAGGCTCATGTGTAGGGCTGTGCTGTGTGTTTTCAGGTTTAGGCTCATGTGTAGGGCTGTGCTGTGCGTTTTCAGGTTTAGGCTCATGTGTAGGGCTGTGCTGTGCGTTTTCAGGTTTAGACTCATGTGTAGGGCTGTGCTGTGCGTTTTCAGGTTTAGGCTCATGTGTTGTGCTGCGCGTTTTCGGGATTGCATAGCTGCTCTATAAACTTATCG
The DNA here is from genome assembly GCA_030684275.1 of Acipenser oxyrinchus oxyrinchus. Lineage (NCBI taxonomy): Eukaryota > Metazoa > Chordata > Actinopteri > Acipenseriformes > Acipenseridae > Acipenser > Acipenser oxyrinchus. Next base: position 6,067,132 of record CM060253.1, read on the forward strand.
TTATCTTTTTCACAGTGGATCGGCAGAAAATAATATTTAAGGTGGTACACTCCAGTATTAGATACATTCTGGTAGGCAAGGTTATGCATGAAAATCAATGCAACCAATAAACCAGTGCCTGCTTTAAAAATACTTGCATTGCACATTTTGTATACTGTCATTTATTTTAAGAATAAGAACGATGTTGACAAAGGGCAGCCTACTATCTGTGAACTGGCCCAATTACTGCCTGTTTCTCATTCATGATGCTAATTTCTGTTTTAAAATGTCACAGGCAATACATTACTTTGTTGTCTTTTTTTCAATGATCTGAAATAAGAGTAGTAGTATATAATGTCCCTAGATGCTACTCTAAAACGTTTTTTTTTATTATTATGTTCTGCCGCTATTTGTTTAATGTAGCAGTAGGTACTGCATGCAACTGTGAAATGTTTACTTAACCGGGATATCGGAAGCAGCAGAGCGATTCGGTTAGCGTTAATGCCTTTACACACTTTTAAAACACAAAAGTTTCAGTGAAAACGACGACCGCAACGTTACACACTTTATTACTATAAAATAGAACGACATTTTCGGGTTTGTTATAAACCAGGTGCCGTGCTTTAAAAATACTTGCATTGCACATTTTGTATAATTTATTTTAACAATAAGAACGATGTTTATAAAGCGTAAACTGTCCCAATTACTGCTTGTTTTTTTCACATTCATGATGCTATTTGGGACAGAGAATGTGTACAATGCTGACACAACTTTGCCCCCACCCCTCAGAATGTTTCTGAAATGACGACTTGCTCTGTATGAATATACAGTATAATATAATACAGTATTTCAGCAATACACATCTCTGCTCTGTTCTGAGTCTTGTGATTGTAGCATTATCACACTCCGCCATAGTACCATACGCAGTAAAGCCCCTGAGCTTTGTAAAGGAGTCTGTTTATTATCATCAAAATCGATATGACCAACAGCTTCTTATTGTGAAAACTGGGAGTAGCTGATATATCACTTTGGTCATTTTGGTTATTTATTTATTTCAGTGAATATAGACTTTGAATATTGCCATGTACAGTATTTGCGCAATCTGCATTTTTGCAATTCTTAGTTCTGTGCAACATCCTAAACCTAAATAGGAGGCTGTGTGGTCCAGTGGTTAAAGCTTGTAACTAGGAGGTCCCCGGTTCAAATCCCATCTCAGCCACTGACTCATTGTGTGACCCTGAGCAAGTCACTTAACCTCCTTGTGCTCCGTCTTTCGGGTGAGACGTAATTGTAAGTGACTCTGCAGCTGATGCATAGTTCACACACCCTAGTCTCTGTAAGTCGCCTTGGATAAAGGCGTCTGCTCAATAAACAAATAATAATAATAATAATAATAATAATAATAATAATAATAATAATAATAATAATAATAATAATAATAATAAACCGAAATGACAAACCATCAACAGGTACAGTAACAGATGGAACTTCAGATCAAATCTGCAAATATTAGCTGTCTTCTAACTAACTGAAGTGTGTGCTGTAGCCAATAATTAAGATGTATGGTATCGAGTTGTATCGTTAGATAACAAATGTATCTCTCTCATGACATGTTATAACCAATTATCATTCTGCGACGATCCAACACAGTAAACAGTTTCGAATGTTTACAGTGTTGCCCCTTTAAATTGTATAAATAAATAAATAACATTAACACAACAAAAAGTTGACTACGTTAACTTCCTGTACAATAAACCCATTAAATTCCTACCATAGTAAAGAATAAACAAATGGTTATATATTTGACACTCACCCCGTGCAGCATTCTTCGAAGTCTGAACTCATTAGTAGATAGTCCTGGCTCTCATTTCTACTCCCAGGACTGGAGCTTCTTATTCTTGAATTATTGTTGTTAGCCAGACAAGGCTTCGGTTGACTCATTTGCTTTATTTTCCCCGCTCCAGGCAACCCCAAACACAGCACTTACACACGACCAGTAACATTTTAACACAGACGTCGCTGCTGCGTGTTGCAGAATCTGAGCGCACAGGCTTCTCCTTACAGCTCCCTTTGGATATAGATGGAGAGGATTTGGATCTCGTTGCACGTGACGTTTCGAGACGTCACATACTACTGATATAACAGCATCACTCGAGGATGCTCTGTTCATTCTTGGTAGAGTGATACGCCCCTTGTAGTAATAGGTATCACCATTCTTACCCCGTCAATACAGCTTCCAGGTGGGAATAATTCACAGACTAAGGCATTGTAAATTATATATAGGCTATATCCACTTTACGTGTAGTCAAAGTGTATCCATTCTGAGATGATACCATCTTAAAATATTGGTAAAGCAGTGAATGTACAATAATTTTAATTCAAAATGTATATTTCTATATTATGCGTTGTCTGTTAAAGTGGCATAATTCTACTAGATACAATCATTTAAGTAAAGTATACATGCTTTACATCAACTTAAGCTTAAATTAATGTATGTATAACCCTACTTATAACGGCTATTTTCCTATCAATTGTATTTAAGACGTTAAAACAGTACTTTCTAGATTTGACTTTTCAGCTGTTTTATCATTATAAATGAATGTTGCCTCACAACTCTTTAATTCAGACCAGTAACAAAACAAAACACACACACACACACACACACACACACACACACACACACACACACACACACACACACACACACACACACACACACACACACACACACACACACACACATATATATATACAGCTCTGGAAAAAATTAAGAGACCACTGCAAAATTATCAGTTTCTCTGGTTTTACTATTTATAGGTATGTGTTTGGGTAAAATGAACATTTTTGTTTTATTCTATAAACTACTGACAACATTTCTCCCAAATTCCAAATAAAAATATTGTCATTTAGAGCATTTATTTGCAGAAAATGACAACTGGTCAAAATAACAAAAAAGATGCAGTGTTGTCAGACCTCGAATAATGCAAAGAAAATAAGTTCATATTCATTTTTAAACAACACAATACTAATGTTTTAACTTAGGAAGAGTTCAGAAATCAATATTTGGTGGAATAACCCTGATTTTCAAGCACAGCTTTCATGCATCTTGGCATGCTCTCCACCAGTCTTTCACATTGATGTTGGGTGACTTTATGCCACTCCTGGCGCAAAAATTCAAGCAGCTCGGCTTTGTTTGATGGCTTGTGACCATCCATCTTCCTCTTGATCACATTCCAGAGGTTTTCAATGGGGTTCAGGTCTGGAGATTGGGCTGGCCATGACAGGGTCTTGATCTGGTGGTCCTCCATCCACACCTTGATTGACCTGGCTGTGTGGCATGGAGCATTGTCCTGCTGGAAAAACCAATCCTCAGAGTTGGGGAACATTGTCAGAGCAGAAGGAAGCAAGTTTTCTTCCAGGACAACCTTGTACTTGGCTTGATTCATGCGTCCTTCACAAAGACAAATCTGCCCGATTCCAGCCTTGCTGAAGCACCCCAGATGAGTCCAATTTTCAGCTTTGCCCAACACCTGGTCGCCTAATGGTTAGACGGAGACCTGGAGAGGCCTACAAGCCACAGTGTCTCGCACCCACTGTGAAATGTGGTGGAGGATCGGTGATGATCTGGGGGTGCTTCAGCAAGGCTGGAATCGGGCAGCTTTGGCATGAATCAAGCCAAGTACAAGGTTCTCCTGGAAGAAAACTTGCTTCCTTCTGCTCTGACAATGTTCCCCAACTCTGAGGATTGGTTTTTCCAGCAGGACAATGCTCCATGCCACACAGCCAGGTCAATCAAGGTGTGGATGGAGGACCACCAGATCAAGACCCTGTCATGGCCAGCCCAATCTCCAGACCTGAACCCCATTGAAAACCTCTGGAATGTGATCAAGAGGAAGATGGATGGTCACAAGCCATCAAACAAAGCCGAGCTGCTTGAATTTTTGCCAGGAGTGGCATAAAGTCACCCAACATCAACGTGAAAGACTGGTGGAGAGCATGCCAAGACGCATGAAAGTTGTGCTTGAAAATCAGGGTTATTCCACCAAATATTGATTTCTGAACTCTTCCTAAGTTAAAACATTAGTATTGTGTTGTTTAAAATGAATATGAACTTATTTTCTTTGCATTATTCTAGGTCTGACAACACTGCATCTTTTGCTATTTTGACCAGTTGTCATTTTCTGCAAATAAATGCTCTAAATGACAATATTTTTATTTGGAATTTGGGAGAAATGTTGTCAGTAGTTTATAGAATAAAACAAAAATGTTCATTATACCCAAACACATACCTATAAATAGTAAAACCAGAGAAACTGATAATTTTGCAGTGGTCTAATTTTTCCAGAGCTATATATATATATATATCATATATATATATATATATATATATATATATATATATATATATATATATATATATATATATATATATATATATATATATATATATATTCTAACAATGGTAAATGTGCACATTTACAATGCTTTTACTATGTCTGTACCTTTATTTACCATGCTTTACCATGATTAATAATGCTAATCTGGGATTCACCATAGTTACATGTGCTTTACCACACTTTTACTATGTTTTACTACACTTTGCTATGCTTTTACCATTTTGTCCATGAAATATTTTTATCAATCAATTGGAGATCCGGGGGACTCACCCAAGACCAGACAGACCATAATAAACTCTTCTTAGTCTTTTGTTAAATGATGCGCTTCCACTTGGCCTCAGTCTCCTTGTTTCCTAGTCGATGCCGTGTTTTATTTCTTTAATTTATTTCTCTCATTGTCTCTAGTTTTTTCAAGATTTTCTGTGTGCATTTTGTACTAAGCGGCAGAGATACACAAATGTACCTTGTCTCCTCTAAGTGTCTGGTAAATGTCAACTGTATATACAACACCCCCTCCCCCCCACCCAAACACATAACAACTGCTCTCACAGTTCTCTCCCACCACTTCCTGAAAAAAAATAAATTGAAAAGAATAAGGCAAAACAATGTCAATGGTCTATTTCTCTCTGAGATGAGGATTATTTAAAAGAACAGAACAACTTGTCCTTGTGAGGCAATCACATCTCTCCTGTTAACTGTGGCTCGACCAAGCTTGTCAGCATCTGTAGATCATCAGTCAAAGTAAATGAGATGTTTTAGCCATTTTACTCAGAAAGTGTCAGGGCGATGGCAGGCACTGACCCTCGGGAGGTGACGGCAGGAGCGGACCCCCTGGAAGTGGAAGCTAGAGCAGCGGGTAGTCTTCCTCTTGTGGTGGAGGCAGCGAGGCTTCTTGGCGCTGGAGACAACAGCAATACGTCCCTCAGTGTGTTCCTCCTCCCAGGAAGTAAATACACACAGGCAAGGTCTTACGGGTGAGTCACCAATATGCTCTTTCTTTAATAATAAAAATAAAAGTTTTAAACAAAACAAAATGGCACGTTGGTCAAAATAAACAGACACAAAACAGTACACACACTAAGTAAAACAAATATAGCAATTGTTTTTTTCATTCCTCCTATCTGAACACCCAACCCTGATGAGAGGCTGATCCACTTTTCAGATATATATATATATATATATATATATATATATATATATATATATATATATATATATATATATATATATATATATATATATATCATATATATATATATATATATATATATATATATATATATATATATATATATATATATATATATATATATATATATATACGTATATACGTGGCCATCTCCAAATTGGTAATGACTTCATTAATTTGGAGATGGCCATATTATGCACACGTTTATCTGGATGGGGAATTCTAACCCCATCCATGCTGTAAAATCATAATAACAAACATTGTGTTTTTAAAGACCAAGCAATATATTTAAATCATAATAATACAACAAAACAACAAATAAACACAGGGGTGGGGTGTACCCCGTCACACATGCCTTAATGCTTTTTATATTCTTGATCCCCTATAGGTTGTAATATTACACAAATTCAAAGGATTTAATAAAACAGAACTACCTATTGGAGCCACCCATGCTAACAGAAAAGGGATAGGAATTTTCATGAGTTGGGCAAATTAAGTCCATATCCGAACATTACATCAATTAGTTTCCGAGGCATAACCACTGAAGTTCAGCAGAAAAAGCTATTTCTTTTTCAGAAATCTGTATTTTTTTTGGGGGGGGGGGGGGGGAATGTCAGTGTGGTAATTTTAGGGTAACCCATGTTAAACCACCAAGTATCCTCTGTATGTTTCCTTTGAAAGAAGACGTCACATAAGTTACAGGATAAAAAGGGTTAGTCGAAAACACTTGCAAGAAAGCCTGCTGGTATCTGTACAATTTTGTTGCGCTCTGCAATGTAATCAGGCACGTCTGATAAAAGGGTTAACAGTAGGAGACCTCTCTTAGATTTCCTATATGTAAATCGTGCGTAAAACAAGTTGTGTCTTTGTTCTGTACACGCTTTCTAATTGCAGGCTAATGGCAGTTCATATGGCTGTGTTTCTTTCTCAATTTCTCAAAGCCGCTTTGCATTAGCCATACTTCATTTAGTTGTTTTTTTTTTGGTTTTTTTACAATGCTGTGCTATACCGCCTACAGAAAACGATTTCTTCTTTAGCCACCTTTGTGAGAAATGATTGAATCTGTGGTAGACAATTTCTAACCTGTTGTATTGTAGGAGACCACATCAGGGTATTGCAAACTAAACTGTGTTTCCCCTGAAAAAAAAGAAGAAAAAACTTTCTTCCTTTTATTGATTTTTTATTTGATTCTCTTTCAAATGCCTTCCTGTACTATGAAGAAAGGCGATATGAAGGTATGTTGTTAGACAAGGCCACAGTTCTTTAGCTGTCCTGTTCAAAAGCTAAAACAGCTTTCAAAATCAGCACCATGAAGTCAACTGGTCACCCTCTCGTTCGGCTACAAGTAAAATCATTAACAGCAAACCTGCTAGATTCAGACATCAGACTGACGATGAACATCAAGATTGTATCATTGCCTTGCCAGCCCAACACAGCAATCATACTCCTCCAAGAAGGATTCAATCCATGCTTGTGATAATAAGAAATGTCCCTAAAAATAATCATAAAGGGTCCACTCAAAATCTTTATTTTTGTATACACCCCTGTAATGGATAGAAAAGGGGATTGTCTTTTGTCTTAGTTTTAGATGGAACACCTGCAGGCCTTTGTAAAATGAAAAATACCGTACATGGCTTGAAATGGAAAAAAAGCCACTGTGGTAAAAAGTACACGTAGCAGGTGTATCTGATTAAGTGAAAGTCTTTGTTCTTTATCAAATCTCTACAGCCACGATGAAAGGCAATTTATTTATTTATTTTTTTTAAATCTCAATTATCACTGTATGCTTGAATAAACAGGCAACCTAATCCAAACTAAGTAGCTTACTAAACTAAATCCAAACTAAGTAGTTTACAGGAATCAGAAGACAGTTACTGAAAATGTTCCAAACCACTGCAGTTTATGAATGTACACATTATACAGACATTAGTATAATTGCATAAAACTAAAATTGTGTTAAAATAATGTACTGCTGGCTTCTAAAATGTACCATACTGCTACCAGAAAATGAATTTGACCACAATGTACTGGTGAGGAGTACTAATGTAAAACTAGGTTGTTTTTTTAATCAACAAGTAGATTTGAATACTAGCAGCTTATAGTAGGTTCAACTTGGAGCAGGCCAATTGTACAGCTATGCCCAAAATTTTTGCATCACCTAGAATTTTAGGATTGAGAACAAAAAACTATATGAATATATTTTTTATCTTTTATTTAACATTGTGTAATCAAAGAAACTACAAACTGATATTGCAAAAGTCTACTGGAAACCATAATAGTAGTACAGTGTTTCATGTTAGATTTTAAAATGTCACATTTTTTAATTTGTATCAGTTTTTTTTTTTTAGTTTTTAGTATATGGAAAACTACAAAGTGCTATGTAATTCAATATGTTAACATAACATTATTCAGCAGGTTATATTCAACTTTACGAAGCAAACATAGTTATTTCTATAGGGTGATGTAAAACGTTTGGTCAGAGCTGTAGTTCTGAGGAATTCCATGCTAGTTTTAAACTGCTTAAATTGTGGTTTTTATTTGCACCTATTGAGAAACAGAGCCAATTGTGTTTTTAAAAAAGCCATCATTTGAAACTAATATGTGAATGACAAATACCTCAACAAATAGCATATTGTGTACTCAAAGAAACCGATTAATTCTAAATCTGTTTTCTAAATAAAATCAAAAAGTTATTTTTCAATTAATTTATAGAATACAAATACAATCAATGTGCCCATAATACTGTAAATAGAGTTTAGAGCCACCATTAGCAGGCTAGCAGCCCTGTTGTAACATGACAAAGGTGTTCAGTGTATTACAGAACCCAAGTTCAGTATAACATGAAAACATCAAGTTTGGTACATTTTGTCACACGCTGATATCCCCACAGTCAGCCTTAAATAGATCTGTGTTCATACATGGTGTGAGTAAGTTAAGCAGTGGGTCTGTATCAGTTGCATTGGTAACGTTCTGTATTAGTTGCATTGGTAACGTTCTGTATCAGTTGCATTGGTAACGTTCTGCATCAGTTGCATTGGTAACGTTCTGCATCAGTTGCATTGGTAACGTTCTGCATCAGTTGCATTGGTAACGTTCTGCATCAGTTGAATTGGTAACGTTCTGCATTAGTTGCATTGGTAATGTTCTGTATCAGTTGCATTGGTAACGTTACGCCCCCCTCATGACCTTTCCCCAGGGGCGACCATTCCCCTAGAACTCTGAACCTGCACTCACACATGCAGTAAAAGAGCATTCCATCCCATCAGCTCCTTCACAACAGGATGAGAAAGAGAATGTTTTCAAAAACAGATTCTTCAATGGCAAGAACCATCCTCCTGTGCACCGCAATCAGTTATGCTTGGCCTTGTGCCTCACAATATCCCACAAAGACAGACACACACCCAGGTGTGCCATTGACATTGCTTACATGTCTCTGCCTTTCACAGTTTGACAGCATTGTTTATTGGATGGCTTGAGTTGGGGAAATCCATTTTATACCCCATAGACAGTTTTAAACAAATGGAAGTTTGGAGTTTAAAATACTGAGAGGTGGTGGGTTTATATTTTTAAAACGGATTACTCTTTTGTATAACAGTAACATGGATTTTAATATTTTGGTTTAATTGAAGACTGGAGTTTACTATATATTGAAAATATACCTCCAAACATATTTATTTTCATATATTTGATCCAATGAAACCTCAATACAGTAAATTATAATATTTACCTGTTCCAATATTACTGAATTATTGTAGGTTACATAAAACGCTATTTTTCTATAATTATAACACCATCATAAATTATGTAGCGTTTAAATTTTCAAGAGGTGCGGGTAGGAGCAGATATTTTAGACTGCGTCTGCTGCCTTGCATTGGGCGTTAAATTAACAGCAAGAATAAAGTGGCCCTCAATCACTACATGCATTGACACCATCCACTGTACTGCTAACTACAGTATTGTAAATTACCTACCCCCTCTGTTCTATTATCACACACACACATACTGCCCACCGCTGTGTAATTATTATACTTTCACACATGGCCGAATTCCACAAATATTCTACAACAACTATCTCTTTATTGCCCAGTCTTCCTGTTTTTTATTTACGACCTGCTCTGGCTCACAGCATATACAATTTCAATTATAGTCACGTGCATCTGGCACCTGCTCAGCAAGTTTTAAATCGTTTTCTTTGAAGTGAATAAAGCAAGAGCTACTGTTTCTTTTGTGTGTGTGTGTGTGTGTGTGTGTGTGTTTTTTAATCTTACCTATTTATATAATTCTCTGTCTGTTAGTAAACATGTATTTTTATTTTAAAACATGATATATGGTCCTCCTACAGTTGGTTAAAGAAATTTCTGTTTGCAAGCCATGCTTTCACTTAGTGTTGCACTTCCTTGGTCATTTCACCTGTAGTGAGAAATTGTCCTCACCCCTTTCCTGTCATTAACAAACCAGCTGCTTCCCAGAGGACACTGCTAAGGTAAAATGACCCAGGAAGTGGTAGTGTAACATATACTCCTAGAAAAAGGGAAAGACACTGAGAACGTTCTTTACCCTAAAGAAGTGCCAGATATACTGTTTAAAATGTAAATACATGCTTTATGTATGTATACATGTCTTATTTATATGCTCTATATTAGGTATTGCAGGAATGCTGCAAAAAAAAACAGCTTGGCACACATTCTCAAAATTAAATGTGTTTGTGAAAGTGTAATTTTACAGATGTATTGTACTAACACTGTGTTTCTCTTGTGTTGACAGCAAACAATCCCCTATATATTTATTACATTTATATAGCGCTTTTCATACCGAAGTATCACAAAGCACTGTACATAACAAAAAACACGATACATAAGAATAAAAATCCCCAACATATTATCTGCCACAAATAAAAACATATTCAATAACAGATACACAAGTTTTAAAAGCAGCAAGTAAGTTACATTAAAACCCACTAAGTTAAAAAGGACATTTTATAAAAATGTGTTTTCAGTCTTGACTTAAATATTGGGACTGTCCCAGCTTCCCTGACGCATGATAGCATTTTAGAAACATTTGCCACAATACTATTGTACAGCACAGTATGTAATCTTCACAATATCATATAAGTGTTAAAAAAGGCAGCTTGAACAACTTCAGTAAAGGCCAGAAAATCTGCTTAAACACAGACTGACAACTTAATATCCCAGGGTAATAATTAATCAGACGTGTGCATGGCAACTACCAACTAAAAAAAATAAGGCATCCCAGTTGCTTTTACAATGCTGATTGTGTGAGGCCAGTGAAAGCCAATTAAATCAATACCTGTGCAAATGGGGGTTGTGCTACCAGCTTTATTGAATTGATTAAATGCCTGCATTATTCAATCTGTAAAGAAAATAGGACAATCCGCATGCATCATGCGCTTTGCATGGCGTAGGAATCAAGTAATCTCATAAGACTCTTCAAACACTGGGCAGCACACATTAAACCTCACTGTCCAACGCCACCACAAAGCAAAACATTGATATGATGCATTCAATGATGCCTGACTGGCATGCTGTACCTTACTAACAAGCAAAAAACCATCAAGCGCATCAATGTAGGTACGCTTTGGTATCTGAAATCAGAAAATGTGCTATGCATCATTCATTGTTATCAGATAAATATGGCATAATGTAAGCTGTATATTTTCAAGAATGTCTTTCCTCCATTATCTATATAGAAGTCTGACCAATACTGTATGTAGAAAATAAAATGATATGGACTGGAGTAAACAAAAAAAATAGAACTCATCAATATCAACTGTATTTTATCTATAAAAACAGACTTCTTTAAAGCATTGGGACTAGAGCCTGCTGAGTCCTGAATTTTCACGGAGGGCGGTTGTCTTTAAGGTAAATACATTGCTGTCCTTGATTACTTGATTTAGAGCATTGCTCAGTTATATTGTGTTTTGCGCAAGTGTTTTAACAGGATTTTAAGTGCTCTGGTTTACAGGTATTAGAAACCACTTCTATGTGCTAATTGTCTAGGTACAGTAGTATTGCTTTGCTGATTAAACAGCCTGCAAGTTTGCACTACAATGGAATTGCATGTATGTAATGTCTTATCTAAATATGAAGCATGTTGGTTATGGTTAGCAGAGGGGAAAAAATCTCCCCTGTGAATCAAGCAATTATTGGAAAATACATTAAGAGCTCAGCTAAGTATGGATAGCTTGGAGCTTATTAGTCAACCATGAATAAGCAGAGCTAGTAATACAAACGTACTTGGAGTTCTATAATTACAGTATTAACACTTAAAGTTTTAAATACAGTGCAGTTTCAAGGGAAGGGTGCACACTTCCTGAGAAAAGTGCTGTCCGGTCTTTTTTCTAAAACAACAAACAAACAAATCTGTTTTAATCACAGCACCTAAACAGAGACTTAAATTAAAAAATCAATGCTCGCTTATACATGGGCACCACTGTGCTGGGAGCTGTGTGCTGAGAGCTGCCATGTTAGTAAGGGCAGGTGCGCCCATACTTACCACTGTCATGTGAATAGTATGAAAAGGCCACATAAAATGCATCTTTATGAACTGATCTGACAGGGAAAATGAAGAAGTCATCTTTGCTGCTTGGCAAGGATCGTGCCTTTTTCTCGCATTCCCCGGCGGTTTAATGTGAGACATGCAACGGTCTAAAAATGAAGAGCTAACAAACTCCGGACTTGAAATTCCTTTGGGTTTGCAGCCTTGTTGATGTCGCTGCTGATGCTCCTCTGGTCCCATGCGTCCTGTGAGTTTGACCGGGGGCCCTGTGAATTACACTGTGTGTGGGAAAACAGTGTGGCAGTGACTGGAGGACAACCACTGTTAACTATTCAGGGTACAAAAATCCTAGATATTTGAAAGATCTTTTGTGATAGGGGGCTATAGTGCAATGGGATTAAAACACTAGCATTTCATATTGGCTTGAAAAACCACAACACATAACAAAATCATGACACATTCAACTCCTGACTGTTTGCAAGTCAAGGATTATATGGGAATGAAGACTGGTATGTCCACTCATCCTGAAGGTGGCTGGCCAGAATGTCTTGAATGTCATGTTTTGATAATAAACAGACCCATCTTTTGGGACCCTATTTCCGGCATAAAAACAAATACATTAAATGGCCTAATGGAAGTACCAGCGCAAGCAGTTATTTATAACTCCTATTTTAAGAGGAGAAAAACTATTTTTTTTTTAGAAAACCAGAACCAAACAATTAAAATAAGTAAACTAATTCAAGGTCTCAAGCATTCTCAAGTTTAAATTGCGAGCAAACACTTTGCCCCTAATTGTTTTGAGAATAAGGACACCATTAATCAATGTAACAAGTGCTATTCTTTCTAGAAAGCTGTAACTAAAAGCAGCCACATATTACTGTTTGAAATGTATAGGACCAAAATGGAACACATAGCAGAAAGCATCCTAATATAGAGAGAATAATGCAAATAAGAATTTATACCCACCCTCGGGTGGGGTGCTTGGATAATTAATTCTTAGAATCTCTGGTGAGCATTTTGTCCTGCCAGAGTTCTAAAGTTCTGTCTTGCTTGTTGTAGGCAGATTACTCTACTTGGTCTGTGTCAGTGAGTTATTCACTCATGCTGTGGTCGCTCTCTATTGCTGGTGTTAATGAGCGCGTGTTTCCAGTTATAACCAGCTGGGTATTACGGGAAATCTCAACTGGATAAGCCCATTGGAAAAATTCTCACCAGTTATTATAGTTCTGTATCACAACAGTTATCTCTTGCTGGAAGATTTGCAGATAATTCAAGGTATTTGAGACCAGACTGTTTATACTCTATAAATGGTTATGAATCAGTTCTGCTTCAGATTGTAATGCCATTAAAAGAGTTGGGTCTGCTTCAAAATGATAAAGTATCAGAATAAGTAGACAGAATAAGTAGACAAATATGAAGCAAATCATTTTAAAATGAAATGTAACAAAAAAATAAACATTAAACCAATACTGGTACATTGAAAAAGACTTTTTCTGAAAAGTTAGGAGAGGTTTTTTTTAAATTTAAGTTGAAGGTTTTGGAAGATATAGGGACGTACCCAGAATATGAAATAAGTGAGACTTCTATCTGTTTAAAAACATCCAGGAGTATTCCATTTACTTTTGACACTCTTAGGATGGCTCTAAGACTTTTTAGGTGGTAAAAACCCAAACCATCCTAAAGTTGGCCTACCCTCAGAGGGGGCTGGCTCAGTCATACTCTCTGTCTACTGTAAACACAAACCAGCCCTGAGTTGGGCCCTGTCAGAAGCAGCATTTTAATATACTGCTAGTCTGTATGTCTAATCGTTCAGTCTTTAAAAGCTGATGTGTTGCTCAGCTCTTTCATGGTGCCAGCTTTTTAAACAGTAGAGATTTAAAGACATGACTTACTCTGCCGGTATAATCAATAGTACCCGATACCTGGGGTGTTTGTAGGATGGCAGCTGAATAATTCTGGAGTATCCATCTTGTGGTGCAAATCACTGAGAAAGTCAATGTAATGCTTCGCCATCAACAAATGGCATGTATCTGCGAGATAGCAGTTCAAAATGATCCTAGCTTGCAGTTATGGATTGCGTGCTTTGAAGCTGCGGTGTGTAGCTATTGCCTTTTTAAGACATCAGAAAAACACATCTAAGGAACACTTTAAAGTTTTCTAGTAATGGTAAATTAGCCTGCTTGCTAGACTGTGTCACTTTTGACTGGGATCTGAGAACAAAACTGATCAAGGTGAACCTAAAAAAAACAAACTGCTACCAAAAAATGTAAATGTGCCTTTCATGTTTGATTGTGTGAGGCAAGTGAATCTAATGTGATATTTCTATAGGAATGGCAGGATTAAGCGAAGTTACAGAAGCAGGCAAATGTACTATAGCACATATTGGAGGAAATTAATCAATAAGCCATTAACTCCAAAGTGTCATTAGAATATTGAATTGAGTGATTTGCATGTTTTTTTTTAATGACTCATAAAACATGGATGAATGAATTTTGGAAATCGTTTTCTGCGCTAATTTTGTTTAATTCAGACATGTCCATTGATTCAGCACTATGTTATATAGTTTTGTGAGAGAGGCTTCTCACCCCAAACTTCTTACATAAAGGATTGTTCATTTATATATAACAATCTGTATCCAACACTCCTAGAGTAAAAATAAATATCGCTCTCAGAAAAAAAATGCGTTTTCAATATGTTAAGCATGGTTTTCAAAGAATTGACCAATCTGATATATTAAATGAGAAATAAGTTACGAGCAAGTGTGATTGTGTGCCATTTAGCATTCCCATGCCGACTAAACTGTTAATTCCACAATTTTAACACAGTGTAACATTAATTTTGTTTCGTGGAAAAATGTGAGGTAAGTAAAATGGCCATGTTAATATAAATGCTACAACCCTGCACCGAGAAGAAAAAAAAATCCCTTTAATATAAATCTGCAGAGACGATTGAATCAGCATGTACCCTTATCAATACAGCTAATAAGACAAGCAAGAATTACACCAAGTGTATGATCCAAGTACAGCTGCATCTTCATTCAATTTGAATATCTCATATTCAGCTACTAAAATGATCTGTTTGAAGTTACCCACGCAGTTTACAGATAGGAAATGGACTGAATAAATTGGCCTGGGGCTCTGTAGGAGTAAGCAGATAACTTACTTACTGGATTTGTTTGCCGCTGCTCTGTCAGTACGATCAGATGCGATTATGTGAATTGCCTCTGCACTTGTAAACAGTATTCTTCAGCGATCCTCTGCATCCTCTATGATGATTCTGTATTTAATAAATCAGCCCGGGTTTAGGTAGACTAGAGACAAGGTCATGGGAAGATACGGATGTATTTCAATTTGATGGCTATCGCAGATGAAACCGATCATACGGTTTGAAGTTTAGCTGCTTCTGCCAATTTGAAAGCACCCCACGGTATAAAGGAAAGGTTCTCAAAACAACCACCATGCTCTATGGAATGTAAACAGAAACACGACACAGGAATGCAAGTTTAAGTGCAGAAATCAGACGAGCGTTCTGGTGCACTGTCCTTTCCGTTGCCAAAAATAACGTTTTCTCAAGGCATATATTTATAACTATGTTAAATCATATGCACCTGCATGTTTTAGTGCTATTCGAAGGCCTTTGTGTAGAGTTTATACTTGTCTTTTTTCTTTCGCTTCTTGCTTTTGAATAATAAAATGTTCTCAATGTAATAATCTGAGGTGGGGGGGGAACACCTGAGCGAAGAACATTTTTTAACAGATACAGAAATACAATACCGATTTCTGAGCAGAGTTGCATTGTTTGAATGAGAGATCATTCAATATCAGCAAGACTAATAATCACAGTTAAGTTTAAACCACGTGTAAAAGCCACCCAGTTAAATATAGTTACCTGAAACTCAGGAAGAAAGCAGTGCCAAAACTCATTTATCAATATTAGTTAATCATAAATCAACAGCATAAAGGTTGTATTTTTCTTACTTAGAAATATGAACGACAATTTGACTCAGAAGAAAACGTTTTCTTATAAAACAAAAAGTTTAGTTTTCGTTCTATAAAAATATTTTTTACACATTCAAACAATAGGCCTATTATTTCATGTTTAACATTAGTTGACATCAGACCTCAGACAATTAGACATTTGCATCAGCATTACAACTTGTCATTGCGACATTGTTAGCGCCTGTAAGTTTGCAACATTGCAGCCACGAAAACCAGTTAAAGGTTTAAAACACAAACGAAATACTAAAATACAGAAATTCTAAAGCCATAGCAAAGTAAGAAAAATACGGAAGCGTCCTAGTGGCAATTTAAAAAAAAAAAACCTCCTGTGTTGGACTTTTAATCTCCTACGTATGATTTTGTATCCCCTAATTAAGTCATGCGTAGGAGTTTAAAAGAATTAGGAAATTAAAAGTCCTAATTAGGAGATTTTACTTTTTTTTTTTCATTGGCACTAGGACGCTTCCGTAGGAAAAAAAAGTCATGTTGAAAGTAAAGCAAATGAAATAGACCGCACTACTGATTTGATTCGTGAGAGCTGTTCTTTCAGCACCACGTGCGGAGATAATTTGGGCTGCCTTGCGTCAGTCTTGCAAGTTTACCTTGTTTCTATGTAAGCTATGGGGCAAGGAGGAGTCGATTGGTGCTGGTGTATCATGAGAAACTGCATCCTATGAGAAAGTGCGGCCCTGTACTGTCACGTGACCATGCGCGTAGAAAACCTCATGAAAGTAGAGTCTACGATTAAAATAAATAGGCAACAATTGACATGTAGACTAAATGTTACAGCTTTGTCGCTATATATTAGTTTTATTAGAAAAATCTTTTAAATAATACGAACAGGCCTATATTCACTGAGTGGAGATGTGGGTTAAACTAACAGAACCGAGAATGAAGATCATGCTCCTGAGTGGTACAAAGCACCCTGCACACAAATACAAAGCCAACAAAGGTAATTCACTCTATTTGTATTATACTGTATCTGTTAAAAATCTTTCTTCGCCCGGGTGGCTGTGGGCAGTTGACCAGCCAGGGCAGATGCCGAAATGACATCAAATTCGAAGCTAATTCGGCATCTGCTCACCGCAGCTGTGCGAACTGCCCGGGCATTTCGGCAACTACCCGATTTCGGCATCGGTCCATAATATACATACATACATACATACATACACATTCGTTTTTCGACATGCTGTTGATGGAGGTAATAGTGAGTTTCTTTATTTACAGTACTGCCACCTTATTGGCTAAGCAGTGGAACAATATGACTTATCTATTTTTGATGTAACTACTGTATGTATATTAATAAACCCGTATTTGATGATAACTGTTGAATGAGTCCTTAAACTTCAAATTAATCGGATATTTGAATGCCACTTTTAATATATAATTTAATATAACAAATTGATGAAGAAGGGTATATAACTTGGCTTTCCAATACATTGATTAAAGTGTAAAACAATAAACACAGACTATGTGTCCGTTTAAAGCGCTGCAGTTCTTTTAAGGTATGCAGATTAAAACTCCTCGTTTTAGTGCATGATGCGGATCAAGAAGCATTCTTGAGCTTATAAGGCAATGGCGTTGGGAAAGGATTGTGTTTCCTGCTGAAGAAACTACAAAGAAATTGTCTGTGCCAAAACAGAAAACTGCAAGTGAATCAACAGCAACCAACAGAGAAGATGATGATTTAGAAACAATCAGTGTTCTTTTGAAGTTGATCATATCATTCCCTTGGTAGAGGGCAACGGGCTCTTCATTTTTTTTTTCCTTCATCAGATCTGGTTAGTTAATCTACATATACCAAAAAAATATCCCTTCATTTCACATTGTAAGGAAAGTCTTTTTTTTCTACCCAATAAAAAAAATAGGAAATACACACACACATTCTTGCAATGCAACTTATAATAAAAGGATGTATATTCTTACTATAGGTGTCCTGCATCATCATAACAAAAGAGCTAATCCTATAGTAATACAATCCTATATACTTTGCAGGAGTCTGACAGGATGTTATGAACAAATATATTCATTTTGTGGAACACACTGTAATAAATATGTGTAAGAGACTTCCACACACCCTGCTCTGCTCATCTGCCAGTCGCAGAGGCAGCCATGGCAGCTTTTCTGTTCTCTCCATTCATTAAACAGCCTTTCAGTGGCAATCTGTCCCAGGCAACATTACCCGATTATTATGCCAGAGTATCGACCACTTTGTGCAGAATGTCGATGCTGATCTTTTTATTTTTATTAATCGTCTTGCGCTGGCTTTTTTTAATGTCTCCACAGAGATTTGTGGAACAGGTTTACCACACTGCTGCTCATTGATTTTTCTGTAACCCTGTTCATGCCATAATTTTTCATTTTAGATAGCTTATAAACTGGAATCCGGTAAGTTACAGTAAATGATCCAATTCAACTAATTGAATTGTGTATTTTCTGCTAACTCATTCACTGTTGTTTTTAATGTCCATGCTGTAAACACAGCGGCGAAAGCTGCTAGGGTAAAATACAACTTTGCAGGCTCTCAGACAGTTTATCCTTTTTGTTTTATTTTTTTATTATTATTATTAATTTAATAACCAATCTCTTCTCAATACTATTGTATTAAGCTGCCATATTTGTTATACTGTACCTTTGTAAAAATAAAACCTCACTCCAAAGCAAAAAGACCACAACGAATACATCCTCTTTTAAAATGAAAACACAAGGATGATTTTGAAATCAAATATATCAATTAAATATGGGGAAGACGCTTAAATAACTATTGTATAGGGATAATGATGATTGTGATTGAGACACACACGCATACATACTGGCATACGTACCTAAATATGTCACACTTTCAACTTTTACAAAACAGCTAAAGAAAATATTTAATAATTGTGATGAAACTGTCAGGATATTATTTTGCACAAGTTATTATTATCTAGGGATATAAGCAGGGGGCTTGTCTTTTTTTGGCATTAAATACATTATATATATAATTTTATATATATAATTTTATATATATATATATATATATATATATATATATATATATATATATATATATATATATATATATATGGGACTTTTATATAGCTAAAAGAACAGCTCACCTCCCCATCCACCACCTAGCAGCAAACCTCATTCAATAGGGGAAGGGAGGCTTAGCCAGCAATTTAATCTCCATCTGCATCTGTTTCATTCATACTGCCCCTGGAAGATAAAGCCCTTTGTTTCCCCAGTGAGATCACTCTTTCAACAGCACACAAGGAAGATGGTTTTCTATGGTCGAACACCACTGTAATTTTTGGT
Source organism: Acipenser oxyrinchus oxyrinchus (assembly GCA_030684275.1). Taxonomy (NCBI): domain Eukaryota; kingdom Metazoa; phylum Chordata; class Actinopteri; order Acipenseriformes; family Acipenseridae; genus Acipenser; species Acipenser oxyrinchus. The sequence goes on from CM060253.1 coordinate 6,086,508, forward strand.
TGTTGTGCTGTAGCTTTGAGTGCACGAACAGGTTCCTTTGTGGTCACTTTCTAGAGCACTACAAACTGGGTGTTTCTGGGTAGAAACAGCATACATCAGCTTTGAATGCAACACATTTGCAAGCCTGTATTATATGTATCAAAACTGCAGGAGGGGGTTTGTGTGTATGCATTGTAAATAGTGTTGTGTGTAATTGTTGTCATTTAATTTATTGCAGTACCTGACGCTCCTGGGATAGCCTGCCTGCTGTGTGTGATTACCAGCTGTGGATAATCAGCGGGTAGGTGTGTTGCAGCACGGCGTCAGGTATAAAGAGGTCCTGTTTGTTCACCTCGGGGCTGCTGCAAAGCCACGGACAATGGGCTGAAGATCGTCCACGCTACCCGAGCATAGTGAGAGAAATAAGTTGCTGAAATCCTCCGATCGCCGTGATGGTGAACCGGGATCGGAGCCAAAAGAAGCTGACAAAACCGCCGACGGTCGGAGTCGGGGTTTGTGTTGATACATAAAGATTAGTTCGGGGATGGTAGATCCCTTTAAAGTATAGCGAGGTGAGCAAGCGGGACCTCCATGCATTAGGGAGTAGCGCACGCCGTTTTTACGGCACCTTTTATTTTATAGTTTTTTGTATTGTGTTTTATTTTGTTTTTCGTACGCTGACCGTACGCACTCAGTGAGCTACCATGGTTGGTAGTGTCACGTGAGCTGTTCTGTGTGTGTGTGTAAATAAATCCTGCGCGCCTGCGGGGCGTGTCAACTTCAACCTCTGTCTGGATCTCCTGTCTGTCACTCAGCAGCGAATGCAAGCACCCACGAGAACGAACCCTTTTACACCTAGTAATTCAAATTGAAGGGACATTGTAGATATTCATTATTAATGTTCAATTTAGAAACCAATTTATAAGGCATTTATATATGTAACACACTCCGTAATGTTTAAGTGGTAGCAGCTGCAAATGTAAAATGTTTGGTTCTAGGTTCTGTTGCTTCTATATAGAGTTTTCATTGTATATAAAATCTGCCTTTACCTGCCTGTGAGCTGTTTTGAACATGTCTGGGCATCCAAAGTGCCCGAACTGATCAGCCTTTCTCGTTACATTCAAATCATGTGACACCGTGACCTTTCTGCCAGCCCTGCGTTTATATAAAAATAAAGTAGGCGTGGCTTGCAGACTTGTCACATGATCTGAATGTTATGAGGAAGGCTGTTCAGTCCCAGCAAGCATAAAGCCAGGTAAAGGAGAACTGAGAGAAATGGAAAACATTGAGCATTGAGTAACAAACATCATTACAATAGTAATAAAACAGTAAAGGGAATGTTGCTTTAATTCCTTTTGGAGCAAGAGAACCCGGAACCACTCCGAACGATTACAAATAGAATAGTAATGGAAATGTAAAAAATAAATGACATTTTCAGCTATACTCTTTAAAACATTAATGTTTTACTATTATTCTACCTTTCAGACTCTTAATTAGCCCGTTTAACTGCCAGTAATTAAAAGCGCACTGCCTTGACTACACATCTCAGTACTCCACCAGATTGCAGGAGGATCTGCACAATGACGATTAAATCTAATTTCTGATTGAACAGACTATGTGAACAATTAGAGGTGAAGGGGGTAATTTTATCAAATAGCCTACAATGAGTGACTTACCAGAAATACACTTATTACTGTATTTTTCCCCAAATTGGAGTACTGTGTTTGTGCCACACATTGTAGAACACGATGATGGCAGAAAGCCACTCAATGGAAACTATTTTAAAAAAATGTTATATAGGACAATTATTTTTCCTTTACCCTTTTTTCTCAATTTACAAGACTGGTAAGAAGGTAAAAACATTTGAAGTGTATTCTTTTTTTATTTGCATCTTTGTTGTGTTTCTTTTGTTCTATAATCTTGATGTAATGCTTATGTGCTGTATTGTACATATATTGTATATATATTACATATTTACAGATGGTTACAATATATCTGCAGTATAACAGAATCAGTCATTCATGTTTTAAATTACAATCCCTTACAATATGCATTTCTTGTGCTGCAGAACAATGAATGAACTTTAAGTAAGTCGATGAAACTTCCATTTACACTAGTCTTCAGGCTCCCGTTTTCTCTATTTTCATCATTTTACAAAACCTGTGTTGGAATAAAAAAAAGGGAATGAAAAAAAAAAAAAACTACCCGCTTTCAAGTTGGCACACCCAGCAGACATGCTTAAAGTAAAATCAGCTTAACTTTTAGAACTACAACATAGACATTTAATAAAACATCAAAAGGGTGAGTTCTGCTGACCTAGCTTTACACTGGAAAGCAAAACAAAAATATATGTATAGGGGTCTGGTTGGAATAAAAAGCGGATTATAAATAGTTAAGTAATTTACCAATTTGTTTGCAATGCAAGTTCAGCTGTATAAATAAATATGATACTATGCTTTGGTGAGCAATTTTTTTCAATGGGCTCATCCAGTTGACCCCTAATAACCATGCTCATTAATACCAGCAACAGAGCGTGACTCCAGCACAAGCTGTCAACCTGAAAGGAATTTCAAACGTACCTGGCATAGTTGCGGTCTTCTACCACTTCTCAGGTGAGAAAAAAATGCTCATCAGAGATGATGAAAAATAATGCATGTGGTAGTGTGTGATAAATAAGAATTTAATGCCCACCCTTGAGGTGTGAAGCTTCGATAAACCACTGGGACGGCACCCTCAGGATTGTTGTAGCATCCCAACCCTCAGGTGGGCATTAAATTCTCATATCACACACCCCATGCATTATTCTCCATGTATGGGCATAGATATCATATCTGTATTTAGTGAAACTGAACTATATTTAACAGGAGTGGAGAAAATTGCATAGCACCAGATTCATATCATGCTTGACTAAGATGTTAGTGATTCATCTTTTAGCACTAAATTCACCATGCAAGAATATTTGCCTACCAGTCCAAAAAAAAAATATATATATATAATCTTACCCGTCTTCAAAATCTTTATTGTTTCAGGCACTCTCACCTTTGGAAATATAAGTAATCCTGCATGATAAAGCAATTATTTATAAAACAAGAATCCTGCATAATAAAGCAATTATTATTTATAAAAACAACCCTGAATCTGGGTCCAGCCCTCTAAAGGATTTGCAGCATATCGGCCACTGTCACCTGACCAGCAGGGGCTGCTGAAGCACAGTGAGGTCAACAGACCCAGCCAATGTTCCTCCTCTAACCAGTGAGAGTGCACGGCCAAGATCTGCAACTCATTGGAAACAGGATTCGAACCGCGCTCACACGACTCGCACAGCACTGCAAGTGGTACTGGGTGAGCCACTGCAAAGATTTCATGTGGATACAGGCAGGATTTTTTATTTTTTATTTTTTCATGCCTGTGATTTGTTTGTTGAATCCGATGAATGGTGTCCTCAAGCTCAATGCACAGAAGCTTTTAAAAAAAGTTGTCAGTTTCTAAAGCTCATATTACATTTCAGGCAATTACGGCAGGGCTGAGACTGCATTTAATGATCATCATTATCCAGGCTCCATGCCTGCATTAGGAATATATCTGAAAAGGCCAAATACAATTAAATCCACATAGGTTGCAGAATGTATATCTTATGGAAGTCCAAGCTCTAAATAAAAATGTTTTTAAAAATCACTGAGATAATGCCCTGTGTAGACGAGCATGTCCCTGCGCAGCCTTGGCTGCTGTTCCTCACTCATCATTTCTTGTTAGACCACCAGACATGCCTAATTAAAGCTGGTATGTAGAAGTAGACTGGATTTCTCAAAGAACATTACATTTTAAATGAGATTCGAGATAACAGACATTCAAAACAGGCTACTTATCTCTATTTTTAGATGCAACATCTTGTTTGGAAGGGTGACCCGGAGCAGACATTCGCACTCTGAAACTGGCCAAGCACTTTCTTTATAATAGTTTGTTTTTAATATGTTTCCAGCTTCAGGCTGTCAACAGGTTCATACTGTTAATTGCACAGAAATGGATCTGTTTAGCTGCTGTACTGTACTTACTGTCTGCATAAAAATAGAGATATGGTACTGCGGGGTCATTTGTTTGACACCTACAGCCTATGAGCAACAAACAAATTGCATGGATGTTTCAACTACTTTAATTGTGCCAACTGCATTCCCCAGATGGGATAATCGGACACATTCACAGCATGACGCACATCAGTAGGTCTCATCACTTACTCTCATATCATCTCGGATCTTTCTACATGAACTGCTGACAGACAATAGTGTCTGTTTCCATGAAACCGCATTCAGTACACTGCTGTGCAGTAATGCTGCTTTGGTGATCATTCCATAGAAACACACACACATTTTTATTTCGCCAGCAGGCGCATATTCGCTGAGATTACAGATAGCCCACACATGTCAATACATTTTTATGCAGTTTTTCCACACATTGGAAGCAAATTCATACCAAATCAGGCAAATCATCTCTGCTCCTGGAGTGAAGCGAGTCTGCATGTGTGTGGCCCTGGCCATGTTCATATTGGACATCTGACTCTGTCTTACAAGCAATAGTATCTAAGAAAGTATAGAAGCCAACCTTCCTCATATGGAGACTTCCCTAACTGTGACCCGAGGAGCCAGTTAACGCTTCAACACTACAGGCTTATGTAACGGTCTAGGTACAAAACTGCACACTGCTACAAGTACAGCAGTTTGCCTTAAAACATAATGGCAGCTTAAAAACTTAAAAACATGGCAGCTTAAAAACTTCTTGTACTGTGTTATTTGTAACCATGTTCGGGGAGATAAAGTGCTTATTAAAAAGATTAAGGCAAACTTCAAGCTTCTACTTACAATTAAGAAACTGGCTCCGATAAGGGTTGCCTTGATATTCACATCCAAGTCCACTGGAAACTGGACTCCGAAGCAATCAGAGTTTGTAAAATATTCAGCCGCCACTCCAGTGCACTTATTCGAGATTTTTCCAACCATAGTCACGTTGTCTGGACCCAACACCTGTTGAGAAAGAAAAGGAATAGTAAAGCTATGAAAGATTTCCCAGCTGGCCCCTCTGGCGAAAACAGGGTGTTTTTCATAGGCATTGTACTGAAGAACCTCAATCTGTATATCTCTTTGCAAGTACTGACTGCACACCGCAAGCAACAGAGAATCCAAGTTTGAAAATAATGCTACATAACCATTAATCTGGTTATCTTTTTAGACTATTGCATAATGAGGAGCCAGTTGCAGAATGCATCATTGAGGGGGGGTTTCTGATTGTTAATGACATGTACAATTGAAATGAAATCTCACTCAATGAAAACGCAAAAATGATCCAGAAAAAAAGGAATACAAATACACATTGCCAATACTGTGAATCCCATTTATAAGCAATACAAATTGCATTAAAGTAGCTATTCAAGAAACAAAGAAAATGAATGCGCTACTGAAATACCAGTATTTTGTGGCTGGAGCTCAGACTTTAGTTGAATTTTTTAGTGAATGGATATTTATATTAACAATCGTATAAATTAAATAAAGTTTAAATTTGGCACCCCTGCTTATAACCAAGATGTTGTTTTCACACTACAACTGAAATACAGTTTGCAAGAGCTTAAAATATGATGCCATATCAGCATGAGGTATGGGCACCTCTGACCCTTGCATACCAGGTATTTGCACCAACCTTGTTCTTAATTGTTTAGCTGAACCAATGCAACCTCCTTCCAGCTACAAAAGCAGTTTATTTCATTACCCCTGTTGAACCTGGTGTAGAACAGCCCTCCAGGACCCATCACTTAACTACATCCAACAGTCCAGTTCCAAAGTTATTAATATTATGAAACAGGAGGAAAACTATGTTGTACAACATAACTAGATTTATAGATTAAATGAATATGCCTCTTTAATTTCTTCCCCACATTGAACATTATTATTTAGTATTTCATGCATATGGCTTCTGTTTCTCAATACTGTACCTCAGCTGCTGTAAGTCCGTTCTCATACTCACTCGAAAGTGGTCATCACTGAAGCAGCTGACAAGCCTACAGGGTCCACTGATGTTGAGCACGGTTTCACCGCTAACACTGACACAGAACTTGGGCTCAAACGGGTGCCATATCCGAGACACGCAGCCAATCGGAACCCCCTCCGGCGCCTGGATCAGCATCTTTTAAAGGACGTTGAATTCTTGTTTTATTTATTGTCAGTTAGCGAGTAAAAACAAATCTTGTTCAAGCATGCCTGTAAATAACAGTGTAGAATGGCTTGCAATCTGTAACTGGATAAAAATATTGAACACACACACAGAGGATACAAAAAAACTAAAGCTTGCAGTGGCTCAATTAAAAGAGAATTCTTTAGCACATGCTAACTACAGCTTGTTTGCCAGACCCCAACTGGCAAGCTCTGCTATAGCTCAGGGTTTTGATTTACATGAAACATCTATTGAGATGATTGATAAACTGAATGGACTCTACACTGTGAATTATTTTCTGAATTCCCTTCCCTTTAGATATCTTCCTCCAGCATCATAGTTTTACCAATAGTTAACAGATCTCTCTGTGAACCGCTCTGTGCATCTTTAACACACTTAATTTGTTTCTGTAATTATTTAGTGAAATATAATATGGGGCAACGAACAGTGATGTTCTTTATATACTGTATAATACATTTATCAATATATTTGAACACATTTTGTAACACTAATATGTACAAACAGCTTTTGATACCAGAAACTCGATACATGTTGCAATTTAAATCGAGAATCTCTGATGAGTAACGAGTCAATTCCAATGTCAAGATTCCACACACAAACACAGATTCTAAATAAATACATGTTCTCACTGTTTCCAAGCAGCCGGGGCACCAACGAGTCAGAGATCTGCAAGGTCGAAAAATCTTCATGACGTTGCACAGCTTACTGTCCTGTACACGTAGTGTGAAACCAGGCGTATCTCTGCACAGGTCTCCGACACCACCGCTGAGGTCCTCCAGTGCATAGTAAATCCTTTGGCCCAGGCCGTTCCTCAGTTCATAGCGATTTCTTGTCCTATTTCCTTATATTAAAAAAAAAATGGTTTGTCCATTATAAAAGCCATTTAACAAATAAAACTTAGGGACTAATAAAAAGAAAATGTTACATCAATTTTCAAAGATTTTACTATACCTTGTGTTCTATCAGGTACTTTATGTATTAGGATTTGATCAACCTGAAAATACAGATTTTTGTTTTTTAACCCTTGATAGAAATTTGAAGAAGCTCTTAAATCAAAGTCAGAAGTACGAAAGAAATCAAAAGGGTGGCTACTAATGAAACAGGCAGACCTACTAAAATATCCCACAGTGACACAATATATAAAACCCAATACAAACACATTAGAGTTTCATTATATCTGGTTCAAGCTAATTGCAAGATATGATAATCAGATCTATAAATGCTCATATTCTACAAACAGGGTACAATTTTAAGTAAGTGTGTATTTTGCCTAATTGTTAAGTGTATATTCATACCCAGACCAGGCACATACAGTTCTTTAAGCAAAGTGTTAATTTAAGTAATATTTATTGCCAATACCCTTTTGTTTTAATTCATTGCCAGTAAAGTGCAGGTGGATTAGCAGGTATTCAAAATCAAATGGAGGTTTCCAGATATTATTGATTGCTGTCTAGGATACAACAGGGGCATCACTATAGTATATACAAAGTCGTACATGAGGTATTCACGTGCCCCTCAGACACATGTAGTTATCCCAAGCTTCTTACCACGGAGAGGTACTCCAGTCCAGGGGGGCAGTCAGAGGGAGGATCTGCTGGCAATGGCATCCACTGACCAACCAGTCCGATACTGGGATTCAGACCCATCAACTGAGCTACTGGGCCTGGAGTGGGTGCTGCTATATTCATGTGTGGAAAGAACTGAAATATTACATTCCACAGGAAATGGCAACTGCACAACCTCAGGTGTATTTGATTTGTACGAAACAAGGTTTTGTTTTCTTTTAACAACATTATAGGCTGATTGCCCTAAAATGTACTTCATCTAAATTGGCTTGGCAAAAAGAAAAAAAAAAGGACTCAATCTTCCGTACAAATTGCAAATACATACTTAAATTAGCAATAAATAAAAACGTGTTTCACATTTGTCAATTCATTTAGCCACACAGTACTGAGCCAGTGAATCCAGGCATTTGCAAAAGATATGTTACCAGACAGTGATGGGTGAAACTTTGTGCTCATCATTTCCACAATAAATAGTTTTCTCTAAGTACACTGCCATACCTGCATTTCTAACAGGAGCAGCCCTGTATACAACATGAAGGGCTGGGCTATGCCCTGTTTGAGGGGCTGGACCCTGCTGGGCTATAGAGGCAGAGGTTGGTATCTGAGGGAAAGACACAGGCCCATAGCTGGGAAGAGAGTACTGTCCTGGAAAAAAAACACAGAGAATGATATTCCCTAACCATAAACTTAATTATGATTGATTAAATATGATATATTGTTCCTGACATACCTTGTCTATATGGAAATGCAAGCCTGAAGCACAGCCATACCAACAGTGATGTAACAAATAGATTTATCCATTTTAATAACCCTTAAGGGCTGCACATTAGCCCCATAGCTACCCCCTGCCTAAACCATAGTTTCTGTAACCTAGACTTAAGCCCAATATTCTCCAGTCACCATAAACAATAACAATAATTTAGAATGTTATTGTTAGTTATTAATAATAGTTTAGAACATGAACATCATACCTATAGCAGCCATGACTTTTCCCATGTTTCAGAATATCATCTGTAGAAAAGAATGATTAAAAACAAAATGGCTGTAACCGAATAGTATATTGGTGAATTGTAAACATATAATAACCTTTTGTTTTTGTATATTGGTTTCAAACATTGTACTGGAGCTCTCTATGAACAGGGAAAAGCCCTCACCTTTCCATCACCTTTGTTTCACCTTTGCATCTCTTAAGGGGGGAGGGGGATTCCTGGGCCCTTTTTTATAAGTTTTAAAAGGTCACATGATTAAACCAGCTGATTGCTGAATGGGAGTGGTTTAAAATTGTTTTTAAAAAAACAGGCTGATACTAGGTCAAATGTTCCTTGTTTGCTTCAGTGCAAGGTTTACTCCCATTTTGTTCTGTATGTTGAAAGAAATAATAATAATAATAATAATAATAATAATAATAATAATAATAATAATAATAATAATAATAATAATAATGTCAGAAAACACATAAAACTCACAATGTAAAATGAGCACCTCTTACCAGCGCCTTCTAGTTTTAAACATTAAAATTAATTCAACATTTTTTTTTCTCTTTGCAATTAAATTCACCATTTCAATGAGGCTTTTTTTTAATGCCTAATTGGTAAGGATTTAAACTTTTATACACAAATTCAATGTTTTGATAGACAAAGACAAAACAGATATGTAATGATATTTCACCAACACATATTTTATTCGGCCCATCAGCAGTCTGTATGTTACGTTTCTGGTGGGGACTTTCATTAGGGATTAGTGATTGGTGGATTATGAAGGCTGTCTTATGTCATTATATCTCCAAAACTATCTTTAAAAAGTACAGTGCACATTATTTACCACATACTGTTGATCTGTATTTAAAATCCTGCTCATGCTATCTTCCACTTGAAGTCTGCAATTCCTAAAGTAATTTCACTGCTGTTCTTTTCTGTCTCCTCACTCACTCACATATGCTCAACAGATTAAGTTTGGTTCTGCTTGCCACGTCAAGAATAAGAGTACGTGCCGTTTGGACTGGGTCCGGATTCTGGTAAGTAATACCATTAGCTCATTCAATGGCCAAAAAAAGCTTTTTTTCTGTTTGCTATGTTTTAACTGCCACACATTTCTATGATTAATCTGCCCCACTTTACAGCCAATCACTAAATATGAATGCTTTAAAGGGAAGTGATATTTGTCTCCTGTTCATTACAATCAGGAGGTCATGCCCTGGCTGATTAATTACACTGGAAATGAAAATAAAATAATAATACAATTCAGATTTGAAATACATAGCAGTAAGTACAGCTGTAACACAAATGAGTGTACTCCAAAGTCAATTAAACTCAAGGCAAGTCTTAATTTCTGGCAATTGATGAAGAAGAACCCGATTAACTGAATGTTTTAGGCAGTTTTCACCAAATTGTTCAGATTAAGACTGTTTTGAAGTTGTGGCTTAAATGCATTACACTGGGGTCACTGCTGGAAATTGCCGTTCACAACCAGTTGCTTTAAACGTTTCCAGAAAGTTGCCACATGTTTCATTTTAAGGAGGCTGTGTGGTCCAGTGGTTAAAAAAATTGGCTTATAACCAGGAGGTCACCGGTTCAAATCCCACCTCAGCCACTGACTCATTGTGTGACCCTGAGCAAGTCACTTAACCTCTTTGTGCTCCGTCTTTCGGGTGAGACGTAGTTGTAAGTGACTCTGTAGTTGATGCATAGTTCACAAACCCGAATAATAATTGCCTTAAGGATTTTGGTTCTGTGTTAAAATGTAGTTTTAATGTGCACTTGTGAAACAATACACTAAGGCAACCAAACAAAGTTTTCAAAGGTTTTATTCTGATAAGCTTTGAAAGTAATTTTATATATAATGACGTAAAGTATTATTATTTTCAGACAATATGCTAGAGATTTAATTTGTTTTAAACATATCAGTTGTGCATCATTACCAACACACTGTCATCAGTCAACACTTATACATGTAGAAATAGCCGTCCTTCAAACTATCAAATGAAACTATCAAGTGCTGTTATCATTGTATGCAGACGAAGGCAAGTGAAGAACTATTTGAAATATGGATTGTAGGCTCTGCGGATCTTCATGGACACAGACTTGATAGTGACAGCCATTCCGTTTTGTGTCCAGGTGTCCCACTGAATGTGAGAGTTTATGGAGCTGTCTGGGTCCAGAAGACCCCCGTTGAGATTGGCCATGCCGCACTGATTAAACCACCAGCCCGTTTTATTGTTCTTAGTGCTGCAGCTCTCCACAGCAGACCCATTAATGGTGCAGAATGGACTGCAGCCGTCATTGTCAATATCGAAAGTACTGAAGGGCATAGAGTTCTGGTTGTCCTCTTGCCGGTACCCTCGAAATGCATCTCCTATCAAAAATAGAGTGATAGAATTGAGCATACAGTATATAACAATGTGAATACAACTAAAGAACTTCTTAGTCTATCTGCCTCCTTCATGGAAGTTATGTGTATTATTTGTATGACTGAGTGTTTGATAGATGACATGTGCCTGTATAATAATTGCATCCATACTGCATGTACATATTATGGTAAAAGCTTGATCAGCTGACAGGGCTGGAGTGATTTTTAATATAAATATAAAGATCATAATGCTAAAGTTGCTGATTCTGGAGTGTTATTAGAGATTTTAGTGTCCAAGACCTGTGCTGCAGTTAAAACAGTTTGCCTCATGGTGGCACTGTGATAATAAAGCAGGGGAATCTGTGTCTCTCTGTCTCTCTCTCTCTCTCTCTCTCTCTCTCTCTCTCTCTCTCTCTATATATATATATATATAGGGGGGATCTGTCTCAGAAGTCTATATATATATATATATATTAAAAGTTAATATATTAAAAGTTAATTGAAGTGAAAAATATTTTAAAAGAGAATACATAAAATAGCTGTCATTTTTGCATTTTGTACTTCCAACAAGTACTGTTAAATACCGGTGTGGTCCGTAGATTTGCAGGAATACAAAGAGGAATGAGACATCATACAGCAGTGTCCTTCTCACCTGCACTGCCAGCATAGCGACCCAAGTGGATCTTGAAGAACCTGCTATCATCTTCCATCCAGAAGTTGTCATAGGAGGCATAAGCAGACGTGTCATCACAGGACTCCAGCGCCACTTGGAGGCGGAAGTTGGTATTCTTCTGGTTGACAATATAGAAAATCTTTCTAAGACCCAGCCAATGTTCACCTAAAACAAACAGAATACACTACAGTTTAATACTAATTATTTGTATACACTGCCCCTACCAAATGATCTTCAATGGCAATGCATTGCTACCAGCTACTGTCCATTGGTATGAGCCATTGCATGTTGTGACAAACCAATAGTAACATGATGGTACTATGAACCACTATGTAGGGTAACCCATTGCTGTACCACATCATGATGATTGTGCAATACTATGTCTTCATAATCCTGCTAGGGCTTATTTATGGTCTACGGAAACGGATGCAAGGAGTTACAGGACTTGCATCACACAATATTGGCAGAGGTTGGTCATGGTTATGAACTCTTTAACATGGACCACACAGTACACATTATAATTATATCTATAACTTTTCAGTGAGGGAGCACACAGCACCAACTAAAGTTAAGCTTTCCTTTTAAAAAGACAATTCATTTTTGATAGAACCCTGCTTTAAGAGCATACTCTCAATATGTTATACTAAAGAATGTCCTAACCAAGTTTCACCATGTACTTTGTTATGATTTACCAGAAAGATCCCCAAATCCATCCATATACTCTGACCAGGCTCTGTTGAAATCAATGTTCCCATCGATTCGTCTTTGTATTACAGTCCATCCTCCACCCATATAATCCATTTCACAAAACACCTATAAAAAATAAATAAATAAATAAAGATTTTCTTCAATAATAAAACTACTAGAATACAGCGCAATATGTTGTAGGATATTTTGCCAGAGCCCCGCAAAGTTCTCTAAAAATAAATGTTCTTTACCACGTTTCTTTTTGCTCTTATAATGTGTTTGTTTATATATTTCATTTTTAAATAGGATACTGTACAATAAGTACAGGAAATTACATCATATGAGCAACCAATAATGACACTGCAGCACTTAGTGCCGAGTTCAATTAACTTTCAGCTGGGAAAATGCATTTAGGAAAATATAAATGTATGCAATCAACCAAGCAAATGTGGAGACCTATTATTATTATTATTATTATTATTATTATTATTATTATTATTATTATTATTATTATTATTATTATTATTTTCGATTAACACATCACCAGCGATGAATTCAGAGTCGTCTGACTTGTTTTTTCCTTATCCCCTTTTCTCAGCCAATGTTAACTGAATAGGACCCTTCGTTTTCCTTTGAGGTCACCCTCTGTGTATTCGTATGTACTTGGGTACTGTTTTACTGACACAGCAAAGTTTGATAGATTTTACTTTATTTTTCTCCCAAACATCAATGCCAGCATTTTAAACTGTTTGGGATGAGCTTTTGGAATACAGTGAATCAAAATGCTTATGTTAACAAATCATCTTCTTATGTTATGCTAATCCCTGTAACCCAGAAAGCCACTCCTTCCCTTTTTTGATTCAATAAAAGTGTCTTCTTTTGTGAGGGATCAGGCAAGGGTGCTTGTACAAAAAAATATATATGGGATGCTGCAGACCTTAAAGATAAGCACTGCCATGACATATACTATGCAGTAATACTGGACCAAATAACAGTGATATAAAAATATAACTCAACAAAGCAATCCTAAAACAGGGGGAAACTGTTCCCATATATTTCTATATTACCTCGAAAGGATAATCAGTTCCATCAGGTTGGATGATGTAAATTCCGCTTGGAGTTTTAGAATCAAAGTCGACACTGTCTCTGATATCACTGCAGTCCTGCCCTGGAAGACAAGTATACATTGCCAGAAGTCAGCTGAGCTGAAATAAGACCGGGTTTGTTCTATGGTGATATGAAGTGTAACTGCTTTGTAGCGAATGTCTACAATGGAGTTCTGAGTGGCTGTAACTCCCACAATTGGACACATACTGTATGCAAGTCTTCCCAATAAAGGCTCATTGTTTATGTGCACCCTCTGGTGGCTTTGTGCCCAGTTACCTGTCAGCTGATATGTAATACATCCATCCCATATCCGACTGAGGTGAGACCAGAGTAAAGGCGGATATGTAAAAAGGCGGATAAATGAATCCTGTTTTAAATACAATTACTATATTCACACAATTATTGTTTTGAGATTCAGCTTTTATTACGGAGCTCCCCTAAATCCATTGTTTCGAAAGATATGGGATATTAATACTTGTGACAGAGTAGCCGTCTGCTGCGTGAATGCACGGATTCACTGCTGAGTGACAGGCCGGAGATTGAGATGGAGGTTGAACTTGATACGCCCGCAGGCGTACGGGATTTATTTACATATCAACACACTGAACAGCTCACATGACGCTACCAGCAATGGTTGCGCACAGAGCACATACAACACAGTGTACGAAAACTTTGGTATGACCTAGCTATACTTATTGTGTGTTTGCAGCATGTCCAGCCTGTTGTAGCATGTTCGTTTGTTCATTTATAGGATGCACAGGTTTAACCAAATGGTAAATAAAGAACAGCAAGTATTGAACTGTACAGCCTTCATTGGGTGAGCTCTGACATGGCTGTGTTCTTACCGTGAGACTGCACAGGTTTATGGGGGAAAGGCTCAACATTGTTTCTCCAAGCTTCTGCATTCAGCAGCTGGACTTTGTTCATCAGTTCTCTTACCTAGGAAAGACAGGACGACACATTATCATACGCGTGGAAACCGACAGAATTTTTTCTGACTTCATGAGAGTCATGAACACATTGGTAAGATCATTTCCAAAAATAGGTTTCCATTCCTTGTGGTAGATAAATAAATTAAAGTTAATCCAAAGTAATGACCTTCATAAAAATGCGTCTGAGAAACATATCTACATACTGCATTTCATGAAAAACACTTCAGTCACCTACACAACACTCTTCTTCAACTCCCTTTGCCATGACAACTCACGACTCAAGGTATGCGCTTACTCAGTGCCATATTTATCCCCACTCTTAGAGCAGGTATGTACTGGTGCATGGATACTGAATTTACAATGAGCAATTCAGCAGGGTCCCCACAGTAAAGCTGAGCTGATAAAAGACATGTCAAACCTCTGTCTGATGTTGCATAATAATGGAACTGGAACATTAATACTATACGTTTTTAATGTTCTTTTTTTTTAATTTGATACTTTAATCTTGAATTGTTAAGACATTAAAACAAACACTGGTTGTTGAGAATCAGGATAGCTAATAGGTGTGAAGTAATTCTACTGCATACAGTACCACGGTATACACTGGAGGAATCAGACAGAGAGTATTCAAGAGGGAAAACAGGTTTTAAAAAGTAACTTAACTGGCTTGAAAGAAACTCCAGGGATTGCTGTTGATCTTCCATCATGCCCCTGATCAATTTCCTTGTACTTCTTGTGTAGGAAACAAGAGAGTGCTGAAGGTTTCCTTTAATAAAATGGGAAACGGATTTACTAAGCAGCCCTGCTGCTATGAGGTTGAACTGTATAGCGTGCATGAACTCCCTGATGAATGAACTCCCTGGCACAGCTAATGGGCTTGCAGTTAAACTCATTTACTGTGAGGTTCACAATTTTACTTTGGGCTCTGACCCCCACAACCCCATGCTAAAATCTTCTCTAAATGATAATCAACAACTGTGTTATATGGGCTTAGCTCTATATCTGTCCATATACAGAACATCATTCTACAGGCTGTGAAGCTTCAAACTTGCTAGTCAGCCAAGTTAATATTTGATCATGTATTTCTTTTGTTTATTTGAAGTTACTTAGACTGGATAGATGCACCACCTAATTCACAGGGATTTTCATCCCTCATATGAGGAGTTGAACTGAAGGGGAAAGGAAGTGGGGCTAAGCCAGTTTTATTGACATTTACTGTTGCTAGACCCCTGGGGTATTAATAAAGTGCCATGGTGGCTGTATTTACAACACATTTGACAGGACCATGGGTCTAATATCTCATTAAAAGCAGTATCCCTAACACCTTGCCTGGGCGCTGGTTGAGCTCTGGCTTAGAAGGAGGGGGTCCCCCAAGCAATTCATGACAAAGGTCCTCGACCTTGCTTAGCTTTTGATATCAGACTGTAAGGTGGTTTGGACTGGAGGCAGATCCTTGCATTGTCATGGCTGCTCCCCCTGTTTATTTGGAAAACGATACATACGACACATGTAGTGCTTCTCTTCCTTTATGAGCTTTGCTGACAGCTCACAGGGGATGTGGCAGTGCTCATTCTTGTATCCGCTGGGAGGAGACGCCTGCTTGGCCCTGCTGGAGTTCGGCATCGTGATGTTTGCTTCTTGTTCAGTGATATCCGCTGCGGAGTTGTTTTGCCCAGTATCCTTGTAAAAGACAGGACGGGGGCTAATTAAACACACGACATTACATAGCACTGTTGCAAGCTAGTTTAGTGATTAATGGTTCCTGAACTTCTCCTGTTTCTACACATCCCAAGGGTTATCATTACTATTGTTAAATAGATTGTATTCCTTTTTTTTCACCTCATGGAAATTTGAATGTTGCCTAACTGCTGCAACCCACTTATTGAACAGTAGGATTTTGGGCCGCTGTCAAGCCAATCATCTCTTTTAACCCATTAAACCTAATCAAAGGGTGTTACCAAGCTAATGAACCCTGGAGGCAAGGGCACAGCCTGGGGGGTCTCTGTCTGGAGGTCTGCTCGAGAGCCTGGGTCACGTGACCTAATACAAGACGAGTTTCCCTCCCCCAACCCGCTGGAGCGCAAAGGCCAATATAGCAGTCCCTGCGGACCCCCAGCCAGGAAGGACAACTCGACTAGGGTTTCAGCCACTGAGCTCCCAATGGTGTGACTCTCCTGGGCTCGAGTGGTGGTGCCTTCACTGGATGAGCACTTTATAATAATACAATACAATACAATACAATACAATACCATTTTATTTTATATAGTGCACTTCATGCAGAGCATCCCACGGAATAAAATAAAAACTCAAAAAAGCCGCTGGCCAATCATTCCAGCTCAAAAATAAGCTGATTCAAACAAATGTTTTTAGATGACTTCTAGGAACTACCAAAATTTCAGCAGTCGCTGATCTCAGGGTGTGACTAGGAGCATAAGGTACTGACATTTCCTGTAAATCTAAAGGCCCAAACCCATGAAGGGCCTTATAAGTAGTAAAAAGAATTTTAAAATCAATACTAAATTTAACAGGAAGCCAGTGCAGTGATTATGAGCTACAGTTACTTTCTGTACAGGTCTGACGGAAAAAGCCGCCTCATTAAAAA
This sequence comes from Acipenser oxyrinchus oxyrinchus, assembly GCA_030684275.1. Taxonomy (NCBI): domain Eukaryota; kingdom Metazoa; phylum Chordata; class Actinopteri; order Acipenseriformes; family Acipenseridae; genus Acipenser; species Acipenser oxyrinchus. Next base: position 6,103,614 of record CM060253.1, read on the forward strand.
CAGAGAAGTGCCAACCAAGGTAAAAGCAGGATGTAGCATTTGTGTTGTCACACAGCTGGTATGAATTTCTTTTCCACATGGTCACACAATTGTTCAAGACAAGGCCTAACTAACAGTAACTCTCATCACACGGTTTTCTGTTTCTAATTATTCTGCCATTGACTAAACTGACGACCATGTTTTGTGCCTGGGGCAGGTTTGAAATACCATTCCTGTGGAACTTCCAGGCCACAGATATCAAGGATACTGTGACTTTCCCCCCCATTTTAGGACAAATCTACAAAATTTGCAGCATAAGTTTAAGGTAGGTTTTAATAGAATATTATGCCCCCTCTCCCCTTCCCTAATTCCCATTCATTTATTGTGGCGTTACAATGTTGTAATGATATTGCTTCAAAAATATTAAATGGAGAGGCAAATATAAAATGTTTGAATCCCCTAATATATTACCGTAGCATAGTCCCATATGAAAAACAAATGTTGTCACATCATTGGTATGTGTTGTATTGTACTGTACATAAATATTGTAGTTAAATGTTTTTTGCAGAGCTAATAAGTCTGTGTGGTTCCTTACATTGCGTAATTCATTATTAGAATTGAAATTGTGTTTTCTAGCAGTCTTTGTGTACATGCCAATCCCAAAACCTGGACATTTTCCTTTTAGCCAATACAAACATAATATTTATGACCTATTTTCTTTTGCCTTAAATACAAATCTGCACATCATTAAACCTGCAGTAATAAGCCAAAAATTAAAAAAAATATTTTCGCTGTGCCTAAGGATTTCAGTAATTCAGACGGAGATTAACCTAAAACAGCTTTTCTTTTTACTTCTATTGATATTAATAACTGGGATACAAGCAGTTATTTTTTACTGTTAATATGAACAGCTGAGAAAACAAAGCAAAATGGCCAACTGATCATAGCTAAAGAAAAGGAGTTTGAATATTTTGCTTTTGTTATTCCTGTTCTTGAAGTTATTTTGCTTATTCTCTCAAGGCTGAAAGCCTTTAGATAAGCACAGTTTCCCCGGTTGTTTCTTCAGAGATTTCTTTTTGGCGGCAGTGGTTGCTTAGCGTCACAATTAGCACATACACACCAAGAACAATCTCGGAATCCCTCCTGTGCTGAACATACAGAACCACGTAATAGATAGGAATAAACTTGCCTTCATAAGGCACTGCTCTCTCTTTTATCGGTGCACTGTGCACATCATCAGGGATTAGGGATCAAGTCAATCAAAATGGCTGCTTAATTGACTAAACCTTGTCTTTTGGCTTAATTGTCTAGTCACCAACATAAACAGGAATGGTAAAACAGAAAAATACCACTTTTCACAAAAGGGTGTTTAGTTATTCATTATTTCCAAATAAAGCCTTACGTTTTACAACAAATAGATGCCTGGTGTTTTGTGTATATAAATATATATATATATATATATATATATATATATATATATATATATATATATATATATATATATATACTGTATATATATATATATATTTGTTGTATTATTTTATTATTATTATTATTATTTTAAATCTCTATTTGTTTTACAATACATATATCGATTTGATGAATGACAGGACAACCAAAGTTCTCAGCTGGGGCTTTGTCACACTCTTGCCCACCCACTGGTCTCCCAAGAGACAGGGTCAACTGTACAATTATATAGTGGTGCCGTCAGAGCTCGACAGTGCTGGGCAGAGCTCTCTCTAATAGCTAGTCACATTTCAAGCACTGTTTGAAAGAACTAACAACGTCAAATGTACGCTGGCTGGATCTAACTGAGTATTTGTATGTGTTGAAAAGTCGCCCAAATGCGTGATGAAGTGCAGTTAAAATCCTAAAATAGTCAACTTCAAGCTATTTCCTGTCTTGCTTCTTATTGAGCTCATACGTGGACAAGCAATAGTGGGCCCTTAAAATCCCTCTTCAACAGTGTGCTAATTAGGGTTTTACTTAAATCATTTTCTGTTGTATACTTAAAATTATAAACCGAAAAGGTGAGAAAGGAACAGTTTTTAGCCTCAAATTCTGTATATATATATATATATATATATATAGAAAACAGACCGCTGCCTGCAGGACCTTGCAGTTTTCTATAATATCCGTCAGACATGCCTGCTGCTAATACCAATGTGGTGACTCACATAATAGAAATATTAAACACTTCAGCGTACTAAAAATCCTATACAGGCTTCTAAGCATATATGGCCTATAATATTGGAAGTTTAAAATTAAGGTTATGTAACTTAATGCCAACAGAACAGCACAAATAAAATAACTGGATAAATAAATGACACTATAATTCTATGCACTATAACAGCCATTACTCAGCTCCACATAGGTGAAAAATAATATAAAAGTATATGCATAAAAAAAAAACCTACCACAGCATTAAGTGAAGGTGTCCGGCTATCACCAAGGACAGACATCCCCAATGCAGAAAAGAAGACGGCTTGAATTATCAGGAAGAATTCACAAAACTGTATCATTTTCCTTCAGCGAGAAGCTCACTTGACTGCAGCCTTATCTAGCGAGAGAAAGTTAGTGAATAGCTCTGCTGGCATCTGTACAACAGCAACAGTCCAGAACAGCAGTGAGCTAATGTAATGTCAGCTCAAGCGAGTGTTCAAAGCTGTATCAAAAATCCATTTCTAAATGTTGTCTTACAGAAAAACTCCTGAAACGAAAACGTTTTGCTGAAGTTTTAAAAAAGGTTGCTTGTTCAAAAATTAGAAACACGTGCCAGGATTGATATGCCTGAGTAACTGGCTTATAGTATCACTAAGATGTAACAGAATTCAGATTCATGCATAGTGCCTACATGATATATTATTAAATATACTGTACCCTTCAGACAGATCCTATGAATCCCCTACTGTATCTCTCTTAAAGAAAGGCTTGTTTAGTCTTTCACATTTCTCGACACCGTTAAGGTGCAGCTGTTCTCACTATGCGCTTCATATAAATGCCTTGTAAACCTTTTTTCTTTAAAATTGTAAAGCCCAAACCAGTCTAGTCATATGCCTGCAGTAAGTTTTCTGGTACATCTGTAAAGTATTAAATACTGCTAAGTTGCCAGAAATCAATTTAAATTCACACATACAAACAATTCCTTAAGCAAATATTTCTCAGGCCGGGGCTAGGAAAGAATAAACGATTTTTGTATACATATATGTATATTTTAATAAAATCCTTGTTTGGACTTTTTATTAATCTGGCTTTGATATAGTTTTTTGAAATATTGCCACTCTTAACCCTTTAAGGACTAAACGTTATATTTAGTTTTTTTCAGTTTTTTTGTTTGTTTGTGTTTGTTTGTAAACGTTTATTATTATGTATTCTGCTTAGTGTTTTTAAATAGATACATGTAAAAACATGCTATTCTATCACCTGAGGGACCTTACAATACTTCCTGAAAGTTTATTTATTTATTTATTTGTTTGTTTGTTTATTTATTTTACACATTTTTTAGCCCACTGCCTTTCTATCTTTGAAATTGATCAAAACTCTATTGTGTCTACTGGACTTGTATAGTAGACACTTCAATTGTATTTTTTGGTTCAGCACACTCTAGACTAGAGCAGTGGCTTTAAACCCCGGTCCTGGGGACCCAGTGTGTCTGCTGGTTTTCATCCCGAGCTCTCAATTACTTTTAATTAACCTTAACTGAAACTAATTAACCTTAACTGAAATGATAATTTGCTTAATTATAGCCTACCTTTTTAATTGTTCTCAGCTCAAACGTTATTCATTGCACTGCATGTGTCGGATCAATAATACCACTGTCGTTAACATTTCATTAAGTCAACTATCTTCTATTTTAAATGAACACACAATTGCTGTATTATAAACACGTTATCAATCAATCTGAATTTCAAAAGCAATGCTGATGCTGAAATTGTTAGACACGCCTTATGTGTGACGTTTACACTTCCGTGCAGCATCTTTGCAATTTGCGAGTCTGGGAACTGCTACAGATTTGCCGCACTAGTCACACAACATGTAAAGGTCTCTTCATATTTAACTTTCTTGATCTCTGTTTTTTTTTCCTTTGGCAATGAAACATGTTATTGACGCGCTGGTTTTCTGAGCGTAACTGGCTTTTTGGTGTTTTTGTGATCTCTCGTGCTTACCACAAATAGCATTCTTGTGCCCCTGTCCCACCGTTAAAAGTAATCCTGCATAGTTTTACAAAAAACATGCCTTATTCATACTACATTTGGAAACTGTTCAGTGTGCGCTCGTCTCCACGGGGAGGGGATCATACACATGGGAGGAGTCCTACGCAAAAAAAAACACAGGAGGGCTGATCGCACGCGCACCCATAGAAGTTCAAGATGTGAGCTTGCTACGCGCACTGAATGCATGCCTACCACAGTCTGCCGTACATGTTTAAAAAGACATACTGTCCTTGTCGTATGTCGTACTTCGTGCAGTCCCTTACATTACAATCGTACGTCGCTTCCTCCTTTCCTTCCCCCCTAATGTCAAGGATAAAAAAAGCCTGATGTTTTCCGTCCATGGTTTCCCTTTCCGTTACCATGGAAGCAGCGTCTCTGGTTGTCAAGATGGCGGAGCTGTTGGATCTACAGGGACAGCGGCTCGAAAGTTTTTACTAATGATAAACCCAGGTAAATTATACATTATATACATTAAGGTAAAAGCTACTGGGTGAAGAACGAGTAGTGAACGAAGCATTTTTTGTTACAATGGTAAAACTTATTGAAACTGGAGCGTGCTAGTAAGTATTAACATGTCGCATTTGGGTATTCTGCAATGCTGTGGTGGAGGTTAGCTATTTTGAATATGACAACCCGTTTCATAAATTAATTCAGCCATCCCTAAACTCGGTTTGAATGTGGATTCGGGCAGTCTCTGCACACCTGTCGCCACCTTGTCGGTGGGGGAATGAGAATGCATGTTCAAAGGGCCAGCTCCTACTCGTATCCTTTAAAAAAAAATACGTCGAAAAATTGAATGTATGTTATATTGGAATTGTAGCCATAGCTTTAAGTGGGAGTTTGTTTGAATTATATCAATTATGTAATTATCATTATACATTTTTATTTATTTGGCAGAAAAGTTGTTACAGTACAGTAAGCCAGTAATAGAGCAGTATTTTTGTAATAATCCTTAGGTTGTTTATTGTCTAATCCTTGAGCTGTCAACAATGAGCTGTCAACGTTTCTTGACTGCATCACTGCTATTATAGTATATAGCCTGGTTTCATTCATAGAGTACACTGAAAAACAGTAAGGATATGAAAAACGTTATTTCACCAGACAGAGGGAGTTCCTAAATTGTTTGCCCGAATGAGATGTTGTGTGTAATTCAGTGTTGGCTGGCTGTATCATTAAACCTTGGCATGATCATCGGTCTCGCTTGGATTATAACAGGACCTCCCAAGACCCTGGCTGGGGGAGGGGGCTGTCTAAAAAATTATAGTGATTCTAGACAAGCTTCAGGAAGAGAAGAATTCATACTCAACAAACTGAACACCTTTAATGACCCATGTTTTATTTGTTAACACTTTGTTTGCTTTTAAGTTTCACTGTCCTAAAACAAGTGTGAGGGTGTTGTAAAGCATAGGCTAGCGAAAGCATGGTAATACACAGGAAACTATGGTAAATAACAAGAGTATGTAAAAGATATATATATATATATATATATATATATATATATATATATATATATATATATATATATATATATATATATACACATACATACATACATACATACATACATGGTTAACTATGGTAAAGCATAATACAGTACATGCACACTACAGCATACATAAGGGAAAAGCTCAGCAAACTACAGACTTTCTCTAGGATGAGCCCCCTAAATGTTTTTACTGTATATATGTCAATTGTTTATAACGCACTCAACATAATATAGCCTATTTCAATAAAGTGCTCATTGTTTTCTCTACCTAGACATGTAGGCACTTGCAATGTTTGATGTTAAGAAGCAAATTACCTTGGACAGCCCTGTAGGTGACCACCACTGCTTTACACAGATATACTGCACAGATAAGTCTTTAAGGCAGCCAGGTAATAAAGATACAAAAAGTAGACGTGACCTGTCTTCAGTAGCGTAGTAACTTTTTTGACTGAGTTTAATTTTCCAATATTTTGATATTTTCATTTGGGCGGGTGGAACAACGACTCAACTTGTTTTACAGTCTATGGAATCAGTGGACTGGGTAATATTTATTGGTCCTGGTTTCCGTTTGTTAATGACAATTGTGAACTTGTGAACTTTGAACATTCAAGCCAGATTTTTTTTAGGTTTTAAACTCCTTAACCACATATGCTACCAGAAATACAAAGATACAGCATGACGCGGATTTGGAAGAGGATCGTCAAGCCTTGGTTGAGGAGCAGAAAGCAAGTCGAGCCCGGGCTCGTCAGTTCTCTTCGGAAACAAATCGCAGAAAAAGGTGAGTTTAAAGTCAACTTTATTTTAAGAACCTAGCAGTTTTGTCCTCTAAGCCAACCGACATTTACAGTGAGACATTAGGCAACAGTTTGGTAAGTTTTCAGTACCCTTCTCGTTAGCGTAGGTGCTAATATGGATCTGAAATGTAATGAAATAGCCATATTGTGTGAGGAAAGGGCTACTGTATTTGTGAAGCTAAAATCTAATCATTTACTTGTCTGTGCCTTTTCAGTATGTTTTCCTGTAAGGATGATGCGGATGATTCCATCATAAAAAAGGGGTTTTGTTACTTTATTCCAGTTTGTGATGTACTGTTATTTTTTTTAAAGGTCACCCATGTCCATGTTCAGTTATGTATGTACTTATACTGTATGGTATGTTACATAAGCGCAATAATACTCAACAAATCTGTTTTATAATATAGAGAAAATAAGAATAATATTAGTTTTATTTGTGAAACATTATTCCACATACTGTTTTACAAAGCTGCCTGGTCCAGTGTAGTTGTACATAATCCCATTGTCCCTAACCCAGCCGATGGCATATTTTTTCCAGTGCTGTGGTGACACACTGTTGGTTTTAGCGGCACTGTGACAGAAAGCATTGAAGGGAAATAGATATCCTATTATTCCACACTTAACATGTCAGCAGGATTTTATCCGCTGGAATTAGATATCTTAATTAGGAACTGTCATGCAATTTATAAGATCCATTTGCTGTTCTGGCTAGACTAAAGGGTTTTCCTTTGGCTATTAAGTTCACCTCAGGTTCAAGTACAAATCCTGTGACAAGCAATATAATCTGACAAATAACTAGAAGATAAACAATATAATATGTATACAGAATTAGTTATTGCTTTTAGCATGATGTGATGTTGTGTATACTTTTTCTATACATCTACTACTGTATGTAGTTAAAATGTGATACCCAATACTATAGGTTTTACTGTATTTCATTCCCACAAATCTTTATCAATACTTCATTGTCTTAAATACTACAGTATATGCACATTTACTAAGTGCTAATAATTTATCAAAACAAGATGCATTGTGATTATTTTGTTGCATTATGTATTTTGAACTGGAGAAGCATTTTATTTATTTTTCTTACTGCACTTGTCTAACTTTAAATACCTGGAGTAGTGGATTTGATTAATTGATGAGTACTCTGAGAAGTTTGTCTACAGGGAAAGGTTCATCCTTCATTTTAAGTAAAATACAAGGAACCTACAAAGCTTGAACAAGTGTTTGTTGCACGATTAGATTACTGCCTTCCTCAGTCAGCCCTCCTTTTTGTGTTCTGGGATTACAAGCTTCCATTTACAAGGTTGATGGAACTTTTATCTGTGCTGATTTGACAAGTCAGCACAGGTAAAGATGCTCTGTAGGAAAGCCTACTGGCACATGATTGGCTGAGCTACTGAAGCAATATCTTGGGAAGCGCTTGCCAATTTTGAAGCCAACTACAACCTAGAATGGGTTCCTGAATATCAAACTGTATTCTATTAATAATAATAATAAAAAAAAAACATTATTTAAATAAATCATGAGTTCAAAAGTAAATTGTAATCCACATGCTGTTGATGTATAGTGTGCACATGAAGTAAAGTACTGTAAGATTTTTAACGATAAACTTTTAATCATGAGATATATAGAAATACTAAAAGAAAAAAAATCTTTTCACAACCATTTCAAAACATTTTTTGTGTTACAATTACAACAATTAAAAAGGACAGTCAACATACTTTTTTAATGTATTATCCATTTGTTTTTGTTCTGTTGCATTCAGTTTCCATGTGTAGTTTTGTATTCCAGGATTTTGCCATTTGTTTAAATAGATCTGTTCTGTTTGAACTGCAGAATTCTGGAGGAGAGGCGAAAAGAAGATGATGTGAGGGAGCAGAGAGTGAGGGAAGACATCCTCCAGCAGAGGAAACAGAGAGTACAGGAGGTGACAGAGAGGTTTCAGAGAGCACATCTCCCTCCAGCACAGAGAAAGAGACAAGGTGGGCAAAATACAAAAGCACACCAAAGAAGTAGCTCTTCACTGTAGTCAAAAAATGTTTTAATTCTCTTTGTATTGACTTGGTTACATACCCAAGGTAAAAAAAAAATAACATGAGACTTAACCTGGGATTTAATTTGAATTAAGACACAGCTATCTTTATAGCAGCTTTTTAAAAGTACCAAATAAGAAAATAAACAACAACTTTGATTCAGGTAGTTGATGGTTCTGGCATTGTATGCTGTATTAGCATTGAATAATTGCATACAGTTATCACAGTTGTGTTTTTTTTGTTTTTTTGCTGTTTAAAAGCAGCAATAAGTACTCTGGCATTATAATCCTAGGGTTAAAAACACATGTGACTGCTGGGTAACTTTAGCAATCCAAATATATTGTGCTTTTGGAATAGCAAAACAAAATAAATAAGCTGACTAATATATAGCTATGGCCAAAAGATTGAAAAAACTATATGAACATAATTTAGATCTTTTATTTAGCATCATGTAATCAAAGAATCTACAAAATGATTTTGCAAAAGTCTACCGGAAGCCATAATAGAAGTACAGTATTTCACGTTAGAGTTAGAGATTTAGTCACATTTTTTTAATTTTTATCAGCTTTTTGTTAAGTATATGGAAAACTACAAAGCGGTATGCAATTCAATGTGTTAATGTGACATTACTCAGCAGGTTTCATTCAACCTTATGAAGTAAAATGTGTTAATTCTCTAGGGTGATGCAAAACTTTTGACCATACACTGTAGCTGTATAAGCTACAAACAAGAAACAGTAGCCAGTAGCTAGACTAGTACAACACTTTATATCGCAGACACATTACAATACTATTTTATGTTTAACTTTCTAAAGTTTATAGAAAACAAACACCTCGATTAGAAGAAGCCCTTGAACAGATCCAAGGTTCCTTTTCGTCCTCCTCTCCTTATTCTCCAATCTACTTGAGAAACCCCACCAATAACAGGTAAGAACATGCATCTTGCTAACTTAATTAATATCCTATTCCCTTCAGTAAAATGTATTGATGCGGGAAAGAGACACTAGTGGCTCAGTGCCCCTGGTTATTATGCCAGGAACTAAATCACAGCTTTGGAAGGACACCCTAAAAAAGTTATACAGGGATATAGTGTACTTACGGCCACTTACATTTTGAAATAACATATAGAGAACCGATCATAGAATTGTGATGAAACTTATGGCTATTTATTACGTTTCTTTTGATTGACTGGGCTAACGAAGGCTATGTGTTTGTAAACTGTATGAAATTTGCCTATACATTTTGTCATGGTATTTACATTGCCAGTTTACCTATGCTGATGCTTCAATTTTCATACAGAAGATAGGACTGTCAGATACAAAGGAAAACTCAAATTCAGAGCAGTTGGGATGTTAGTAAGTTACCTTTTTATGCAAACATGCCGAATTAAGTCAGAGAGGCTTAAACTCTGAGTTGCAACCAAATGCCATAGAACGGAATCAAACGTACCCACTGCCTGACGTACAAGAACTGTTGGTAGTGGCCGTCTTCAAAGTATTTAATTAATTCACCTTGATACTATCTACATTTAATAGAGAAAAGTGTAAGGTACTGCATGCAGGCAATAAAAATGTGCATTATAAATATCATATGGGAGATACTGAAATTGAAGAAGGATTCTATGAAAAAGACCTAGGAGTTTATCTTGACTCAGAAATGTCTTCATCTAGACAATGTGGGGAAGCTATAAAAAAGGCCAACAAGATGCTCGGATATATTGTGAAAAGTGTTGAATTTAAATCAAGGGAAGTAATGCAATGCATTAGTAATACCTCATCTAGAATATTGTGTTCAGTTCTGGTCGCCTTGTTACAAAAAGGATATTGCTGCTCCAGAAAGAGTGCAAAGAAGAGCTACCAGAATTATCCTGGGTTTAAAAGGCATGTCGTATGCAGGCAGGCTAAAATAATTGAATCTATTCAATCTTGAACAAAGAAGACTACGCAGTGATCTGATTCAAGCATTCAAAATTCTAAAAGGTATTGACAATGTCGACCCAGGGGACTTTTTCGACCTGAAAAAAGAAACAAGGACCAGGGGTCACAAATGGAGATTAGATAAAGGGGCATTCAGAACAGAAAATAGGAGGCACTTTTTCACACAGAGAATTGTGAGGGTCTGGAACCAACTCCCCAGTAATGTTGTTGAAGCTGACACTGGGATCCTTCAAGAAGCTGCTTGATGAGATTCTGGGACCAATAAGTTACTAACAACCAAACGAGCAAGATGGGCCGAATGACCTCCTCTCGTTTGTAAACTTTCTTATGTTCTTAGATAAACAAATATAAAAATATATCAAAAAGAAACAAAGCAGTTAGTGGTGTCCAGGATATTCAGATTTGCAAGACTTTTGCAAAAATAAAGTACAGTTGCAATTGTTCACATTATTATTAGCCTTTCTACTGTTTGCATTTTAAATAAAATGTTTTTTACGGAGCATTGTAACATAAACATGTTTTCTTTATAGTACAAACTATACTGTAAATATTTGACTATGGCCCTAAATGTTTAATCAGCATAAGTGATATTGTACCGGTATATCTTGTTATCACTGAACATATACAGTATTACGTGTTTAGCAGTCTAAAGTTCAGTACTGTTTACAGGAGTCACTCTTCATCTCCGAGCTCTTCAGCAGTCTCGAGTAGCTCTCGCTACCAGAAGCAGCTGTCAGCAGCAGTGGCCTACGCCAAACTGATGCAGGAGAAGAGCGGCACCAACCTCATGAACAGCCAGCGGCTGTTTCAGCATGAGCTGCAGGAGACACAGCGCCTCCTGGAGGAGCAGCAGGTAATCGCTCTCAAACAGTGTTATATTAAAACAACCGTGTAAATATTACAGTGCATAACCTACAACCATGCAGTTATACTGCTTAACATGTAATTACTGTATATCCATGCAGTTATACCTTCAGCCCCAGATGAAACCATGTAAGGAGTAACAGAAAGTAATTTGCTCTAAAAGCTCAATGTTCGCTCCTGCTTAAAGTAGCACATTAAATGCATTTTAAAATCTTATTTTTTTTCCCCCCCCCCCGTTTCTAGTCGTTTTGAGTTCCGTTTCTAGTCATAGCTTTTTTATCTGTGTAGTTTCCTCCTACTTCATAACAGTGTGATGGAGGTTTTGCAGGAATTAACATCTTCTTCTCTAGTGCAGTCTGTAGTGCTACCCATGTGCTGCCACCTAAACTTTGTGTCACAGATTGAGAATCACATTTCACCCACGGAAGATTTCACATTTTGTTACTGTGAAAACGTTCCTCTTTGCAAGAGGACACATTTAAGTATAAGATTTATATAAATCTGTATAGTCAGTGTACTTAAACGTCAAGGGCATATCTTTTTTCAGCTTCTGTAGTGCCATATTTGCTCCTGTTTTTTAAAATTCAAAAAAAAAAATACTGTAACTGGACTTGTGTGCAGAAAGAGGTAATACATATTTTGTATTACACATTTGCGTAGACAGACTGTATTTCCAATCTTCCCCCAGGAGGCGGCACCAAATTACTTTGCTAATTTCACCAACATTATCCCACCAACTGTGTTTTATGCCTCATTTCCCAGTACATTAAAACACTTTCAAGCTGTGTTATATTTTATCCCCATACATAAAGTTTCCATACACTAATAAGGGCAATGTATGCCTACAAGACTAAAGGCTGGCATCATAGACCCTGATTATCACTAATCTTGGACTACCTTACCTAACATTAGGCACTTCAAGATTAGTGCTAGTAGCAGTCTGTAAAACCAGTCTTAAGAACTTAATTTTATTTTATTTAGATTAACAATTGAGTGTTTAAAGCAATAGCGAGAATTGTTTTCTCATAACAGTGCATCTTACCTGTATTGGTATGTATTCAGATTTAAAAGGGATGCAGTCAAATGATTACTGGAATGTCTAGGTTAATAAGTAATTGATTGATTCATTAATTAAATTATTTACAAGCACAGCAACTTTACAGAAAGGAAATCCTATAATGACATTTTTTAATCCTGATTCTGAACCTTTAAAAAATTAATCATAATATTGAGTGTGCAATCAGTGTGATACATGCAAACCAAAGATGCAGGTTTAACTAATTTGTTGCTGTACTTTGTGAGTCATCCTACACTGCCCAAATAATCAGGTAAAAGGTTACTGTAATACACGCAGAGCACTGAAATAGAAAGTCTGCAAACTTTCATTTTGACACCATGTGGGGGAAGAAAAGAGTCGTTAGGAGGTTCTGAGCCTGTTTATGTGAAAGCTCCACTCATGTGCATCTTTTTATCTGTGAATAAAAACCTACATTTGAGAAACAGAAAAAAAACCTACAATATTTGGACTCTAAGTATTTGGTTCATCCTACGTAACTTCCTTCATACTGTTCTGGCCACCAAAACTCAATTTCTACCTGTGTGTTTAGGTTATGGACAGTGTGTTTTGATAGACAATTTTCTATAGTCCTAGTCATCCATCATTATACCTAACTGCTATTATACCTAACTGTTGTCATTAACTCACTCACTAAACCAGCAGAATTAACTTATTTTGGTACTTTGTTTGTGGCGTTAAAAGCATGTAATTTTAGCCCAAAGCTTCACCTGCCTAGACGTGCTAAAGGATTAGCAGTGCAAACACAGGTTCCTTTCACATGAGATGCCAGTCAGGGAGAACTTTGGGGAGTTATCTTTTCATTTGTAAGGCAGAGGTGCCTTTGAGTGATTATTCAAGCAACCGTCATGTTCCGAGATTTTCAGTAATGGATTGTGAGTCTACTTTGTCACCTGTATTGGTCATAGACCACCCCTTAATTCCTTCTAAAATACTGAAGAGCAGAGTCATAATCCTATTTACATTTTTTTTTTTAATCTCCAAAGGAATGGACAGATTTAGATTAGGAATGTGTCATATATCTAAGATCATTGGGTCGGATTTCACTGAATGAAAATGCTCAACTAATATACACCAGAGCACAGTGAACACACAGAGAAAAACAGATTTCTGATTTGCTGACTTCATCTAAAAGTTTCACCAAAAGGTGATTTGGGATGTTAAAATTGGGTTTAGATATGTTAACCCAACTGGCGTTCTGGCTTTGTAAGCCTCTGCTACTATATTGACATCAGTTCATACTGTAAAAGTGTTTTAAAACACAGAGTCACGGTTGTGACAGTTCCATACTAGTGAAAGAGAGAGAAGAGAACAAACAGTCACTGTCAGACTATACAGGAGCACTTGTTTGTCAGGTTGTTGGTGCAACAAAATATATAAAAGTCTGTAGGTCATGTCACTCTTCAAACCTTTGACCTCCCTCTTTAAAGTTATAACAACTAATCAATGTTGTTGTCACTTTATTTTTCTTTTTTGAGTGGCGTGCATTTTTTTTTAGCTGATCAGCAGAAGCATTGATTTGAAAAGAAACATTTAGGATTGGTACAGTAATCGTAGCTATACATTGAAATTAAGAAGCTTTGAACGGTTATTTGTAATTCCACATATTATGTAAGTAGTAGAGGGTGACAACTCATTGCCACAAAAGGCGTGGAAAATTATCGGGTAGAAAATCCAAAAAATCTTCTCATCAGGGAAGGGCTACTGAGCAATCTATATAAAAGCTAGCCACTGACTTTTACACCTTGGCCATGAGACCACTCTGGGGTTCCATTGGATACTGGTGATCACAGATGACTAAGCAGAGGACATGGAAACAAAGGTTATTGTATCCAGGTGTCAGTTTCTGAGAAGCTTAGTAGAGCAGGTGAACATTTAAAAAGTTTTAACATTTTGAATGATTAATAGTGCTGTGTTCAGTTGTTTTAACAGAATCCTAACTAAGTCTTCCTTTCAAATTTCTTGTTTACTAAAGACAGGGAAATGGGAAAAATAGCCACAAGCATTAGAAATGTTATCCAAACATGCTTGCAAGTCAATCAGTAATTGAAAAAAAAAAAAAGCCAACCTTTTAGTAAAGAAAAATTAACAAAAGAGCTGAAAATGTACAAAAGAGAAAGACATTAATCAGTCTATAGTATCTGTTTCCTGATTGTGTTTTTAGTAATAAACATGTCTCCAAGTTGCTCAATGGAGTTGTGTGGGTAGTGTTTGTTAACACATACATTGTAGACAAGGTATAATCCTTTTGTCAGGTGTTAGCGACACTCATTTAAAGATAACATTTTACTGGGGAATCTCTATGGGCTCTAGAGTCTGCGTTTAGCTTTCTTTGTGTTTTTCAGTTCAAGTGGCCCCTATTACATTGTACAGTGTAAAATATCAATAAGTCTTTGCTTGCAGATTTTCTTTAGTTGCCTAACTCACCATGTTAACAGCATAATTTTAGCACCCCTACAGGGATATAGAAGATTGCAGTGGGGTAATCCCTTGAAGTACGATTTAAACACATCACTTTTAAGTGGTACCAGAATAAAAAGCTGAAACCACAAGAGAGATCTATTCAAAGACTGCTTCCTATCTAGGATTACCTGTAATACATGCTGTTAGCCAATAGATTTTATCTTCATGCCGTATAGAAAGGGAATATTTGTTTTTCTTTGTGTGCAATCTGAGTTAACAGTTTAGTCTTAGTGCTGTATACAGTATACTGTAACCCGAAGGGGTGATTTTAGGGCTGTTAAAATGCAATTAAATCAAGAATCTGACTTTAAAAAAGGCTCTTTGAGTTAAAGCAAAATAAAATAAAAGATGCATGTACTAACAGTATGCTATTATGTTTTAACACTGCCCATGGTAGTAGATTTGTATATAGCTTATTTTTTATTTACTTATTTAACCAGTAAAGTACTCATTGAGAACAAGGCCTCTCACAAGGTGGTCCTGATACAAACACACAAGCAAGTCAGGTCAGCAGTGGTCGAACACAGAAAGACGTAAAAAATAAAACCTTTAAAAAACGGAGATATCAGTATCATATATAAATAGTAGCACCACCACTAATTATTTAATTTAAGGTATTTTGGGGAACATTCAATATTAGTGATAGCAGTAAATAATCAGTAACAAGGAAGCTCTAAAGTATCCCTAATATATGTTTTGATTGAATTTGAAGTGATTGAAAATCAGATTTGCAGGAAACTGATTCCGAAGTCCATGGTAGAAATCAGAACTGATATTCGGTTTTATTAGCAATGAGCTCAAGTGTATAGTTTAGTAATGTGTTTTTTTTCTTTCTAGGATTTTCAACAAGAAGTCAGACAGCTTGGACAGTCTGAAAGCTTATCTAGCCTGGACAGCTTGGAGAATGAAGAGCAGAACTATATCTCTACGGCAAATTACCAACGTCCATTTTATACTTCTCCAGAGGACCATGTATCTGACAATTACAGGCGACCTCAGTCGTCACGGAAGCACCTTAATGGTATGTCCTCTGCAGCTGAGATGCCATTTTCTAAAACTGAGAGCCATGATCTGTGGAACCAGCACAGTTGGACATCTGCAAACTGTCAGACACGTCCATTATCAAACACAACTGATGAATCAATTAATAACAAGTGTTTGAACAGTAAGCAGCAACAAGAAACAGCTCATAACAGAAGAGACGCCCACTTTGATCATCAGTGTCCCAATGCTAAAGAATCATTTTATAATGACCACATTCCTTTAGCCCTAAATACAAATGTCAGTTGTAACCCATGTGGGACTGAACCTAGACTTACAACAGCTGTACAGGACAAACTTGAAAGACACAATGATTTAGTTAAGGGTGGTCTGACAGCTATACCGAGTAAAGCTTGGTCTACCCCAGATCCAACACCAAGAGAAACTCTAATTTCAACACAAGAAGGTCAACCAGAGTCAATCCAGCAAATCAGGAATCCATCAGTGCATTTCTCATCCCAACCTATTGCAACCCAAGTGATTTTACCTTCCAGCCATTCTAAAAGTGAGGCAGATACAAACAACACCTCTGCACCCCCCAGCACTTTACAGGAGACCATAAATCATACAGAAAGCACTCATGTAAAACCAGTTGACAAAGTTATTCCCATTCATTGCACAAAGGGTTATGAAAGCAGTTCTGTCACTGCCAAGAACTGCAGCGTTGGAATAGCCAATCACGGATTAAAAAGTGAAAAAGTTAATGATGCAGACATCCCTGATCATGTACCCAAGTCATTCCAGGTTAACATTAATGATACCCCCACTGCTGGTGAGCAAATAAGAACAGACAAATCACCATCCTATTCTAGTTCACTCCACAGCAAGTTAATTAGTGCTGTTTCTGAGACAAAGAATGAGAAGAAGATAATTAAGGGCATACTCAAAAAACAATCAAAGTATGTGACCCTCAATGGTGGCAGTGTTGTTTTCGGAAAACAAATTGGGGTATCTATCAGGGACAGCGTTGAGCTGACAAAACAGAAAGAGAAGGAATCGGAGAATGTCAAGACTAAGAAAAAACTGAAATGGTTCGATGAAATTGCTCAAGGGAATGAAGACAAAGAGGAGATGGGAGAAGACGAGGAACTAGCCAACCAGAATCAAGCTAAGAACTCCCAAGTTAAAAGCAATCTTAATAACCCATCAGCTGCTGCAAAACATCATCAGGGTCAGTTCCAGACAGCTACCATGACAACAACCCCTGAGGCGACCCAGGTCATGACTTCTGTGGCTTCCACTGGTTATCATTTCACTAAACAAGCTTGGGCAGACTCCAAGGGTCAGGACAGTAAGCTGCAGGAACAGAACGAGGCTAGTCCACGGAAGGGAAGGCAGAAGGTACCAAGAAGAGCTCGATCAGCCAGGGCTCGACTGGGCAGTGCTGCCAGCAAGACCAGAAAGGGCGCCATTTTCAGGCCGCAATCTGCAGGCGAAGCTGTCAGTGTTGTTAAATCACAGGGTAAAATCTTCATACCTCACCCCCCGCCCAAGATCCTTCCTTCTGAGGACAAGCAGCTTGTCACCAGAAATGGGGAGACAGTCATTAAGCCCCCCAGGACTCTTTATACAGACATTTACTCTGGTAGCAAAGGAAGCATGCCTGTGGAACATGCTTCATACAAAGACATTCCGGATGACTGTTCTCTGCCACAGGGTAATTCCTTCACCAGCAGTGCTGTCACCTTCACACCGTTCCCACCTTCCTACACAGTCTCAGCCTACGAGACTGTCACCAAGGCCACCTACATGGCCAACACTGTAGAGACAGTGACCCAGCAAAAGGGTTTGAACAGTTCTCTCAGACGGGGTCCGGTCTATGGAGAGAGCGGTCTACGTGTGGACCATACACCCACTGATGAGGAGATCACAAAGCTGTGGCAGGGTGTCCGCAGTGCACTGACATCCAAGGATGGTACTGTTCTTGTCCACAGTTTCATCCAGTTCAGTTGTATATCTGTCAAAAAATAGTTTAGAGATCTCAAAAGACACTGTATATAGCATTTTATTAGACATTTTGATTTTAGGGCATGGTAAAGGGGTCCATTTAAAGTAGTAAATTAATTTATTTTGTTGTTATTTTATAAAATAAGTCCAATTATTTTCTAATTAGCTCATTATTGAAACCTTGTTGAGTTGGTTTATCTCTGAAAATAATTTGATTATGTTTTAAGGCAGATAGCTTGGCACAACCCAAAGCTTGAAGACCTGTGATGACTTTCAAGCCACATATCATTTCAAATTGTAATGTTAATTGCTGCTGCAATAGCACAACACTCCCAAACGTGTGCGACTCCCAAGGCAAAACCAAGCTATCAAAGACCAAATGACCCTTGTGATAAAGTGTATTGACCTCTGATTGCCCTCATAGTAAAGGAAACAGCTAGTCTTTTCAAATAGTAACTTCACTTTATCTTTGGTAGTTTCAACACTGCTATATAGTTCAGTACTCCTGGGCGGGGAGAGGGGATTTTAGATTTTTAGAAAGATTATATATCTATCAATAGCATCTGCTTTTTATTGGCCTAGGGTTGCGATATTCCTTCCCTGGCCGGGTTATAAAAAGGAGCTATTTGAAAGAAATTCAACTGAGGGAATCTGAATCTCCCACGGGATTACTTTCATATTAATATACAGTGTATGTCTCAGAATTTATAATAATGAACAGTAAATCAGAAACAGATTTTCCTGGATTCTAAAGAGAATTTTGACCACATTTTTAACATACTTTTCTTTTTTTCTACTGTTATTTTTGTGCTAGATGACTCTCAGAGCTTTGCTGCTCACAATGGTCTTTTGTCTAACCTGCATCAGCCTCGACCCAATCTATCTCATCTTACCATTGATGGCGGTAGTCTGATGAATGGAGTCAAGTCGGTCACTAGAATGGGTGGATTTTTTGTTTCTCCATCAAACAGTAAGCTTGAACTTTACTATAAGTAAAATAACTTGTTGTCCTACTTCACTGAACGAATTTTATTGGTTGTCCATAGTATATAGAATTTTTTCAATTAAAATTAGGGAACGTTTGGTTCTGTCTCATGCCAGTGCTGTCCTTACCACACTTTCATGGTATAAAACCTGAACAATATCATGACTGATTTTAGTTGTAGTCTCCCGTAAATCTTGATTTCACCTTGTGATTTCTGAGATACGTTTACGTTAAAATATTGTCTCAAGGTAGCTTATACCCGTGTAAGATGTATAAAAATAAAAAAAAATCATTATATATATATTAGAACTATTTTATCAGCATATGTGGAGTACAATCTGCAGTTCATTATTAATACAGGGATAGTGCCAATTATTGCAGCCAGTTCCAACATTTTTACAAGTCACAAAAAAGGGAGGAAAGTCCCTACAGGTCATCTTTTATTCCATATACTGTAATATGGCAGCATATAAGTGATACAAAATTCAACCACTAAAAATAAGGACCACCAGTTGTAGGATACCACCCTACCACGGGGCAAAAAACCGAAAAATGACATTTTTCGTTTATTTGGATTGAATTGAGACAGAGATCATTGATGGTATAATTATGCTCCAGATTTTTTTCCCCAGATGGAAATTGAACTGGGCTCCCGGTAATTTAATGTTCATAATCAACACCTACTATACAATGTGGAAGTGAAAATGCCATGATATATTACTGTTAACACCTGCCAGGTTTTGCTAAAACATATTTTACTGCATTTACTTTTTTAACTTCTGGAAAGAACAAGATTACATTTTCTGGATCCTACTTTCATGGTTTTGATTTATCTTCTTTTTTGTGTGTGTTGTAAAGCTGCTGTCAACAGGAGAAAACAGATCATGGACAGTAATGGGACTAAACACAGAGCTCTTCTGGAGCAAAGGAGACAGACCGTAGGCTCTGCTACCAGGAAGCCAGCTCTCAATGGACAGGTATTTTATGCTGTTTTATAGTGAAAATGAAAGCTACTGGCAAACGATAAGACTTGTAACCTTGTTAATTGTGGTTTATGGTGAGTCAGTTAAAAATAAATGTTATTCTGGTACGGTCAACTCCCTCCTCTGTCAACCCCTTTCAATTTGATCTTGCACCAGTTCTCTATTAAGACCCTAAGGCTATTAGGAGCCTCAGGTTACCCTAATAGATGATCTTATTTTAGTGTATATGAACTTGTACATATTACAATTTTCACATAATCTGTATTGCTAACCACATGCTTTACCTAATGTATTTTTCAAAAAGGTTTTGGTTGGTTAAGATCCATCCATCTCACAGCTGCCTTTTTTAACTTTTTATCACTTGCCTGTGACTTTTTTCTAAAATAAAACTTATCTATGAGTAATAGCTTTGCCTTCTATAAAGAAATGTACTGTATAATCTATATCTGATTTGGCAAGCAAATAATGTGACTAATGTAATCTTGTTTTTGGAAATACACCTCACTTTTTACAAATCCTTAACCTGTCGGTGTGATGCTTCCCAGAGCAGCATTGGATGTTTTTGGAGTCTGCACAAACATTTAAAAAATGGTGGATATGTTGAAAAAAAGGGAGATTACTGTAGAACAGTATGTTCCCTTTTTATCAAGAAATTAATTAGCCTTCGGCTGCAGGTATTACTAATGAGAAAGCTGCTAATCTGGTAGTTATCAACAAAATGGTCATCCACTGTTGATCAAGAGCAGTTTCTTTTATAATTAACCCTAAAGTAAGAGCTTATCAATTCACAAGCATAGCACCAACCTTTTTCTTGTACCCTTTCTATTTCTCCTCCTGTATTACATACAAGTCAGCCTGGAAATGGAAATCCGTGTCGGTGACCTTCTGCTAGTCTCCATAAATCTATAAATCTAATGACTCAGGCCAAATTAGAATATAATATGTAATTAACTTTTAGCGTTTAGTCAGATAATAAATCACAATTAACAGAGTCGTCACAGTGAATCATCTCTGTGCTCCTGTTCACTAAGCAACTGGCTTAGTATCCAAGCTGTGTGTGTTACTACTATTTTAATAGTAAATTGACTTTTTTTATATTTTATTCCTAATTTTATTCACAGCAATGGCCGAACCTAAACTAAATCTAAAATACTTTTTTTTTTTTTTTTTCAAACAGCACCTTGATGACTTGTGTGCAACTAACCAATAGACTGAGTTTTCACATAATCAGAATCTTTGACTGTGCTTTTGTGGGTGAAAATAGACAGAATTTGGTACAATAACTCTTTATAAAGTCCAATTACTTCATTACAGAAAATAAGGTATTCCTTTGTTTTTCAGGGATCTGTAAGGACTGTCCAGATCAGTCCATTCCCAAGCAACTTTGAACCAGTAAGCATGTTAAACCCTGATCAAGGTATACTATAATATAATATTGCACATGTTTTTATTAGATCTGCACCTCAACAGTTATCAGTTAAAAAAAACTGTGGTAGAACTTTGATGTCTGGTTTCACACAACAGCAAACGGTCAGGCTTTCATTTTATTGGCACTTACTTGTTCTTTAAATGTTACCTATTAACTTATTAATATGTTAACATGTTGTTTATGTTAATGGTTATAGAAATCTTGTTGATTTTTTTACCTGAAGAATCAGCATAGGCCTTATCTTACACATAAATAACAGGAGGGGAATCTAGTGTAGAATCTACACCTGCAGACAAAGGCTCCATCAAATGTCCTCATATGCACATTAAAAATACAAGGCGCTTTGTTAAATTGTTTGTCTGCTGTACCTTAACTTAGTGTTGTTATTTTTACTTGCATCACAAAGAAGATGCCTGCGGATCTCAAAGAGACTGCTTTTATCATACGGAGACAGCTTGAAATAAAACAGGCTTTTAGATAAGGTCTAAGGCCAAGCAGTCACTGACTTAAAAGCTTATCTTCATCAGTCACTTGCCGAAACTGCAAGTGTTGTTTTAACGTAATTAAGAATGGAGATGGCATTACAAGCTACAAACTTATAGTGCTTTAATCCAAAACTAAACCCAGATATTGTTAAAAAGTTAAAAAAAAAGGCAAATGCAGATGTATTATACTGCAATACATGTTGGTTTGTCAGTGTTTTGTGGATTTTGTGTGCTATTAGTTATATACAATATATATACCAGTGAGAAGTACAGGGGAGGTGTCCAGGTTTAAACATTAGTCATTATAATTTAAATAATTTAAAAACATTTTTCAATAATTGGATGAAAGGGATGCAGACATAGTCTGTTTACATGAAGACAGCAACTGTTTGTCAGTCATTCATTAAACTTTTGTTATAAAATACTACTCTTAAAGATCTAGAAGAATGTGCAGTTAAACAAAACACTGTTTATAAATGACTTTACAATGTATTTACACAGTTTTAAGATTGTATTGGAGGTAAGTTTAGTTAGTTGCTAGGCAAAATCCATTTGTAATGTTATGCTTACTTTAGATTTGTGCTTGAAGGTACAGAAGGACAACTGCACATTAGGTTAGGGATAGGTTCATGGTTTCAGTTGTTACACTAGAGTACAATGTAACCTCTGTATTTTTAAAAGGTTTCATATGGCTTGTTGTGTGTGTGTGTTCTCTGTTGACAGTTTCTGAGAGCACAGCCCAGTTTCTGCTGGCAGAAAACCTGGCACATACCTCCACTGCGGACAGTGAGATCCTGGCTGCCATGGAAACAGTACAAACACAGAAACACAAGTTCCTGCAGCACCGGGCCCAGCACCTGGGCCTCAGCGCATTGTCCATGGAGGAACAGAAGCTCCTTCAATCGCTGGACCGCCTCAACCACAGGCTGCTGCGTAAGAGGGATTTCATTGACTACATTTCAAGTATTTGTTTGAAATTTGGATATTTGGGAGAAAGGTCTCTTGAGAAACAAATTCAATAGCTTTAATAGGCCACACATTCAATTATTTTAAAATACTAAAAAATAACACACAAATAATGAAATGCATGAAATGTCTTAAAAGTTGTTTAAGATGCTTAATTTAAGCACAAAGTTGTCTTACATTGTCACACATCTGTGCCTACTGTTTCTATATCACCAATTACTGACCGCAAAATGAAATTCTCTCACCCAGAGGTTTCATGCAAGTAGGTATATAAAGGATATAAACGACGACTCTTGATTTGTTCTAATAAATTTGCACACTCCTGTATGGAATAGACATGAATGGTATGCTGTTGTAAACTTTTATAAGGGAATGTCTGCTTTGATGATTGCATCAGAGATGAAATATCTTTTAGTCATTCAGTAAATCAGATATAACGCTGCACCTGCAAAACAAAACACTCAGTAGTCACAGCATGCATAGTTTTTAAATTGTAAAACTGCTTTGGTGAAATTATTTAGAGGATTTCAACAGGCAGTGCGCTAAAGAGATACCACTTATTCTAAGGTTAAGAAGTATAGCTGTTTGATTTAATAGAGCAGTAATTCCAATGTTTATGAGCTGGTTTAAACTTGCTTTTAAATGTGTGTTTACTGCTATAGTAAGTTAGCACAGATAAAAGAAGGCAGGGTCAGTTTTATGAATACCAATTTCAAACGTACCCCACCAAGGTAATCAGGTTGATGGGGCAGTTCCCCTGAAGCACCACACCTTCAAATCAAAGCAGTGTCATGCAGGTAGGACACAGGGTGGTGCAGCAGCATTATCCTCTAATTAGAGCTCTCACTTTTCTCTTCTCTGGATACAGGTAAGAATGTACACACTGCCACCCTGATAAAAGATAATTGTTGACGAATGGCCTCTTGAATTGAGGGGAAAGACTTCTCTTCTCATAATTTTGTCATGCTTTTTTAGACGTACAGGATGCTTGTGGATGGAATCCGTCTGCGACAGGAGTTTTGCAGATTACTTCTCTTTTCGTGAGTATCCGAGCTAGCTGCTCTTTCTAAGTCAGCTGTATTTATCATTTAATGTATAACTAAAGCATAGAACTGTTGGACTGTTCTTTCATTAAAGGTGCTATATAAAACCATATTACCTTGTTATGTGGCAGCATCAAAAGGTTTCTATGTGTTATAGAACCCCTAAACGAGAATAACTGCACAGTATTTTATGTTCACAAACTGGATTTTTATTTCAGGTTATAAACCAGGGTGTCCCAGCAGGCCCAGCAACTCGGTCAGGAGAGATGTCTGTTGCAGCCCGGTATAGAAATCGAAGTGCCTCTGCTGACAATCGCACGCGATTACAGAGACGATATTGAGACAACTGCAAGCAGTGCTCATCGGTTTCAAATTTTAAATTCCACTAAATCCGGTATTAAAGACTGCAGTACCTGTATGGAAGGACCAGCTTTATATTTACCCCGCTGATGAATCCCCATATATTAAAAGGTCTGATTGTGTTTGTGGTTATTAAAAACTGCATTATAATAAAGCACTTTACTTTTTTAAATTAACTTTAACTTACAAAAAAAAAAAAAAATGTGTAATACTAATGTTGTTTGCAAGTTTGGGGAAAACTTGTTATTTGCCTAAACCATCCAAAAAATAGCAATAATGTTTAGAAATAAGCCACAGCCTAGGTCTTCTGATTGTTCTTTTATTTTTTTATCCAGTGTTTTTTCCTGGATTCTTTCTACCCTTGGAAGGTACAAGATATACTCTACTGTAAAACATGCAGACAGTAGATCTCCCTGTTGTGCACCCTGCTTTTCTTTTATATAGTACAGCTACAAATATATATTTTTGAAAGATATTTTATATTTACATTAAGCTTTTTGATATATCTGATAATTTTTTATGTACATTAAAATACAGATGGACTATAGAATTGCTTTGTGTACAATAATTGTGTAAATAATTGAGTCGATTTAAGTGTTGTTGCAGTTTGCAGTGTAATAACAACAAAAAAAATAAAGAAAAAAAAAGCAATTTGACAATTCAATGTACAATAAAACCTAGGTTTACCATCATTTGAACTATTCGGTGCCTTGCAATTACCAGACAGAAGTTTGTTTTTTCTTCCATGTACAAGTGAATGACAGCAGCATCTTGAATAAGCTGTCACCTGTGTTAAACAGTCACACATGTTCAGTCCCTTTGGTGATTCAGATTTTGATGTTAGGGTTAAAGAGAAAGTAGCGGGGTTCTGAAAAATACAGCGTTACACGTCCCCACTTGTTGCTACAACTGCTTAAATAACGTACCTGTAATTTTTCCTTTCATTGTTAACGTCGCCCTCTAAATCACTGCAGGAAGAGCGATTTAAAAAAAAAATAATAATAATAAAAATACATAACAAGTGCTCTGGCTTTTCTGTTCCGTACCACATCATGGATCATATTCGCTGTGTTACCTGTTTGACAATGCGGGCAATAATCCTTGCACTATCAGTGCATTAGAGCAGACATTTTGAAAAGAGCTTTGAAACAGACTAAAGTTGTAAGTTTAAAAAGTTGTCAGGGTGTTAACAATGAAAAGAAAAATTACAGGATTGTTATTTGAACAGTTGTAGCAACACGTGGGGACGTGTAACACAATATTTTTCAGAACCCTGCTACTTACTCTTTAAGGTTAGGGTTTGAGTTTGGTATTCCGAACAAATCCCATTCACTGTTCACACAATGCATCCACCAAGTTGAAGTTTGTTTGCAATTTACTGTATTTACTCATGAGATACAAGCGCTTAAAGAAACCCAGAGCAGATCCCTTCAAATGTTCATAAAGGTAACCTTGGTGAGGCTTGGCAAAGCTGTGTGGGAAACACAGCAGGCATCATATTTCTTTTGAATTTCCATAGACATTAGCAGTCCCCAATACTGTTTATCTCTGTTTCAAGGCAACCCCACCAGTCAATTCTATTGAGATAATATGTACATCAATAAAAAATCTTGTTAATAATTTAAGATGCGGTTCTGTTCAAACACTGTGAATTCTACCTCTAAAAGTTTATTATTTTTTAGTAACATGAATGATATGTAGAACTGCAGGGAATAGTTGACAGGCTTGTGTCCCACGTCACACCATTTATGACTAGTGCTTAAATTAATGGGTGAACTACATTTTTGTCCAAATGACTCCGAGACCAAAATTCAGCGCCTTATTGATTTGAGCAATTCCAGATTCCTGAACAGTAATTGAAGGGGCATCAAACAAATAAAGTGCTATGCACTACAAAAATATATGTTTTTGCATTATTATTAATTTTAACACTGATGTCCATTATTTGTTATACGTCAATTTCTGAACATAATGTATTAATATTAGCTATTGTTTTAATTACATTGACAAAAAAATTAAAAAATAAAGGAATCTAATTATATCCCATTTAAAAAATATCTACCCTCGAGCATGTAGTGGGACACTGAGTGGGTAAAGTGCATATTAACAAACTAGAATATTTGATGCTGTGTATGCTGTCAATTCATTGTGTGGTGCTATTTTGCATTAGACAAATGCCTGACTAAACAAAATCATTTGCTGTTAAATGTTTTTTTTTTTTTTTGGTGTTGTTAATCTATTTTTGTATATATTGTAGTTATCCAAAGCGATCAAACATTAAAATTTCAGTTTTGTGATGAACATGATTGTGTATAGTTTGTAATATTAAACAACAGTTTTTTTGGAGTGACAACAAACACAGATGACATTGTAATAAAATTAAAGAGATGTCATTTTTGAGTTTTGGTCATTTTAATTTAAATTATCATTCCATTTGTTTTATTTTGTATTCAGTTATTTTGTTACATACAACTATCCATAAATCGAACAGTCTCTATTGCTATGCAGCACATTTTTATATGGAAAATCTACATTTAACAAAAAACACATGAATCATGGTAAATGCTGGCACCATATAATCAAATATTTTCATTTTGTTTTGAAATTTTTTCTCTCCTAAATTAAATCCAGCAATGGTATGTTGGGATTATTTATTAAATTATTTATTTATTTTCAGTAAAACAAATTGTTTGTATTATAAATTAGTGAGGAACTGATCCTGAACTGGTGTTTACTTTATTAGGTATCATTCAATAAAAAAACGATGTAATCAGTATTAGTTAGCATTGTTTACCTGTCCTTGTAGCCTTTAGGGAAACTGAAATGCTTTTGTATTTGAAATACAATTGCAGAAAAGATAAGGGCATTTGCTTTGTTTGTATATTGGTGTCTCAGTAGGTGTCACACTCTCCTCTTAGCTGGTAGGTCATGGGTCAAACCCTGCCTGGGAAAACCTGCCCAAACTCCTGTCCACTCATCTCCCTGCTCCCCTCCACACAAGCTGTGTTGGTGTTGGAAGAAATGTTAAAGCAAGGCCCTGTCCTGACTTGACCTCATTTTAATCATATTAACTTTTTAAAACCTACTTACTCTAAGATGGGAATACCCAAAGGGCTATCCTAAACCATAAATTAAAATAACAAATAATAATAATAATAATAATAATAATAATAATAATAGGGCATTACACCATTGTGATATCGCCTAGTGATTGTAAAATACAATTTCCTTCCTTCTGTATTGGTTGAACTGCAAAAATGAATGTGCACTGTCTTCACTGGCAATACCGAAGGGAACGTCGCATTGGCTCTGCTGTTCCCGTGGGTTAGGGAGGCAAAACTGTCAGGGACTGTTTCTCCACATCGTGCCACAGTAAACCCTGCTGCCCAGGTGCCCAGTAATCTCAGAGCTGACACCTGAAAGGTTGGCCTTTGTCCTCCAGAGGCCAGTAGCTCACTGACATCCGCTCTCGAGTTCCTGGGTTTAAAAGACGAAGCTGGCTTGGTCGCGGGTCGGAGGATTCCTACTGATCCTTCGGATCTCCTGATCTGTGGGAAATTACTACGGTGAGCAGATACAGTAATTGGACATTCCAAATTGTGGAGAAAATCGGGGGTAAAATAAATGGGCACACTATGTGTTTAGCAGCCACTAAAAATTCGGCATATGTAAAGAATGTTTTTCATCTGCTATTCTGAACCCACTATCAAGTTAGCACTTTGCCATCATAATCCATTAAATGATATTTAAATGTAGTCAGATAAAGAAAAGATCATGGAATACTAAACTGGTGCAAACATAATGAGATGTAAGGATTTTGCCTTCCACTTTTGCTGACCCTCCAAAAACTTTCCACTTCCACCGACAAGGTGCAAACCATTGTAGAAGTGAGTAATTAAGAGCTGAATAAAACCACACACCTTCAGACACCTGTTGTTAGCCTCAGGATGGCTGCTGTGGTACACTTCCTGACGTGGCGACGCTTGGCTCTTGTTGAGGACAGGCAGGAAAACCTTAGTAGGAGTAGGGCAAGACGGAGAAGACCCTGCATATTCAAACCTAGGCTCACTTTGGGATCCTGGAGGATCGGTGGTAAGGCATTATCGTCTCACTCTGCAGGTCATCCTAGACCTAATAGCTGATCATCTTTTCATCACCTGGCTGACTATCCTCCTGGTAACACCAACAGCATTGACTTTCTCCACTATAGAGGACCACATGGCCTCTCTGGCAGCATAACTGATGTTGGCTGAGGCTTTTCCAAACAACTCAATTTCATGCTGAGTGACCTCAGCTGTAAGGACTCTTAGCTCCTCAGAAAACTTTTCTTTTCATTCTCCCGTGTGCCAAGAGGACTTTGCTGCCCTTCCTCTGACATATTTTTTTTGTTTGGTTTGATTTCCTTGCTCCACAAATCTCACACAGCACCTACTACTCCTAACTCACATCACCTCTGGGCTATAAGTGCGGCCGCCAAATAGTCTGATGCAGAGGCGCCACTCATTATGACCCTCATTATCATGATTCCAGCTCATTATTTGTACATGTTGAGTAATTTGCATTGCTCTTAAGCTTAAATAGGCCGCAGTGCAAAATAATTGCTGGGTAGCTAGGCAATTTGGATTTTGCAGCCACAATTGTTTACAATGTGCCTATCCTTACATCAGCCCTAAATGTATTAAAAAAAAGTAATGTGTAGTTCTTGGGACATGCATTCTGACCTGCATTTGGGTAAAGGGCAGACAAGTGTCATTACTTGTACAGTTTTGTAAAGATGACCAAAGAAGAATTCAGTTATTGTCAAGGAGGGAGGCAACAGTCTCTTTGATCATATCTCTTGATCCCGGGTCAGTGAGTCAGCATGGTTTCCAGTAAGTTAGTTAAGCTCTTCTACCGCCCACATTTTTTTTTTCTAATTACAGGTTAAACAGCACTGAGGCTGCTGTATATTTATTTTCAGCAAGTAATTGTCTCTTTCGATTAGAGTCAGTCACAGACTGGCTTCGCACTTGAGCACTAATTGACTTATCCCCAAACCGGTCTTCTCTGTCTATTGACACGCATGGTGGTTAAAGATGTCCCAGGCCAAGTAGAAAGTAAACAGTTGTATTAAAGAGTTATGCTTCTCAAAGGAACAAAGCTAATTATGGCCTCTCACAGCATGTCTTGGCTTGTTGCTGAAGGTGGAGGACAGAAAGTAATGAGCTCTTGACTTGGCAGAGGCTTGCTCTCTCCATGCTAACTTTGATAGCGTTAAATTCAGTTTGAACACGCCCAAAGCACAGGTTTCAGCGCATAAAGTGTCTTTTCACATTCAATTAAGTTGCTGTTTTTGCAGTTAAGTGCATGCAATAAAACTGACTTTCCATTTTTGTCAAAATTCGGTTATCGTCTAAGTAAAAATCCTATTAGATTTAAAACTGTTAGTAAAGGAGGTCGTTTTAGTCCCATATGAAATCTACTTTTTTTCTCCAATCTATAGTTAGGGACTGGTCAAAAAAGAAGTAGTATAACAGTATTATCTAATGGTATCCCAAGCATTTACTGGCATCCCAGTGTTTTATAAATAAGGCCCTGGTTTTATTTGAGTATTACCGATAACAAGCTTCTGGGTGAAAAGGAATCCTGCTTGGTCGTGGGATCGGAGGACGCCCACTGAATCTTCAGTCCTCCTGAGCCATGTGGGGAATTGCTGTGGTGAGGAGAAAAGCGATTGAGCATTCCAAACTGGGAGAAAATCGGGGAGGGGATTATAATTGGATACACTCAATTAAAAAAAAAGTCAAACACGCTTCATCAGTTGCTGTCGTTTTAGTTTTCCTTATAAACTTTTTTTGTCCTTGTCCTCAAACACAACAGCGTCACATGTGGTATCACAGTGGTAACAATACCAGTGTAATAGTGCTTTTTCCAATACACACTGATTGTAATTCTTAGCAGGATCCTTCTAAGCAGTAGCACCAGTGTGCTTCCAAATTTGAACCAGCCCAGGAGGACTAAATATCAATAGTCAACCACTCTTCTCACTGTCTAGCTAATCATACACCCTCTATTATTGTATTCAAATGGTACCTTTAAAAATAAAAATAAATTAAAATTAAAAAAAAAGAATTCTGGGTGAATATGTTATAATTTGGTAAAGATTTTCCATTTAGATTGCAAATGCGGTGTATTTAAAAGAATATTCTGCAGCAGACGCCTCTGGGGCATAGCTGTGGAAACATTGCAGAAGAACAAGAAGATTATTCTTTTTTGTTCATGGGAAAGGCTCTGTTACATGTAAAATGTAGAATGGACTTCTACATGCTGTCTATCATGGCAACACAACAGGAACAGTGTAAGACAATCCATCCACCTAGTTGATCAAAGCCTTCAGGTTATCATTAACCGGCTGAAACCTTCAGAATTACCTGTGTTGAAGTCACCTCCTTAAGGCTGACACCTGGATCCTAGCAGACTTTCAAAATCAGTCCTCAATTGCCCTGGGATAACTATAACTTTTTTTTTTTATTTTGTCTCTGACAATAAAGTGAGTTATGTAGTGAAAGATGGTGGAAAACAGCCAAGAGATTACTGATCAAGCTGAGAATTGTTATTTTGAGATTGCATGATTATGTGTCTTTCTGGTATGACGTGGTCTTTGGAAATGTGTTGCCTGGGTTAATTAAAAAAAAAAATTTGGTTCAAGATCCATACCATGTTGATGTGTATTATTTATATAAATGATTTTGGGACATGTACAGTATGTACATATGTGGAAACAAAGCATAGGTGAATTTAGTGATTTCAGACCAATTCTTATGCATTTCAGACACTTGCATCCAGTCTGAAAGCATTATAGATGGGTACAAAGCATGTTGGGCAGGTTTTTCTCTGTGTAGATAATTGTCCAGTACTGTAGAGTCTTCCCTGCTCTCTCGTTTTGTGACAGCGGGTGGGTGAGAGTGCTCTGAAATGAATTTCCCAGTTACATCATACACACACCTACCTTCTTACCTATCAACTGTACTTGATTTACAAGTCGCAGCTTTCTGTTATGGTTGTGGATGTACAACTCTCATAAGCTGAGTCATCTCAGCTGCTTGTTGGCAACACCAGGCTCAATGTGTGCCAAGATGTACTGTGAGAGACAAGATAATTGATGAGAAAAACAATGTTTGGAACTTTTATTTATAATTTATTATTCTGACAGTTATCAATAAAAGAAATACATGGGAAAATGACAGGGGCTGTATTGAATTAATGAGCACTGCATGCTTTCATTTAAAGGCTGAGGAATAATCCTGTTTGGGTGTGGGAGGACTGCGTTTATCTATTGTGTATATAACAATACCCGTACAGCAAGCACTTTAATTTTGTCTTATAGGGGCATTTTTTCAAAGTGTATTTGTTTTTAAACAAAGGTTTCGGCATACATGCACTGGCAGTCAGTATAAAAGGCAGTTGGAACAAAAGAAATACCAGTAGCTACATGTTTTAATGAATACCTGCTGCATTTCCTGCACCACTGTCTGGATAAGGGGCTATAGATCCAGTAACAACCAAGATAAAATTACCTGTAACCGGAAATAGGGTAACAGGACATTCATTTATGAAGTATTCAATAACTCTCCTCGGGACAAAGCAGATTGCTGTTAATTACTAGGGGAAAGATGTGTCATAGCTGCACATGTCCAAACTTTTGGAATGCTGGGATGATGATTGATAAATGAGTTTAGGAAGTTTAGGGTGTTATCCCTATCATTTAATAGAAAGTTAAGGATGTTATACAGTACCTATAATTTAATAGGTGTTACTTAAAATACACCTTGTATTGTCACCAAGCTTGCAGTGACGGAGCAGCATTGCTGGTGGGTTTCTTGTGATTGTTGCGCGTTGCGTAGTTTTGGAATAGAGTAGCTTTTACAACCCAGTATTTTCCCTCAAGCTTTGTTTGACAGGCAGGTATTTTATCTTATATTTGGGGAAGTGGGTGGTTCGCTGGAGACAGGTGCTGTTTAAAATCAGCTTTACCTTAAGGCCAGGCAGATGGAACAGCTGTACACTAACACAATTTATGAAAATTGAAATAAAAAACGTTCCCAGTTTAACTGCATCAAAAACGTTACAGAAATAAAACACCCCAGCATGCTGTTTGAGGCTGTTTTTTTTTTAATTATTAGCTTTCCTGAAAAATTAAAACAGATTATACAGTTTAGATTATTCCTAACTGGCAGGGAAATGTACAAATGTATTTTATTGTTATTATTATATTGAATTTTTAAAAAAAAAAACTTTAAAAATTGCATTAGAAGATGATTAATTGGAACACTAATTTCAGTACTTTTGTTCCTCATTTGTTGCATTTGTTATTGAAAATGTTATTACATCTTCTCTTAAATAAATAAATAAATAAATACAATTTAGGTGTGTGCAACAAATACAAATAAATTGAATTTAAGGTTTGGGATATGCCTGTGAGATTTTACTTTCTATTAAAAAAAAAAAAATACTGCATTTTGCAAACTGTAAATTACTAACTGTAGAGTAGCCATGTTTTAAATACACTCCCCATACAAGTTTCAGTAAAAACACGACATATTCCAGTATGGAAGTTTCTGTCTGCGTCATGGTTAGCTATAGTTATTGATAAATATCTCTGATTGGTGCAATCCCTCACGCTCAGCACAACGGAAGTCGGGTATGTGAGCTTACTTCTTGTTTCGTTTCCACGACAACAGTAAACGGTGAACGATAAACATGACTGCTGTTAGAAAGCTTCAAGGGGATTCAAAATTCAGCTTTAATCTGCTTTCGAATAAAACCTTTTCCTTTCTTAAAGACTGGAACACGTCGCAACTTTTAATGAAATGGTGAACACCCCTTTTTTTTTCATTTACTTCCCTCAGAAAATGGGACGTGTGACCTGTTGATGGAAACATTGCCCATTCAGGTCAATTCAAGTGTCTCAATATTTCGTGATTTTCTGTATGAAGTTTGTGTAAAAAACGTATTACGCAAACGTTATTGTAGATATATTTATATAAAGTATTTTTAAAACACTTTTTTAAATGATGAGCAGTTGAGTAAAGCATTTAATATCTCCTGCAGTAGACACCACTAGACAGTTACTGCATATACGTTTTCTTTACAATAATATATGTATTATGAAGATGAACATTAATATTATATTTGGTTTCATAGATAAATGCTGAATTTTCTTTCTATTATTATTATTATTATTTTTATTTATTTTTTTATTTATTTATTTTTTCAGGTCCATGTTGGGGAGAATTACAGCACAAGCATTTAATTTTGATCAGTTTTTCCAGCCTTACCAAAAGGATGATTTTGTAAGAGTAGGTATTCGTCTTTACTATTTTTTAGATGAACTGTATGACAATGGCAGTGTTCTAAATTTAAATCAGTGTTGCTACTTCCCTAATCATTGTGAAGTTCATCTTTTGTGTATTTTATAGAAACAGCTAAATTAAAAATAGTCTTTTATTTTTAAATGTACATGTTCTAACACATAACCTAAAGTATCTGTTTGTGTGTCTGTTTGTTTTTTTTAACCCCCAGGATTTCTTCAGTGACCCTTGTGTTGTTTCCAATTTGAAAGTTGCAGATAGTCCCGGAAAATGGAGGACCTTAGGTATATTAAGAACAATGTCACTGGCCTTTTTAAGGCATGTCGCAGCATGTTAACTTTGTTATTACTGTTGTGACAGGAATTTTGTTTTGTTTTGTTTTTAACTGGTATAGCAGGATGGGATGGTTCATCAGTTCAATTTACTTGTTATTAGCAGGAGAAACCAAGACTAAATGGAAGGTTTCATCAAACAAAAGACTCAGGGGCATTGTTCTGTGTATGCCTTCTATATGAATTGCAAGTGCAATACATAGTTGATTTAAGCAACCTATACGCCACCAGGTTACACCATGGCTGGGTGTTATTGGAGCATTTGCAGCTTTGCTGAGTCCTCCTGGATTGCATTAACTCATTATTTATAGGAGAACCCCTGGGATAAACACAGATGGATGTCTGAGGCAATCCAAGAGGATTTTCCAGTGCTCTAAAACTATACAACTAAATGTATACAACTACAGCCAGTGTGTTTTAAGACCCAGATCATATATATTTGTATGTGGGTCAAACTATTTTTAAAATAATGACAATGTTGGTATTGGAGGGTACACGTCAGTTTCTGATTTCTCTGACAATACAGAATATGATTCATTTTGACAGATAACTAAAAGAATAGACCATTCTGAGCAGTATCATAGGGAAATAAGATCATTTTAACAATCAACAGATTATGTGCACAATCCTGCTGTTTTTAGTCGAACCATAATATGCAAAAACCTTGCACAGTACAAATGCAATAGAGTACAATAACCTGCTAAGATGTTTGTATTGTTTGGTTTTGGAGATGCGTACTTATGTTTTTTCTACATGAACATATGGTGTATTTAGGTCATAGTAATCTTTTTCATGATACTATTAGCTATTGTTTTGTATTTACAGCTATGGATGTGTATTACTAACATACTGTACTTGTTAATATATGTATTTACATCTTAATAACAGCTTTTCATTTTTCACCCACTTTGTAGACACAAAAGTGACAAAAGTTAAGGCAGAACTGATTCCATGCACCAGAGTTTCAATGGCATTATTTGACCCTCTGTATTCGGATGGAATCTTAAGAACAATGGGCCACATTCGAAAGTGCTTTGATGAATTTTATGGAGATTTTGATGAACTGAGAAAGGTTTGAGTTAATTTATATTACATATTTTCTCCGTTATTACGTTATTCATGTCCGGCTTTAAAATAAAGTATATAGTAGTACAAAATAATAATATCACATGTTTGTGGTAAGTGTTGCAATGAGATAATCACAGTTTATAGAGAGATATAGCAACCGTTACTTTTAAGTTTTAGATTTAGAAGAGATTGCCAAACTGAGAAAGCTGAGGAAAGTAGCACAGCACCGTTTTCATTTTGCATCTTATATCCGTACAAATAAGCCAATACGACTTTAAAACATGAAAACTACATTTAGTAATTACATCAGATAAGGGCAAACGTGTTGTTTTTTTTTTTCGTTGCTTGTGTTTTACCTTTCCTAAAGTAACCCCTTTTTTTCTTATAAAATCTAAAAGATGCTGATATTGGAGGACTCTGAAAATTATGAAATAATCAGCCAAGTGGATCGTGAGGAGTTTCTATTTCGGCTGTTTAAACACTTCTGCCTGGGCGGATCTCTCTGCCAGTATGAAGATGTTATTGATCCTTATATAGAGACTACCAAATCTGTTTATAAGGACATGGTTAGGTAAGTATATAAGAAATGCTTTACAATCACATTGAAAAACAATCATGACTCTAGTGGGAAGGTGGTCATCAAACACAATGGTGAATGTTGTGGGTATAATGGTTTGTAAAGGCTTTACTAACAGTTAAGGATAGTTTTGAGTCAATGCACGTTATTCATAAAATATGAATATAAAATGTGTGCCAAAGTAGTGAGAACAGTAGAGCCTTCAAAGTCCTTGCCAGAATGCTACGTCTGTAGCTTACAGAGTTTCTCTTCGATTCAAGGACAGGCAGGAGGAATAATACGTCATTTACTTTTTACTATATTGCAATTTTTTATTGTCAGGAATTTCAGTTTCTTGTCTCAAAGATACATGATTATCCACCATGCATGCATATCCGTGAACACTATAGTTGAGGTGACTACAGTATACACAAATGTTTAATCTATGAGAATCACTCATCCCACTGTGATGGCCATTCTTTAACAAAGAGTTAGGAACTTCATCTTGTAAACTATTCTTTTTTTTTAATGCATATGCATTTGTTATGAAATTGTGCTTTGACTGACCTCTGATATGCTAATTATAACTTTAGCGGGAGAACTGGCAAAGATGGAAATAATTTTATATGGGATACGGGTTGCTTTACAGGTATTGTTTATTTATTTAATACATTAACTTGAGTGATTGCCATTATGGTCTGCCTGTTTCAGATTATCCCTAACTTTAGATATAATGCATCCATTATCAACCTTTTTTAACATCAGTTATCCACTTCATATGAGGTTCCAGCGCTGCTATCCAGACAGGGAAGGTTTTATCCACCTTGCTGCAGTGTTTCTAAAACAGCCTGTTTGTACAATATGAATCTTACGAAACAAGGCAACCCGATTAGAATTGCAGTTAGTTGAAGCCGAAAATGGCCAGCAGCAATTGTCATGTGAAAACCTGTTTAGCAATTTCAGCCTCAAAATGATGAGCCTGGGACACAATCAGGGTCATCTGCAGGGTCTGAGAAGAGGAAATAAACCCCAGCTCATGTTACAAGTGGAATCTATGGCTGCAGTGTTTAAAGCCCCAAACCAATTACTTTTCTGTCTACCATTATAGAATAACATGGTGAATGCAGTTTGACTAAAATGAAAGTAAATATCACCCTTTTAAATTAAAATGTAATCCCAGTCTTTGTTGGCTTTAAATATCATATCTATTGTTTTACTTATAAATATTAATTAAACAAGCAAGCCTGCCTTATACAAAAAGAGTTTTTATATGAACTTTTTACAATATATATTTTTTGAAGATCTTAATTCTCTAATAGTCATAAATTAATTAAAAAAAAATAAAAAAAAAAAAAAGATATGCTTAAAAAACAAGATAATATTACAACTTCTGACCAGGCTTTGTGTTTGTACATCAGCATGTCACTAATCCAGGCAACTTTCAGACAACACCATTACTTAGAAAGGATTTAGATCCTATACCAAGCTCAGCCGCCAAACTCGGTGAAAGGCAAGAATGTGGTAGAATGTGGCAACAAAAAAAGTAGATACTTTAATATAATTATGCACCACTTGGGGCTTAAAAAAAAAAAAAAAGATTTTCAAACAGTAATTATCATTTTATTGTGCCTGCCAGATGTCAGATACATGTCTGATAATATAAATAGAACCGTCTCTGAAGAAAAGATAGTAGTTTAATTGTTTCTTATACCTAAGCAGTCTTTCTTCAGATGACTGGTATATAGCTAAATCCATCATCTCTTTGCTCACAGTGCTTTATTAAGTATCACCTAAGGGGAGTTTTTTTTTTTTACAGTTTATATTTCATTAACAATTTTCAGTGTTCAGGAATTGGTTGCTAAATTGTGGTCATGTGACTTTTTGGTTTCAAGATGACACAGAGCAAACCTTTTGAGATATTGGCTTCACATTCAGCATACAACTGCATGGTATCCTTCTCTAGGTCAAGTAGGCCTAATAGCAACGCAGTTCCCCCTTCTTCAGCACGAAAGCGAGCTCACACAGCAAGCGCCCAGTCCTGAGT
Source organism: Acipenser oxyrinchus oxyrinchus (assembly GCA_030684275.1). Taxonomy (NCBI): domain Eukaryota; kingdom Metazoa; phylum Chordata; class Actinopteri; order Acipenseriformes; family Acipenseridae; genus Acipenser; species Acipenser oxyrinchus. Next base: position 6,141,053 of record CM060253.1, read on the forward strand.
TCACGTTAGGCTGCATTTGCGATATCCCGTTTTAATTTTTCAGTGGCGGAGTTACAGGGGTGGCTAAGGTAAACTGTGGTGTGGCTTCAGCCCCTCCAAGCCCCCTCGTACTGCCGCCTCTGGAATAAGGTACTTTGAGAAATATGTTAATAGAACTTGACTTTATTTCACAAATAATAATAACATCTTGCTGTCTACAAGCATTTAAAAATATCAACATTTCAGCGCCCTCTTGTGTCCACAGTATTACATTGCTCCCGGATTAAATTTTAGAAAGTGACTGGTGAGCCGCCAAAGATTTTACTGACCTGTCAAAGGCTATGATTTTATATATATATATAAAGAGTTTTACAACTCTTATATTCTACTTTTAGATATAAGTGTGTTCTCCTTAAAGCATTGTCTCACCTGAATGACTGGGAACGTCTATATATTGCAAAGTTATCTTCACAGAACCAGACAGCTTTTTAAAATGGCAATTACAGCTGACTCAGAGTTCTGCTCTGTATTAATTTGTAAAGTGTGCTGATGTAATAATAAGCCATTACAATATAATGGTTTATTTACAGCAGAAGTGTGACTGAAGATATGCCATTCCAAGGATTACTCATTCTGAGTTAATTGTATGTTGACTGCTAATTAATAGTTGTAAAGTCTATTTTAAATAAAAGCCAGATGGATAATTAAACTCCCAACTTGCAAAGTCCCTTTTGGTTTACCAAAAGGTTGGTATAAAGTTGCCATAGACCAGGTTAACTAAGCTTCTGCTCCAGTGCAAAGTTTGTCCTTGGAAAAACAGGCTGTTAATGACAGAAATAATAAGAAGCCACTTTGATGCACGTGGAAGCCCTGAAAGCAAACTGAAAAAATAAATATGCAAACCCCATAAAAAAAATTAAATAATGTAGGCCAGCAAAAATAATGTTTATTTATTTATTTATATTCACCTGCAAAGATGTGAGCTCAGATTCTATTCCATGTTTGATAGAATGTCATAAACTTTTTTAGTAGGATTCCTATACAGATTTAGGTATATTGAACATTTTTGATGGGGTTATGTGATTTGCAAAAAAAAAAATATATATATATATATATAATAATAAATAAAATGTAACGGCAGCCTGTGTACTTTAATGTTTTCAGAGAGCACAGGAGGAATGCTAACAAACAGAAAATGAATGTGTTTTTTGTTCCATTCCTCCCTTTTCTCATTGTGATGGCTTTTGTGTGTTGGATTTTGTAAAATAAATTCATAACACTCAAAAATATGTTTTTGTTTAGTTCTGGATGCAAGCCTGGTCGTCCTGTCCTTTCTTTAAATCAAAAACAGAAGACCACCCAAGCACTCCGTTCTCATACTGTAGCTTTCCCGCAATCAGAATCTCAGGATGTGAGCGAAATGTTAGCAGCAGTCTATGAATTATTGTTCAGCTGTCAGCCAGTGATGCAGGGCTACAGATGGGATTTATTTAATGTTCAGCCCAGTCTAAAATGTGATTGCATTTCTCCTTAGAATAGGTAAATAACACAGGTGCTTATGGTGATGTTAGGATCAACAAAATGTCTTTTTAATAAGTGAAAATTTGAATTGCTGTGTTACCAGTAAAGGTAAATGTATTAAGCCTTATTTTTTTATTTTTATTTTTTTGACAGTGTTCAAAAGGATCCGGAAACAAAGGGAATTAATGTCATCTCAACTGTGTTTAAAGTCTCTGCCTATGTAAGTACTGTGTGTGGTTCATTTTTATACACAAGTTTAATTATTAGTTTAAAGATGGTTTCCAGATTTATTTCTGTTCCTTGATTTATTGGCTGATAGAAGCATGTTACAATAAATATGTGTTTAACAATAATAATAACAACAATTATACACTGTTTCTCAATTCTGAAGAATTCCACCTGTCATCTGAAATGTTTATTTTGATAAATATATATCTTACCAAAATATCTTGTGTGCCTGCTGGCATTAATACTTCCTGCATACTGTACAGCTATGACCTAAAGTTTAGCATCACCCTATAGAATGAACACATTTTGCTTCATATAGTCAAATGAAACCTGTTATGTTAACATATTGAATTACATACAACTTTGTAGACTTCCATATACTTAACGAAAAATACTGACAAAATTTGTGACATTTCGAAATCTAACATGAAATACTGTACTACTATTATGGCTTCCGGTAGAGTTTTGCAATATCATTTTATAGTTTCTTTGATTACATGCTGTAAATAAAATATTTAAATTATGTTCATATGTTTTTTTTTTGTTTGTTTGTTTTTTTGTCTCAATGCCAATACAGCTTGCAAGATGATTCACTCTAGAATTTCCATACTGACCTTCTTTATCTGACAATGAAAGCAGCTTTAATCTTTTTGGCAGCTGTGAGCTTAATTGAGACAACCCTCTATGTTTAGTTTTACAGCTGAGTACAGTTTAAAAAAAAAAAAACCTTGATATTGCAGAGTGTGCTGTTGTGCAATTTCCACAGGTAATCTGATAATAGATATATAAGCAATTGCAAAATGTGTTTCTCTTTGACAGGGTTATGATTCCATTCTTTGTAAAATTGCTCTGACCTTTTTTATTTTAATGTACATGTTATGAACTAGCAGGAGTGTTGCAACTGATTGGAAAGATTGCAGATTACAAGAGGGCAATGCCCAAAGCAACTAGCTTTTTATTCCTGCTTCTTTCTTGGGCTTTTTCTTTTGATTGTGATTTATCGTTGTAACTGTTTGCAGAACGACTCTGGGATGTGTTATCCTGCTACCAAGGATCATGAACAGACCTTTGCCTACTTGGTTGTAGACCCCCTGAAGCGTCATGTATATGTCCTGTACAATTGCTTTGGAGTTGGATTAATGTCAGCAACAGACACTGACAAACCACACACTTAACTCATATATTAGTGCAGTAAACCTTACAATCTTCATGTGTACAGAATATTTAAGTTCAGTGTCTAAACATTAATAGTTACAAACACATAGAACATTATTTAATGACTGGGACAACTTGTCACAAGTGAACAATACACTGATATTGTTTGTTTGAAACAATATCAATTTTGTTTTTAACACACATGCGCATACAAGTGAAGCAGTGTAATTGCCTGAAAACATACAAGAAATATTATGTAATAAGTTGTATCCAAGGTATGATTTTTTATTTAAAAGATTTGTATCCTAAAATATTACATATAGAGTCTCTTAAATGTATTCAATAACATTTAACTTCTGGAGCCATCTTTATAAATCTGTATACATCTTTATACACACTGTAGCACACATAAGAACACTCAAGCCTGGTTAGGACAGCCTTTATCAAGTTGTTTAAAGAGAGCATCAGAATCTGGGGATATGTTGAGGCGCCTGCTATTCCGTACAATGCATGTGTCCATGCCACACTAAGGGTTCCAGAAACATAGACAGACTACAGACTGTGTTCTAAAATGAAAAGATGTATACTCTATATCTATCATGTAGTCTACAGGATAACCTTGTCAAGGTTTGTCTTTTCTTGAAATGTGTTAAAGGTACAGATAGCAGTTTAAACACTGTATCATAGGCTGTAAGCTGTAACCTAAACAAAAAAGAACAAAGCATATCTCTTATTGATAGTAAAGGTTACGAACGCTGTTTATGTAATACTGTTACATGTGAAATGTCTGAAGAAGAATTTTATGAAGCAAAATATTCTAAGTGTTATTTGTCTTGTATTTTTCATGTTTAATTGAATTATTACATTTTTTTAAAATATTGCTGTTTAATTCTCTGTTTTCAAATGTGATTTTTACTTTTTGGAATAATAAAATGGATGAATGTTAAATACTGTGCCTCTTGTGTGCTTCATAAACATATTTCCAAAAATTGACTGAATAAATAATGTTGTAGTTCTAGTTATTAAATACTTTTATACTTTTATATCATTATTATAAAAATGTGTTTCAGTTTAACTTTAGGAAAGTCCTCCAAACTCGTTTGAGCCCAGACTTCACTTGTCAACTATAAACTGAAATGTTTCTTTTGCCACTGGTTTTATTGGTGTCATTAAATGACAAGGTTGAACTATAGGCCTCACTTCAAATACATTTTCTAAACAGCAGTGTAATTTATAAAAAAAATAGCATAACACTACAAAGCAAGTTTATATATTGTTAGACTTGTTAAAAAAGAGGAGACACAAAGTAACCTTTCTAATCCATTCTTCATGGTTTTACAGTCCCTGAAAGAGGATTAATAAAGACCCATAATCATTCAGCACTTCAATGTATGGGAAAGGAGCAGGAACACCATCCCTATACACCATTGAGGCAGATTCTTGACAAAATGATTTTTCAATAGAAAGAGGTGAAGTCATTTGCATAACAATTATGGGAACTGCATGCAATTGGGTTCCATTGGCAGGGTAGAGAGAAAATACACCTTATTGCTTAATATACAATTCTATAAAGTGCAAGATTGCTTGAATGGACTTTGTAGGAGCAAAATCAGCATTTATAAGTGTTTTATATATTTTTAAAGTATGCTGTGTGCTAAACTCATTGCTTTTTGTATGATATCCGCATCCTGTTTGAACATCTTTAACTTATCTTGAAAGGTGAAACTAAACATATGTACAGGCTTCTTTCAAATGCCACCATTGTCCAGTGCTCGTAATGTTATAGGAGGTAATGGATTGCTCTTTAAAGAAAATAAATTAAATATATCTTTAAATAGCGGGTGTATATGTGATATATCCAAATTGAAGTCAAATGATATTGTTAAATATAAAAAGTGGGTAGTATAATGTACAGCAAACATGAACAAAAATGTCTGCTTTACTTTAAAAAATATTATAAAGTTATTTACCGTGTCAATTTATATAAATATAATACAAATAGAAAAACTCACTGAATGGATGAAACAGGCGCGTTTCTTTGAAGCATCTAATTCGGTATTAAGTTAAGACCAAAGTTTGATTCACGTATGATATTGTGGGCTTTTATTTAGAATAAAAATAATAATAATAATAATAATAATAATAATAATAATAATAATAATAATATAGCTATTTATATTCACAATAAAACAATAAAAAACGCTTCAGGAAATGCATGACAAAGTTGCAGTTTTGGTGTGTATTATATGTTATAATACATGACAATACATACAGCAATTATAGCAATAAGATTGGAAAACAGAATTTTTAAAAATGTAAAACCATTTTTAACAATTATTTTTAAAAGTATATTTATGTTGTTAACATTTTAGGATGAAGTTGGGCGATTTCCTCGTCACTCTCCTTTCTGAGGTCCATCAGTCATCCCACGGAGAGGGTGTGGCTTGATGTCATGTCTTACTAAATGGATGTTGCTTATTGTTTTTCTAAAGAGTAGCCTACTTTCTTTATTCTGCACTTCCACAAAATTCTCCATCTTCTGCAGATACAACTTTAAATGTGCAGGCCATTGTTGTTTATTTTGGTATTGACGGTATTTTATTGTGTTCATGTACTGGTAGTAGAATTTGAAGTAAGCAGTTTTCAACATCAATCTGGGAAATCTTATTATAAAGAGGTCTCGAGCCACTTCATCTTATTATATAGGGGTCTCGCGCCACCACCGTCTATAAGACTGTAGAACATTGATGTTTATAGAACAATTATCGCTCATAGTGTATTATAATAATAATTAATTCTATTTTCAATTCTGATTCAAATTTAAAAGTTCCTCTATAGGCTACTAAGAGAAAATGTGTCCGCAACTAAAAAGGGGCGTTGTGTCCTTAAAACGCTCCCACCCTCCCTGTTTAATGACACCAAGCTCCGCCTGCCCGTGACTCATTGGTCACATGAGTCATAAGAAAAGTTTGATGTCCCAGCCAAGGTTTCAGACAAAGTTTTAGAAAACTTAATAGAAGTTTTGAAAGTGCAGTGATTTGAGATGCGCAAAGTTGTGTGGCCTCTTCCAGCAGGGGAACGACACAAAAAACGGACCAGCTGGGATATAAATACAGTTAATGACTCTTGACAGATTACAGTCGGGAATCTGAAAGTTTGTTTTGTGACTGGATGTGTGAGAGAAGAGAAAACAACTTTTAAAATACAGCGACTGAACTGTGAGCACGTAACAAGATTTGATGGGGCGTCCTTTTAGGCAAGGAAAAAAAGCCTGAAAAGTTCGCCCTCGAATTACCAAGATTGAGCTTTTAAACTTTAGTGTAGTTTTTTAAAGAAGAAGAAAAAAATACTGAGGACAAATAATATATTCGACTTCTTGGAGTACTGTTTTAAAACTGGCATCTGATTTTTACTTTTTGTTGGATTTAAATAAAGGGAAAATTTAGTTTCTGATTTCTTTTTTCTTTTGGTGAACTCGGACACCATAGAGTTTTTTGTTGTTTTTGGAAGCATGGATCCGAGCCAGCACAACCCTCCAGTGGGCCACCAGATCATCCATGTCCGGGGCGACTCGGAGACCGATCTGGAAGCGCTATTCAACGCCGTTATGAACCCGAAAACTGCCAACTTGCCCCCTTCATTGCCCATGAGAATGAGGAAACTGCCCGATTCCTTCTTCAAGCAACCCGAGCCAAAGTCGCATTCCAGACAAGTAAGACTCGCTCCCCTCTCCTGTACTCCGCAAAGTAGGACAGTACAGAAGTGCAACTTTTAATACGCATTCTTCCTATTTGGAGTCGACATATTGGGGGTAATTAATGTATTGTAATAGTAAATAGTGTTTCCGATATTACCCCCTTGTAGGTTGAGCTACATTGTTTTTTTAAATAGACACGATTTTACTATTTTTGTTACGCGTTCACTACTGTTAGTAAAATAAATAAATAAAAAATAAATAAAAAGTAATCCATGAAAAAATAGGTCGGATCTCTTAAAAAAAAAAAAAAGAAAAGAAAAAAAAATTTGAGCAACCGTGAGTTTAGAAGGGTTTTTCTTTCTTTCTTTTTTTCTTTTTTTTTTTTTTGCTC